>CM059977.1:27613387-28280557 GCA_030490835.1 Annona cherimola
AAAAAAACTCCTAGTTATTGGATGATTTGATATTTCAGAACATTATTTATTATCTGAATGATTAAATAGTATAATACCATTGATTGAATCATCAATCTTACAACATCTTTTTTGAATTTTACATTGACTTTTATTCATGCACAACTTGGTAAAATACTTATTGAACATACCTTAATAAGAACTGATGTTGTTAGTTCGGATTAAGCAAATGTCTCACTTAGCCCACATCAAAAGACCGATTTAAAAATACTTATTTTTATTTTTATTTCTCAATACACTTGTTTATCTAAGTGTATTTAACGTACAGACTAAGTTTTACTATTTTTGAATATATGTATATATATTTTTTGAGATTTTTAAATATCTATGTGTATATATGTGTTTAAAATACCTCTATATTTAAAAATATTAAAAAATATATACACATATCAAAAATGGTAAAACTTGGATTATATGTTAAATAGACTTAGATAAACAAGTGTGTGGAGAAAAAATAAAAAAAATATTTTTAAATAAATTTATTAAGGTGAGCTAAGCGGGACATTTACTTAACCCGGGCTAACAGGATCATTCCTCTACCTTAATTTGGAAATGATACAACAAAAAAATACTTACTTTCTTAGCAAACTACCATACTTTTTTTTTTGGGTTAAAAATAGCTATTGTAAAAATCTAAAGTGCTAAAGTAATAATTTTGTTCTAAATTCAACCTTGGATGGTATCTATCTAGGTTAGTTTTGAGTGCTTGTGATACGAATATACTCTATCGAAATTAGGGTCCATTCGATGGATATCTATGGATGTTTTGCCCAAGTTGCATATCTAAAAATTACTTAAATAATTCTAAATTTTTTTATTTTTGAAATTCACAAAAATTTCAATATTATGAAAGGATATTGTGTAAATATACCTTATAGTTTGATAATATTGCAAATATATCCTTCTAGTTTCCAAAATTATATATTATTTATATATAGTTTGTATATATTTGCAAATATATTCGTATCATAATTAATGACACTATGATGGCATGGGTATCTTACAAATATATGTGATTATTTACAATTTCTGAAATTAAGTAGGTGTACTTGCAATTATGGTCAATTATACAATATAATTGCAAATTATTCTAAATTCTATAACCTTATCTAATTGTAACTTAAACCTTATAATTTGAGAAATAAACCATTAAAGTCACCATTTGCAAGATGCTTTAGATACACAAGGATAAAGGGCTTCGGTTCTATGTAACTAGGTAACATAGAAGCGATTCCATGTAATTTCTTAAATTTTTAGATGTCCATGATTGATGTAGAATTCTATCTATTCATTATATTTAACATAACTTGTTTAGCTAGAAAATTAAGTTTCATTCAAATCAAGTATGTGCATGGGCCATATTTGCTCAAAAAAAAATATATTCATATATAAATTATGCAAAATGCTTAGATAAATTTACATATGCATTAAAATATAATAATACTTTATAGAATCATTTAACTACATAGTAATGATATTTTAGATATTAATAAAACTATTTTAAAATTAATCTTTTAGAATTAAATTATTTTATTATGTTCATTTTGCACATTTATAGATAAGACCAATTATAGTAAAATTAAAAAAATAAAAGGGTTTTCATGATAATATAAATAATGTTAAATATAATAGATGGAGTGAATTTTTCATCAATCATTAAAATATTAAAAATGGAGAGAGTTACGTAAAAAAGAGATTTCATAGAAGCGAGACCGATAAGATAAAAAAAAACGTAATTTTCTAACATTTCCAAGTGCATGTAAGCATAGATATTCTGCATGTGAGAAAGAAATAGTTTATGGTATTCGATAGAAAAGTTATAATTGTTTTTCTGAATTATTGAATTAACTTTTTCCCTCTGATGCCGACACGAAGTCTACGTGTTTTATATTTGCATGCTTGCGTGTGTTAACAAATTGGAAGAAAGAATATTATTTAAGAAAGTGAAATCAGGTATAATTCGGTAATTTAGGCGATCGCTTTTTGCATGGCGACCTTCAAATGTATCCCATAGCGAGGAAACATTGACCAACATAGACCCCAATAAGTGGCACAATGCAGTATTGCACCCAACCTCAAGGGAGGGCACTGAAATATAGCTGACAGCGCCTGATTCCTGAAAGCAGTAATGGACAGTTTCTGATATTATTTAAAATCGAAAGAAATTATTCGTAAGGAGAAAAAAACACACACATGCCGTAAATAGAGATGCCTGCCAGCCTTTCATTTCCTTATGCAAAAAAGGCCACAGCCAATGAAAGTTAGTAATGGTTGAAAGGCAGGGGTAGTAGATAAAGATAAGAGATATGAGATAGAGATAGATATGATATGAAAGGGAAGGCACAAAATTGAACAGCTTGAAAAAATTGGAATAAATAAATAAATGGAAAGATTCATGAATTCAGGAATTTTAATTTTTCTTCCCATCCATATGGATGGGCACTCACCCCAAAGCTTCTTAGCTGGAAAATCTTAGCCATCCATGAATTTGCTCTTTTTCCTTCCTCAATTTCTTGCCCTCCATTCATTCCAAGGAAAAAAATGGCAGGCTTCACCATCGCATTGAAGATAATTTTGGATCAGTGGTGATCCAAGGCCAGTCCTACCAATCCAATGGTCTGGATAATATAAAAATTGGCCTGCAAAATCTACGCGTGACTTGGACTATTTTCTCCTTGACCCTGCATCATATTGGAAAATTGCTCAAATTTAGTTTTTTTCCCCCCAAAAATTAATGTGTAATGCAAGAGATGTTGGCGGGGACAGGTTTGTCCAAATCTACAGTTCATTTGAATGTGTTTAGGTGTGCGCACTTTGTCTGTTTGTAGGCATATGTGTGTGGGAAAAAAAGCAGTGGAGATGGAAGGGATTGGCAAAGTACTTTTTTTTGTTTTTATGGGTAGCGATCTATGCTGCAGCAGTACATTATAATCCGTACCCATGCAGAGAAAGCTGCTTTACACATGGAACAAATGCACATTGGGTTAAACTGTCCAATTCAAGGGCCCCACTTTGCCCCGGATTATAATAAATGAATGGCTGTGAATTAGATGGTCCAAAGCCTACCATTTGTAGGCGTGATGGGTAGTAATTCATCAATTATTTGTCTTCCAGACTAGAGATTCGACAACCATAAGGGTAGCTATGTTGGATGGTGGGGATATTGATTGAGATGTGAGGCATGACATGGGAATGGGATGTGTATGGATTACAAATAAACGGCCATTTTTCTTGATTTTTTTTTTCTCCCTCTAGCCATTTTTTGTCAATTTTCTGTGCCTGTAGCACTGCTACAAGTTTTGTCATCTGAGAAGTAGACAGTCGATAGTGGCAGGATTTTGTATCTGCATAAGGGGACCCCCCCATTCTCTTTACCCCTTCTATCTGCAATGGTGCAGAAGCCAGAATCCATTATCATTCCTTACAACTAGGAAAGGCACCCAGCTTACCTTCTCACCCTCGGGGGCGTGGAATAGGACAAAACTGCTGGTTTGGATGCCCATCAAGATGAAGAAAATGAACAAGACATCAAGAATTGAAAGGAAAACTTCAGCTTTTTCCCGTGTAATTTGTAGAAAAACTAAAAAATACAAGAGATTGAATAAAGAAGTTTTGTATTCTCAACACAGTCGAGGTTATAGCAGTTGGGTTATAGAGAAACCCACTATAGAACTGATATTCAAATAGTCTACAAGATGATCTCTGCTGCAAAGGAAGGAAGAGGAGCTTGGAAGATGATGAATTTAAAAGCTTCGTAACTATGATTCAATCCTTCATGCAACCTGAAGACTTTAGTTGAATCAAACATAGGTTACATAGAAGCCTAATCAAATAAGTCTACCATGCTTTTTGCCTAACATCTTTTTTTTGTCATGGTACCAAAATATATCCAAATCCAAGTCTTGGATGGAATGTACATGTTTAAAATTATGTTATATGTAAATTATGAAAATACTCAGGTGCATTGGAATATTATAATAATTCATGGAACCATTCATCTTCATAGGAAGAATGCTTTAAATAAATTAGATGTTGGATTAATAACTTTGATAGTGCTATAAAAAAAATTGATCCTATGCATTGATGTGCAGTTAGCTTCTGCGCACTTGGGTGCAAATATTCACTTTTATATATTTTTTTAGAAATTTTTTTCATACAACTATTAATCTAGGTTTATTTAACATATGCATCAATTTTTACTATTTTTGTAAATTTTTAGATTTTTTTTTATTTTTAAAAATTAGTGGCATTTTAGTAAATTTAAATTACTAAAAATGCAACTGATTTTTAAAAATTTAAAAATATCTAAAAATGATAAAAATTGAAACATATGTTAAATACATTTAGATTAACAGCTGTGCAAAAAAAGTTAAAAAATACAAAAAATGGATATTTATACCCAAGTGCACCGAAGCTAAGTGCACCCAGGTGCATAGGGATAATCGTCTGCTTTGGATGAAATTTGGTGGCCCAATTAAATAAATAATTCAAATGCAATGGTTAGGTGGATTCTCATTTCATAATCAAAGGGAGGGCCATCCACGCAGTTATTTTGTTTCGCTTCCATCTAACCGATTACTAAGGAGGGAGGCGTCAAATTAATGGCTTATTGTACGTTCATGTTCTTTACTCAGTGGGATATATGACTAGATATAAATATGGTTACTTAATAAGAAGCTTAGATATTTCTCTCGGAAACTTTTGAATATGAAACAAAATTTTCACTCCTAGTAGATTACTAATAGTTTGTTTCTTATTGATGATACAAAAATAATGTTTCACCTACAAGACCGAGCAGGGATCTTAGGATTTCACGTGGAAATATAAAAGGTGGCCTGGTTAATCCATAGTCTCTCTAAAAGATCAGAAAAAAAAATTGTGTATTTTAGAGAGGTAAATTAGTAAAAATTATGGAGTGGAGGATGGTTTACTTGAGGTCTGATTTCGGTTTGAAATGACCTTATTTTGAATTGGTCCAAATTTTTATTTTTTATTTTTTTTTTGTAAAACTGCCCATATAAGTATATTTAATCGCCAACGGGTGACGGAGTAAGTTTTCGTCCGCGCATGCATCCGTGCAGCGTTCGAATCCCACCGTGGGGATTTCCGAACTCAATTTTAGGCAGGTGTATTTGGTCCTTTTAAAAATATGTTGGGAGTTTATTGTCTCTCCGGTTTATATTTGGGAGCCAGTGGTCCCTTTTTGGAAATAAATTATAAGAATTGTCTTCGAGCTTTGAATGTAATATGAGTTGAGATATGATGTAAATATACATTGACAAAAAGTATATTTATTCTATAAATTAAGTTTTCATATTTTTGAAGATATATTTGAGCTCTGGTTCTATGCAACCGTATTAAATAAAAGTGATTTTATATAACTTCTTACATTTTTAGAGGTTGAAGGTCAATACAAAATACAATATATTCATTGTATTTGACATCAGTTGTTTAGCTAAAAGACCAAGTTTCATCTAAATCAAATATGCATATGATACATTTGCTCAAAAATAAACATACTCATGTATAAATTAGGGAAATACTTAGATTCATTCATATAAATTAGAATATAATAATAATAATAATAATAATTTGTTCACATATTAACAATATTTTAGATAGTTTCGATATTAAAATTATTACTTAAAAATTGATACTTAGTATTAAATTATTTTATTACGTTAATTTTACATATTTATAAATGAGACCCTATAAACAATGATACTAAAAAAATGGAAGAATTTTCATGATAATATAAATGATACTAAATATAATAGATGGAGTGAATTTTTTATGAACCATCAAAATATTAAAAATAAAAGAGTTACATGAATTACGGTTTCATAGAAGCATTTTCGTATATATTTATCTTAGGTTTTTAAATATTATAGTATTTTAGTCATTTTAAATCGTTTTAAAATAACTAAAATACCCTTATATTTAAATTTTAAAATAAATATATATTCAAAAATGGTAAAAATTAGTTTGTAGATTTCAATTAAATATATATGCATTAATAGTTTTACAAAAAAATTAAAAAATATATTTTCACTAGAATTTTTACAAATATGCTTATAAAGTTTGACTAATATTGCATCGTTGTTAAGTTTGCCTAAATTGCAAATATGTCCACAAAGTTTGCATAAAGTTGCAAGCATGTCCCTTCACTGTTAGATTTTTTTGTAAAGTGACGATAATTCCATTTAATTTAAGTATCATGCTTACGATTTTTGCAAATATTGCAATCGTATTTGTAAAATAACCTAAATAATAATATATGTAAAAATATATAAATTTATGAAATAGAAAATGTGCTTACAACATTTGTAAAAATTACAAGTGTAATAATTAGCTTAAAGGACATTATCATCATTTTATAAGAAAATCTAATGACGTCATAAAGGAAGGGACGCATTTGCAAATTTATGTAAATTATTTACAATTTCGGCAAACTTAGAGACACTGATGTAATATTAGTCAAATTTTGTAGACATATTTTCAAAAATTCCTTTTTTTTTCCCTAGTATGAAACTTTTTTTTTTTTTGACCGGTCATAAACTGGAATGATCATGCGACGGTTTCCTCTAACCATAGTTGAAGAATAGAAAAAGATGTCCTCGGACCTTAACGTGGTTCTCCTTTTATAAGCCCTTAGGTGGGTTTATCTTCCAAGGTTTACACTTGGAGGCAACCCCAACAGTGTAATGGAGGGATCCTTTAAACAGGGGCTAGGAATTTACCAGGAAAAGGTTGTCCGGTTTTTTCCAATGCCTATCTAAAAACCACAAGAAAAAAAAGATATTTTTTGTATTATAGAGGGAAAAATGAGTAGAAAGGGTGGAGTGGAAGATGGTTACTTCTAACGATAGTTGGGAACAGGAAAAGATGTCCGCAGTCCTTAGCTCTTGTGAGTTCACTTTTCAAGGTTTGAACATGGGGTTGTCCTGACAGCGTCGCTCGACATGCATGTGTTTGGCGAATTAAATTAGTTAATTTTTTTTCACGGATTACGAGTTTATGCAGCCTGCTAGAAATTTTTTTATTTATATATTGTGGGCCTCACTTAGATTTTCAACTTGTAAAATTGCACAAAATTTTAAATTGGTTTAGTATTTTATTTTATTTTTTAAAATTAAAATAAAATATCATATAAATTTTAAAAATTATCAAGTTCACAACGTGGAAAATCTAAGTAGCGCTCGCATATGCAGAGAAAATAAAAAATAAATTTTTTTTTTTTTTTTGCGTAATCCGCTACACAAAAGCATAACCCTTTTTTCAAAAGAAAAACAATTGAGTATGGCTAAAAGCTTATCTTATAACAAGAATAATATACTTGTTTGAAAGATCAACTTTCAACTTTTTGCTATAGCGGCAAATAATTAAACATTGATGACTTCAAAAAAAAAAAAAACACTAAACTTTTGTTAAGGCAGACTGAGGGAGTTGAATAAAAATTTAAACCATCGATTACAAAAAAAAATAAAGAAAAAAGTTCAGTTGATTTTATTATAAGCATATTATAATATCACTTTTCTTAAAATAATATTGCAACTTTTTTTATTACATTAGCAATATTGCTGCTTGTGATTGTTAAGAGTTTATTAGTATTTTGCTACTAAAATATAATAACACGCATTGGGTTTTTCCTCCCATGGAATCTTCTCTTGGTTTTCTATTTTTAATTTTAAATTTTTTGTCAGATCGAAGTCATCCATCTTCTTCTCCATGGATATTTGTTTGATATGAAAATTATTTTTATTATATTGGTATATAATCCATAGTAAGTATAAATGTATGAAGTTCTTTTATAATTATAATCTTTAATATTATATGTTATAAAAAATTTTAATCAATTTGATCTTTATTTTGAGCTAAACAAACAAATTTAAACACTTTTCTCAAATAAATAAATTTAAACACAAATGCATGACTCCAGTCTAAAAATAAAATAAAATAAGTAGAAGCACTAAGGGACAGAAGTTGCACCAGGATCTATAGGAGTAAAAAATCCAAAATTTACCTCCTCACCTCCTGGGAGAGAACCTTTAGTGTTGCTTCTAATATCATATAAGAACCAGGCGTCCAAAATAACTAACGAATTTAGAAACACGGACATCACAGTATTCGGGACCTAGGTCGTGACTTATTTTAACCCAACTTGATTTTTTACTTAGGGGTAGGGCAAAATTTTTGGCTTAGTGGCCACATTGGATTAGGATCTGAAATCCGTTCTTTAATTTCACAGCCGGTGGGTTGACCAGATACCACATCTTGACCCAACCCGCCTTATATAAGTGTAAAATATTTTTAATAAATCACACGATTTGTTTATATGGACGTGTTTTTGTTGGATATATGTGTTAAATCTTATACTTTGTTAATGTAAATATGGTCTATGTGGATGTGTATTTAAACTTTATGACTTGCTTATGATATGTTTGTATTTATTATTTTTGAGACCAAATATTTGCATTTATTAATTGCATAGATGTTGTTCAAGTTCTATATGATTTCTCAACAAAATAAAAATATTATCAATGTTGCTTGTACCTTGCAAAAATTAATATTATCATTTTGTGTTTTCTCATCAAATTATTTTCATTGAAAATAAACGCACATATTCATCAAGTTGCAGAATGATATTATAAAAAATATTTTACTAACACGGGGTTATGATGCTCATGTTTTATTTTTACTAAAGAGTAAAGTGTTGAAGCATTTAAAATTTAAATTTATCATATTTATGATTTTGTATTTTTTGATGTAAAGATAGTATTCATAACTAAGAAGAGTCAATATACAAACGATTAATTACAAAAGTAGGTGGCTTTCCCCACCAAGTTCTTTCATCATCTTGCATAGAAGCTACATATCTGGCCACATCATGTGCAACTATGTTTCCAATACACAAAACGTGACTGTATTCTACTGTTTTCATCGATTGGGCTAGAGTCTTTATCTCTTGAAGCAGAATCACAACCGTTGACAGAACCGGAGATACATCATTCAAAAAACTTATCAAAATGAGAGAATCTCCTTCCAGTTTCAGGAATTCCGGCTGCATTTCAGCACCCCATCGCATCCCCATACAAACTGCCATTACTTCCATCAGCAGAGCATCCACAATTCCATCATAGCGCCAACATTTTGCTGCCAAAAAGGATCCCTCATCATCTCTTAGCACAACACCCAGTCCAATACGTTTACTCCGATAATTCTTACTTCCATCCACATTCATTTTCAAAAAGCCCTTCTTGGTCGTTTCCATCTTGGGATCAACTCAACGTGGTGTAATCCCATCCCCCTAATCCTGCTTGCTTCAACGAAGTGGTCTCTGAATGCTCTATACCATTCAAGGGCGTTGCTGAAAATCAAGAGGGGTACCTCTTTGCCTGTATTGATTCCTCATAAACTATATTTTCCAGCACAAAAGAATGAACATGCTAAGCTGCTCTTCATTTCTACTACTAGACGGGTACTTAAAAGCCCATGGTATTACACATCCAGACGCCCGACAGTGAAAATCGGGAATGATTGTTCTTTTCATATCCTTGATTGTGTTGCATTTCACAAATAGGTGGCTTGCTTCTTCGTTCTGGCCTTTGCATAATTCACGCGTTGGATTCACCATGACCCCTCTTCTTATAAGATTGCACTTTGTCGGAAGAGCCTCCTTATAGAGTCTCCATTCAAACACCTTAACCTTATTTTGCAAGTTTATTCTCCAAATGTTTTGAAAGACTATCTTTTCCTGGTAACCTGGACATTACCTTCGACTCTGCAAACCTGCACCAGCACATGAGTTTGACATTAGTAGCCTATAGGCTGATTTTACACTGTATGCTCCATTTGGTTCTCCATCTTCTATTTTCCCAATCTGAAAAGTTGCTAACTCTGTCATTCTCATTCATTTCATCAGGAAGGGGGCCAACTCTTGTTATAACATCCCACATCGGTTATGATGAAGGAGGGAGCCTAGGCTATAAGTGAAGGCCGCCAGTAACTCTGTCAAGGCGCATTTTGGGGTACATTCAGGGTACCCAGAAGGACAAAATCGTGCGGGCTAAGGCCCAAAGTGGATAATACCTACTACAGTTGGGCCGGAGCATTATAAATGGTATCAGAGACGACTCTCGATATCCTGTTGGTGTGTCTAACGAGGACCCTGGAGCCCCAAGGTGGGTGGATGTAACATCCCACATCGGTTAGGATGAAGGAGGGAGTCTGGGCTATAAGTGGAGGCCGTTGGTAACTCTCTCGAGACGCCTTTTGGGGTACATTCAGGGTACTCAGAAGGACAGAACCATGTGGGCTAAGGCCCAAAGTGGACATACCTACTACAGTTGGGCATGAGCGTTACAAATGTTATCAGAGCCGACTCCCGATATCCTGCTAGTGTGTCCAGCGAGGACCCTGGAGCCCCAAGGTGGGTGGATATAACATCCCACATCGGTTAGGATGAATGAGGGAGCCTGGGCTATAAGTGGAGGCCGCCGGTAACTCCGTCGAGGTGCCTTTTGGGATACATTCAAGGTACCCAGAAGGACAAAACCGTGCGGGCTAAGGCCCGAAGCGGACAATACCTGCGACAGTTGGGTCGGGGCATTACAAATGGCATCAGAGCTGACTCCCGATATTCTGCTCGTGTGTCTAATGGGAACTCATCTAGCGAGGACGCTGGAGCCCCAAGGGGGTGGATGTAACACCCCACATCGGTTAAGATGAACCTAGCTATAAGTGGAGGCCGCTGGTAACTCTGTCGAGACGCCTTTTAGGGTACATTCAGGGTACTTGAAGGACAAAACTGTGCGGTTAAGGCCCAAAGTGAACAATACCTACGACAGTTGGGCCGGAGCGTTACAAATGGTATCAGAGCCGACTCCCGATATCCTGCTGGTATGTCCAGCGGGAACTCATCCAGCAAGGACGCTGGAGCCTCAAGGGGGTGGATGTAACATCCCATATCGGTTATGATGAATGAGGAGGCTTGGGCTATAAGTGGAGGCCACTGGTAACTTTGTCGAGGCACCTTTTGGGGTACATTCAGGGTACCCAAAAGGACAAAACCGTGCAGGCTAAGGCCCAAAGCGGACAATACCTGCGGCAATTGTGCCAGAGCATTACAAATGATATCAGAGCCGACTTCTAATATCCTGCTGGTGTGTCCAGTGGGAACTCATCCAGCGAGGACGTTGGAGCCCCAAGGGGGGTGGATGTAACATCCCACATCGGTTAGAATGAAGGAGGGAACCTGGGCTATAAGTGAAGGCTGCTGGTAACTCTGTTGAGGCACCTTTTGGGGTACATTCAGGGTACTCAAAAGGACGAAACCATATGGGCTAAGGCCCAAAGCGGACAATACCTGCGACAGTTGGGTCGAGGCATTACACTTGTTAACTTCAGATCCGTCCATATACCAAGAAAGAACTTAACCTCTTTTCCATTTCCCCCCATCAGCATAACCTCCTTTGATTTCAGGATAATTTTCCAAGTGAAAGAGTCACCCGATCTTTTCTTATAATCCCAATACTTCCCCTTCTAAAGTACTTTGCTTGCAGGACCTTGAAGCATAGGGAATAAGCATTGTTTATAAGCCTCCAAAACTGTTTTGCTAGCACTCGATTGAAAGTACGAAAGTCCCTAAACCCCATTCTTCCACTAGCTTTTGAGCTGCACATGTCCTTCTAAGCTACCTAACTAATTTTCCTTTTTACCTTATAGTCAACCCACAAGAACTTACTAATCATGCTTTTAATTTCACTACATAATCCTTTTGGAAGAAGAAAAAGGAAAAGGCTCATTGAATAGCAATTGTTAACCTTTGTTGTAGGTACAAAATTGCTTGAGCCACTACCTTAATTAGAATCTCCTTCCCTCTTGCCAACAAGAGGAATCTTCTTCCAAATTATTTCCTTGATGCCATCGAATAACACCCTTTTAGATCTTCCAAGCTAGGTAGGCAGCCCTAAATAAGTGTGGATATCATCACTCTGCACCCCCAAAACCATTTTTGATTGCTTCTTTAGTTTCCCCTATGGTGTTGGACCTAAATAAGAGTGCAGTTTTATTGATATTGATCTCCTGATCCAAGCATTCGCTATAAGTTTTGAGAACCTTCATCAAATAAGTAATCTTTTTGCCATATGCTTTCAAAAATAACATCGCATCATCTACAAAAAAATAGATGAGAAATAGTGGGGCCCCTAGGGAGAAATTCGAGGACTCGATATTCTTTTCCTCATTTCCAACTCATAGAAGAAAAAGGATAGTCCTTCGGTGCAAATGAGAAAGAGATAAGGGGTCTCCCTATCTCAATCCCCTACTTGGATAGCATGTGGAACCCATTGATCTTTACCTTATAGCTAACTGATTTGAGATAGGCCATCGCCCAACCAATCCATCTAGCTCCAAAGTTCATTTTTTTTCATCATCTCTGCATGGAAACACAACTCCACCCTATCATAGGCCTTTGACATGTTGAACTTGACTGTCACATCTTCCCTCAACCAAACTTCCTTTTCCTTAGTTGATGAATCACCTCATATGTTATAAGCATTAGTATACATAAAAATTATTAAAATTATTACACATTGACCAGCCATTTCAACCCAATTCATTTCCTGTTATTGGTTCAGAACCAACTGGACATTTGTATCTGAACTTACTAAAGAAAGATGAGGATCCAACTGATGTTGCTGCGCCATAGTATAAAAAGTCCTATCAAATAAGAAATTTTTTTTTTTTTTAAAAATAAAGTCTGAATTGAACACAAGCTATCCCGCCCTGACACAAGCTCCGGTTTTCATCCCCGCCTTGGTGTCACTACTGTTCTGCCATTATTTACATACGTCTGCAATTATTTATATTATTTGCCATGATTTTGACAGTTCGTAAATGATTAAATTACGGAAGATGGATAATTTTTTACTCTTGTTTTATCATTTAATAATTAACTAGTCTTCAAAAAAAAAAAAATTTTAGGATGTTTTTTTTTTTGAGATACTAACTTTCGGATGCTTAATTGGGTGTAAAAAAAAAAGAGTTTATTTTCAACTCCTATTCAATATGATATATTTTCTTCTATTTGAAAATTGCTCACATCGTATCTCTCATTTTATTTGATCGTTATCATCAATGTTTATTAAATTTCTCTATTTTTATGTACCCATTAATTGCATATTATATTATGTTTATTACTTTTACTAACATTATGATCTTTTACTATTGTTAAGTGAACATTATGATTCAATTTATAGAGCTTAAAATATTTAACTCTCACCCATATTTTTTAATAGGAAAGAATTAAAAATAATTTAATGCTTTTAAGCGTTCAAGAAAACCTTTTTCTTTTAAGCTTATCGTGAAATTATATAAATCCAATTCATTCATTATTCTAAACATTACTTATCCAACTGAAATATTCAACATAATTTCAATTGGAAGCTTTTCTAGTTCAAACCGTCCAGAATTGTATAAAATCACTTGCGAAATATAAAAATTAGATACATTTATTAGAATATCATAACGGTATTAAATTGTGAAAAATACTTACCTAAAAAACATTAATATTTGTAAGTTTAAATGTGCGGATATTATATTAGTTGTTAATAATTTTAATGTTTGTAAATTAATGGATCAAAATTAAGTAAAGACTGGCCTATGGAACAACGAATCAAAGATTATACACTGTTGATGTTATACATACGACTGTTGTTTATGCGATTACTACTAATGCTAGCTACCTGCAGCTGTTAATAATGTTGTTGGCTTGTTGCTATTGGCTTTATAACTGTAGGTGTTGTCATGGGACTAATGTGAACTATATCATTTTATCTTTCCCTTTGCATGCAGGTTCCCAAAATAGAAAAGAAGAACATGAATTCAGGACTAATTGATGATCAATTAACTAGAGTGCAATACGGCATTTTGATGTATCTATGGAAATAGTTTTGTGTAATCCCTTTTAATTTTAAGATTTTGATAATATAAGGAAAATTTTAATTAATTCATTGTATTTAACATCATTTATGTAGATAGAAGATCGACTTTCATCAAAATTAAGTATGTGCATAAGTTATATTTATTCAAAAATATATATTCATGTCTAAATTATGAAAAATATTTAAATATATCTAGTAAAATGTAATTATATTTTATAAAATTATTTATCTACGTATTAATAATATTTTAGATAGTTCAGATGTTGAAAAAATAAAAAATTATATAGAATAAGGGTTTCGTGTAAGCATAACCTATTAAATATGTGGGTTTCCTTTAATGTAATTTTGAGTTAGAAGAGTGAACTAGGATATAGTCCCATGGTATCACGGGTGCATGCATGTGGTCAATCATATTAATTAGAGGTGTGCACTGGGTATATTTGCTTAAAAATATAAATTTATGAAAAATAATTAGATTTATTTACTGATGCATTAAAATGTAATAATAATTTATAATATCATTTATCTATGTAAGAGTGATATTTTAAATGATTTTGATGTTGAAATTACAAGTCTGACTGACATATAAATTAAATAAATTTATTATGAAACTTGATTTCCTAACCAAAAATCATTTTAAATCTAACGAGTGGAGTAGATTTTGCATTATCATCAAGATGAGTGAAAAGAGCCGTATAATATCCCCCGAGAAAACAGCAAGAAATCTCAAAGCTCTTCGAGTGATAAATAGTAATGGCCCGATCACTCCGAAAAATACCATCATCTTAATGACATAAAAGAGGTAAAAATACAAAAGAGAGAAGAGCTATACATGTTTCTCACACCCACATGCGCCCCCACGACCAAAGAAAAAGTAAAATGCAAAGAGAATCGAATAAGAAATCAGCTCGTGTCAACACTAACTTTTCACTGTTACTGTCATCGAAGGAAAATGAAACAGAGAAAAAAAAGAAAGAAATAAAGAAGAAAATGAAAAGAACTCCTGGAGTCCAATTGTTCATAGCATATTAACATGCATGAGATGATTATGATCAGCTCTTTTAAATAAAAAGAAAGAAACAAAGAAAAGGAAAAATGACGGTGACTGACTCTCATTCATTTACAGAAGGATTAGGAATCAAAGGGTCTGTTTCTAGTGGAATTGGCTTCACCAATTCGTCTTCAATGCACAAAATCTTTTCCAAACTAGCAATCTTGTTAGCTTCTTTATTATCACTACCGATAGCAGCAGCAGAAGCTCCAGCAGCTGTTGCAGAAGCAGCCGCCGCCCCAGCATTTGAAGACTGTGTTAGTTCTCTAGCTCTCTGTACTTGCACATTCCAATCCGTCTTCCCCAACACATACAGCATGAGAACAGCGCACGAGGCTTGCGCCGCCAGCAGCCCCAGCCACAGCCCAGCAAACCCCATCCTGGCGAAGAAGCCCATGACTATCGCCACCGGCATCCCCACCAGGTAGAAGGAGCCGAGATTGATGTTGGCGCCAATGGTGGGGCGGGCGCTGCCCCGGAGAACCCCACAGCCGGTGGTCTGCGGGCAGTTGCCAAGCTCGCAGAGGCCAACTATAGGCAGCGCCACGGCGGTGAGGCGAAGTATCTCGCTGTCCGTGGTGAAGAAACGGCCCCACTGGTGACGCACGAGGAAGGTGAAGGCCATGGCGGCAACGCCGAGAGCGACGGCGCAGGCCATGGAGACAATCATGGCAATGCGGGCCTTGGCGGGGCGGTTGGCGCCGAGCTCGTTGCCGACTCTGGTGGAGACTCCGAGGCTGAGAGAGGAGGGGAAGACGTAGACGAGGGAGGTAGTCTGGATGAGGATGCCCATGGAGGCGACGGTGGCTTTGGGGTCGGCGAGGAGGCCGCAGAGCATTATCATGAACTCGTACCACCACCACTCGAGGCAGACGGAGACGCAGGTGGGGACGGCGAGGCCGAGGAGGGAGGACCAGCCGCGGAGGCATTCCATGCCGGGGGCCACCCACGAGTGCTTGTAGACGCCAGAGAAGAAGACGAAGATGGAGAGGAGGAGGACTAGATTGAAGTTGGTCCAGACCATGGCCAGCGCCACCCCGGCAATGCCCATTTTAAAATGCACCACCAGGAGGAAATTCAAAGGGACGTGGAGGAGGACGGAGACGGCGGAGCAGCAGGTGAGAGGGAGGGTGATGTTTTGGGTGCGGAGGTAGATGCGTAAGGGGTGGAGAAGGGAGAGGAAGAGGAGGTCGGGGATGGAGAAGACGATGAAGACGTGGGCCATGGCGAGGATCTGGGCGTCCTGTCCGCACCAAGAGAGGATGCGCCGCATGTTCAGCCACATGAAGGAGATGGGGATGGAGGCGGAGAGGAGGAGGAGGACGGTGCGCTGGAGGGTGAGGCCGAGGAGCTTCCATTGCTTGGCGCCGAAGGCCTGGCCGCAGATGGGCTCCATGCCCATGGCCAGCCCGGAGATGACTGAGTAGCCGGTGATGTTGGCGAAGCCGATGGAGAGGGATCCACTCGCCAGCTCCAGCTCTCCCAGATACCCCAAGAAGAGCATCGAGATCATGGCTCGGGAATACATGAGGAGGCCTGTCAGAGATGTTGGGCCGGAGATCTTGCCAATGGCTCGCATTTCCTCTGCCACCTGAATAAACCAACGCACAAACAAATCAGGGACGACGTCCAGGGGAGGCGGGGAGAAAGAAAAGAAGCAGATGCATGTTGGATAGCTGTTTTTTCAATTTCTTTTTTCTTTTATCTGCGTGTCACCATGTGTTTGTTGTGGGTCTGTTTCTTGAATGCATGGAGTCATTCACCTCTGATGGGGTGGGCCATCTGCGGAGCTCCGAAGAAGCATCGTGATCAGTGGCCTTGTTGGTGCCGCCCAGGAGCTGGTTCTTCTTGAGAGGAAGGAGGGAAGAAGAAGATGGTGTTGGGTTGCACATGGCTACCCACCAACTTGCGCTGAATTTTCGAAGCTTTTCAAAATGTTTCTTTATTTCCAGATGATTTCGCGTTTCTTGTTGGGATGCTTTTTTTTTTTTTTTTTGCCCCTTCTTTGATTCTTTCCCTCTTGTTTTTGTTTCCTTGGGCAGATTACAAGAAGAGGATGGGGAAGGCAAGAGCTATATATAAGGTGGGATAGGACCAACCTTCCAAATGTCACAAAAAAGTAGGCTAATGGGGGTGCTTGGTTCTTGGGCCCCTCACCCCTTCTCTCTCTCTCTCTCTCTCTCATGTAGCTATCTAACCCATTTTATCTTGATTCTACCCTCCCCAAATTGTCAGAGAGATGATTAGACAGTTTGGTAGTGAGGGCCCAAAGGAGAAAGGACATCAGCTGTAGGGTAGAGTGAGTAGTCTGCGAAAGAGCCTCATCTAGAGCATAGAAGCATGCATATGGGGGAAAACAGACATCTTGTTGGAAATTAATGGTTTTAACTGCCAAAAAAAACCATATTTTGTCTTGGGGAGGGGTTTTGTTTGGCTGGGGCGGGAGCATGTTGGTCTTTTGTGGGGCTTGCTTTTGCGTCTCCAAACAGGGGACTTGGTCTTTGGGAACTGTTTGGTTGTGCTCCAAAACAGAGTCTTTCTGCCCGGACATGAAGTTTGGCTTCTATCTGAAAATGTGGAATCCGGATCGAGCCTCCCAAACCCAATATGTAAACATAAACAAGGCTTCCAAAATCCTAATAGCCATGTGATGATTGGATCCACAGCTACATTCCCAGAATGATCAAACGGCAACTCGGGAGCCAAAACTCGTAGTTCTGTCCACCTTAATTGGGTGAAAATCTAGTACGAACAGATTCAATGCTAGTGTGGGGGTTTGTTTCAATACAAACAGTTGAATGTGTGGTGAAATCAACTGCTGATATGCATGCAAACACCCACCTTGCAATTCATGATGTCAGGCCCATAATATATGTATAGATCCGTGAGTTATTCAAAGACGGCAGGTGCAAACCTTTTCAAGGTGGCCCCCACTGCCTGATAATCCTGTTTTTGGCCCCCATCCATTGCTTAGACTGTTTCTCTGTGTTCTTAATTAGCTTGAGACTCCCAACAAGGGTATGGTCTTATGAGGCTCCTCTAAAATGGCGGGCCGCTTCTGTTTTCTTTTGTTTTTCTTTTTTCCTTACAAAGTTCCAAGTCAAAGTGGGGCTGATCTATGTTCAATTAAGGTGCTTGTGTAATCAGCGTATATCCAAACTGGCAGAATAACACGTCTTGAAAGCTTTCTCCCTGGGTGGGGGGTTGTGTGGACCTATGCTGCATGTGGACTCTTCGTAAGCTTCAACTTGTCATTTCCTATTGATTTAAAGGGGCGGTTTGGTAAGACGGCAAAAAAAAAAAAAATGGGGAAAAATTTTCTAAGAAACGAGAAAGTTGTTTGATATGATTAAGGTCATAATTGAGATCAAAGAGAAAAAAATAAAGTAAATAAATAGTCGTATAGAAAAATATAAAAAATAATTAGAATAAAAAATAATAATTGAAAGAGTAAAATAATTAGATAGTTAAAATATAAATTTATATAAAAAAGTGTATAAGAAAAAATAAGATTTTTTTTCATCTTTCCAAATGCTCAATCAAACTTAAAAGTTTTTCACTGACATTCAAAGCATTTCTCATAATACCATCGGATTGAAAGGAAGTGAGACCCTTTTAGCACTAGGGGTGTAACTTGGGCCGTGTTGAGCGCGAACCCAGCCCGCAGAACTCGATTTTGAACAGTGTTGAAACTTGATTTTTCGTAAACTTAGTCCAAAAAACCTGAGCCCGAGGAACCCGATTTGTAAATATTATAGGGTAAGGGTTCAAGTGAACCCGAACCCGAGCCCAATTTTTCATTTTATATTTATTATAAAATATATTATATACATATTATTTAAACAATATTTCTTTATATTCTTCATATTTTATGTTATTATATCTATATTTGAATACATATTTGACATATTGTAATTTTATTGTAAATAAAGTATATTATTTCTTTTATATTTATCTTTTATTTCTATCATTCACTTTTACACTTATTAATTTTTTTCTTTATCTTAGTTTTGATGTTAAATTTTTTCTAAAAATATTCTTTATATTACTATTTTTTAAAAAATACGTAGTTTGATTATATATTATTATATTTACTTACATGATTTGTTATTATTATTTATTCATATGAAATTCTAAACTTATCAATTTTAAATAAAACATAAATTCATCAACATAAATTCCAATCGAAACTTAACTCGAACCCAAATTTCAAAAAGAAGGTTGGGGTTTAGGTTTTACAAATAGGGTTAGGGTTAGGGGTGATGTTTTATAAATAGAGTTCGGGTTAGGGTCGAGATGAACCCAAGTTTCATGAGCCCGAGTTGCACCTCTATTTAGCACTTTTTTTTTTTGTTTAACTCATAATTTATATAACATCTTAGCCTTTATTCAGTTGACCTAGGGTTGAATTAGGAGGGGAGCATTTGTCCTCCATTTATTTGAGGAGCTTATGTTTTCCGTTTGCATTAGTGGCGTAGTTTCCCATAGTTTGGAGTTAGAAGAATTCGTTGAGCAAGATATGAAAAAGTCCAATCAGATGAATAGTAAATATAACAGTAAAAGAATTCATAAATAAAAAATTAAAAAGACAAAATGTCAAAAGAAAGTTTTTACTGGTGAAATTGTTATGGGTTTTCGGAATGGTTTGCATATAAAAGTGTAAAATGTTGAAAAAAGTAATAATAATTTAAGTTGACTGGTCAAAATCTACGTAGAGCATCCTATATGGCAAGGGTGAATTTTTTGACCAACTGGGTACTTAAATATACTGCGGGTTATATTTATATTTTCAATTTTTGAATGTTATTTAATCAACCTGTGTAGCTCTGTTGGCATACAGGTGGTCCAAGTGGTCTTAGAGGTCTAAGGTTCGAGTATGGGATTCCGCAGAAAAATAATTAATTTTTGTACTTTTGGGACATTTTATAAATTGGGTTTGAGAGTTGATGGATTTAAGTATAAAGCATTCGGAAGGGGGAGAATTTTGAGGGGGAGAATTTTTGATAAAGCAGAGTTGCGTGAGGAGAGAGCTTTTATAAGGCAAGTAAGATTTTATTGGAAATTGATTTTAGTTCAATGCTGTAATTATTTTTATACAATTGTTATGTATAAAACATGTATATTATATATTATAATTTTTAGATTATACTAAACATATTTAAATTTTATACTTCTTAAGTTTTTAGGATGTAAAATTTTGCAGATAAATATGCTTGAACTTTATGCTTAAAATTAAATGTATTGAGATCGAGGTATTTTATTATGCATTTTATTAATAAGCAATAAATGTATGTGGATATTGAGATTGATATATAAAAATAATTTTAGCATGCATGACAATATCTATGTATAACATAAGTTACAAAAATAGTTCGAAGAAAAAAATCAACTAAAATTCAAGCACTATAGATATGCAACTGGAATTCTAGAACACGTAAATTTTTAAATTCCGAATTTCTAAGATACGTCCGAGGTGCAGAATAAGCCATGCTTTTGGGTTTTATGCAACCAAATTTTTATGGTTGCATTTGATGCATTTGATGATTTTGATGACTTTAATGCTTATACCGTTTAAATATTCTGGATTAAAATTGATGTGCAAACATCACAACAGTAAAGGCTAAGTGAGAGAGGCCTGGGTGGGTCCCATCTGCAGGAAAAGTAACAATGATGTGACCTAATGTAGGTCGTTCGTTCCATTTTGTTATAATTTATATATTTGAACTCCGATTTGAATAATCAAATAATTTATTTCTATGTTTTTGATGCTTCTGGACTCAATGGAAGGGTTTGATTTTTCATTTGAGGCCTAATTTTTAAGATATTAAATTAAATAATTATTTTATCATTTAATTAAATTTTATTTGGGCCATTATCCATTTTCAAATAATTTTCAACCAGCTAGTCATGTTGAGACTAACCCATTATTTTTATAGGTGTACCAAATCAAGTGGGACACTAGCATTCTGGATTTACATGAAGATTTTAAAGAATAATTATTTCTATTTATTTATTTTAAAGGCATTTATTAAGAATGATAGAATTTTAAAAAAAAATTTCTTTGTGCCTTGATGTAATAATGGGAACATGACTAGTGGAAGTGGAATTTTGAAATTTTTATGAAATTATAATAATTAATTTTGCCATAAATGTGAAATTGAAATTGAGAAATTGCATTAAATACACGGTCGGAATCACTTTTCTGGACCGGTATGTTACAAAAAGTGTGTGGTGAATATATAAGAGTTTACGTTGATTTTGGTTAAATATTCATTGGAGTCTTATATGATAGGATATTAGTTAAATATTCATTGGAGTCTTATATGATAGCATATTAGTTAAATATTCAATGAAATCTTGAACATGAGCTTAAAAAATAGAGCAGTCTTCATGTAATTCCCAGGGTGTATTAATAGAGTATGAGAGGAAAGTTATTAGAGTGTTTTTTTTTTATCAGTGTTACATACATTGTGACATCTGATGTTATTGTAAAACCCTTATTACCAGGAGGATATATATAAAGGACTATAAAAATTTCCATGAAAATTGCATGGTTGAATTTCAAACCCTAGAAGATAGAGTGCAAGGACATCACTACCACCAACTTGCATGATGCCCAGTTGGTAAAGTCGTTAGAGTGTATTGATTAAGAATATATGTGACATACTCAGATAATGAGTACAATATATATATATGGCTTCACTTCTTTGTAACCGGGATGCATACAAGTGGATCCGTGTAACCCCTTCAAAATATAATATTTTAATCCTTAATGAAAAATTCAATTCATTCATTGTATTTAATATCATTTTTTTATCTAGGAGACCAAGTTTCATCCCAATCAAGTATATTGAAGTACCATATTTGTTCAAAAATATCATTAGAATGTAATAATACTTTATAGAATTACTTATTCACATATAAATGATATTTTGGATGGTTTAGATATTGAAAATATTACTTTAAAATTGATATTTAGCATTTTTCATAATTTAAACATGAATATATATATTTTCTAACAAATGCGGCCCCTAAACATACTTGATTGAGATGAAACTTGATCTCTTAAAGAAACAAATGATGTTAAATGCAATGAATTGATTAGATTTTTTATTAAAAATCAAAATCATAGATTTTGAAGGGGTTAAGTGGGTCAACTTCTATGTAACCCGGTTACATAGAAGCAGAACCCGATATATATATATATATGAGTTGTTCCGGTGCAGCACAACTGCACTGGAACAGCGATACAGTTGATCAAAAGTGGCCCCCACACATATTAGAATACAATGAAACTTTATACAATCATTTATCCATATATAAATTTTATAGCAAATGGTTTACATGTTGAAAAAACTACTTTAAAGTTGTTATTTACATTAAACCATTTTATTACATTGAATTTGTACCATTTTCAGATTGGGCCCATATACATATTTGATTGAGATGAAAATTGGTATGATAATCGAATATATTATTCTAAATACAATGGGTGGAGTAGATTATGATTTGATGATCATGTGGGGCCCATTTCAGCGATCTGCACTGGAAATTCCAATGCGTCATGCTGCACCTGAATATTTGTGTGTGTGTGTGTATATATATATATATATATAAGAGTTCTATGTTGTTGACTCTATATGAAAAAATAATTTTTGATGAGAATTTGACATTTCCATCGTCACGACGAAAAGTTATTGATATGACTCAAAACTGCACTTACATGTAACATAATAAATGACTTATTAAATGAAAAATCAAGCATTCATTATCAAGCTATCCATTGTACAAAAGTCTAAAAAGAAAAAATTTCATCCAAGGTCAAAATATCTATGGCGGATAATGTTGAAGCACAAGGTTTTTCACCCTACAATCCAAATCAAAGTTCAAAAAACCACAGCTATTCTCTTTTCTTTTGGTAGGGCGGTGGGAGTGCATGGTCTGAAATGCAAATATATTAATGAAAATCTGAAGATAGCTTCGCCCCCTCGCAATCCAACAAAGGCCACACGAGCTATCCATGCATGACAGTTGGAAGTTCTTTCCAAATTAAGGATTAAACAGGCAACTTGTTTCATATTTAATTGGACAAACGATGCTTGATTCCAGGATAGGTTCACCTGTTTGGCTGTCTTATCTTAAAAGCAAGTCATTACTCAGTAGAAAAGGGGAAAAATAAAGGAGAAAAACAAAGGAATAATATTTTTTTTTCCCTCCCGCCACACCCATTCCACATGAATTTTGGAGTTTGAATAAATGATTTTACTGCAATATCATGGCTGCTCCCTATCTCCAAGCATTTCAAGATAAGACTGATGAGGTCATCTCACATGTGGTTGATTCAAGGATGTGTAGATGAAAAGACGTCCTCAATCCAATAAGCTTTTAATTAATAAAACGTGGAAATCTTTTTTTAAAAAAAAAATTAGCAAGGGTATAAAGTGGGGGAATAGCTTATTAATTATCTTCAATTCTCAAAAGGATAAAACCCTTAAGTATTAGTGGAATTCCTTGCTGGCTCTCAGTGAAATACATGCGCACTAAGGCCCCTAAAAAACAAAGCATCAAAATCAGGCATTTTTTCTTACGTGGGAGGACCAAAGTACTCCCTTAAGATTTGAGATTTCCGTCTATACCCTTGTGATATGTAATGGGTACTGGGGCCCCCTTCTATGTAACTGGGTTACATAGAAACGGTTTAATGTAATCCCCTCAAATTTTAAGATTTTGATGATTAATAGAAAATTCAATTCATTCATTGTATTTAACATAATTTATTTAGTTATGGGATTAAGTTTCATCCAAATCCAATATGTGTATATGCCACATTTGCTCAAAAATAGATACGTTTATGTGTAAATTAGGAAAAATTCTTCGATCCATTCACATATATATTAGAATATAGTAATACTTTATAGAATCATTTATCCATATAGTAATGATATTTCAGATGATTGAGATGTTGAAAATACTACTTAAAAATTGATATTTTAACATTAAACCATTTTATTATGTTGATTTTGCATATTTGTAGATGGGACCCTTATCCAGTAGTATTAGATAAATGAAAGGACTTTTATAACAATATAAGTGATGTTAAACACAATAAATGGAGTAGATTTTTTTTCAACCATCTAGATATTAAAAACGGAAAACATTACATAAAAGGAGAATTTTATAGAAGCATCCCGGTAGGTATTTATCCACAAGGGGTCAAAAATGTGAAAATTGGAATCTTTTGCATGTGATGGGAATTTTGCAAGGGGGGGTGAAGGAACTGTGGGTTGGAATTTCTTTGCATGTTATGGGTATTTTTTTTTTCCTTTTATTTTTTGGCCAAGAGCAAAGTACTTGCTTGGATTGGAATTTTGTGTAGTGGGTGTTTGTACGGGACCACAGTAGTATTGAATGAGATGGGAGCATGCAGTGTAGTGTCTAGAGCCGGCAGTTGGAAGGAAGGGAACACAGAAAGACATACGTGTACCAATTGGAGCCATTTGATTTTTGTAACCTTTACACACAACATTTGTAAAAAAGGGGGTCAGTCAGTGGGCTGAGTGAACAGAAAGCCCCACCCAACACACGCATACGCTTGCCACTCCCTCTCTCTCTCTCCGTGTCTTCGCAATTCCCAATCTCCCCTTGTCTTCGCAATTCCCGATCTTCCCCAGTTCCCCCACCTGCACTTTCCATCACAGGCTCGATGCCGACGTACAAAAATCCATTCCCTCCCTCCTTTGTTTTATGCATCAGAAGGAAATTATCTCTCTGGAAACACACTCAAATGTCAGACTGCACGTGTCCCAGCAGCATGGATAGGCCATGTGATCCTCAGGCCCTGGACATGTCTCTCTTATCCTCCTCCCTTGGCCCATGCATGCAGCATCAGCTGATTGCTGATCAGGACTATTGATTTAAACTGTCTTACTAAGGATGTATACATCATTCATATTTGCTCTTTTCTAAAATTATTTGGGTACCATGAATTCTTGTAATTTTCATTAAATTATATTCAATTATATATTTCCTGGCTTTGGGTTGATAGGATTATCTCAATTTAGTAAAAATCATCAGTGGTCCTCCTGCATGTATGCAAGTCCTTGGCATTTGCGCTATTTAGACTCCCAGCTGGAAAATGAGAGATTTACAAAAAATACTCTTTTTTATTTCTTCCATGGGGCAGAGCAAATTGATTGCGGTGTGTTGACGGCATGCAGAGCTTGTGGATAAAAAAAAAAATAAAAAATTAAAAAATTAAAAAATTAAAAAATTAAAAAATTAAAAAATTAAAAAATTAAAAAAAAAAAAAAAACCGTCTTGCGTTCTGTTTATATTAGGTGTTCACTTTCTAGATGATATACCCAGAGCTAGCCTTGGCAGTAT
This sequence comes from Annona cherimola, assembly GCA_030490835.1. Taxonomy (NCBI): domain Eukaryota; kingdom Viridiplantae; phylum Streptophyta; class Magnoliopsida; order Magnoliales; family Annonaceae; genus Annona; species Annona cherimola. Next base: position 27,638,804 of record CM059977.1, read on the forward strand.
CAGAAATGGGCATTTTATTGTCTAACATGGTAGATTCTTGCGTAGAGACTATTATATATCTCATCTAGAATTTCAGATTGATGGGCGTGAAAAAATTTGTTATTCCCACATTCCTAGACTTTTGGATGAATTCACCATGCCTAACATTTCAATCTTACCTAGTTACTGTGACATGGGATACAAAAAATTGAGTTTTTATCTTCACATTCCAATAAATTTGGGTTATACAACGTGGTAATAAAGTCTGATCATGTAAACGAGCTGCTTAAAAATAAAAATTCGGGTTTTTTGCAAACTAGGCCCTGTAAGTATACCTACTTGTTTTTTAGCAGTTGTTTTTGTATTTTACAAAATAAACCTTGGAAGTTCCAAATATTTACAAAATGAACCCTACGTTTCTGTATTCCAATTAAATGGGAAAGAAAAGGACCCTTTGGGTTGTTTAATGTATTTCCAACCCTAGAAGCTTGTAATTCTCCACTGCGTAGCAGATAAAAAAGACCATTCCAAACAGTTTTACCTGAGTCACGGGTCTATTTTATCAAGGGGACGTTTGATACGTTGAAATTTTGTGGGCTTGTGGGATGAAGGAGGAAGTGAAAAAAGAATATTTTGAGAAATGTGCAATTAACATAAAATGATATGGCTGAAGTTGAAATAAATAGGGTTGTTGGAGGATAGTTATAAGAAAAATAATTAGAATAAAAAATAAAGTTTGGAAAAAGGATTGTTGAGTAGATCAGTTATTGATTTAGGAAACCGTGCTCTTATAGTTACCCATTCTACCTAACAGATGTATCAAAAGAAATGTCCCCTTAAAGTATGAGATTTACAAGATTTATTTTGCAAAATTCCAACACACATGTTAAAATGCAATTATACATATTTACTGTCTATTTTCCAAAAAACAACCCCCACAAAATGGTGAAAATAAATAAAGAAAGTTGTCCACTACCCAAAGTGTTCTTGAAGATTTAAATGCTTTGGCCGGAAATGAATAAGGGTAATTTGTATATATACTCAAATATTTTGGTCCAAATAGTAGATATACCTTTGTAGTTTCAAGAATTGCATATACCCTACATAATGTTGCCAAAATTGCAGGTAACTCCCATGCGACCTCTTTTCTGTCAGCAACTATTAAAATTTGTTTTAGAAAATAGAATAATGATAAAAAAAATAACCCTGTTCTAAGCTATATTAACTCACATATGTTTCTTCTCAGAAAATTCCTCCTTCTGCACGATCTCTTCTCCAAATATGCTACGTGGACAACTGAGTGTTTTCATAGCAAGAGATTCTAATATAGCTTTGAATAGTGTTATTTTCATCATTGTCTAGGTTTATAACACACATTTTAATAGTTGCTCTCAGAAAAGAAGTCATAGGAGATATATGCAATTTTGGTAAAATTATATGATGATAATATGCAATTTGTGAAATTACATGGATATATCTGTAATTTTGGTCCAAATATGCATGTTTATATGCAAATTACCCAATGAATAATTAGAATACCAATATAACTCAGAACCCTGAGCACTGAGAATCATATGCTCACAGGAATTACCAATTAATGCTTTTAAATCCATGAAATAGAAAATGATACTGCTAATTTCACAACAACAATCACATGAAAAGAGTAACAAAAATATTTTTAAAAAATTAAAGAAAATAGAAAATTCCACTCCGGACGTCATCCAAAGCTATTTTCCCACCTAAGTTGTGGGATTAATAATGTTGGCTTGTATGCAAAATCTTAAATTGGCGCTTGAAATATGGAGGTATATGTACATGCAAATAGGCTTGCCAAATAGCTTGTCATTTCTAAATATGACAGACAAATTTCAAAACAGTCTTAGGGAGGTGGGAGGGTGCCATCGATAGCTTTTGGGACAGGATTGGCTCATTTCAACTGCTACCTACATAAAAGGAATTCATTAATATTACCCCATGAGTTTGGGTAATGTCTTTACTAAGTTCATCATTTGTCTGTCTGTTCTTTTTTTTTTTCTTCTTCTGGTTATCTTTGAAATTAAGTGTGCTAGAAAAATGCATAGTTGGCCTATTTCAACAGTTAGCTACATAAATTACTGCACTGATCTTGAATTATCTCTTTGCTAGAGGCATGAGTTTTTTATATTTATCCTTGGTTGGCTTGGGCAGATTGTAATTGAAAGTAAATAGGGTATTAAAAAAGAATAAAAAAGTAGGGTATTTAAAAAGGAAAGTGCATTCGAAAAGCATATGAAAGACGATAGCAACATATGCGAAATGAAAAGAAAAAAAAAAAACATGAGTAAGAATAAGAAAATGTAGAATTGTTAATGACAGTTAAAGCGCAATCACATCAATCCAAAAAAAGCAGAAAAGTATTATATTTGTTACGTACATTTTCTTTCTAATGGATCTAAAACAGTAATTAATTTTTAGCCATGTCTTTCTCAACTGTCCTTTGGTTCTCTTACTGCCTTTTATTTGGATAAGTTCATTCCTTCAATCTGGTGCAAAATTTGGAAGCTTTATTCCTCCTAACTTGCAAGTCGCAATGCGCATTGCAAGTATATCAAAATTTTTTTATTGGAATTTACACCTTTAACAATCCAACTCAAAACAGAACATGATTTTGTCCACGTTTATATTCATATCCATGTTGTTGGAATTGCAGTATTAGCATAAATGCAATGTATTCAAAAAAGAGGGAGAATTAAAGAGCATTACCAACAGCAGGTTATGGTGGCATGCATGGGCTCTGAAAGCAATCAGACGTTCTGAGATACTACTGATGGTGGCGATATACAGGAATTGATTCCAAAATTCTGATGCAAGAAGAACGATAAAGGGAAGCCCATAACATCAATCTCAGCTACAAAGCACTACAGCAGACGTTGTCCCCATCAAAGCATCCATCTACATAACCCAAAATATCGGTTTGCCACCCAGCACTCATCCATCCATCCACCAACCACTCATATTCCAGACGTAATTATCGAACCTGCAACTGGAATCAACCAAGAAAAAACGATGTGCAAATCACAACCAAGAAAGCATCAAAACCACTGTTTGCTTTGACAAGGTGGATTAGACATGCTTTGGGTCTGTGGGTTTTAGCAAAAACGTTTGGTCTTGGCCTATCGCATGTCATATGAAAGTTCAGACAGACACTTGAGGCTGATTTTTTCCCCTTCTTGCCTTTTCCTGGGTGTGGAAATGCTTGTTGGGTGGTCATCATCGCCGAATCGCGACACAGTGCGCTTGCTTTTTCCTATGATTAGCCATAAAGTAGCATTTGTTGGGGGATTGGAATGTTCCATCCTCTACAAATTCCCAGTTCCAATGCCCAAGAACAGCTCCGACAACTTTTGCTCCTGGCCATTGAGCTTTTCCATCATGTAACAGTTGTGTTGATATATAGGGGTTGAGATTCTTCTACAGCTCTGCTGCGTTCGAGTGTGAGAGCCAAGCGATCCAGGTCATTTCAAGCTTCAACTTTATATAGGAAGCACTTGCTTTGCTTGCGGTCTGTTGGGAGACTTCCGGCCTTGTTATGTGAATTCGATTGAATTTTCTTTCATCCGTTACTCCGTTGATTAAAAAAAAGCTACTAAATAACCCAGTTATTGAAATATGTAAGAACCGTATAGCCCTCTTCAATCATGTGTCTTTTTGGTTATGCCAAATCTGATCAGCCAAACGAAGCCTTTGGCTTTGGTAGAATAAGCAGAGTAGATGATCGTTGTCCTCTTATCAATAATGTGGTAGTCGTCATCTTTCCACGCACCGGAGGTAAATAGTCTTGTTTGGTTCGCCATGGGCTACATTCAACCCCAGCCATAAGGTTTCGTTGGTTTCCAATCCACCCCTCTCACCAACTTACTACAACTTCAAACGGGTATTGTTGCATTTGGAATGGAGACAAATGATATCATAAAAGAAGTGGAAGTCCTGATATAAATGTTGCCAAATACCAATTTCATTCAAGCCAGATTGCAATTCAATTCAACAGCATTTATTGTTCCAGATATAAGAATATGTTTGCCAGGAAGGAGATAGCTTATCAAAAAAAAAAAAAAAAAAGAATATGTTTGCCAGGAAGAAGTAGACACCTCAAAGGAAATGGGGAACAGTAAGCAGTTCGAAATCGAGTTTACTCGAGTCCCAAGGGGAAGCGGTTTCATGTGGTTACACAAACTTTGAAGGCCGAAATTGTGATGAAAGACTCAGTTGCATTCGATTAGAACTTTAAGTTGAATGGATAGCAATTGTTAGTAAGGATTTTGCTCAGCATCTGTTGTACGGAAAGAATGAATATATTGATATTTCTCAAAATAAAATATGTAGCATTATCGAAAGTGCAGCCAAGTATTTGTACAGGATATCTTCTTGTTAATTGAATTAGGAATTTGGTTCTGTTCCTTTAGCTTTAATGTACTTTCGGAAGCATCTCCTTGAAAAAATTTAGCCCTGAAGATTTGATGCAGAAATCTTACCGAAAATGGTTCATTAACAGGTCCTGATTACTAGTTTTGGGAAACTTGATCAGGTTTCTTGAAAATCATAGTGGGAAAAGGTAAGGACGAAAGCTTAGCCCAGCCAATTCTTCCTTTTGTTTGGGTTGCCTCCATATAATCTTGGGGTGGGCTTATATATTTTCAATCCAACCAGATTATGAGACAAATAAATCCAAACAGATTTCTAGGATCTGAATTCCTAAATTAATGCTTAAGACCTTAAATTGGAGAGGAACCCGCCACTTAGATCACGTTACATAGACATCCACCTGCATTCATTTGGGCAATGTGCTGGTGGGCGTGCTCTTGTACAGTTGTGCCTATGTTTCAGTGATGCAGACTGCTGCTAATGAGCACAAACGCAATGGCGCATTGCGGCAAAAATTCCGTAGAGGAATGATTTGTTTTATTGATAGTTAAAAAATCAGAAATTTAAATCACTTTTGATAACCGTTTTTAAGTTTGCTAGTAAAAATATAATATATTCTGACGGTCACCTAAAATTGTCAGAAAAACTCAACTTATATTAATAATTTTTGGTAAGATTTTAAAATTTTGAGATGGTATTGTAAATTGACACTATTATTTTATATAAAATAGAATTAACAAGACGTCACTATAATATTAAATATTACTTAAAGAACGTAGATAGTGTGACTAATATATAGATTTATAGTGACGATTATTTAAAAATATTAGTAAAATTTAATGTTTTCTAACATTTTAAATTTCAATAGTGTATCAAATTAATAATCTTCATTCGGGTAATATTACATAATGTCAATATTATCTATTATTATCAATATCCTTACATTTTTAGATTGTAATTATGAATAGAATAAACATGATAATTTAAAATTTTATAAATATTTTAAAAATAGTTAATTTATAAAACGTGTGTATAAAAGTAAATGTAAAATTTAAAAATGAATAATTTTCACAAAAAACAAGGTTGCTCATTACTCTAATCAGGCATTTGTTAGCATATCTTGGTGGAGGACCATAAATGTAGAAGTCATTTGCTAGTTTTGTTACAATAGTTAAAGCAGCATGAATAACAATTAAAATAATAGGGGAATGAAGTGATTTCCAGTAATACCCTCCACTCATGAGATATTAATCATTAATATATAATTCAATCTATTCATTATATTTAACATCATTCGTTTAGCTAAGAGATTAAGTTTCATCCAAATCCAACATGTGCATAGGATACATTTGCTCAAAATTATTTAGTTCATATGTAAATTAAGAAAAATAATTAGATCCATCACTTATATATTAAAATGTAATAATACTTTATAGAACCATTTATTCATATAATGATAATATTTTAAATAGTTTAAATGTTAACAATACTATTTAAAATTTGAAATTTAAAATTAAATTATTTTATTATTTTGATTTTACATGTTCGTAGATAGGACATGTATACAGTGATATTAAACAAATGAAAAAGTTTCCACAATAATATAGATGATGTTAAATATAATAGATAAAGTAGATTTTCATCCATTATCTATATATTAAAAATATAGAGAGTTTTATAGAAGTATATTCTTCTAAATAAAAAAAAAATCTCATATAATGACCATTTTCCCATTGGCAATTGAAATTTTGTACTAGGAAGTAGTATCGCTATTGTTAGTAAAAATATAATATATACTAACAAATTTTTTTTATGAAGTATATTAACAATTTTTAAACCATCTCTAGGATTGAAATTTTATCTATGGTTAAATTTTTTTTCAGAATAATTAGGTATTTATCAAATCTAATTAATATTGATGAATTTGTAACGACTAAGTAGCAAAATGTTACTAAAAGAATAAAAAAATAATGGTATCTACTAAAATTATTATTAAAGTTAAAATAATTCTATAATATAGGCTGACGATCCCTCCGGGGTGTAAAGTAAGCTAGACCAAACTCTTTAAGGCAAAAGAAACCCTTTGAGCTATCAATGCCTTCTTATCTAAACGCATGATTAGTAGAGGTGTGCGATGTGTCCTAGGCCCCATGCCCGCCTGATCTTGAGGGCTCAATTGTGTAAACGAACACGCGTGATCTTCCTTTGCCTTGTTGACGGGCTAAATTTTCTCACAGCCAACCAGCAATCCAATACCTGCCCTCCTTAATTAATAATTATGTCCTTCTCTGATTAGAAATATGTTTGGTAGTGCTAAAAAATAATTAAAGGAGCTTGATTATATATATCATTATTATTTTAAGCTAAAATACAACATTTATTTATTGTCACAATTAATTTTTTTTTAAATTTTTCTTCATAAATATGTTTTCCTAAGTGTATTCAATCCACTATTTTCAAAATTAGACCGAATCAGATGGTCGGTCCAATCGAACCATGAACTAATCATGTCATGGTTCACTGGTTTTTTCAATTTAACCATGGTTCGACCATTGGTTTTCATCAGTTATATCGGAAAAATTCAAAACATTAAATTTCAATCTATATGCTATGTTTTGTCACTTTACAATGCTTTTACATATTATTTTTTAATTTTAAAAATCAAAATTTTTTTAAAGGATAAAATGACTTAAATGCCTTTGAAATTGGTTATTTTCTAAAATAAAAATAAATATGTAAAAGCATTATAAAATGACAAATTTGGTATACAAATTGAATATATTTAAGAAAATATTTTATAAAAAAATCAAATAAAAATAAAATAAAATAGAAGAATGTTGTATTGTAGCCAGTGTTATTAAAACCGGACCGGACCGGCCGGTCGGACCGGGAACCGGTCCCGTAGCCGGTTTGATCCGATACGGTTCGGTTAATAAAATAATGATGATTAAATATATATATTTAAAAAAAAAACCGGAACGCGTGCCCTGACTGCCTGCCCGACGCCTTCGTCTTCTTCCCCATTTCGACGAAACCCTAGCGCTGCGGCGCTGCCTCGCGCCCACGCCCGCGCCCTCCTGCCCCGGTCCAGTCCTCGGCGGTCATCTCCGGTCGTTAATCTTCCTCTTCGCCGGCGCCAGCAGGATCCCGCCTCCCGGCACTCCCGCATCCCTCTGCCCTGTCTCCGTCGCCTACACGATCCTGCCACCCACACAGTCCGCGGCCCCGTAGTCCACCACCCACGCAGTGCATCACCCACGGCGCCGGCGCCAGCAGGATCCCGCATCCCGCCACCCACGCAGTCCGCCGGCCCTCATCTTCCTCGCTGGGCAACGCTGCTGCCCACGCACGCCGTCCGTCTCCGGTCCTGCGCCGTCCGTCTTCGGTCGTCTGTCTCTGGTCGCCGTCTCGCTGCCTCGCCGTCCATCTCTGCCTCTCTGCCTGCGTACATTATTCTTAGTTTCAAATCTACAAATTTAAAATTTTAACATATTTTAATTTTTAAAATGTTTAGTATTCTTAATTTTAAAATGTTTAGTATTCTTAATTTTAAAATGTTTAGTATTCTACTATTCTTAGTTTTAAAAAATTAAAAATCAAAATAAAAATATAAAATACCAAATATATTTTAAAAATACCAGATTTTAGTTTTACAACATGAAAATAATCAAATATATTTTAGTTAAATAATTTTATGAAAATAACCTAAGTACATAATTACATATTGCAATCCTAGCTCAAGGTGTAAATTTAATAATATTGCTAACAAATTAACAAATTAACTATAGTTAATAAAATATTATAATTAATTAAATGATATCGCATCTTGCATAAATAACTACATATGCAACCACTATTTCAATTAACTGTATGGTTGATGCACTCTTGCATGATTTGAGGATAGAAGGTCAAATGACAAATGATAAATATGAATAGTTGATTATAAGGAATATACTATTAAGTTTATCAAAATATTTAATTATTTATTTAAAATTTTAAAAAAATTAATATTTATTACATCATAAATATGTCATGCTGACGTCACTGGTTCGAACCGGTTTGATTAACCGGTCGAACCGGTTCGAACCAGACCAGTTCCTTTACCGGTTTAATCACCGGTTCGGTTTTGACAACATTGATTGTAGCTTATGACAACATTGATTGTAGCTTATGACAACATTGATTATAGCTTAGATTAGATTTCCGTGTATATAATCCTGCTCCATACTTTAAAACTTCGAGAAGGATCCCATTCTCGATGATTATTACATCGGCAAGGGAGTTGACCCAAGGCATGGCTGGAAGGCTACGTAAAGCATCCCCTGGATTTTGACAGGGGTTTCAAAGGACACTCATAGTAAGACATCTTTGGTACAGTTATCTCATCAAGAATTATATTGTATCTTAAGAGGCCTCTTTGTAATTGTTTTCAACATAGAATATATTTAGCTATGTATAAAATTTTTCCAGAGCGTGTTTGACAAGTAATAAAAATTTTGGATGAAAAAATTTTAAATTGAAAGTTTTTGAATTGAGAGAAAATAATATAATATGATAGAGGTAATGATGATGAATAAATATAATAAAGTTAAAATAGATAAGCTTAATTATATGGATAGATGTATAGAATTAATCGGTAGGTAAGACACTTGTATAAGAATATATGAAAAAATTGATTAAAAATAGGATAATTATAGAGAACGAAAATTTTTTTATTGAAAAGTTTTAGTTTGAAATTTTTTTATATTAAACAGACATGCTTTTAATTCGAAACATTCCACTTGCTATAAATTTTCTATTTTTTAATTATTTCTTTAAGCTATCTTATAAAACTATTTTATTTTTCAATTATTTCTTTAAGCTATCTTATAAAACTATTTTATTTTTCAATTATTTCTATGCAATTGCTTATATAATTTTTATTTAATTTAACTTTATTTTTTTGCTCTTCATTATTACATTTATCATTTAATATTATTTTTTTATTTTAAAAAATTTTATACCAAAAATTTTTTATCCAAAAATTTTATAACTTTTCAAACATAATCACAGTAGATTCACCTTGTGGTTGACTTTTTAGGAGACTTCAACTCCTCTGGACTTCCTTCTTCCACATGAACCTTCATGTTCACCTCTTTTACTTTCTTCTTCTCCATTTTTAGACTTCTTACCCTTGCTATTATCTTTTAATTATTATTAATATGAAATATATGATATTTTATAACTTTTTAGGTTAACAATTTATAACTTATTTAAATATACGGATTGTTGTAAATTATAATATACTAGTTACTTCAATCATATGTCTCTTTAATGTGCTCCAATCAAATATTTTAATTTTTACTGATATAAAAATAGAGTTATGATATATACAATGAGCTAGATGCGTCGAAAAGCTAATATCAATCGGTGATTTCGGATTGAAGGCATAAGTTGAATCTAATTCTCTTTATCTGCTGGGTTTTATGGTTTCCAAAAACTACCAAATGCGTTAAGAGCATTTGAAAATCTGGGAACCCAAAACGTTTTCTTCCTCTGTTTGGCACGCCCGCCTCATTCTTATTATTCTTTTGGATTCGCCTCATTTCTTGATTCTTTCCTCTTCTTACGGGTCTTATTTTCTCCTCCGGTCATCTTCCATGTTGTGTTGTGTTCCAAAAGAAGCATTACTTTTTCTACTTCTTCGTAAAATATTTCAAATATTGTGAATGATGACCATCGTTCTATCTAGAAAGGTAAGCAAATAAATAGACTTAAATTTCAAGTTTAATCTTAATGTCTTTTCTATTGAGAATTTTAATAAATCTTTGTCTTACTTATAAAATCGATAGTTACTTTATTGTGATAATATTTGCAAGACACATTGGGCATAAATGGATGATTAACTTACGAATTTTTGCGGGAAGCCAGATTATATATATTATGATATATTTTAAGCTAGAATACAACTTTTATTTAGTTTTACAATTATTTATATTTTTTAATTTTTTTTCTTCATAAATATGTTTTCTTAGTGTATTCAGTCTATAATCTATATACCAAGTTTTGTATCTTACAAAATTTTTATATATTTAATTTTGATTTTAAAATTAAGTTTTTAAAATGGTGAAAAGTGACTTAAATGTCGTTGAAATTGATAATTTTTAAACGTAAAAAATAAGTACATAAAAATATTCCAAAATAGCAAAACTTAGCATACATATTGAATATATTTAAAAAAACATGTTTATAAAGAAAAATAAATAAATATTATATTTTAATATAAAATACATCATTGTGTATATAATCATGCTCCTATTTATATCAGACATCTATATCTTTGATAAGGATAATTGTCTTAATATATTTATCATCATGGATAATAAAGTAAAGTGTTACTAAAAAGTTTTAGCATATGTTGCATTAGTTTTTTTTAATACAAATATATAAAAAGTAAATATATTGACTAAAACTATGATAACAATATAAAAGCAGCACAATAAAATTATAGGTATAAATAGATTAATTTTAGTGACACAAAAATCATATTTCTTAATAAACAACCATGAGTAAAAGTTAGTTGAAAATTAATTTGATATGAACAAACTGGTGAAAAATGTTAATAATTTTATTTGTTATGGTATGAAATTGACATTAATTATTTACCTATGTAGCAAATGTAAAAAACTGTTAGAATATAATTATTGGTGTGGTGCTATTATATTTATTATCATCGTGACCATGACCATAACCATCACTTTTTAACATGGGTATATTTGGTTAGAGGTAAAATTTTTGATGAAAAGTTTTGAGGGTAGAAGTTGTCAAATTGATAGAAAATGATGTGATATAATAGGGGTAATGACGAGGAGTAAAAAGAATAAAGTTAAAATATATGGGTTAGTCGTATGGGTAGTCGCATAGAAATGATTGAAAAGTATGGTAGTTTGTATAAAAAATGTAAAAAAATAATTAAAAAATAGAGTAGTTACGGAGAGTGAAAAGTGTTAGTTGACATATTTTGACCCCAAACAAACACACCCATAGCAATTTTGATGACTCCCCTCTGCGGCATTTTTTTTCCACAGTATTACGTGCTTCAAGTTCTATCAAAACCTGCCATCAACATATTCACAGCCCGGATCATTCTAGGATAGGATGATCTTAGAATGCAATCTCAAATTTTCTAATACATCTTTATCCAATCCCAGTAGACCCTTTTCCCTTTCCAGTAAACTCTCATTCGAAATTTCATCTCATCTTCCTTCCATCCTCATTCATCAGTACAGCCCCTCAGCACGTTGAGCAATGCTAGTTACTTCTAGTTCTGAACTTGCAGAACATCAGCAGTACAATTGAAAATGAAAGCCAACGGATCGAATGTACTTTGCGCAGTTTGCAGGGTAGTAATTCGTTTATGGTTTAAACCGAATTCAGGAAGACCCTGCCCACTTATATCACGATTTATACGTAGCTGCAGCCATGTATATATATCAAGCTTCCATACATGTTGATGTTTTAATTAAATCCAAGCTAAGCATCATAGTTGCTATTTTTTATTTGATCAAAATATTCAAACCTATCTCAATAAACCTGTTTGTGCTATAATGCCCAGAGACGGAATTTTAGACAATCTTATGATTCGTATATACTATGGTTTATTATTCCAATAGGATCATTTTTAGTATTAATGAAATAATAATGGGAACAAGTATGATAAATGACTCATCTTATTAAAACTTGGACCATGTGGATATAGAGATATTTCCTTATATTTTTTTGATAAAAATACTCCATATAATTCATTTCATTAAAGAAGTGGAGAAGAAAGAAAGATGAAAAAATAGCAAAAATGTGATGGGAGGTAATGATGAAATATAACAAAAAGTTTTACTTTTTTATACGAAAATATAAGAAATAATGACTAAAATAGACATAATAATCAGAAAATGTAGAATTGACAAGTGGTTAGTTAAGATATCAAACTACACTAAAAGGTACGCAAGAAACGGATGACAAAAGAGTGGAAATCATTTTTACTTTTTTCCCATGTCACCAAACATGTAGGGCAGAAGGCAAAAACAATAAATGGGCATTTCGATGCTCGCACGGATGTTTTAGTGATGGAGACTGAAATAGTCAAATGGATCTGAAAAAGTTCAATGAACAGGTAGTCATAATCATGGATCAACCCCACCACTAATAGCATCGCAGAGCTCGTATATCAGAAACCTGACAAGCATTAAGGCATGCTGATAAATGCTACTACTAGCTAGGTAAGATTACGTATGAAATCGAAAGCGAAAGCCAACCAACTTATGAACGCACAACGCAGTTTGCTGAAACATGCCTCAAAATTCCAACTCTGAGAACACAAGAAGCTTAAATGAGATAAAAATGTAATTACACATGTTAGGAATAAGAAAAATTGTTTTGAAAATGTAAAAAAAAAATTATTTACAATTGAAAAAGTTATTTTAGAAATGAAAATACACATTTTGTTTAAGGATATCGGATCCTTTGGAACGCTAACGTCTCATGATATGTTTTATCTAAGGAATCCATATATTTTCCTAAGTTGGTTCGCTGAGAAAAAAATTCCTCCATGGTACATTAATTACACATAAAGCACCAAGCGCCGTACAAACTTTAAAAAAAAATTCATGAACATGTGTGTTGGTTATGAAAAAAATATTAAGCTGAAACTTTTAATTCTCTATAACTATTATATTTTTTAATCATTTCTTCGTATGTTCTTATAAAACTATCATACTTTTCCATCATTTCTACACAATTACCCATGTAACTTAACTATCTATTTTAACTTTATTCTTTTATTATATTACATCATTTTCTTACAATTTAAAAGTTTTTACACAACAAATTTTTTATTGAAAAATTTTATTACTTCTCAAACATATTCGGGAGTTTATTTAATCAATAATTACTGCTGATTTTCTTTTCTGATTGTCGGAGTGTATGAATTTTATTTTGCGGAGCTGTTACGTTTGTACCAAACGTCAATTGGAGATTGTTTGATGATGACAATGGTTCCTTGGAATCTTGACACTATTGGGGCATATAAAAAATCGTATCCAAATTTCTAGGCTTGAGCATTTCTTATAATAACGCCAGTTTTAAAATGAACTAAAATGACACAAACAGGGCAAATATTATGATTGAAAACACAGAAAAATGCTGAGAAAGTGATCATTTTTGAAAATAGTTATGACAATTAAATGCAATATTGCATAAAAATAGAAAAGGAGTTATGGTTCCATTTCTACTCTGAGTTGCTGCATTGTTAAAGAGGTATAGGTTCATTCCCCATGTGGGGAAAAAAAAAAAAAAAAAACCCAAGCCCAGCTGTTCCCCGTTATATGCGGCTCAGTGCACTGTATTTTACCTTTTTTTATTTTTTTAAAACTTTTTTTTATAAAACTATTAATATAGGTATATTTAACATATGTATCAATTTTTACCATTTTGAAAATTTTTAGATAATTTTTTCTGATTTTTAAAAATTAGTGGCATTTTTAGTAATTTAAAAATCTGAACATTTTCAAAAATGATAAAAATTGATACACATGTTAAATATATTAAGACTAATATTTGTGTAAAATTTTTTTCAAAGAAATAAAAAATAGGCTTAATGCACTGGAGTGCATGCAATTGCAGCCCAACTTAGCCAGTGGCATCATTCTTACCATGTGAAATCTGCCCTGGCTTTTAAATACTGTAAAATACAACAAAAATAAGAATGCGTGATGAAAGCAAGATTTGAAATAATCCAATATTTCAATGTTTATTAAAAAAAATGAAAAAGACCGATAATTCTATTATTTGTTTCATATTTAGCAGAAGATGAAATCATGGATGATTACATGCTATGGGGTCAACAATTACCCTAATACCTCCTTTTTTTTTTTTTTTTTTTGATAAACTAATACCTCCTTTTTAAGTTCACCAAATTACGGACAAGTTGATTGTACTTTTTTTTAGAAAAAAATTGATTGTATTTTAGTTCTATAACCAAACGAATTTAAGTAATTAAGGTATCAAATTATATTAAAAAGTATGCAAAATAAAGTAAGCATTTTTTCTTTTTCTATCATCAAACAGACCCTTAGATATCACATAGGGCATGCTACGGTGCAGCCGTCCGGCTGGGTATATAGTAATTAGGATTCTATGGCTGCGGTCGTAAAATTAAAATTTCGTAGGTTATATGACTTGGTAGTATTTGCTTTGCCACACATTGTACGAACTACGAAGTATCATCCTAATCAGGTTTTTTAGTGGGCTATTAACTTATGTATAAATTAAGAAATGATTCCGTGAGCTCAGGCTAAGTAAATGGGCTTAGTTCACATTAAAAAACTCATTTACAATACTTTTTTTCCTTTATATACCTATTTATCTAAATTTATTTAATATATAAACTAAGTTTTATCATTTTTGGATATATATATATTTTGATTTTTTTAAACATCTATGTATATATATGTATCTAAAATACCTTGTCTTAAAAATCTTTAAAAAATATATACATATATCCAAAAATTATAAAAATTTGTTTAAATGTTAAATATATTTAGATAAACAAGTGTACGAAGAAAAAACGAAAACAAAGTATTGTAAATAAATTTTTAGCCTGAGCTAACAGGATTGCTTCTCATTATGAAAATCTTAAATTGATTGAGGATGTGCAAGAATCGTGTGTAATACTTTATACAATTATTTTTCTATAAACGAATGATATTTTAGATGGTTTAAATATTGAAAATATAATTTTAAAATTAATATGTAAACAAAATTATTTTATTATTTTAACTTAAATAATTCTCAAATACATTCTTAGGTGAAACTTGATGTGCTATTGAAATAAATTACTCTAAATATCACGAGAAGATTAAATTTTAATTTTTATCATGAATATGAAGATCATTGGTACATAGTAGCACCGTAACTAAGAGTGCAGCTAATTGCATACTAATATATGCACATGAGTAATGATTCTATATATACTTCTTATTATTTTTTTTAAAATATATTTTTAACTTTAAACTATATATCATTTTTACACATATTCTTTTTTATCATGCTACTAAAAATAATTTTCATTAAAAATTTAAAATTTATAAAATGGTATCTTATAAGACCGAAATATTAGTATTAAAATTTTTTAAAAATATATAATACAAAATTTTTTATATTACATGTAATTTTCCCATTCATAAATAAATGCGTATGTGGGAAAACATGATAAATGATTGAGATGTTTCAAAATAAAAAAAAAAGATGTATTGAATCATATACTCTCTTTCTAGCTTTGACTTTATTTGAAAAGCGATAAAATTTTTACATGAAAAATTGTTTGGTATAAAAATGTTTGAAATGAGAAAAATAATATGATATGATGGGGTAATAATGAGGAATAAAAAGAATAAAGTTAAAATAGATAATTTAATCATTTGAGTAATTGTGCAGAAATAATTAAAAAATATAAAAGTTCCGTAAGAAGATGCAAAGAAATAATTGAAAAATAGACTAGAAAAAATAAAAAGTTTTAAATTGAAAATTTTTTAGTATAACCTGTAAGCACAATTAATTGCATCCATCCATTCAACTCATCAATTTTGACACACCTAAATTACCATTTATTTAATCAGAAATGAACAGAGAAATCAATAAGAACTTTGTGCACGGAGCATAAAAAAATGGCAATTCTGGATAAGCTTCACGTTTTCTTTTATTTAATCAAAATATTATGGTATTTGAAAAAAAAAATTCCACAAAGATCACTTACCTAAAAAATCCTATCTTAATAGTTCCATTTTGATTAGAAGATTTTATTTGCCAGGTCTGTTGGTATCAGGTTATTCCAACATGCACTAAACCTTGATTTAAGTTTCATAGTCTGAAATCTTTTCTTGTAAGAAAAAAATGCAGAAGAAGAAAGAAATAAGAAGGAAAATAAAAAAGAAAAAGAAAAATAGTCAATAATTAGTGTTGTCATAATCGGATGGGGTTTCAAATTGGCGGGCCCGCTGGATCCGGTTTACCGGTTGTCGGTCAATTTTCCCGGCTGAATCAGCCAACAGACAACAGTAAATACCTATAAAATAAATAGATTATGAAAAAAAATCTAAGGATAATTATATCAAATGAAAAAATATCTTATACTTCCATCAAAGCCATCTTCTCATCTTCTTTTTTCCTTTCGCGTGCGTATGTGTTTGTGTAATGATAACATCACTGCATAGTGCACTGTTTCTCAGATCATCAACTAGTTGGGTTTCGGGTCTGGACCTGGGTCTGGGCCTTTTAAAACACTTGAAATCCAGACAAGGCCAGCTCACTCTCATTGCTGTATTGAAATCTGTGTTTTTTTTTATTCATTTATCTTCACATAACACAGGTAATTCATACCTGATATTCAAAATGATGGGATCTGATCAACTGTCTGCTCAGAAGTATATAAAGGGCTTGGATGAGATCATGAGATGAGAATGCCATGTAATTTTTTATTTTTTAAAAACTTTTTGTATTTTTATTACAATCTTCCATTTTCCAATGTACAATAGCCTTACTTTTTCATTTTCAATGACAACGTTTCCAATCTTATTATAATTTCTTATTTTCCAATGTAAAACAATTCCTCCTATTAAATCTGTTCAAGCCATCCGCGTCTTTTTCCATCTCTTCGTTTGCTTGGAACACCCCCGAAATTCTCCACATATTTGGGCTCGCTGGATAAACGGGCTGGGTCATAGCGGTGAAAAACCAATGACCGTGGCCAAGTTTTCCCATACCAAAATTTGATACAAAATCTAACAGAACTGGAAAATGATTCAATGCATACGACTGCGCTGTACAATCAATCCATGCACGGTGGAATTTACTTGATCATAAATAAAAAAATCTATTTCACTTGTTATATTTAGAATTATTCTCTTTATTAATATACTAATTTTCTTCCAAATCACGGGTGTATGAATTTTATTTTAAAATTGTACAAAATCAAAATAATAAAATAGTTCAACATAAATATCAAATTTAAAGTGATATTTTTTAACATCTAAACCTCTAAAATATGTTTTTATATGAATGAATTATTGTATATTATATTATTATATATTAATATACATATATATTATTTTGCGACGAACTATACCATAATTATAATGCAGTTTATCTTAGTAGAATGATACCTCTTGAACTTTAGAGTATCTATATTTCTTACACTTGCGTTTAAATGCATTGAAAATCAACAAAATATAGAAAAATAAAACCATTATAATATAACACAAAAAAATATTTGGATGTGTTTTGTTGCACATAAAACTTTACAATTTAGAACTTTTTATTTTATACAATTATTTTATTTTTAATTTTTTCTATATTTTCTGTATATTTATCTTATTTTTCAATCATTTTTATACAATTACTTATACAACAAATCTATTTATTTTAAATTTATTATTTTTTTCACCCTTATTAACTTTATCATATTATATAATTTTTTCTCTTTTCAAAAACTTTTACCATAAAATCTTTTTTGTTTAAGAAGTTTTTTCACTGGCCAACTGAAGAGCTCACGTGCGGCTACAAGCTCCAATCTCCATCGGTCCCCGCCGTCGCCGCAGTAGTTAAAAGCAGCAGAGCGGCTTCCGTTTTTCGCCTCTCTCTCGTCCCCAGCGTGCAAGAGAAGAGAATTCGCTCCAAATCGAAAACCAAATCCCAAACTCAGCTCCAGAAAAACCTAATAAAATCCTCCAATGGCGGCGGATCCACATAAAATCCCACCCTACACCCTCCATCACACACTCACCGGCCACAAGCGCCCAATCTCCGCCGTCAAGTTCTCCCCCACGGGCTCCCTCCTCGCCTCCTCCTCCGCCGACAAAACCCTCCGCATCTACTCTTCCGACACCGATGTCGACGCTGCTCCCTCCCTCCTCGCAGACCTCCACGGCCACTCCGAGGGCATCTCTGACTTCGCCTTTTCTTCCGACTCCCGCTACGTCTGCTCCGCCTCCGACGACAAGACCCTCCGTATCTGGGACGTCCAGGCCGGCGGTGCCCATGTCAAGACCCTCCAAGGACACACCAACTACGTCTTCTGCGTCAACTTCAACCCCCAATCCAACATGATCGTCTCCGGCTCCTTCGACGAGACCGTCAGGATATGGGACGTCAAGTCAGGCAAGTGCCTCAAAGTTCTCCCCGCGCATTCCGACCCCGTCACCGCAGTTGATTTCAACCGCGACGGCTCACTCATCGTCTCCAGCTCCTACGACGGACTCTGCCGCATCTGGGATGCCGCCACCGGGCATTGCATGAAGACGCTGATCGATGATGAGAACCCTCCCGTCTCCTTCGTGAAGTTTTCGCCCAATGGGAAGTTCATTCTTGCTGGGACGTTGGATAATACTCTGGTATGTTACGGACTTCTCTGTTTTGTCGTAGATTTCATTGTGAGGTGCTGTGTTTGGATTCTCATTTCTGTGACAAAGCAATGGGAAAGAAACAACTTATCAGGATGTTTGAATTGGATTGTGAATACTCAACTTGGTACCGCAAAAAGACTGAATTAGGTCTAGTTGCTTACGTTCCTCATATTCAGAAAATTTGATATTTCCAATTCCTTGTTGCAATTTAATGTCATTGCAATGATGGGAATCCAATTAATATTACTTCAGATTGTTCCATATTCACATGACTTATTATCGTGTATGTGGATTAACATAATACCGAATTGAGCATCCAAAATTGAAGATCGCAACATTAGCAACTTATTATTCACTGTAGCATTGAACTTAGATTATGAGGATTGAGTAGGGCTTGAGGTTTCAAAAGACTACTATTTGATGGGCCAAAACATACACCTGGTTGGGAGAGAGCAATAGTATTAGTACCTTTTTGACAATAACGTGACAAACCTTACTATGGTGCATTGAATTAGTTCAATTGCATTGTGTGGCTTTCTTATATGGTGATAAGTGATCCGCATCTGAACAATTCAGGGAGCTGGATAAGCTACGTTTCATTTGGAGTAAACAGTGCTTCATCAAATGTGGACATTGAGACAATCAACTTTGTGTATTTCAAATGAAATTAGCTATGGGAATTGGGAAGTAGGGGTGCAACTCGGGTCGGCTTATACCGGGTTGGAGTGAACCCAAACCCTAAACCAACCGGGTTGGAGTAAACCTAAACCCTAACCCTAAGAATTTAATCCGGGTTCGCATTGGTTTTGGTTTGGTTTCGAGTTAGAATTCGGGTTACTAATAAACTGTTTTTTTTCCAAATTTAATTACAATCTAAAAGAAAATTATTGGAATATACATACCTGTGTTTATGAAGTCAAGCCTCACGCTGAATTCTGCAACATCCTTTCACAGAATTCTGCAATATTCTTTGAATGAACTTCACAAACAAATTTTCAGCACCCTATAAACACAAATAAATGACAAATTAGTAGTTTTATGACTAGTTGGTTATTTCTATTTAATAGCTAATGGAAATGACTTAAGTGTAACAAATAGAAAATGAACATATCATATAAACTATTGTAGTTGAAACTAAACATTATCATACAAATTGCTGAAATTGAATTCAAACTGAATAATTATCATATAAATTGCTAAAATAGAAATTGACCACTTGTCATACCAATAAATTTAAAATATGAATCAAATTTATACTACAATATGAAATTCAAACTAACAGATTTCTCATATTAATAGAAAGTATAATATGAAATAAATTTATCATGTCAACTCAAATTCAAACATAATCCACATAACAGTTATTCAAAGCAACTAGATAAATACACTAAGCACAATGGTTCAATATTCCAATCTAATTTAAGTGCAATCCAAATTTAAAATGACAATATAAACAAATCTCAAGTTTAAATAAGTTTACATCCACTTTTAATTCATGTGGGCAGTCGTGTATACTCGATTGCTCGTTATTTTTTTTTAGTCGGTCACACTTACACGATCTACTGATACACTGACCACCTATATATTAATATTACAAAAAAAAACATGTATAATGTATGAAAAATTATATAAATTACACCGGGGTTCGGACCGGGTCGGGTTTTGGTACTTGGTTGGTGCGAACCCAGTTTTGGTTTCGGATTTCTACAGGTCGGGTTGAAACAGGGTCTATTTTGGAAAAAATCTTAAAAAAAACCCATTTCTGGTTTTGTTTCTGGGTCGCGTCAGGGGGGGGGGGGGGGTTCGGACCGACCCGGTACCAAGTTGCACCCCTATTGGGAAGTGGTAGTTCTAGCCACTGTTGAATCCTTTTTCTTGAGAATGTATGAGCATATTGATCACAGAAGGGTAAAGCCAAGAGGACCATGACAGTCTAAAGAAGACAATACATCCACCATGTAGCCAGGAGACATAGGAGCATTATAGCCTTGGTGATTAATTACTTAATGATCAGTGTTTGACTGAGGATGTAGATTATTCTTGATAGCATAGAATGCTATCATGTGTGGTTGATCTCTAATTATTTGATCTTGCTTAGATGTTGATGTTGATAAGGTCATATAGCAACAGCTAAGGGTTAGTGTCCACATGTTTGCTGGGAAACTTGATTGAGAAACTAATATTTTGATTCTCCTCAAAATCTTCCAAGTGGAGATATTGAATCACTTTGTGCATGACTGCTTAGAGTGCCTCACAAGGGGAACAATGGATCCAAGAAACATTCAAGTCCTTGAGAAAGAGGAATGCATGCATGTATTCCAACCCAGACAGAATCGAACAAGGTCCATCTAGTTTAAGTTTTAAAATTAAATTTCTTGCTTCTCACCTCTTTCATGAATTGGTGATAAAGATGTTAAACTGGTCATTGGGTGTTTCTTTTTATTTTTTTTTATTTTTTAGCAGTGCTAATTAATTCCCTTGTTTTTATGATTATATAACTAAAGCCGAATTCTATGCCGCCTGTTGTCTCTGCTGATATTAGAACTGCAACATGAATTATCTATACATTTTTTAGCCTTGCGTTTACCCATTTTATCTCATCGCGCAAACTATTATGTCATCTACAAAGAATTTTGTTTTTTCCTCCAAGTTCTCCCATATGCTAAAACTGTACTTCAAGAATGCAGTTGCTGATTTGATAAGCTTCAGAACGGACCTTTCTTTTTTTTTTTTTTTTTTAATATTGTTCCATTGGGAAGCTACATATTTATAACTCAATTGTTTCTATTTTTGGCTCAACGGATAGTCCACACAGGAGATTTTCCATGCAGGAGACCACGCTCCTGAAAAAATGGGAGCCAAAGCTCCTCCCTCGGATTCAATACCAGGGCATATGCCCGGGATTAGCACCAGCGGCGCTAATGCCCTCGGATCCAAAATGAGCATCTTGATATGACTTCGATTGTAGCGATTTATTCAGAACCACCCCTGATACTCCTTTTCTGTCTTAGAGACATTTTCTAGGTTAACTGGTTCAGGGTGCTTTGTGATCTGCCTTTAGGATAGATTTTGGAGAATGGGTTTTACAGTTTTACTAAATGCTTGTTATTGCAATATTACAGAAAACTATCTATTTCCTTTTTCATTTATTATTATTATTATTATCATTATTTTGTTGAGTAAGGAAGATTTGTAGAATATGACAAGAAACATCTCACATTGGATCGAAAGCTGATGAGAAAGAATAGTAGTAGTGAAAAGATAGAGCTCGATTTTAGGAATTGAGACCTCTTGGAAAGCAAGAAGAAAAATAATCCTGGCAATCACTTCGAGACTGTGAGTCATGCTTTAGCTCCATAGCAAGTGGGAAATTTAGCTGCATACTTTCCAGTGAAGAAAATGAAAGACATAAGAACCCAGAACCAAATAACGAGACATCCTTGTTGATGTTTTCCCCTAAAAATAAAAGACATTTGTAGACATGAGGTCTCAACTCTAAATGAATCCAGTAGATAAGCATTGAACTTTTAGGTTTAACGGAGGTATCCATCCACTAGTAGATGATGTTGTTACACAACTTTGCCTAAATGAATGACCTGCAAAGGGTATGGTCATCCACAGAGCCCCAGATGCTGAAAATTTGAAATTATATAGGACTGTTAGCTGTGCTGAGACTGACCAACAAGACCCCCAACTTTAAAATACAGCAGTCCAAAAAATTCGGAGGCTTAGAAAAGGTAATAGTTTGAGTTCCTGATTCACCATGACACAAGCCAAATCTGTTAGGCCAAGGAAACCCTTCTGAGACAGTCTGAAGATACAGCCTTCCACATGATAATGTGTCTGACTTCACTAATTTACATCTCATCCATTTTCTCCAACACTTGTGTATTTCAAATTTAGGTAACACAGAACTAGTAGGTGAATTTTACGATGCACTTCACATCCCTGGCACCATTTGCATGCCGGGAGGCATATGTCAACCATTCTGGTCTGGTGCCTAGAGGACCTATGAGCAGAGTGCTAACTTCATCCAAGGAACTAGATGCAACCTCTGAGCTTCAAGAGGATTTTCTATACGAAATTTCTTCATGTAGTCTTCACTTAGACTGGCTAGGTGCTTTCAAATATGTGTTATTTTTTTGATTGGTAAATATAATTGTTATTTTGATGGAGACTAGAAATTTAATATTTCTAGAATATCTGAAAGATCTTCTTGTCCATAACTGCTTCTGCATGAAGTCCATTGAGATTACACTTCAGCATCTGACGTTCAAAAATAGAAGCTAAGAAGTTAATCTTGCTACTAGTGAACAAATTGACACAAGTACTGGTCTGTACAGTCCCTTTGCATATTGCATCCCCGGATGAGGCTGTTAAAGTGCAATTCACACCATTCTTAGTTTGTAAAATCCCAGCCATCCATTCATTGGCCTTGTTTTGGAGAAATTTCCTTATGTTTTTGTTATTTATACTCAAAAATCAAATAATTAATTAACAGCCAGAAATAATGTAGTATGCTTTCTTAACTGTTAATCTGGAAACTATAGATTTGGGTTTTTATTTTACTCCCAGAATACTTTAGGGTATCCTTAAATAGCCCTAACAGATTTGTTGCTGGATGACGAGGGAATGGGCATAATATACAAGGTTAAAGGACAATTATTTACTTTTAAGTTATTTAATTATGAATCTATTCTCAACATTCAGTCCGTCTTTTTCTTTAGATTATATTTACTATTATTTCCTATACTTGTGTTGTCATAGTTCTTATACTTTAATGATCACCTTATATTTATAGAATGGGGGGTTCTGGAAAGTTACCTTCTAGTTTGGGAAATAGCAGATTTGCGCCTCAAATTTGAAAATAGCAAAACTAATCCTCTAAGGTTGGTCCCTTCAAATCAAACCCTGCAATCATACGCAGACAAGGGAAATGATAAAACCAACCCCAGTAAAAATCCAACCGCACTCTTTTTCCTCTTTGTGACAAAAAAACCCACCAATCACAAGCATTTTCATTGCTGACCATCTGCCTGTCTGCATATTCTTCATTTTCACCAACGAGATTTGATGAAAAATACCATCTTACTGCCTCTTGTCTTCCTCGTTGCCAATGACCATCCATGGTCATCCGTTAGCCTCTATCCACTGTTGCACCTCGATTTTCTACTAAACTACGATAGCAAACTCAATTAGCATTGCCACCACAACATATGAGCAACTTTTGGACCATTCCTCTTGAAAGTGTCTAATCTGTTGATATCACCATCAACCGCTCCACAAAACTCCTTATCCGCATATATTGACTGGCATTGGCATTGAGGATGCTTACTTGAACATGCTTGACATCTTGAAGTAGTTGCCATTGTGGTGATATGGGTTTTCTGCGAAAGAAGATCTAGGTGCAGACGGTGGGTAGTGGCTGTCGCATGAGGGATGATGTCATTATTTCCTTGCCTTCTTATGGGTGTGGGTTTTAATTTGCATAGTAACCAAACTTAGAGGGTCAATTTCGATATTATTCAAACCTTAGGGGCGAATCCACCATTTCCCAAACTCAGGGAGCTAGTTATGCCAAAATCTCTTTATTGATGGTCATTTCGATATTTGCAGAGGCTGTGGAACTTCTCGACTGGCAAGTTTTTGAAGACATATACCGGGCATCTTAATTCAAAATACTGCATTTCTTCTACATTTTCAATAACAAATGGGAAATATATTGTGAGTGGTTCGGAGGATAACTGTGTCTACATGTGGGACCTTCAGAGCAAACAAATAGTCCAGAAATTGGAGGGACACACCGACACTGTCATTTCTGTTTCATGTCATCCTACAGAAAACAAGATTGCTTCAGGTGCGCTTGGCAATGACAAGACAGTCAAGGTTTGGGTTCAAGAGAGAGAATAGTTTATTTTTCTGGGATCAATCCCTTGCAACCGCATTACACCCAGTTCTGCTCGGTAACCTCTTTTGCCTTGTGAGATCTCTTTACTCTGATATTCCTTGCATGAAGAAACATGCTTTACAGCCGACTGTCTAGAGATTCTAAAACAATGCTCTACTGAGTTCCCTAACTGCCAGCGTAGGCATTGGCTTGTGTGCAGCTGCTTACCTGTTTCTTCTTTCTGTGACTCTTTCAGCTTTTAATGTGTTAGGATACATTTCATAATCCTGTTATTGTTGGCTGGCTTTTACTGCAGAAGAAACTAAAAACAGGACAAAAGGAATGGAATTTTCTGAGCAGAAATATTGGAAGTGATTGGATTTTCTTCTGTGTATCCTATTAACCAGCTCGGTTCAGATGACGATCCAACTGGTTGTACTAATCAAGCCCCTTTTCCTTTTTGTTTTCTCTAGATAATTGAACTAGTAACGAAAATAACCGATTTCGAAATTGCACCTATGGGACTCGCGAAAAGAGAGATGAGCTCCGTCCGTCCGGTGTATATCCCAAACGTATGTATTACTAATTTTTGAAACCCAGACTTGGCCGTGTACAACAATATATATATATATATTTTTTTGCAATAACTGTGCACAACAATTTTAAATGGAGGCTTTTGCATATTCCTACCTTCATTTGCAATTCTTCTCTTTTTAAATCTATATGATCTTTCCCATCAAAAATAAAAATAAAATCTCTGTGATGTTTAATTTTGGCATATTCATAACTTAAATTTCACACAAGTTGCAGGACGCCCCCTCCCATTATAATAAGTGAAATGACAAAAATGCCTTTGCATGAGATTAAATAATATTTTGATTTTTAGATCTATTTAGATGTTTTCTTCGTTCCATCCATCGAGGCTGATTATAATCTTTATTGGGAGTAACTTCGAAGGTATTCGTACAATTGAAGATTTCGGTGTGCCGCCACGGTTTTCGGGCCGGCGTTGAGAATTACCAGAAATGAAGTCCACCCATCATGCAGGTTAAAGAGGACAAAGGGTGTATGTTTGGAAAGTTGTAAAATTTTTGATGAAATTTTTTTTATGTAAAAGTTGTCAAATTAGTAGAAAATGATGTGATATTGTAGGGGTAATGATGAGGAGTAAAGAGAATAAATTTAAAATAAATAGGTTAGTTGTATTGGTAATTGTGTAAAAATGATTGAAAAGTAAGGTTGTTGTATAGAAAGATGTGTAAAAAATAATTTAAAAAAGAGTAGTTATGAAGAGTGATAAGTTTTAAATTGAAAAGTTTTAACTTGACAACTTTTACAAATTGCCAAACACACTTTAGGTTTCATTCAAATCAAATCTTTTCATGTGCTCCATTTAACAAATGTGTAAATTCAATGTAATAAATGATTGGATTTATATATTTATTTCAAAGCTATAAATTCAACATTTATGCCATGTGAAGCATTCTTTTTATATACATATTATATAAGTTCTATAACATTATAATGCGTCTTTAGTTGGAATTTCTTATATTTGAATATAATGTTTAAAATTATTATCATAGGAATTTCTAAAATTTGACACACATAAAATTAATCGATTTAATGTTAGAAATATTCGAAAAATAAATTTTTTTATGTTTTAAAATATTTTCTTGTAATTTTTACTATTTAAAAATATATTAAATGGATTATTTTCACTTCTATTGTTAAAATATTTATTTTATTATTTAATACTGCAATATTTGCAATGGAAATAATGGTTACAAATAATAAATTTAATTATCATATCTCTTAGCAGAAGGATTTTTATCAGTCCGTCAATAGCTATCCTTGTAATCCAAGGGAAGGGAATTTCACCGGAGCGTTGCATTGTCATTTGTAATTTTGTAAAACTAAGGGTGTGTTGGAGAATGAGTAAAACTTTTAACGAAAAGTTGTAGAGAGTAGAAGTTGTCAAATGGTGTGATATAATAGGAGTAATAATGAGGAATAAATAAGATAATGTTGAAATAAATAGGTTAGTTGTGTAAAAATGATTGAAAAGTAGGGTAGTTGTATAGAAAAATGTGAAGAAATAATTAAAAAATAGGATAATTGTGGAGAGTGAAAAATTTTAGATTGAAAAGTTTTAATTTGACAACTTTTTCTTAATAACAAACACACCTTAGGAGATGCAATTTCGCCCAACTACAAACGTACGGAAGCGAAAATCCCTTGCCTTGAAAGACAAATCATATTCATATGCACAGTTCCCTCAACGGAGGTGACAGAGCATTATCGCTGCCGTCTGAATTGTCTAAACGATAACTATTTGATTTTTGACAGGCAGTAGAATCATGCAATTTATGAAGTTCGTTAAGAGTGCAAATTGCGAAAAACTTGAGGAATAGAATGCAAAACGCCCATTTAAAAGGTCATCCAAGCTCCCTTAGGGTGTGTTTGGTTGGAGGTAAAACTTTTGATGAAAAATTTTTGGAGTAGAAGTTGTCAAATAAATAGAAAGTGATGTAATATAATATGAATAATGATGATGAGTAAAGAGAATAAAGTTAAAATAGATACGTTAGTTGTATGGGTAGTTGTGTAAAAATAATTGAAAAGTAGGGTATTTTATATAGAAAAGTGTCAAAAAAAATTAAAAATAGAATAATTATGGAGAGTGAAAAATTTTAGATTAAAAAATTTTAGTTGACACTTTTTTTCCTAAATAAAACACACCCTTAGTAGTAAGCTGGGCAGCTGGTGGTTGTTGGCGCTTGCTGCTGATTGCTCAGACAGGATTCGAATCTTCCCCGTTTCGATTGCGCAAGGCTGCCAAAGCTCGAAGGATCAATCTTTTGCTGTCTTCAAGTCAGAATCTTTCCTTTACCTCTCGCACAAGGCTTGGTGTAAATTAATAATGTCTCGATGATCATCGTCTTCGTAGTTGCAACAGAAACCCTCTCTTCCAATAGTCGAATTAGAAATGACAAAGGATTACCTCTTTTATCTGATTTCCAAGTTCAAGGACACTGTCGAAAGGGAGAAGGATTTCCTCGGCGATTACATGTCCATCTTAGAAGACATGAAGAAAGATTTAGAAAAAATCCGCTCTGCTCTTTACCGCAACCCCAACGTGCTCGGAGAAGGAGAGATCAGCTTCAGAGGCAAGCTGTGCAAGGTGGATGAGTCGCTGATGCAGTACTTGACTGAGGCGAAGCGGCGCAAGGAGCGCAGGGAGGGGCTGATCGACTGCATGAGATTCTCCCTGCAGCGCAAGTGGAAGAAGAGCTTGCAGCAGTGGAACGGCGAGATTAAGGTCATTTCGTCGCAGATCAAACCAGAGGAACAGGGGCCCCCGGAGATGCCGGAACCCGAAAAGATCGAGCCGGAGTCGGAGTGGAGCTCGAGCGTGTTCGACGTAACGAAGATATACGGGTGGGAAGATCAGGTGAGGGAGATCTACAAGGACCTGAAGAGGAGCGACGAGGATCTGAACACGGTGGGCATTGTGGGGATGTCCGGCTCCGGGAAGACGAAGCTTGCACAGAAGGTGTTTGCGGACGAGGAGGTGATGGACCTGTTCTCGCTGCGGCTCTGGGTCTGGGTCTCGAAGGGCTGCAGCCACGAGGAACTGCTGCGGAGGACGCTGGACAATCTCGGGGTGGAAGAGGAGGAGATTAACAGCGCTGTGAAGCTGGCGGAAGAGAATAAGCTGGAAAAGGAGGGCGTGCTGCTGTTCTTGCTCCACCTGCAGCTGCTGGACAAGAGATATCTGATAGTGTTCGACGATGTCCGCCAGACGGATAAGTGGTACTGCAACTTGCATGTTTCGGCGCCAGACGACGAGAGGGAGTGGAATCGCTTCGCGCATGGGCTGCCCAAGGGGAGCGGGGGAGCCATCATCGTGACGAGTCGGAGCGAGGACGATGCGAGGAGGATGGTGGGGAGGGGGGCCATACATACCCCCAAGCGCATGTCGACCGAGGACGCGTGGAAGGTGTTCAAGGAAGCGTATTTGGAAGCTAATAAGAAGGATAGCCCGCAGTTGGAAGCAATGAAGCAGCTGATCACGGAGAAATGTGCTTGGTTTCCTTTGGCTTTGAAGATTGCAGCCCGTGAGCTGTCGCCGCCGCCGTCACCCAAAAAGGAAGCTGCGAAGAAGAAGGAAGAGAAAGGGGAAGAAGGCATGGAGAAGGAAAAGGAAGAGGAAGCTACGGAGAAGGAGGAAGAGGAAGGGAGAAAAGGCCTGGAGAAGGAAGAGAAGCTTGCAGATGATGAAGGAGAGGAAGGGAAGGAGTCTCTGGCTCTGCCCTCACAGCCAGAAGTGGAGAAAGATAAAGAAGGCGTGAAGGAGATGGCACGTGGTGCGAAAGAGGAAGATAGAGCAAGAGATGAAAAAGAGAAAGAGTCTCCACCGCCTCCGCCACCGCCACCGCCACCGCCACCACCACCGCCGTCACCACTCAAAGAGAAAACAGAGAAAGAGAAAGATATGGGGCCTGCTGCACCCCCACCCCCACAGGAAGAGAAGAAGGACAAAGAAGGCATGCGGAAGGAAACAACAACAGGTGATGAGAATGATAAAGGCAAGGAGCCTGCAGCAGCCTCACTGGAAGAGAAGAAGGACAAGGAAGCCACGGAGAAGAAGGAGATCGCACGAGGTGATGAGAAAGAGAAAAGCAAGGAGCCTGCAGCAGCCATACTGGAAGAGAAGAAGGAGATGGCACAAGATGATGAGAAAGAGAAAGGCAAGGAGCCTGCAGCTGCCTCACTGGAAGGGAAGAAGGACAAGGAAGCTATGGAGAAGAAGATGGCACAAGGTGATGAGAAAGAGAAAGGCGAGGAGCCTGCAGCAGCCTCACTGGAAGAGAAGAAGGACAAGGAAGCTACGGAGAAGAAGGAGATCGCACGAGGTGATGAGAAAGAGAAAAGCAAGGAGCCTGCAGCAGCCTTACTGGAAGAGAAGAAGGAGATGGCACAAGGTGATGAGAAAGAGAAAGGCAAGGAGCCTGCAGCAGCCTCACTGGAAGAGAAGAAGGACAAGGAAGCCATTGAGAAGAAGGAGATGTCAACAGGTGATGAGAAAGAGAAGGGCAAGGAGACTGCACCACCACCATCAGCCCAAGTAAAGAAGGACAAAGAAGGCATGCAGAAGGAGCCGCCCCTTCCTGAGACAGGGGAAAGGAAACCAGTCTGCGATGAGAAAGAGCAAGGCAAGGAGTCCGTTGCCGATCAGAAACAAGGCTCTGCATAATCTAAGCTATGACTTGTAGCTGGTGTTGCCAAGTTTGCCATTTCATCTACATGGATTGTTTGGTTTTAAGTCTGATCGGGGATCATAAGCGCAATGCTCGCTGTTTTTATTATCAATTTTTTTTTTTTTTTCGGTTTTAGAGTAAGTCTTTCTGTTTGCTCTCTCTCTCTTTTTCCTTTTGTTTGTTTGGAGGCATGCTGATCCGCATAATCTTGTATGGTATTAATAAAAGATGAGTTCGAATATCCATTGACTTGTGACCAAGAGCCAGCGTACCTGCCTTAGCGACTGAAAATCACCCTTGTTGGGAGCGTTTGTCTACTGTTTGCTAGAGTGTTGTCTCCTACAGACACAAATTCAAGTATAATCAGGTGAGCAAAAATGAAAATTTACTTGGATATTTGAGTTGTAATAATAATAATAATATTGTAAGTTAGCTTCCGGGTGGAACAATGAAAAAGAAAATAAATCCATTGAATTGAATCATGAACAATGAAGTAAAAGGAGAGAACATTTTTATCAGAAAAAAAAAAAAGAGGAGAGAGCATAATCTAACCATGATTGTTCTCTTTCAACTGTGGAAGTTGATCTATCAAGCTTTCTTCATGCATGCTATCTTCTAAGAAACCATTGTCTACTCTATGCTGATTTCGGGTTGATGTCAGCACCAACTTGATTTGAACTATACTTGATAGAGTTTTTGTCTTGGGCCGGGCCAGCTTAATTAGGCCGGTAATGCATGTTAACAACTTCTCTTAGTGGAAATGTGAATCCAACACATCTTAATTAGGTTGTTTAATAGATGATAGGATCGTCTACAAAGAACGATCCTCCTAGATCTATTAGCAGGTGGAACACGTTGGACACGAATACAAGAATCTCCTTACACTATTGGCTTATCAGCTAAGCTACTCAAGAAAGAAATGAAACTACAAAATCAAACCTCCCTCCCCCTCGAAGAGATCCTCTCCTTTTAAATGCTCCCTTGCACGAGGCACTTCGCGCCCTCTCCTTTTCCCTTTTCCCTTTTCCCATGCCTGCTGGATCCTGACTCTTGCACCATTTGGGCTCCATCGTTCTCTAGGTTTGATATGCTTTCGTAGTGCAAGCCCATATGGCTCCTCACTAGGCTCACTAGTGCCCTTACCAATAGGCCATGAAGCTTTCCCTGCTCATGCTTAAGCGGGCTTTTGGGAACTGAAAATCACGTTGCCCACAAGAAAAGCGAGGTGTCTAACTGCATCTTGCTGGGAAAGTGGCCGATGGAAGATTGGCAAGTCCAGTCCTTGGCTTGATGGCCAGGAAATGAGTAAAATGACATTTAGAAAGAAGGGCTTTTACTAAATATATTTATTACGTTTGACCATATTTCTAAATATACCCACTACGTTTCAAAGATCTCAAATATACCCATGTTTGCACAAAATACCGAATGTACCTACTCCGTGACAGACGTGTGAAAACGGCGTTAGTAGATAATTGAAATTACTTAAATACCCATTATGCGGGGCAAAACGAAAAGGGGCAAACTCGAGCTAGGGCGTCCATCCGCGCCCGCCCATATCCCGTGCGACCTAATCCCCATTTTCATCATATGCTTCCTCGGCTCCGGCTCCGGCTCCGGCTCAATCTGCTTCCAACGTCGGCAACTGTGGTGGACTCCTCTGTCTGTCTCCATTGATTCGATTCTCCTCCATCGACAGTTGTTTATTGTCTCTTTGAATTTGGTTTTTGTCTGGTGCTGCCATCTGTTTCCGTCTCCGTCGACAACTGTTCATCTGTTTCTCTTTGGCTTGACGTTTCCGTCTCCTTCTGTTTCCGGCATCTTCATCCGCATCTGCTGCCAACCATCTCAATCTTCTTTGCTTCGGATGCCCATCTCCTTTGCTTCCAATACCCTTGTCTCCTCTGCTTGCGACATCTCGTCTTGCCTCTGCTTCCGACGTCTTCGACCGATGCCCACATCTCCACGTATGGTAGTCTTTTTATTTTTTATTTTTGCTAGAGCCACTGCTCGGCGGCATTACATGCTGAACACGGGAGTCGAATCCCGGTGGATGGGGCATCAAGCCACCCTGCGAAACCAACTGCCACACGGCAGGTTCGCACGTATGCTAGTCTTTGATTTTGATAACCGACCTTAAAATTAGATAATTTGATGTCATTAGGATACTCTGCTTCATGCGGAAACGACAACATTTTATAGTCATTAAGAAGAAAAAGAAAGATGACAAATTATAATGCATTTACTCCATTTAAAGAATTTGGGCCCACATTTCTAATCAACTAACCACAATCACTACTTAATTATTTAAACCAAAACATTTTCTTATGTTGCAAAGTAGCCTTATTATTTTTCCATTGTTCCGCTTAATCTTGCCATTTTAGTCTTTGTAGTAAATAAGAGGGTGGGATATAGAGAGGTATTATACTTAGAATTTTGCTAAAGGTATTCTCTATTACGCAAGATCCAAACAGAACTTAAATGCTTTAAAGTAGAAAAAAATTTGCAGATAATGAGCTCAAGGAACTTTGATGAGCCTGGGCAGATGACAGCAAATTAATTTTATGTCCAAAAAATAAATGGTAGCCGCACTTTATATAATCTGTTTTAAAAAAGAATGCACAAAATATGCACCGTAATGATCCATGAATGAAAGATGTATGATGACAAAAATTTTATACGCATACGTGAAAATGAAGTTTTCGTACTATATGAACTTCTTTCTCTTGCAACCTTTCAACTCCTGCGCGCGTGGAGTGAAGAACCCATTATTTCTATGATTTGTCCCATGATATTCTCGGTATTTTTGAAAAATTGACACTTATTTTCAGGCGCAGCAGTTAAATAACATAACGGTCACTGACGGAATGAGTACATTTGGGATTTTGTGCAAACGTAGTAGGTGTACTTGAAATTTTTGAAACGTAGTGGGCATATTTGGTAATATGGTCAAACGTAATAGGTATATTTGAAAAAAACTCTAGAAAGAAAGAGAACGCACAGGAAAAGCAAAATTAGGGGGTAAAAAAAAGGAAAGCAAATTCACTTGATTCTGGAGATTTGCTAGTTTTTGCTTGCTTGGAATTAGGTTAAAACAAAGCAAGGAATTGACAAAGACTCATTTGCGTGAAAACCAATCAAGAAGATGAGCCAGAGAAATGGCCTAACAATTAGCTATTCTCAAGCTTGAAAAGACCAATATTCATTGAATATTGTTATGTATTTTACACGGTGGCACCTTAATATTAGCATGGGGCACATTGAGAGAGGAGTCATGAGAGGGAATTCGGGGAGTCTTGACATGTAGCCGCTGTTCATGATCAGCCTGCGCGTCCTCTGCTGGCAAATATTGCTAGGTATTTTCAAAATTAAAATTTGCTGCTCTTACTTTTTGTGTATGATAGGATGCTGGATAACGGACTCCAAAAATAATAAAAATTGATACATATGTTAAATAAACCTAGATTAACCATTGTATATAAAAAATTTAAAAAAAAAATAAAAAAAAATAGGTGCGGTGCACCCGGGTGCGTTGAGGCTGAATGCACCCGGGTGCACTGAATTGCGCTCCGGAAAAAAACACCTGTAAATATGGCAGCGGGATGGACATCAACACCACATCTCAATCATTCTTTTTAATGCAACTCTTCGTCCAATTGCAAAAAACGAAGCTTTTTTTAAATCCAACTGATCTTCTTATCATACGTGAAGTCTGTATGTGCTCAGCTACTTTCTCTTTTTAGCATTCGAGAGGCAATGGTATATTATCCTAGTAAAAATTTACTTAAGAAAAATGACATTATAACATGCGTAAGAACTAAATTTATTTTGACCTTCTTATTTCTTCGCTTGCTACAACAAATACATATATAGTGATATATATGTATGTATGCATATATGCTATTTATAAATTCTAGCTTAAATTATTGTTCATTTGGTAAGAAGAAAAAAAAAATAGTGATAAAATCTGAAAAAATAATTTTAAAAAATGTGATGTAATATAATAAGAGTGCAACTTGAGTCGGTGAGGATAAAGTTGATATCAATCCATTACTGATCCAAATTAGAAAATTCTACCAAAACTAATACTTTAATTTATTTTCTAAAACCCTAATCAAACTAGACCAAATTTATAAGATTCGGATTAAAATTTAGGTTGAATGGAATTAAATGTTTTAGTTGATAATTTGGTTTAAGGATTTGGATTTTCACCTTTTTATACTTGTTTTACACTATTTTAGGTGAAATTGGTTAAATAATTTTATCAAAAATAACTACGAAGCCTCAAAAAATGTTAAACATGTTCTTCAATGTTGGTAATCACTCAAAATACTATGCAGCATAATTGATATTCATTTAATATATTAATTTTCCATTTAATTAAAAGAAATATGGAAAAGCAATATAATTAAAAATATTTTAAATGAGATCTAAGTTTACGATTCATTAAAAGATATAATCAATTTAATTATAGATTTAAAGTTAATATAAGATTATAGAGAAGTCTATTGAGATTATCTGAGTTACTTAATCTGAATCATCTAAATTGAAAATTTGAATTATTTAGATTACGTAATTCGGTTCAGATTTCAGATTATACTGTTTGGGTTACACTTAAGTAAAACCATACTGTCTTTTGATTTGGTTTAAATTCGAAATCCGAATTCATTGGCACGACTGGCGTCGTGGTAACTCACCCTTCGTTCCAAGAGTTCCAATATTGCTGGCAGCACAAAGTCGGTGGCATCCTGATCTCCTCATCACGTGTAAGGAAATTTCAGAAATTTGAAGATGATTACATACCCTTTTGAGGAAAAATCGTTTAGAATATCTCGCCAAGGCCTGATTGTAATACGTTAGAAATCGAAAAAAAAAAAAAAAAATCTGAATTCATTTCGAAGACCTCAATAATATCAACTCAAACAATTTTAAATTCAGTTTAATTCTCTCAGTACTGAGTTACCCAAACCCAATCGCACCCCTACAGTATAATAAAGGTAACTAATACAGGTAGAAAGTGCAAAATAAAATAAATTCGATAGTTATATGGAAAAATTATTCTAACATAAATGTAATAATAAAAAATTTAAATAGTGAAATAGTCAACATATAAAATCATATAAAAAAAATGTGTTGAATAAATGGAGAATTTTTTTTGTGACTTTTACCATACTTTTTTTTTTTTCCCCCTGAGCGAGGTGACTTTTACCATATATGCTTGAACCTGAAGCAAATCTTAGAGCCAATGTCTTTGCCAACGGATGCTGATTGGGCCTTTGACGTGCGTGTTCTAGTTTAGGTGTCTACGATTCCATCTTTTCCATGCCTTTATCTTCTTGCCTCTCCCTTATTTATTTATTTATTTATTGCGCTCTTTAATCCTTCTTTAGTACTATTTCAATAAGACGGGCACCATTATACAAATATTGTTGCATTAATTAATTTAGTTGTTTTTAAATGTAATGGCTTTATTGTATATTACTTCCAATCAAGAAGCACATTTTTTGGTCATGCTATTTTCTATTATAAATACTTTTCATTAAAAAATTTATTCTTCTTTTTTTACACCATAAGATTTAATGACTAAAGGAGATAAAATAGCATAATAAATAAAATGTAGAAGAATAAAAGGTATTGAAATAAATAAAAAAAGATTGGGTTTAATAATGATAATTATTTAAAAGTGGTATAATAACCACACTATAGCTTTTCTTCTTTTCCAGTTGGGCGGACACCAACTAACATCCTTCTTTGTTTTGATGAAAAAGTGTTGACACATGAAATACGTGGGATGTGTGGGATCAGGATCACTTTCAACGACCAAGATCCTATACGGTGGGCATAATAATTGTGCCGATGACATGAGTGAGGTAATTAATATGTTTCTCATACATTAAGAGTGTTTATAAAGTGATTATAAAATTTCCGTTGAAAAGTTTTTGATATAAAAATTTTTAAAATTAAAAAAAGATATGTATGATTGAAATAATGATGAAGAGTAAAAAAAAATTAAAATAGATAAGTTAATTAATTATATAAGTAGTTGCATAAAAATGTTTAAAAAGTAAAGTAATCATATATAAAGTTTTGGAAAAAAAATAAAAATAAGGTAATGTAAACGGTGAAAAGCTTTAGACTGAAATTTTTTTGTTGAGAAGTGTTCAGTGGACATAAATGCACTCTTAAAGTGATTGATTCCTCTTTGTAAGTATTGTTGGCTTTTATCATCAATTAGAAGATGGACTAGGATCCAAAGCCCTGATGAAGTTTCCTATGCAATTTTTACGACCAATGGACGATGAAATTAAACTGGGTGAACAGTAAAAAAAATAAAGAGAAATGTTTGGATTTAGTTCCATGATATTGAGTATGAAAGTTGACTTATAATCAATAAAGCATGACAACTTGAGACGATGACTTACGGTTGAAATCATTGAAATAGTAAGTAATATTGGCAAAAAAAAAAAAAAAAACAGAAAACCTATAGATTTTTTTAATTTACTTCAGATATAAGGGGACTTTTAAAATAAAGTATAAAAATTACAAATTACATGGTTGCCAACTCCACATGATATTTACTATTTAACATCCGTAATTTTTCTCATCATTATTATGCGTTATTTTGGATCATAACCCAATAACCTTTTGATTTTCACATTATTATGTTTAACATTGTTTATTTATGCTAGAATTCACGATAACATTTTAATCAAAGATTTTTTATAGTTATTAATTTTAGTGGTGATATTTATTATAATATGATTTTGTTTTGTGACCCACCCAAGCTTACAATCGAAGCATAATTTTGAATTATAATTCGATATCTTAAATTAAATATAATAAGTGGTTTAGATCATAGTAAAACATAAAAATTATCAAAAAAAATGGAAGGTTGTTGGCCTTAGTTATGATTCCTCATCTTTTTATGTAGAAAATTATCTACTTACATTTTGGTTGTCGTATTTTTGAGCATTACCTGCTGCTTATATATATCCATCTTTCATTCTCTTCATTATATATATATATATAGATAAGTATTTAGGTGTAGTGCAACTGCACCATAATTCTTGTGCAATTGCATCAAATAGACCATACATGATCATAAAATTATAATCACTTCATTTATTGTATTTACAATGATGTATTCTATTATCATACTAATTTTCATCCCAATTGGATATGTGTATAGACCCATATAAAAATGGTACAAATTCAATTTAATAAAATAGTTTAATGTAAATAACAACTTTAAATTAAATTTTCAACATTTAAACTATTTGCTATAAAATTTATATATGTATAAATAATTGTATAAAGTTTCCTTGCATTTTAATATGTGTGGAGCCTATTTATGGGCAAATGCCCGTTATATATATATATATGAGAGAACATTTTTTGTGCAGTGAAATTGCACCATAATTAATAGTGCATTCATATTTAAATTTGCCTCATATATACTTAAATGTATTAATACTTTATACAATCATTTGTCTATATATAAATTTTATAGCAAATAGCTTACATGTTGAAAAAATAAGTTTAAAGTTGTTATTTATATCAAATTATTTTATTATGTTGAATTTGTACCATTTTCAGATAGGGTCCATACATATCCAATTAAGATGAAAATTGATATGATAATAGAATACATAATTCTAAATATACATAGAGTAAATTATAATTTTATGATCATGTAGGGCCTATGTTGATGTAACTGCACCGTAACTGTGGTACACTGAAGCTGCACTTGAATATTTCTCTATATATATCAGTTCCACTTTTGTAAAACCCTCTTTTTATATAACTCCTTCCATTTTTAAAATCTTAATTATTGATAAAAAATCCACTTCATTTATTATATTTAACATCATTTCTAGTATCCTGGAAACCCTTTTATTTTTTAAAAAATTTCACTATATATGGGTTTCATCTATAAAAGTGTAAAATCAACATAATAAAATGTTTTAATATTAAAATATCAACTTTAAAGTAGTTTGTTTAATTTCTAAACCATCTAAAATATTAATAATATGTGGATAAATGATCCTATAAAGTATTGTTACATTCTAATACATGTATGAATGGATCTAAGCATTTTTCTTAATTTACATATGAATATACATATTTTTAAGCAAATATAACCCATGCACATACTTGATTTATATGAAACTTGGTCTCCTACTAAAACAAATGATGTTAAATTCAATCAATTATTGAATTTTCCATTAAAGATCAATATCTTGAAATTTGAGGGGATTACATGGGATTACTTTTATGTAACCTAGATACATAGAAGTGGAGCCTGTATATATTATTTCAACTATCCACAAAATTTTGGAACCACAATCCTATTCCTTAAGTAAATAAGCTAATGGAAACTTTCATGACCTTATGTGGGATCCACTTGAGAAGTGTATATGAAATTGTCATTCATCGAATAATATTGTTCGACATCATTTGGCTTATCAAATGACCAAAATAATAATAATAATAATAATTCAATTCGACTTTCTGACGAGTCGTGCCTATTTAATATCTATAGTAATGTTACCATCAATTATATAAGTTGTCCTACATAAATTATGAAAACAATTATATCCAATCAAAGGTGCACAAAATTTTAAAAATTTGTAGGATAATTTATTTATACAAGAAGACAAATTTAAACCTTTAGTTGTTAAATTAACAACTTTTAAAATTGTACGTAAATTAATCAATTTTTTATTAAATTGACTTTAAACTTTTATTAGATCAATTAGAGTCATGCGCAACTTCGATGAGATGAAATTTAATTCCCTAATTAAAAATAATATTAAATACAATGAGTGAAATAAATTTCAATAATCATCATGATGGACCATAAATTGAGAAGTTTATGCATTCAAATCAACAAAATTAATTCCATAGGATGACAACCCTATTCGTTACTTAACAAGCTGCTGCTCATCTTTAGCAATCTATTGTACTTCATGTAATTCACTTGTAATTTGTGAGCTATTTTGCATTTAAACTATCTAACTTTGCTTATTTGCATTTTAAACTCCAAAGTTTGGTCATTTGCATTTTAAAATATGAAAGTTTAGTTCTTTTATATTTTAAATCCTGACTCATGACGACGTTAAAAACTAACGTTAATTCATGCAAAATGACATAAATATTCTCTAATATTTTTAAAAAAACCTAAATATGTATTAAAGGTGAAGATGTTATCGAAGCCTCTAATAATAAAATAAAGAAAGCCTAATAGTCAAGTTTAAAATGTAAAAAATATTTTTTAAATATTGGAGGGTATTTTTGTCATTTTGCATGGATTAGCAGTGGTTTTTAATACCATTATAGGGCAGGGCTTGAAATGCAAAGAAACCAAAGTTTTCAGGGTTTAAAATGGAAATGGCCAAACTTTGGGGGTTTAAAATGCAAATAGGCAAAATTAGAGGGTTTAAAATGCAAAAATCCATAATTTGCCGTTTAAATGAATATGGAGCACCCGATCAAGGGAGCAGATTTACCCACAAAAATGGTGGTCCTTTCATATTCATATTCCACTCCAGCTGCCATGCAACAGTTGTAGGGGATTCATTTCCATAATGGCCCTCTTAATCAGCCCAGCAAGGAGGAAATGGGATAGGACCTTTCTTTTGTCGTCTAATGAAAGAAAATCCCACCCCACATGAATCATATCTACATCATATGACAAATAATGCTTAATTATTTTCGGTTAACTAATATAATTAATAAGTATCTAATCATGGCTATATAACTACATAACAGTCAGGATTGTGGACCCGCCTCTGCATTTATAGCTTAAAGTCTTGTTATGTTGACTACAGCTGGTAGTACTAAATGAGTTTGTATAATACCAGATCATGGAAAAGGTAGTAAATGACAATGATCACGAGCTGCCTATTCCTGATGATTAGTGCTTGGATTCAGATTGGATCATCACAACAACATGATGATAATCAGAAGATGGGTGCAATTTATTTCATATTTATTAGTTAAGAGTATGTTTAGATATTCTTAAACCTACCTTGTTAATTATGCAAAATAACATCTATCCTCCTTTTGTACGCTATTTTCCCTAAATCATTTGTGAAAATATCTCTATTTATTTTTATTTTGACCTTAAGACAAAAGACAACACTTCGTCTCCATAAAAAAAAAAAAAAGCAACACTTTGATTATTGGAACATCTTTAAAGGGGACAAGAGCAAGATGGTTATGACTGATATTATTGTTACTATAGCCTTCTATAACCGGCGACTTAGGCTTTCTATGGAAAAAAGGCTTTCAATGTAAAATCTAATTGATGTTCAGACGAAATTTATGGATGAGTGTTGACACGAAATTCAATGTAAAATCTATTTTTAAATTATTTTTTCACAATTATCTATATAACTAACTTATCTATTTTATATTTTCTCAGCTCCTGATTATTACCCACGTCATATAATATTATTTTCTTTTATTTTAAAAACTTTTGTACTAAAAGATTTTCATACAAAATTTTATCAATTCTCAAACACATAGTTATTAAAAGCAAGAATGAGAATCGACACTCTAAATTTAAGTCATTAATTTTTTTGATGAGAATTTAAGGTATTAATTAACAATACGAGCTTTATTATGTATTTTTTGGAATAAAATTTACATTTAAATTTCTTATTGCCCTCTCCCATTTTCAACAAATTAACTATTAGTTTCTTCAACCAATGGTTAACCTAACGCCACTACCAAAAAAATAAATAAATAAATTATGAAACTGAAAATTTTCCGGCGTATAGCAGGGAATAGATTGCATATCCATGCAGGCAACAAATTAACATATGCAGCTAAGATGCTAGATATGCTTTGAGGCGTAGAGCTAATTGCAACACGTTTTTACCAAGGCATCTTATTTATTTTCCGCACCGATGTACTGCACTTTTTTTTTTTTTTCTTTTTTTACTTTTTTCAATTTCATATGTGGGCCTAAGTGTGATATTTTCATATACATAAGTTTTCAATTTTATTGAAACATCAATAAAATTTAAAAACTACGTGTATATATATAAACATCATGATTGGGCTCAAATAAATATAAAAAATGCAAACAAATGTATTGCAGCGGGTGTACGAGATATGGGCTCTGTTCGACATACGAGTACTATAAGTTACGACTTCTTGTGTGTTGCATACAATAGTTACACGTAACGACTAGTAGCTGTTTATGATATTATATGCAGCATAATAAAATGGACCGTGATTTTTTTACGGCTGGATCATGCCTCTAATAAAATTTTGCTGTGTAAGAACTGTTGCATAAAACAATTAACAAATTGTTGCATCAAATAAATATTTGTGCTCTCTTAAAATAAATAAATATTAGTGTAGCGAATCTGTTCCATGTATGATTAAATGTATTGGATATTAACAAAATATAATTCTCAGACAGTAATTTTTTGCATTATAAATATGCATATATTAATTTATATCCCAGATGGTTTAGATTTTGAATTTTAAAGGAGCTTAATTATATACATCATGATGTATTTTAAGCTAAAATACAACATTTATTTATTTTTACGATTAGTAATATTTTTTATTTTCTTTATAAACTTGTTCTCCTAAGTTTATTCAATCTATATACTAAGTTTTTCCATTTTACAACATTTTTTACGTATTTATTTTTAATCTTTACAAATCAAAATTTTAAAGGGGTGAAAAATGACTTAAATGCCCCTGAAGTTGATGATTTTTTAAAAATAGTAAATAACTAAATAAATAAAAGTATTTTAAAATGGGATCATGCCTCTAATACAATTTTTGCTTTGGAAGAATTGTTGCATAAAACCATTAAAAAGTTGTTGCATCAAATAAATATTTGTGCTCTCTCAAAATAAATAAATATTAGTGTAGCGAATCTATCCCATGTATGATTAACGTATTGAATATTAATAAAATATAGTTTTCAGACAAGGTAATTTTTTGCATTATAAATATGCATATATTAATTTATATCCCATATGGTTTATATTTGAATTTTATATTTACAATATAAAAGGGCTCAATTATATATATCATGATGTATTTTAAACTAAAATACAACATTTATTTTTTTTACAATTAGTATTATTTTTGATTTTTTCTTTATAAACTTGTTTTCCTAAGTTTATTTAGTCTATATACTAAGTTTTGTTATTTTATGATATTTTTATATATTTATTTTTAATTTTTACAAATTAAATTTTTTAGGGGGTGAAAAATGCCTGAAATTGATATTTTTTGAAAATAATAAATAACTAAATAAATAAAAGTATTCTAAAATGTCAAAACTTGGTATATAGATTGAATATATACTTTTACGAAGAAATATCAAAAAATCTAATTACTTGTAAAAATAAATCAATGTAATAAATATTGTATTTTAGCCTAAATTAGATCATGACATATATAATCATTCTTCCAATATAAAATGTAACCTGCCGGTGCGTCTATAAAATCATGGCCCTTGTATTAAAGGATAGGGACCTTCTGCAATCTGTTGTAGTTTCCGTGGAGTTAGATTTTAAAAATCTAAACTGCTAAGAATGTTAATTGATATGTATTTAGTTATGATATTAAAATTTACATATTTTCAATACTTTTATACGGTCTATTTATTTACAAAATTTTAATGGTCACGCATTAACTCTCAAATGTATTAACGATTAACAAGATATAAATTTTTAATTGAAGTAATTTTTGCATAATAAATACCCATATATTAATTTATGTTGTAAACGATTTCGATTTTAAAATAACC
Source organism: Annona cherimola (assembly GCA_030490835.1). Lineage (NCBI taxonomy): Eukaryota > Viridiplantae > Streptophyta > Magnoliopsida > Magnoliales > Annonaceae > Annona > Annona cherimola. The sequence goes on from CM059977.1 coordinate 27,681,548, forward strand.
GGTTGTAGTTTAAATTTAAACCGCAACCGAATGTATAAAATAATGACCCTTTTATAATTATGTTATAAATGGATCATGACCCTTTTATAATTATGTAATAAAAAAGATAAATGTTGAAAATTTTTGAATGAGTTAGGGATCGCCCAATCTCAAGTTGGGAATGCCTTTAAGCAAGACTCCATGCCTGGTGGTATGACCCTTTTTATTTTTAAATTTTTTTTTTCAAATTGTAGGCCCACCTTATATTGTACATTGTCCCAAGTTTGGCATTTTTATTTTTTATATGTAAATGTATATGCTTATTTTTTATTTTCAAAATCAAAAAGTATTTGAAAATAAAAAACGCTAAACTTGATATGACATGCGATCTAAGATTGGTTCATAATTTGGAGATTTTTTTTTTAAAAAAGAAAACGGTTAATGCAGCGATATGGAATCGCAGCCTGCAAATCTCAACCTACCTCATAATTCTGCGGCAGCTGTGGCATTCTATCCATAAAAAATACACAGGCAAGTCCGGATATCAAGGAGTATCAAGCATTCGTGCGGCTGGCATCCATCACATAGATAAGGAATCTGTGACTCTTCTTCCTTCGTTTTAATATGTTTTCTTGATATGAAATTTCTTAAATCAGGTGGCTTAGAGTTGGTGGTTATTGAAAGGTGTATGCCAACTTGTTCTGGATCTTAGAAATATTTGGGCCATCTAAGGGTTTAGATCAAGCAATTGTCAAAATATCTAACATGTATCATGTGAATGGATCTTGTCCAATGAAGACAAAGACAACCTACTCTGATGGCAAACAAATTAAGATAAATGCCATTCACTTGGAGTAATTACATGATTGGTTTGGAGTCTTTGTCCAGCACAATAGAAATTTTAAATTGGATGACTGGGGCCCTTCTGTCCTAATATTAATATCAATCAGGAGCATTGGAATAGGACAGATGAAATATATCATAGCTAGCCTGCATTTTTTTTTTTTTTTTTTTCTTTTAGATCACTGTCAATCATAGAGAGCTATGTTCAGATGGAACCGGCTGCAAAACCATACGGGGAGATGTTTAGGGGTGGTTTTTGAAATAAATACAACGGTTGCATGGTTGATGTCATTTATTGAACTAACTTGCTCTTGCTTGTTCATATTGTCCAAAAAGTTCTTACATGTTTGCAATATCTCACCCCCCCACCTATAGGTGCAACTAGGGTTGGATAGATGTAGGAAAAAGTGGAACATATCCTTATCTATTAAAAACTACTTCCGATCCTATTTTTAACTAGGTCGATTCGAAATCTATCATATCCTATTTTTTTAATGATGTGTCGATTGGTTTTAGTTCTAAATTGATTTTCATAAAAACTTGAACATAATTTTATTAAAATTGTATAATTTCATAAAAACTTGAACATAATTTTGTTAAAATTGTATAATTGTGAACTACTGTTTGCAAAACCTATATAAACTTGTAAAGATGTGAATATGATTATGTAGATTGATACTTGTTGTTACCCAAGTTATAGTAATTTACAATCACAAAAATATATATAATCAATTTAGCTAGTAATACAAACAATTGGTTGCATTGGTTGTTGAAATTCTATTGAAAATGCATACAATTTAGAGTTCACTATTAATATTGATCTTCTAATATGCTACTTTCAACAATTCTCGTTCTTTACATTTCTTCCTAGTTGTTTGGCCTGGTATTAACACCATGGCTTTCAACCTAAACGGGTTTAACTTCAACAAATTTGAAGTTGATGATCGAGGTCGTGTTATTAACATGTTGGTTGATGTCATCGATTGTGCTAATCTTGGTATAAAAGTTATGCATGAACGTAATGCTCACAACTTCCTCTAGACCTAGCTGCTTTGGAAGTCCCATCTACAAATGAATAAGATTATTTAAAGAAATGATATAAAAGAAAAAATTGCTGAAGGTAAAATGCTGAAATGGAGGTATGAACTTACTTACCAGTTGTCTTATCTCTATGATAATCAACTAATAATGTGAACCAAGAAATCAACTTCTTCAAGTAGAGAGGAAGATATGCCATTTGGGAGAAGATGGGTGATTTGAGAGGAAATAGATAATGGCTAGGGCTGTTTTGGGGAAAAACAAAACAAAAATAAAAATTAAAAAAAGAACAAAATCGAAGAAGAAGAAGAAGAAGGGAATGGGTAGAACAGCGCATAGAGTAGGGAATTGGTAGAATAGCACCCCACATAGGAGATGAAGAGATGAGAGAGTCGTGAGTGCATAGAGTCTAGGGTTAGGGAACAAAGAATATTTATATGATATATTTGTATATATCAAACTAAATTCTGGTCGATTCTGGGTACCTGGCCTCCAAAATCAACCATCTTGGAATTCAAGCGGATATTTTTTGCCCAGAACTGAACCGGACCTCCCCTATTTAGGGTACTCAATAGTCAACCCATAAGTACCCTGACCAAGTTACACCCTTCTCCCCACCACTTGCTAATATTTCTTAAAAATCTCGTAGATACTCTAACAAGTTCTAGAACTTTCATGACATCCATGCCCTTTATGGCTATCCAAATATCCTCCCTAGACAAAGGTCTAACCAGCCTCTAATTGTCCTCCTGTGAAATCTTACCTGTTATATGCGTAAACACTTCTTTATCGTCCCCCCCTCCAATACTGATGAGTACACACTTATAAAATAATCCTTAAGTAGGTTTCCCAAATCTTCTTAATCCTCAACTATTCTCACCTACTCAATCTTCTAGCACTTCTATCATCTTCATTTTTCTCTTTTTCAAAGCTTATAAAAGTAGGTTGTATGTGTCTCCATTTCGAAGTCAACTTACCTTAGCTTATTATTTCTACCATAATTCATCATTCTCTAGTGATAAATTAATGATGCCTTCTTTCCTTCTTATCTACTCATCTCCCTTGTAAGATATACTCATCTATTTTAAAATCTAGATTTCCTATTGTTGCTTTCAAGTAGTTCATTTCATGGTTCGCCTCACTCTTGAGTTTCACCTGTAAAAATTCATATCACACTTCCATAGTTTCAACTTCGCCTTCCCAAATATTGAAAGGTTCTTTTGTGTTACAATTGACCAAGTTTTTTGAATAATCTTATTAGCCTAACTATACTTTTCTCATAAAATCTAGTATCTAAACTACCTCATAGTTTCCTCCCCCTAATCCTTGAATAAAAAATGAGCTATAAGGAGCTATAATCCAATGATGCCACTCCCCAATGAATCACCTGACCAAATGAAAATTTCAGTAACTAGCTATTTAAGGCTAGACCTCTATCCATATGAGCTTCTACATGATCTCTTCCCCTCCTATTGTTTCTCCACACCATCCTTGGTTTGATATGTCCCAAATCCTATAGACGCTACTTGATAGTCTCCATGAAGTTCTCCTTTTACCCCTTAGCCCTTAAATAAAAACTTTCACATTCTAAATGTAAAATATTGAAAAATAATTAATTTTGCACTTTTGCCTCTCCAGGCACGTGGGCCCCACCAGATAAGATAAGATGAGATGAGATAAGATAAGATAAGATTTAAATGAGATAAGATTTAGTTTAATTGAAATTTAAGTTAAAGTGATAATTTTATCTTTTATACCTTTCCTATAATTTTAAGAAACCTACAAGAACCCTTTTATAAAAAAGGGTTTGAGGAGTGGGTGCAGGGAGGCATCCGTAAGAAAGGTTAAGAGATAGAACTGTGGAATGACAAAAAGCTACGTAAGATAAGTGAGATTTTATTAAAGATTGATTTTAGTTCAATGCTATGATTATTTTTATACAATTTTTATGTATAAAATATGTATATTATATATATTATAATTTTTAGACTATGCTTGACATATTTAAAATTTTATAATCCTAAATTTTTAGGATATAAAATTTTGCAGATAAATATGTTAAATTTTATGCTTGAAATTATATATATATGTTGAGATTTTTTAAATTTTGTTATATATTTTATTTTTATAAATGCATTGATATACAATAAATATATGAATATAGAAATTATATACTAATGATGTGGGTTAAGTATATGTATAATATGATCTGCGTAAAATCATATTATATATAAGCCGATTTCACTTTTATCGTATGTACTGGAAATTAACTTCATCTGTAAAGGAATTTTAACGGGTTGAGAATTGCTGGACGTAAGAAATTTCATCAGAGGAATTGCGCCTAAAGCATGGGAATCTTCCTTTTAGTAACGAAAATTTTTCGTTGCTTTTGACATTTTAATGTATTTAATAATTTTGATGTTTTTGATGTTCAAGTATTCTTGGAAATTGAGATGTAACCTGTTATAGCAATAAGGCTAAGTGAGAGAGTTCTAGATGGGACCCATCTGTAGGAAAAGTAATGATGATGTGGCTTAATATAGGCCGTTCATTATATTTTGTTATGATTTATTCATTTGAACTCCGATTTGAATGATCAAATAGTCTATTTCTATATTTTTGATGCTTTTGGACTCAATGAAAGGGTTTGATTTTGCATTTGAGGCATAATTTTTAAGATATTAAATTAAATGATTATTTTATCATTTAATTAAGTTTTATTTGGGTTATTATCCATTTTCAAATAATTTTCTACTTGCTAGTCATGTTGAGACTAACCCATACTTTTACAGGTGTACCAAATCAAGTAGGACACTAGCATTTTGGATTTACAAGAAGATTTTCAAAAATAATTATTTCAATTTATTTATTTTAAAGGCATGTATTGAGAATGATAGATTTATAAAATTTCTTTTTCTTTATGCCTTGATGTAATAATGAGAACATGACTAGTGGAAGCGAAATTTTAAAATTTTTATGAAGTTATAATAATTAATTTTTCCATAAATGTGTGATTGATCCTGAAAAATTGCATTAATACACGGCTCGGGATCACTTTTCTGGACAGTATGTTGCACTAAAGATCCAACAAATTGATTAAAGTCTTCTACAATTATCCACGAGAGATCTGTTAGTGTCTTCAACTACCACAATAACCTTCGATATTCCTTTCTTCTAACCACTCTAGACTGACCATAGAAACTAGTCAGTCATCAACATATATTCCTATTACATGTAATCCATGCTTCAATGTGGTGAGAGGAAAAAGATTTGATGCATGAGTTGACCTCCTTATTCCCTAACAAGGCTAGCCCTCCCCACATTCAACCACCAAACAATTGTCAAAATCCATTTTTCTTCTAATGGTGTTCATTCCTTCTTCATCCTTTTTGTTTCTAAAAGGAAAACCACGATGGGAGCTTTTATCCTAACTAAATCCAAGAGGACCTAAATTGTTCATGAATTCCCCAGCCCATAATAAATCCAGACTAAAATTAACATTTAACCCTTGTAGGACTAATAATCTCCCTCTACCACTGCCCTAATCCCCTCACTTCTCCTCATATCATCCATCTTCACTTGCTTCCTTGGCTCATGTGGATCTTGCCCATCTATTGTAACTCAGTCTTCCTCTAACTCCCTTTTACCTCTTCTGCCTCTTCCATCAAATTCAAATTTTCCTCTATCTCCCCTAAATTTCTCCTCTTAACATACCTCTTCCATTTTCTCCCTACTCATTCTATGGGAGTGAGGAGAGATCACTCACTAGCTCCTCCCCTTTCCCCTCATAGAAAGGTTCCTCAATCTGTTCAACACTTCTAAGACATTGTTCCTCATATTCCATTTTGTTTAGTCCTTTTTGCATTCCGCCTCTTTTTCCTCACATCTATTCTCCTCCTATCTTGGTTCTTACTATATACCTCTCCTTAATTTGCTTATGTTTTGGTGTACTCTTTTATTCTCCTTTTAGACTTTACTTTTATGTCCCTAGTTGATCACTCCCCCTCTCTTTTGTCCTTTAATTCTTTCTAACCCATCACATAACATTGTTGTCTTGATACTCTACTACTTCCCCCTTCTTACCTAAAGTGCTCTTCCCCTTCCCATTCTTTAAAGCTTTTCCCTCCTCTTTGTCTACTCTTATTCATTCTCTCCCCATACTCCCCCTCCCTTAGCCCATCTTCTTAGGAAGAATTCATTTTCCCCCTTGAACTGCTCCTTCTCTCCTAGGGCCTCCCATATTCCCTTTTCTCTCATCTTCTTTGCCCTTTACTCTCACTTGGCTACCCCTTTCTTCCTTATTTTCCCCCTAGTATGCCACCCTCTTCCTCCATATTCCTTACTAGCTCATTCTCCTTTCTTTTACTTTCAACTCCCTTCCCTTTTCCCACTTAGGTCACCTTTCTCCACCATCTCATATCTTTCACTCCCTTTATTTTCTCCAACTTCCCCTTGTGAATCTAGTGAACATTTCTTGTGATTTCTATAAGTTGTTACAATTTTCTACCTTCCTCCTCATCCCTCTCCCTATCTCCTTGAATGAGTTTCTTCCTCGCCTCCCCTATTACATTTAACTAATCTACTTATAACTCATTTGAAAAACTTCAACCTAATGTATTTACTGTTAATAATCCATTTATTTTATGGAGTTGCAGGCTGTTAAAGAGTTGTAAATAGATTGAAAGTGACTATTCAAAACTTAGATGGGATAAAAATATGGAATGGAAAAGTATTTTTATGTGTTTTGAATTAAAATGTTTATATGGGTTTATGGAAAAAAAAGTAAGTTCTTTAAAATCAAAAAAGTATTTTTAGAAAATTACTAATGATGTACATGTATGTATGCTAAAAGTTATATATTTCATTGTAAGAATGCCAAACCGATAGTTGTCATGTATACCCCTAGTTATTTAAGTATTTTAATTTTTTTTTTTTTATACTTTTGTCGGGTCCAAGTGGTGGGCAGTGAGCTATTTTAATATAATCTACATATATATACAAATCAGACTTCTAAATAATATGAGGTGTTATATTAATATAATAATAAATAAGGAACAAGAAAACCAGGAATAATATATATATATATATGAAAATAAAATAAATAACATACCTATTGGGTCCCGTGTGATTGTTACTCAAAAGAACTTCGGTAAAATAATGTGAATCAAGCAAAAATACAAATCATAATAATGAAATCAAACCATAAAGACAAGAACATATAAAGTGGTTCGGATCTTCCTATCCCAAACATGACGACTTGGATTCCACTAGTCAACTTTAATACACAAGTTACAGTGGTACAATTTATTCAACTATCTTTTCGATTGGTTCTAAGCTCTAAGTGGGATTGTGATGTAATCAATACTTTAATTCACTTCTTCTTAGTTTGATCACCATCAATACCAAGATGTTACAACATTTTTTTTTTGTTTGAACACCATCAACATCAAGGTAATATAATGAACAAAACTTTATGGGAAAAGAAAACCGGTTTAGCACATCTGCAAGGGTAGCAACTCTTTAATTAATCAACACTTTTAACTTTGAATGCCCGACAACAATACCTTCAAGAATTTGCAACTTTAGCTTCTCTTTTGAAGCTCCACAAAAGCTATCTCAAAATGAAGTACTTTGAAAAATTTGCACTTGGGCATTTTTCTTCAATTTTTTCGATGCCTCTAGCTCTCCCAACTTCTCTTTTTATAGCTCTTTGATTACTTGAAACGTGGTCTAGGTCTCCATGAAAATTCAACTTCTCTAAAATTTGCATTTCTACCACGTCACAAAGGTTGACCTTTTTTGGCAAAAAGATTGACCTTTTACTGGATCCAGTTAAAATAACGTTAAATCAGAACTAAAAGGTCGACCTTTTTCCTTTTTTGCAAAAATACGAATTTTAGAAAAAGTATAGTTTCAGTTATGTTAATCTACTCAAGATAAGCATAAATGAATAAACCAATCTTAATTTAAGATGAAGCACATCCAAAGAGTATGTTCCATAATTATTCCGAGTGAAGTTATCAATAGAGCATATTTTAAGATTATTCCAAGTTATCCATGGATTTCAAACTCATTTTGTCATAATTTATATCATAAACTCAAAATGATAATTCCATAAACACATCACATTTTTCAAAGAGCACCAAACACAATTTCACAAAATTATCCCAAAACACAATTTCACAACATCAATGACACAAGAATATATCTTTGTCATCGTCAAAACCAATCAAAAAAAGGTTTTCACAGAAGTTCACAATACTTATAAAAATCATTACATCTACACAAAAGCGAGTTAAATGAGTCAATTATTTGTTTAGCAGGTTGAAAATTTTAAAGAAACAAGTTAGCAAGTTGAAACCTATTTAGCTTAAATACCCAACATAATTTGTTAATAAGTGGGTTGGACAAATAGGTTGCTTGGTCAACTCGAATCAGTTAACACTTTTAGTTGATTTTTCACTCGAATAATATTTTTTTTAAGATCTAATCTACCCATTATGTTTATTAAGTGTTTTTAATTAAAATATGAAAAACATCACGATTGGATATATGGCTAAGATCATATTTCATATGATATACGGCCCACCCATCATGATTGGATATGTGGATAAGATCAAATTTCATATGATTTATGACCCACCCATGTATCTAAGATGATTTTTTATATTCTCATTGGGAAGTGATAAAACTTTTAAATTGGAAGAAAACGATTTGATATTATAGGGGTAAAGATGAGAAGCAAAGAGAATAAAATTAAAATTGATATGTTAGTTATACAGGTAATTGTGTAAAGATAATTGAAAGGTAGGATAGTTGTATAAAAATATGTGAAAACATAACTATAAAATATGATAGTTGTGGAAAATGAAAAGTTTTAGATTAAAAAATTTTTGTTTAAAAAGTTTTTATGTTAAACAAACATACCTCTAACTAAAAAAATTTATGATGTGTTTGTTTTATTATAAAACTTTTCTCCCTCTATAATTATCCTATTTTTAATCATTTCATCCCATTTTTCTATACACTAAATATAACATGTGGGTTAGATTTTAAAAATAATAATTTAGGGGTGGAAACAAAACGGTTTCACATGTGGAACCAACTCTGTGTAAAGTATGTGAACGAAGCCCATCTGTAGGTTGATTAATTATCAGAAGTTTTTGTTGCATCGTGCATGCATGCGCATTTCAAGGACATGGTCCCTTGAAAATTGGGCTTACCAACCATGGCTTTTTTTTTTTGTTGTTGGCGCGGTGGTGTGCGGGTGTGTGGAGGGGTGGAACGCTATCCACGTCTTTGATTTGCAGAAAAATGCGTCTAACATTACTGGAAAAGATGTCATACATATCCGAAGTTCTTATTTAAGTTGGATTAAAAAATTAATCATATGGACAGCCAAGTGATTTGTATACCCACCTCTTTTTTCGGTAAGCAAGCTGACGTGATTATGAGGTGCACGAGACTTGGGTCCCACTTAACCGACGCAATTAACTGTGTAACTTAAATATGGGATAGGATTCGGATATTTACAAAATAAATTTCTATAACTTTATCGTAAATTAGCACGTTGTATTTTAATTTGATATTTAATTAAGGAATAGACTCTTTGATCAGTTTTACATTGCTGCAAAATAAAGGTTCATGATTATATACATCATGATGTATTTTACGCTAAAATACAACATTTATTTATTTTTATGATTAGTTATATTTTTTCTTCATAAACATATTTTCCTAAATGTATTTAATCTATATATCAAGTTTTTCCATTTTATAATACTTTTACATATTTATTTTTGATTTTTTAAAAATTAAGTTTTTTAAGGGGTGAGAAATGACTTAAATGCCCCTTGAAATTGATGAGTTTTTAAAAATAAAAATAAATACGTAAAAGTATTATAAAATGACAAAACTTGGTATATATATTAAATACACTTAGGGAAACATGTTTGGAAGAAAAATTAAATAAAAATAAAAATAACATAAAATAAATGAATTTACCTAAGATATATCATGATGTATATAATTTGGCTCCCAAAATAAAATCTTGTTAATCAATGGAGACTAAATGTGCATGGATTTGGTTTAAAATGTAAATTAAATGAAAATCTTAGAATATGTATTTTGGCAAAAAGTTCTGCAAATTAATTCTTATAAGTTCCAAATTTTTTTACATTTGGCTGCTTTTAATTTCTTTAGATTCATCATTAATGAAGTTTATTTTATCAACGTCACAAAAATTTTAAAAATCTATTTTGCGTAAACATGCTAATTTACAACTTGTAAAGATATATAACCGATTTTGAAACTACTTTGGTAATAGCATTTTCATAAAAACCTCAATAAAAATGGATCCATTGTTTTCATTTTTAACATGCATGTTCATGTCATTACATCATTACTTGTACAACTAAAGCTAAAAAATCATTTTAATTGAATATCCAGGTTAATCACTAATTACCAAGAAGAGAATCTTGATGGACGTTCATATTTATTATCAAATCTGATGCATTTAAAAATTCACTTTTATTACAATGGAAGTTTTATTTATTATCATTTATATTTTTAAATCGTCCGATCCCCATATTGATATATGACATGATTATTTTTTATTTTATTTTCTTCTACATTCTTTTCTGCTAATGTTCAAATGTGACAAGTACCATGCATGAATAGAATGTACTTGTACGTGACCTCTAGTTTCAAATAAATTATTTACTTAGATTTTTTTTTATGAAAGGAAATACCGTATCCCTATTCCCTCTCAATATGGAAGGGATTAGGGATAGAGTAATCTAAGAAATTCATTGCCAAAAAATTATCTATACAAAGTTTCCCAACAATAGCTTGGGGGGGATCACCCCACCACAATTGATGAACCTCATAAGAGTTCGAAACCATCTCAGCTAAGGAATGGGTGACCTCATTTCCTTGCCGTAAGACATGATGGACCGAAAAGGATGAACTATCCCTAAGTATGGACCTAATTTCAGAGATGATCAAGCCTACCGGAGAGGTGATGGGTTCAATATTTGACAAAAAGTTGCATAGGATGAGAGAATCCGTTTCAAGTTGGGCATTGCAAATGTTAAGCTGGAACGCCCATTTTAGCCCAAAAAGGAAAGCGATAGCTTCCATGAAAATCGGGTCCGTCACCCCACCCTGTCTCCACCCTCTAGTTGCAACAAAGGCACCCCGAGAATCCCTGATGACGGTTGCACACGCAAAAGCATCCATATTCCCTTGTTTACGGGCATCCACATTAATCTTCACGAACCCCGGCAGCAGCTTACACCATCGGGGCACAAGAGATCTGTCCAAAACCCCCGTCAAGACAAGGGACTTAGCATTCCGATGTTGGTTAAGGAAGTCCGCACACCATGCCAAAGTATCCGTGAACCTCGGTTGCTCCTTCACTTCCTTGAATCTGTTTCGGATGTACCATACTCTCCAGCAGCAAACAATAAAAAACATAATATCCTCTGTTCTGTTCATCCTCACTAGCAGCTTGAAAATCTCCAGGACCAATGCTTCCTGAAAGGTCAACCTTGTCGCTTTCCAGCAAACCCCTCCCGTCGATGCGCATCTTAAGAAAAGGTGGTTCATGTCTTCAATCCCGTTTCTGCATAACACACACCTCGGGTCAATGTCGATGCCTCTCAAAAGCAAGTTTTGTAAGGTAAGGAGGGCATTCTGGATAAGTCTCCAGCCAAAAATAATGACTTTGCTTGGGAGCTTGGTTCGCTAAATGGCCTTATAGCACTCCGCGAGCTCCGCGTGGTCCTCACCCGAGCACAGCATCCCGTATGCCAATTTGACTGTATAATGTCCATTTAGTTCGCGCTTCCAGAACATACAGTCCTCCACACTCCCTTGGGTGAGGAAAATTATATTAATCTCCTGCCATCTTGCCTCCCCTGCCGTAGCCACCACCCTATCCTTGATCCACGAATTTGTTCCGTCATCAATGAAATGACTGACCGTCACACTATCCGGGATTGAAAGCGGGAGGGATCCAACCTTGTCCACCTTAGACTCCAACCAAGGGTCGGAAAAGAACATCAACCGCTGCCCATCTCCAATCCTCCATTTGCAGCCCCTCAGAATCACATTCCGTGCCCGTAATATACATTTCCAAGTGAAGGAGTCAAATTATTTTTCCTTGCAAGACCATAAGTCTGAATTTGGGAAATATCTGGCTTGTAGGACTTTGTGGCAAAAAGATGTTGTGCAAGATACTAACCTCCAAACCTTCTTCGCCTAGAGTGCACAGTTGAATTTGTGGAAGTCTCTAAATCCTAGTCCACCAGAACGTTTAGGTTTGCATACATCCTTCTATGCCACCCAGCTCAATTTCCTTTTGCCATCTTTTTTCCCCCACCAAAATCTACTAATCATTCCATTAATCTCCTTACGGATGGACTTGGGAAGTAGAAAGATGCTCATCGTGTAAGATGGAATAGCCTGAGCCACCGCCTTGATTAGCACATCTTTTCCTCCCCATGAAAGCAGCTTGCCCTTCCAGCCCTGAATTCGGCACCAAATGCGTTCTTTGAGGCCCTTGAACATCCCTGCTTTGGATCTTCCAAGCCAGGCCGGGAGGCCCAAGTAATGATGGAACTCGTTTCCCGCGGACCCAAGTAGATTGATCATATCCCTCCTCGAGGAGTTGTCCATATTACTGCTACAGAATACCGCAGTTTTGTCCACATTAACCACCTGGCCTGATGAATCCCCATATTGGCCAAGAATGTCCATTAAGTTCTTGATGTCCTCCCCCTCCGCCCTAATGAATACGATTGCATCATCCGCAAACAAAATGTGGGTAATCATTGGGCAATTCGGGCTTAGGAATTGCTCCACATCCGGCTGCATAATGGATTAAAGCGGATAGACCCTCAGCACATAACAGAAACAAATAAGGGGAAAGTGGGTCGCCTTGCCGGAGTCCCCTGTTAGGCTGGAAGTACGGAGATTTGAAGTCGTTGACATTTACACGGTAACTGACCGTGGATAAGCAATTCATGATCCAATTGATCCATTTCTGGCTGAAGTTCATGGCCCCCATCATCTGCATGAGAAAGTTCCATTCGACTCGGTCATAGCCCTTCAACATGTCCAACTTGATTGTCATATCTTTCTTACGCCCATATCTGCGCCTTCTGAGAGAGTGGATTGCTTCATAAGCAATCAGCATGTTATCCGTTATAAGCCTCCCTGGCACAAATGCACTTTGTTCTTCCCCAATAACGTCTTGGAGAACCTCCATGAGTCTGTTTGCTAGCACCTTCGCCAGTATTTTATAGACCACGTTGCATAGACTGATAGGTCTGAATTGAGATAATGTTTGGGCCCCCGCCATCTTTGGAATGAAGATTATTGTGGTTGAGTTTGATTCCTTAACAAGTTTCCTTAGTCAACACGGATCACTTTCTTCCATGAATAGCTTGCACCAATTAATAATATCACCACCAACAGTTTCCCAGTGCCTATGGTAGAACCGAGCAGACATACCATCTGGACCCGGGGCTTTTGTAGGGCTCATACCTCTAATAGCTTTGATCACTTTAGCAGACTGCAGAGGTTTGATTAGGGACAATCTTTGCGCATCATAATTAGAATAATAATTATTTTTTGGATATATATTTGGGGTCATCACATCAGAAAGTGGGATCTCGGACATCATGACAATGCAGTGTTGTTGGACTTTGGGAGGAGTCCTGGAAAGTACACGAGTCTTAGCTGTACGGCAAGCCCGACAGTCTGCAGATCGATTGCCTAATCCTGCTGTGGAGGGCTATCCAAATAGTAGAAATAAAAGAATTACAAGAGGACGCCAGAAAACTAGCTACGGTTCGTTGACTGCGTGTACGCACGCAAGGGCAATTGACCCACATGCGCCCAGATGAAAGCAGTTAAGAAGCCTCCTTGACAATGGCTACCACCTGTTCAGCTGTTCTAGAAGGGGGATATTGGATCTTGTGCATTGAGTTTTTGCTCTTCTGGCAGCTAGCGGATTAGTCAAAATTCCCTGACTTTGCAATTTTATCCCTTAGTCATTGATTTTATGCATGCGTTACTTTTTTTTAACTTATGAATTAAAAAATCAGCACATTGACCCAATATTGATAATAGCAAAATAAGTACCGGCCATTATTATCTTCCGAAATTTGTTGAAACTTATTTACAAATTTCAAGACTTTGTGAGTATATAACAACAACTTTTATTTGCTAATAGCTAATTTTTTAGTCGCTTATAAAAATCATGCCCATATTATATGTATGTATGTTAGCTATAGCTTAATCATCTATTTACTTTTGAGCGGTAGCATTTCATTAAGTCAAAACTAATGTTTAATATAAATAATAATAATAATAAAACTTTTTAGCTATAATTAGTATAAGACTTATTTGCATTTGGTATCAAATGCGGTCAAATTTTAAGGTGACAATATATAATAATCTTTAACTATCAACTGTGCTAAGGGTATATTTGAATGAATATCAGTACATATAATAAATTTTTTTGATAGAAGCACATATAATAATTGTTATGAAAGAAAAGAAAAGAGTGTAATATAAATTTATAATAGACGTTAGTTACAACAAAATAAAGTTTAGTGATGAAATAAAAATGATTATTTAAATATAATATTTTAACACTCATTTTCTAGTTCACGGCAAAAAAGAATCGAGCATTAACAGAGAAATGAACTTTTCAGTGTCTTTACTAATAATATTTTGCGGCGAATTTATGGAAATGAATCTTGCTCTATATCTTTCATTAATTGCAAATAATTTTCTACAGTTATAAATATCACTTTTAACAATGAAATTATTTTTTACGAATGAGTAAGACTGTTTTAGTGTTGGCTTAAAATAATATAAAATAAAGGAATTAACGATAAAAAATTGGATTTTTGATCAATATGCACCTTATAAACAATAACTTAGACATTGACTTTACAGAGCAACAATCCTATTAGCCGCCGGTTAACTTTGTGGTTTCTTAACCGGGCCAAATAATATTTTCTTTTTCTTTTTTTTTTTACAAAATTATTAATGTAAATATATTTATTCTATAAACAAGTTCTATCCTTTTTTAGACATGTATATATATTTTTGAAAATTTCAAACACATAGATATTTTAGTCATTTTTAATATTAAAATGAAAAATATTTCCGTATTTGAAAATTCTTAATAATATATACACATCTCAAAAAAAGTAAAACTTTGTTTATAGAATAAATATACGTAGATTAATAATTTTATAAAGAACTACAGAAGTAAAAAAAAAAAATAGTGTTATTAGTAACTTTACAACGCTATAATCAATCCATAGCATGAACCACATTATTTTGATTATTTTAGTAGCACCATCATTGTCACATTTTTTTAAAGCGACCCATCATTTTCGCATTTGACTGGCCAATTATGCCAACTACAAAGGCAACGTATATATCGTCATCAGTTGCAGAAATAGAGAGAAAAGTAAATTTAAAGTACAATTGCATAAAAAGGAGATCAAATTACAGCTTTGAGGTGGGCTCCACACGACTATTAACCAACTAAGCTTCATTAATTAGCAGCCGCTTTGTTTTAGTTTCTTCAAAGACGTGTCGCCTGGCCATTGACAATTTCAACATTGGTGAAATACACGTGCCATATATCACAACATAGATAAATACCCTGCCGCGCTCAGCATCCGCGATAACGATGATTGCTCAGCTTTTTATTAGTCTGTTTTATTTAAAGATGTATACATGATAGCTGATTAATTTCAATATTTTATTAGAAACTAAATCCATGATTTTGGTCGCCACATGCACGCAAGGCCATATGATATCATACAACATGGGCATTACTTCTTAACCATGTTACATATATATATAATTAATTAATTAATTTCATATAACCCTTTTTATTTTTAATGTTTCGATGCTTTATGGGAGATTCGCTCCGTTAGTTATATCTATCATGATTTGTTCATTCCACAAGTTTCAATAAAAACTATATATAAGAAAGGAGATTCTAAAAATTTATTTAATTTAAATATTAAAACAGTAGAACGAATAATTCCTCTTCATAAAGATTTTTGAGAAAATAAATTTATTAACTGAAAAAATTATAAATAGTCATTTAAAGGGTAAAAATCTAAAATAATTTATCAGATATTATCACAAAGACGGCATCAATATTACCTTGCCAATGATAGGATAAAAATAATTATCCATCTGCTATGTTACTATGCACCTGGTTAATCCTAGGAAAAAATATTGGAAAAATTAGTAAAAATGCTTGAATTGGAATAGCATCAAATTATTTATCTGCTGTTGCTCCGGAACATTTAATTTTGTTAGCGTGTGTTTTTAGATTTCAGTGCTAGTAAAAGATAAACTACAAAATTTGTAAAAATAGCACGCCTTGTAATATTTAGCAGGATTTATTATTTTTTATAATGAGAATTGCATGGCTTTAACGAGCCCGTACTTGACCTCCCAACATGGGATAATTAAGAACAGACCGAAAGCTCCTTTATTGCATCATAAAAGATTGAAGTTATTGCAAAGTAGCCAGTTAACCAATCCGAACTCCGAAGGGGATCCATCCCATATACAATAATTAGTAGGATTTGAGAATATAGACATAATATATTAAATTCTTTGGTGAGAAGGCAGAAACTAATATTTCAAATTTCAAAATAAGTATAATAATAAAAATATAATTATTTGCATGCATATAGTTCAGCACTACATGGAAATCAAAGAGAGACTTTTCTTGATTTCTTATCTTACGACTTAAATTATCTTAAATACATTATTTTACAATTTCATGCTTAACAGATATAAATCTAATGATGTATCTACCAGAGACACTGCTTTCGAAAGAAAGATTAATTACACAATTTTTTGGGTGTTTTTGGACAATCATAAAATTTTTGAATAAAAAACTTTTAGTATAAAAGTTTTTAAAATGAAAAAAAAAAATCATGTGACATGATAGGGGCAATAATAATAATTAAGTAAAGAAAATAAATTAAAATAGATAAGTTAGTTGTATGAATAGTTTTATAGAAATGACTAAAAAAATAAAATAGTTGTGTAGAAAAATGTAAGTTAGTTCTAGAGAATAAGAAATTTTAAATTGAAAAATGTTTTACGTAGCCAAAGTGCCAAACATGCCTATAACATATTGAATTAAACAAATGCACATTTTACACTTTCAATTTGTATTTTTCTTCTACTATCATAACGATACATTTTAACACATTCTATAATTAAGGTTCTCAATATAATACATTTGTAAAATATTGCATGATAAATAATAATTTAAAAAATCACATTTCCCCCAAATATTTATCTTGGGCAGGGGGCAGTGTTGGGGTTCCAAATTAAATTTATTATGTCACAGTAACATTTTCAAAATTTCAAGAGGTTTAAAATAATGTTATTCTCCATCACCAGGTTTCATTTCGTGTGGTTGATGATTTTCCAAAAATTTAACTGTTCATACGGATACTGCAAAGTATGCAATCGGCTACAATCAAGTGATTAACATCTATGGTTTGAAAAGATTTGCGTTGTAGTCGTAAATTAAAGGGGGGACGTTTCCAACAAAATAGAAGCCGGTCATAGGGAGATGGACGGTTACAGATTAAAAACACATGGTCGGTGGTCTTAAATTCAGCCTAAAAATGGTGACTGCTTGGTGATTTGATCAAAGCAAGTCTATGGTGGTGTGTCTGATAAATTGCATGCTTGCTCATATCTTGTGCCAGACCGCAATTTCTCTCTTTTTTTTTGGGGAGGGGAGGGGAGATGATTATCCAAGCTTTCCAAAAATGGAACTTATTATTGATGAACAGACCCTAGGAATATATCGGACTTCGACTTTGGTGTTTGAATTGAATTGTACACAAAATTGGTAGCCGAAATTAATTGTCTAGTTTTATTATGTTTTTATTGACTTTGGACTTTCAGGTCTTCGTCTAATTTTTTTTTTTTTGATAGATCGTCTTTGTCTAATTAGGTTACTAATAATCCCAACATCGATTTTGGGGCTCATTTGGTAACGCACGTTCATAGGATTCCATAGAATTTCATAAAAAATGTACAAGTCTTTGTACTTTTCAACAATTGTTGAATAATTAAATAATCCCATTTTTTCAACTTTACTTATATAATCTAATTATTTTTACTTTCAACTACCTTATTTATTTTAACTTTACCCGTATTATTTCATAATAATCACACGAATTTCATAATAATCTCTTTCTCGTTTCCGGCCTAATCCCATAATCCCTCCCAAATCAATCCGAAAATCTCTCCCGAATCAACATTACCAAAGGAAGGTAAGAACTCTTGTAGGCATAGATATGAACAAACTTAAAATATTTAATCAATACTATATATATCCCATAAGAGGCATCTATCACTTAGGAAATTCTATTTTCAACCACAAAAATTGAAACAAATTCTGTCACTACAGCCATTTATTGCATACCCCTTTTAATTTAGGTAGCAAAACTACTACAATTTTCGCTGCTTGTTCACGGATGAGATCTGAAGTGGAATGAGATGTAGAACAGGGTGGAAAAGAGTTTTGTTATATATTTAAATAGAAAAAAGTTGTATAGAAATTGAAAAAAATATATGAAAAATAAGAAAACAGGTTTTTTAAGTGAGAAATTATTTTTTGAGAATGTAAATTTCTTTCCATCTGTATCTCATCCCATTGGCAAAGGGGTCACGGCAACAAAAATGAGAATTTTCTTATCCCGAGATGCATGCGACGTAGCAACTGCAACCAAATTAGTAATAAAATTTTACTAATTTTTTTCTAAAACAAACAAATGATAGTGTATTTCAACTTTCATGTAATGTATTTTACATGTATAATATATAACAAATGACGATATTATATTTTAAAATAATTTCAATGTTGTATAGCAAATTGGCTTTTTAATTAGATATGATATGATATTATATTTTTGAAATGGCAAACTCTCCTTGAATTTTCTATCTAAATCATTTTTTCATGAATCCAGTAACCACACGGTGTCAAGTATAGTAAATGATTTTTATTCAGTCAAAGCAAGGATGAGCTCAAAATGAGAATGCTACATGCTCTATTAATTCACTTGTGTTTCTAGCTATATATATATATATATATATATTCTGGCTTTTATATATTCAGATATACTAATTCACTTCGGTACTCTATCTAGTCTCGGCTCTATTTTGATGATTTTATTACATATACACACACACAATCTTGCTTTTATGGAACTCCATTTCTATGTTAACCTTTTCCATATTTAAAATCTTGACGATTGATAAAAAAAATCTACTCCATTCATTGTATTTAGCATCATTTATATTATCATGGAAACCTTCTCATTTATTTAATTTCACTATACATGGGTCCTATTCATAAATTGTAAAATAAACATAATAAAATAGTTCAATGCTAAAATATCAATTTTAGAGTAATTTGTTCAATATCTAGACCATCTAAAATATCACTACTATATAGATAAATGATTCTATAAAGTATTATTATATTATAATATATATGTGAATTAATCTAAGTATTTTTCATAATTTACACATGAATATATATTTTTTAGTAAACGTGGCCCATGCGCATATTTGATTTGAATGAAGCTTAGGGCTTGTTTGAGAATGTTGAATTGGAAAAAATTGTGGGATTTGGCGGAACGGAAAAAAGGAATATTTTGGGAAGTGTGTGATTGATAGAAAATGATAGAGAAAAAGTTGAAATAAGTAGGTATGATGGAGGGTAGTTGGTAGGAAAAATATTTAGAATATAGAGATAAAAGTGAAAACATATGATTATTATCTAAGTGATGATTGGTCTCGAATTTTGTGCTCCCCCAAATTCCCTCCTATTCTCACTTTTAACTATTGTCAAACGTCCCCTTAGTCTCATAGCTAAACAAGTGATGACAAATACAATGAATGTATTGGATTTCACATTAATCAATAATATCTTAAAAAATTTGAGAGGGTTATATGGGACCACTTTTATGTAACTTGGTTACATAGAAAATGAGCATATATATGTATATAGTCCGGCTTCTATATATTTGGATGTACCAATCCACTTTGGTACTCTAGTCTAGTTTAGGCTCTATTTTGATGATTTTTTAAAATCTAATCCATCTATTGTACTTATAATATTTATTTTATTTAGATACCAAAAATTATCTTAATCCATAACTTGCACCATTTTCAAAATTAACAATAACTTAAGAGTGACTTTAAATCTATTAAAAATGATTTATTTTTTATAAGGGCACATGAGATCTCAATTTAATATCAAAAACATTTACAATATTCATCCTACTTAGATTAATGATTCTATAGAGTTTTATAATATTTTAAAACTTTGATATGTGTATTCAAGAGACTTTCTAAATTTTTATACATTTTTAGAAGATGTGGCATACATATACATTTAATTGATATGATTTTTGGCATTTAAATAAAAATCAAATAGTTTTAAATAAAATGAATGGATTCGATTAAATAAAGACACAGGACTTAAACTAGATGAAAGTACCAAAGTGAATTGGTACATCCAGATATATAAAAGTTGGACTCATATATATAGAAAAATAGTTCAGAGCATTCGGATTGCACTTTGTAGTCCATACACTATGGGATACATCTGATCATGAATAGAAAATCTACCAACACTCACTACATTTAAAATTATTCACTTTATTAGTATACCAATTTTCATCAAAGTTAGATATGTATATGAGACCTATTTAAAAAGGTACAAAATCAATGAATAAAATAATTTAATGTAAATAAAAATTTAAAAGTTATTTTTCAACATCTAAACTGACTAATATATGTTTTTTATATGAATAAATAATTGCATAAAATATCATAGCATTCTAATATACGTGGGTCACATTTTGCAGCGGACTGCATCATAATTATCATATATGGAGTAGACTTTCCATCAATCATCAAGATATTAAAATATAGGGAGTTACGTAGAAAAGAAGTTTAATAGGAACGGGCCATATATATTTGTAAAAATGTAAAATACGATGATTCCCATTAGTACAGGCTAAGCAAACTACTACTTGGCATGGACAATAAAATATTATTTTTTAATTTTTTGAAAATTTTTATAAATTTGCTAATCTAGTTATATTTAATTTATAAACTAAAGTTTACCATTTTAAATATGTGCATATATTTTTTAGATTTTTAAATACATATGTAAAGGAGGTTGATAGGTATCAAGATATGTCCGATGGGGAGAACTCTCACCCATCACTTTTTCATTGACAGTGCCCTCCTTTTCCTTAAGGCCTATGAGCAAGACGTTGGTCAGATGATGGATATTCTTAGACAATATGGTATCTGTTAGGTTAGGTAATTAATATTAATAAGACGACCATGTTCTTCAGTTCCAATATGGACAACGCTCTCAAAAGCAACATAACAAGTGTGTTCATTTCTCACCATTATTTGGGGCTTTTGTTTGTCTTAGTCGATTGAAAAAGTGCACGCTTAACGACCTTAAGGAGCAGATTTGGAGGAAAATCTAAGGTTGAAAAGGCAAGCTTCTCTCATGGGGTAGAAAAGATATCATGATTAAAGTAGCGGCTCATGTTATCCCTACATATACCATGAGTCTTTTTCTCTAGCCAAAAGGCTACTGCAATGAGATATGAGCGATGCTTGACGAATTCTAGTGGGGAAAAAGGGATCCAAGTGGAAAATTAGTCGGACACATGGAAAGATATGTGTATGATATGTGTAAGCCCATGGCAAGAGGGGGTATGGGGTTCGAAGATTTAATGTTGTTCAATTTAGCTCTTTTTAGCCAGGCAGTTGTAATGTCTGTCAGCCAACACAACTTTTTATTACCAAATCCTAAGAGCTAAATATTTTTTGGAGCAAAACTTGTGAAACCATAAGGAAAAATCAACCGATTCTTATACGTGGAAAAACATTCTAAAAGCTAGAGAAATTCTGTTACTTGGATGCAAATGGAGGATTGGTAATGACCAGAAGGTACGTTTTTCAGAGACAAGTGGACAAATGAAAATCTATTAAAAGTAGGTCCTCTATCACAGAATATGCCTAATGATGTCCAGGTCAAATTTTCATTCATCATCAAACTAAATAATGGAATCAAGAGCTAGTGCAGGCTATAGTTGGTGAGGAGGGTTAGAGGACGATACACCTCATCCCACTCCCTCGGGAGGTAGAGGAAGGTACATGGTTTTGGGAGCATGAACCAAATGACATTTTCATAGTTAAATCAGCTTATAGTTTCCTTAGGAGTTAGACTTTTAGCCGCTTTAATAGTATGGAAGAGGGTTGCTCTTCAAGTCTATCCATATTTTCATCCCTTCGAAAAACAAAGTTTCCTAGCAAAGTACCTATTTTTGGATGGCGCCTCCTCATGGATGCCTTACCCATAAAGCTCGATCTTCAGCGACATGGTTTTTTGGTGGATCCTACCTATCTCTTTTGCAGGAATGAAATAGAAAATGTCTCTCATCTATTTCGGAGATGTGATATGATTCAAGAATAATGTAAAAGAGTGTTAGATGCCAACTATCTATGGGATGAATTCCCAACTATCCAAGGTTTGGTAAACTTCCTTGTGCACTTAGGAGATCTAAGGACATTATCTATCTCATTGTTTTCTGAGGGCATCTATGGCAAATGAAAAATAAGTTACGTGAGGAGGGAACCCACCAATCTTCAAGGAAATTCATGGGAGGTTCTCAGACTTTCTGCATCAGCACTAGATGGCAAAACTTCTAATGGAATCGAATATCATTGATGGGTTGTTAGTGGTGAAATGGACAAAACCATCTGATGGCTACTTCAAGATGAATGTTGATGGCAGAAGAAACAACCAAAAGGGCTGCATGGGTTTTGCGCCTATCATTCGAGATTCAAGAGGCTATTTCATTACTGCTAAAGCATGGAGATAGAAGGGCTTCATGGAGACATTGGTCATGGAGGCCACTGCTATGTTGCTAAGCGTGAAATGGGCTTTGGAATCAAATATCGCAAATGTTGAGAAGGATCTCTCCTTCTTATTAATCTAATCCATAACAACAAACCAATCTGATCTCTAGTATGGACTATTATTGTAAAGATAAAATCACCTCTCTCAGTTTTTCCCTCTATCTCTTACAATCATGTTATGAGACAGGGAATGTAGTTGCTCACACTTTTGCTGATTGTGTCTCATGGCATTTTTTGCATGACCAAATGCAATAGGGTAACCCCCCACACATTATTTTGGAAAAGTTATGTATAGATAATTTTTTTGTCAATGAAATACATGGTAGTTCCATCCCCTCCCCCTCTTCCCATCAGTGGTCTTGAGGGGTTTGGGATAGAACTCGCATTTTCAAAAAAAATTATAATTGGATGAAGAGGAAATTTTCAACCCCCAGTGAAGCATCTCATTAGGAAAATAAGAAGATCAAGTAGTTTTTTTTTTATCATTTGTCCTTCTCTCATCACCTAAGGAATGGAATCTAGGTGGGGTCAACTTTAGCAAAATTTGCAACGGTAAAATAAGGACAGAACAGATGCTTGTGGGAAATTCCACCAAAAATCATTATAAATTTTTTGTATGTGGATTATTCTAATTCTATTTCTTTATATAATGATGTAAGGGAGGACCTCCTTCTTATCTCAATCCAAAATGTATCTAGGTATGAGGTAGAGAAGAAATCATTAGTTTTCTGTCATTAATACAAATACACTTTCGAAAAATATAATTGGTTCTACATTTTCATTGGAATACACATAGGCTAATAACAACTAACAAAATCAAACCTCTTATTACTTGCATGACTAACAAAATCAAAGTCTAGAGGAAAATAGAGTTTTAGTTTAATACATACATATGTACTAAGCCTAAGTTAATAATGCCGCTTTTCTTTTTGAATTTCTGATAAAAAAATGAATGAAATTAAAAGTAAGATTCATAATTAATGATTGACAATAATTAGAAGAATATGAATGAATAATCTAAAAACTAAAAAAATTAATAATAAATAAGTGATATTTTGGAAACAATGAAATAAAAATAAAAAAATAATAATAAGGATAATTTGCATATATACCAACATAATTTGACGTTAATTGTAGATATACCTATGTAGTTTCATCAATTGCATATACCCCAATATAATTTCACCAAAATCGTGTATTACTTCCACGTTGTTACATGTCGTTAATAACTTGCCTGATATTTAGGAAAATAACGAATATATCCTTGTTGATAATTTGGATATAGACCCACATAGTTTGATGCTATTTGCGAACATACCCACACAATTTCACGAGTTGCATATTACCTTCATATAGTTTCACCAGAATTGCATATTTTCCCCATGAAACTATGTAGGGGTTTCATGGGGCAATATGCATCATGGGGGTAATATGCAAATTTGGTGAAAATATGTGAGGGTGATATGTAATTCGTGAAACTATATGGATATATTTGTAAATAACGTTGAACTATATGGGTATATATACAAATTACTAATGAGGACATTTTTGTTATTTTTCAAAATATCGGGTAAAGTATTAACGGTAGGTAATGATGTGGGGGTAATATGCAATTTTGGTGAAACAATGTGGTGGTAGTATGCAATTCCTAAAACTACATGGGTATATTTGTTAACGTTAAACTGTGTAGGTATATACGCAAATGACCCTACTAATAATAATAAATTAGATATATTTATAATGATAGATAATTATTAAATATATAAATATGAGAACTTATTTGGTGCAATTGCCTGCACTATAATGACATTCGACTCAAAATTAGCCCCATATGTACTTAAATATATTAAGACTTTATACGATCATTTATTCATATACAAATTATGTAGGAGATAATTTACATATTGAAAAAATCACTTTAAAGTTGTTATTTACATCAAACTATTTATTACGTTAAATTTGTACCATTTTCAGATGAGGTCCATATACATATCTAATTTGGATGAAAATTGATATGATAATAAAATAAATAATTCTAAATATAATGGGTATAGTAGATTATAATTTTATAATCATGTGGAGCCTATTTTGAGGCAACTGCATGTTATTTATAGTCTGAATATTTCCACACATACACATACTAAGTCTCAAATGCACACACTTACTTTGAGCCATTTTCTTTCTTTCCTACTTATTTTTACCTAGACCCATCAGTATTTATTTCATATATCAAAATTTATCACTTTTAAATTTACATCCAATTTTTTCATTTCAAAAATTAAACGTTTTCATCCACATATAACATTAAATGAATGTAATGATAAAAAATTTAAACGAATATGAAACAATTATTTTTAAACTTATGAAAAATATACTAAAATTATAAAAATGATAAATTTTCATATATAAAAATTATGTGTGTGCCTATAAAAATAAAAATAAAACTACTCAAAATACTTATATGTATAAGCACATATTAGGGAAATGATGTCATACAATGAGTTGTTACTTAGTTAAGTTGTTACCTCATGTATTTTTATTTTATGTATTTTTTATTTTTCTTTACTTTCATGTGAGCCCAAATACATTTAGTTTATATGCCAAATTTTGCTATTTTTATATTTTTGTATATATTTTTACATAAAAATCAAAAAAATTATCCTACCACACTCGCCTGCACAAAAAGGGTAAAATTTTATAATAAAAAATACATAAGGTTGCTACTTAGCTAAATAACAATCCATTATAAAGTATCATTTACATACATATGTATGTACAGAATCTATAAAAAATCAGAATCCAAAGTATATTTTTTATTCACGAATACAAAGTAGATTTGGTAATACACCATTTGAACAAAATAAATAAAACGTCCGTGAGAGACTAAATAGGCATATGGTGAATAAATTACGTTGATTTTCCTGCTTTTCTTATGGCCTCATTCTCCACAAAGTACTACAACTTTTTGACTTTTGCTCCGTGTATTATTCTCTTCTTTCCACCGTCAAAGACACCACTTAGTGCTCCATGTACCTGCTGCATCAAAATTGATGGGATCAAGGATCCTAAGACAGGGTACTTTTAATATGATTTAATATTTTAATTATTTAATAGTTTATTTTTATTTTTTATTTTTATTTTTAGTCTTTTTTATATTTTCTATACAAGATATGTTAAATGAAGATTTTATATAACACTAATTAAGAGAGTTAAGTTTATTCAAATAGGAGTCGATAAGAAAATGAAAGAAAACTCACAAAACATAAAAAAAATTAAAATAAGATATAAGAACGTTAAATATATTTTTTTAAAATTTTATCTTATGATTGTTCACAAGAGCACAATAGAATTCATATCGCATAGAGGAGAAACCACTTACAGTGATGATCTAAATTCCCCCATACATCAATCTTATATATCTAAATTATATATTATTTAGTTTATGATCATTCAGAATAGCATAAATAAATGCTGTATTTAACTTAAAATACATTATACTACATATAATCATACTCCTTTTTTACTTATTTCTACAAGCTACGTTTATCCTATCATCTCACCCTCCACCAGTTAAAATAAAAAAAAATCCAGTTACTTCTTTTCCTCATTTTTTCCCCTCGTTGCTATATAACCGAACCAACTGGCATTCCTAATTCCCCTGCAAAAGTTCTTATGTGAACGTAACGGACGTTACAATCATAAAAGACTGTTGTTGCAAGAGAAATTTTTATGATTCACCCCAATTTTATAGGAGCCGCAAATTGGACTCTCCAAATCCTCTTTCACATTCCATAAAAATATATATATATACATTTCCTCTTTCACATTTGGGTAGTTAAATCGCGCATCATTGCACCAACCCAATTTAAAAATCTGGACTGGACGTACAAGAAATCGGGTGTTTAATATCAATTCTCACAACTTCAACGCTAGCTACCGTTGACGTATCACGAACTCAGATCGTTTCGATCACAGCTATTCCCATTCAATAGCTACACGCGCGCAATGACATTTGCCATAGTTTCTTGCATATATTAAATCTATGCCGTTCATCATAGATTAAAAAAAAAAAGGATGTTTTCAAGTGCAATTTCTTTTTCTGAGGGAGAGCCTATCTTTTCTTGATTCAGAGCTGATAGATCTTTGATGAGCGAGAGCATGTGGTCGGCAGGGAATAGGAAAGCTTCTCATATCTTCAACATGGTTTGAGTAGGAAGAAAAAACCCCCCAATTTTATTTTTTTTTAAATAGCCATACGTGTTATGTCATCCATACGTCAGCTGTTCGTGTAACGGGGAAGAAATTGACGAAAACGACAAGATATGGGTGAGAGTATTTTCTCAATTTCGGATGATGGCGACTTTTGTCAAACTCCGGCATCTCTAGGATTATTAAAAGCTCGGCAGTACTTTCAGGGGCCCGGTTTGGATAATTATAATTATTTGCGAAATTTAATTTATTAAAATTATTTATTTATCAAAGAATATAATTATCACCTCAAAAGAAGCTGGGGGATAAATATTTTAACTTTCAAAATATTATTAAACATTTCAAATAATTTATATTTTTATTAAAGTGATTCTTCTATAGTCCTAAATACCTATTAGTGATTTTCTAAATATAAAAATTAGATCATCTAAAACAAAGGAATTTTTTAAAATTTTCATGAATATAATTAGTGCGTGGGGGTGTGAAGATAATCCGTATGTTCACATTTTGAATAATAGACAATGTAGGAGTTTGATATTTTCACACTATAGCCAAGACCAACCTGTTTATTAGTTCAATTCTGTTCCGTCCATGATCATTTCAACGATCTGAATGGTCTCGATTTCGTGAAGCCCACCTCCATGTGTGCCTTCACGAGAGTCACCAACGTTTTAAATGTGGTGAACGAGCATGGGAGAGTGAGGTCAAGGAAAGCTTGCGGCAGACGAACAGCTGCAGGAGCCTCGAAGCAGAGGGAGGAGTTTTCACACGTGACAAATTTCACACGCGGTGAGACCGCGAGAAGGAAGATACTCCTGTTGACTATAAAAGAGGCTAAAGAAGGATACTTTCAGTGGTTTACGGAGAAGAAGAAGAAGAAGATAAAGATCTGCTTTGTTGTGCCAGCCCATTTTCCAAGGTGATGAAAGTGCTCCTTCTCCCACTTCCTGGGGGTCTTCAGAATCTGATTTTTTTTTTTCCAATTTGCTTTTGGGTTTCGAATGTGGGATTTGAAGTGGTGTTGATGCCTATTGAGCTCTTCCTCAATCTAGCTTTGATTTTTGTGGTGCTTACTCCAAATATGGGTTCAATTAAAATTAGTTGGATGTTTTTAACCATCTCTTATTTTGGATTTGCTCGAGTTGGGAGCAGCAGTGTTTTTTTTTTTTTTTTTTTTTCATAAAAAAATTATGGTGTGATTTCCGTCCTTACGAGCTTTTCCCAACTTGGGGTGTTTTTTAATGCATTTATTTCACCAAATATAATGATTAATCAGTCATCTCTCTGATTAATTCATTGCGAACAATAATCTGTCCCCCCGTAAAATTCATAAAGTCAGCAGTCGTTTACTTTTCTCACCATCTCTTGGATCTACCCAACAAGGATCATTTCACCCCTGGCTGATTTTCTCTTCCTTTTTTCTACACTCTTATGCCTCTTTCAGTACTTATCTAGACGCCGTATCTCCTCCTGCAGCAATGGAAATGTCATCCGTTCACTGGCTATCGGAACTGGTATGATCGAGCTTCTATATCTTCATCAATTCTCGCAAGGCTACATTGAATAGGCTTCTGATTTTGCAATCTACAGGGAATGGAAGACCCCTCATTTATCCACGAATGCGAAGTCATGAACTCGCTAGACCCATACACCACGCAGCAAATAGCAGCAGCACTTGGAGAAGACTTCCAACACTCCCTCTCCTCCGACAGCAGCTACTCCTACCCAACCTTCAGCTGCTCAACCATCGAAGCTTCCAACAACGTTATCGAGCGCCCGGCCAAGCAGCCCCGAACGAGCCCCAGCAGCTGGAATTCCTGCACAACAGATGTCAGCATCCCCGACGCTGCAGTTTCTCCTCCCAAAATGCTCTCCTTCGGCAGTCAGAACCCGTCTACGAATCATAACCAGCAGTTCTACGGTGGGCTGGTGGATGGGCACATAAAACCCAAGGATGAGGCCGCATCTTCCATAACGTCTGCGCTTCAGCGGGAGATGTTGATCTCTCAGGGCTCCTTGATGAATCAGACCTACTTGCCTAAATCTGGAAATGGATCGAAGCGGGTGAGCGTGGCGAGCACTCCTGCTAGACCACCTTCTCACACCCAAGACCACATAATAGCCGAGCGGAAGCGGCGGGAGAAGCTCAGCCAAAGGTTCATAGCACTGTCGGCCATAGTTCCTGGCCTGAAAAAGGTTGGTTTCTCATCTTTCTTCTTTCTTTTTTCTCTCTAATGCATTGCTATAAAGTCTTGTTTATCTAGCTACAAATTTCAATCGAAACATAGAACATCAACATCTTAATTTGTTATATCCATCCTTGCCCAACTGGGGACGTTGCCTACAATGTGGTCCATGCCCAAGTAGTCATGTCCTTTGCATGGTTTTATTCGTAACTAACATGGTTGACTACAATTTCGATTTTTATCCTTTGGGTAGTCTTGGAAATTATTCCCCTCGTAGAAGGATGGGATGATTACAAAAAATATGCCCCTAAATTCTAACTGAGTAGCACATCATGCCGCTCAAAAGCTAATAAAAATTGTATATAATTTTCATCTATGATGTCTAAGAATAGAAGTTCTTAATGGTATGGCAGATGGACAAGGCTTCAGTTCTTGGTGATGCTATTAAATACGTGAAACAGCTGCAAGAGCGAGTGATGGCATTGGAGGAGCAAGCTGTGAAGAAGACGGTGGAATCCGTGGTGTTCGTGAAGAAATCGCAGCTTTCTGTGGATGATGATCTCTCTTCCTCTGATGATAGTTTTGATGGGCATGCTGGTGACCCACTTCCGGAAATCGAAGCGAGAGTCTCTGAGAGGAATGTCCTCATTAGGATACACTGCGAGAAGCGAAAGGGAACGCTGGTGAAAGCACTCTCAGAGATTGAAAAGCTCCATCTAACAGTAATCAACACCAACGTGATGCCATTTGGAAATTCTGCGGTCGATATAACGGTGTCTGCCCAGGTAAATTATGCTCTACATTCAATATGTTTCTAAGCTTAAGATTTCGGAGTCCCTAACTAGTGGTCAGTTTATTTGGATTTTAAAAATGTATAAATTCTATTTATTTTTTCTTATCCAGCTACTTTATAATCAAGATAATTTCTATATAACGAACATACGACTTCCCAATTCACATTTATTTGACCGCCTGTTTGAACTAAATATACAACAAAAGGAGGCCATAATCACTACAATTTTTTTACGTGGTCCTTGCAGCCGAAATTAAATACAATTTTGATTTGGCACCAAATGTAGCATTTTACTTTTAGTAGAGTTTTGTCACTATTTATAGCTAAATTTAAACAACATCTAACACTATTTTTCAGTGCATTTGATATAAAAAGTGGTTGTATTTGACTAACTATCACAGCTTAGAAACAACTAAGTATTTGTATATATAATTAAATTTGTGTTATATGTGAACAAAAATAGCTGCATTCAATGACATTTGTTACCGTGACTGAGAAGATTAGAAGAAAATGAGTTATTGTATATTAGAAATGAAAAATTATTTTGAAAATAAAAAATAATATTCAAAATAAAAACATAAACTTATGATTATTAAAAATAAGAAAAAAAAATTTTAAATGAGAAATCTCCGACTATTCCATTCAATTGGATGATAATGGACGGGGCCTACAGAACAGCAGAGATGAAGAAGGCCTAGCTACTCTGATTGGTATACCTTGTTTTGTACAATTCGGAAAATACAATATTGAAAATTATTAATACAGTTGTTCCACGTACAAAAAAAAAGCAGAAAATGATGGTATATCTGTCACCTAGAGTGGTTGCAAATTGTAGATAGAGCCACCTATTATTTGCATCAACAACCCCGACAAGTCAACAAAAGCAACGAGGTTAGTACAACTGGTGTTGGATGCTGCCATGAGATTATGAATTGTCCTTCTAGTAATCAATGAAGAAGACATCGGAGAAATTAGAGTACCTTTATTGGTGAAATGGTGGAAATTGCATTTAGTCGCTGCTGTTGATTTGATTTGCCCATCTGATTGCACGGACCATTAGAGTCCGCTCGGCTTATGATTTGATTTTTTTCCTTTCAGATGGAAGATGTCTTTTGCATGACAACAAAAGATCTCGTGAAGCATCTACGTTCAGCTTTCAGCAAAATCATGTGAAAATCAACACCAAGAACTTGGAAAAGCCAATAATCCTATGATAAGTAGAGAAGTTTCCAAAACCGTAGAAGTAATTGTGGGATGTCTCCTTGTTTTTAAGCCTCAACTTTTTACCCGCGTGATCAAACAAAAAGCCCAAGAAATCTCCACTTTAAGACCGTTCTTACATAGCTGCTCTTGTTTGCCCGCAAGGTTTTGTTTTTGGGGTGGTTTTTTCATTTGATTTTTGCGTGGATGACTTGTCAACCATGTTTCCCACCACCTTATTCACCAAAAAACCAGCGGTTCATTTGGGCTTTTTCCGAAAGGGATGAACCCTTTTGTGTTCTTGCAGCCTGAAGAGCTCATAAAATATGCTTGTATTCTGCAGGAGTCTTTTCCTATAAATATTTGGAGATGAGAAAGGCCTTTGTTTAAAGAATTTGTCGTTTTTTCCCCTTTTTTTTAGGGCTTGTGAGCCTTTTTTTGTCGTCTCTTCCTCTTTGGAGATGTTGAAAGAACAGCCTTGTGGTTGATTGATCAAATAAATTTTAGCTGAATGTTACATATCTCTCTCTCTCTTAAAAAATTCATTTTGTATTAATTAAGGAAGGTACGGCCTCCTGTTGAAACGGAGCTGGCAATCTGTCTATCTAAGGAAAAATATGATTTTATGTGGAGGAAAGTATGGACCCTTGCATTGGAGCTGGCAATGTATGTTTGCCCACATATAAGGCACTCATATTAATTTAAATACAAATGGGAGGGAGTTGAGCCAGCGTACAGGTTGACTTTCCACAGATTGATTTCATGTGGGGTAATTAAGTCAATTAATTGATTCGGTTTTAACTTTATGTTGTTGCAAATTGCATCAATTCAATCAAAATGGGTATAGATTTTTCGATTTGTTGTATTAATTATGTGTCCATCCCAAATTTTAGACGGATCAATTTAAGGTATTTTCTGCAGAACAATGAATTAGATGTTTTGGGGGATATAATTTAATAGTTATAGCCAATTAAGAGGGAGAATGTTTCAATGCAAATGGATGCATTGAAATTTCAATGTATCCTGTTGAAAATCTAATTTATTATTATTATTATTGAAATTTTCTTTTATAAAACTCTTGATCTAAGAACATTTAATCTATAACTCAAATTTTATCATTTTTGAAAATATGTATATATATTTTTTTAGTTTTAAAACAAAATTTTCTTTAGAAAACATTTTTTAACTTTTTGCGAGAAGATTTTAGTCGCTAAAGATCAAAATTTTTGTAGTGGTTTTAATTATATTCATTGACGTCTTTAATTATCAAGGCACTCACATGATTCATAACCAAGACTTAGGGGGAAAAATCCAAAATTGATCAACAAACCTTTCATTCTGACCCAGTTGATCTAACTTCCCTTGGGGCCCGGCCAATTGAACTGTCCACAATTCTCCATGTATCATAATAGCCATTGGCTGGGGGGTCAGGGAAATCACATGTAACATGTTGACCAAATCTTGTGAGTTTGAGCTATTATCTTGTTGGATGGGAATGATTGCTGCGGCTGAAGGGCTCGTCATCGTGTCTTATCTTTCAGTAGTTTAAGGAATTATCAGTCGGACACAATCTCTCGCAGGGCCCCGCCAAGATTTCTTTGTCCATCCTTGTCCAGTCATCCATGTTTTCTACAGCCATTTGCTATTCTGACACACTGCTGGCAATAATATAAACAGCCGTTGGTTTGTGTATAGCTTACTGAAACCATCAGAATCATATATGGACCCCCATCGGAGTAGTTCATAAAACAAAATTAATACCTAAGCAAGTTGTTCTCATAACCAATTAATTAAATATGGTAGCCAATAAGATATCAAAGAATAAATAATATTGTATTTTGTGAATCATTTCAAGTGGGGGCCAAGATGTCGATGGTTTAATCTCTTTTCTGGAAGACTTTTCATTAGAAGCCAGAACTGCATCGTATCAAATTAAGCTGCTTTTCTGGTAACGTTTTCACGTTTAACTAAGGAACTATTTGCAGCTCCGTCCTCATCTTTTTGGAGTTCTTCAATTTTAATTATCTATGAGTATTTTTTTTTTCGCAATATTTCTATATACACCATGACATTTAGATGTTATAATAGAACACATTTATACCCTAACACTATGAAGGGAATTTTTTTCCTAAACTCCCACCACAGTGGGGAAGTATAAACCTCTGTAATAGGAAAAAATTGTAAAACTCTCATTAAAGGAAGACTACACTGTAAAAATGGCAAACATGACACCTACTTTCAGCAGGAATCGAATAGCAAACCTGGGCAAATAATGTCATTGCTATCATGCCATTACCTGTGAGTATTTATTTAGCAAAATGCTTTCACTAACAAGCTTTGTTCGTAAAAATACCGTTGTTCATAACTTTGACAAGATATTGTTCTCGCATCTAGACATTATCAATGTCATGTAATGAAATCCATAATAACTTGCTTGATTATGAAAATATGTGAATTAAATTTAATTAGTTATATTTTGACTTTTTCCAGATTTTAAGATGGGTGTTTACACTTTTACCCTTCAGCTTTTGCCTTAAATTATACTTTTACCAATGCATTGAAAATAATTTATTATATACAAAACTTATTTACTTTATGCAAATGCAATTAGAGTTTACCTAAAGCAATATGAATATGTAGGTTGGTAATTGATGTCCCATATTACATATGATTAACTATATGTTGGGTCATCAAAATCAGCAAGATGAAAGGCTTGGATTCAAACAAGGCTGCGTGTGCACGAACTTTGGTGCGCTGTTAAGACACTGTACGAAGGTGAATTAGTTTCCTAAACCAGCCTCCCTCTTTTGCGACCGTTGTTGCAGCTTATAAATTCAAGTAAATAGGCCGGTGTCTCGCAGAAATCATCAGATGGTTACAAAACTAGGGATCGATCTCCCTTGGGTCCGGCTAGCTAACCTGTTAATACTTCCACCGCCGAATATTTGGAAACCCATCTTCTTCTCCCCTGTTGGTGAATCACCAAAACGTTGGTAGATTATAAATAATCCAAGTTAAAAAAGTATATCTTTTCTACCGAAATTTGTAATAGGGGATTTTTTTTTTCCCAAAATTACTACATGGGTGAAATTGCAAAAGTACAAGAGGATGGGGAGGTTAATTCAATTAGCTTTAACCAAGTATTGTTTATGCTCTGAGAATTTGTGATCTATAAATGTGCAGCCAGATTTTTTACATTTTTGTAAACATCTGCATCAATAAAAACTAAAAAAGCCTACACCATTGAGGCACCATTTGGTGACGGGCGTGGAGAAGAAAACAAGCTTTCCACCTCCCTTTACATATTTTTCAAGAATTGATTTTGACATTTTAATTATTATAAATTTTTTTATTTTTATTCTTATAATTTAATCATTTTATCACAAAATTATCTTTTTATTTTTCAATAACCTAACTTCACATCTTCTCGTTGCCCTGTTAACAATTGATGCCTCGATCTTTGACCTTTGTCAGTGGATATTGTAGTAGACTGGCTAATTAGCCAATGACCAGGTGATTCAAACTGTCTAACTCAAGTAGCTAGGCCTAATGGACAGGTAACATTAAAATCATCAAAAGGCCTGCAGGAAAAAGCAAATCAGCAATAACTTCGGTAGTGGGACAAACTAAATACGTAGACGTTCGTTGTAAATGACGGGCGCCACAACCTAGGAACCATGAAATTTCGATGCCACGTGGGCACTCCAACCATGCATGGCTTCCTCCGATCCGCACCAGTGGATGGCTGCCGACCTTTAAGTAGCCGGCAATTAAGGAGGCTCTTCAATCCCAACGAAACTGAATGGGGCATTTTCTAATTTGTCGGATCATGTTTCTTCGTGCACATTCAGTCGCAAACTGCTCAATTAAGAAAATTTCAGATGGGAAGCAAAACAACTAAATTGAGATGATGCCACATGCATGCTTAAATGGGTTATAGAAATGGAATGATGGGAGGTAAAGGGATGAAAAAGTAAAATTCCCGAGCAACACAAATTAGACAAAATGAAGTTATAAGCATATTGAAAGCGGTATTGGGATGATAAATTAAACAAAAATAAAATAAGTAAATTTTATTAAGAATACGTATAACCATAAAAGAAAAATAGTTACCAATAATTAAGAACAGTAAATATCATACCAATATAAAAGCATGTTATTCTTTTATATATGATTAAAAAAAATCTTTTGTCCTTCGTAATCCCAAAATAAACATGTCTAATGAAGTAAATATTCATTTCTAATATAACATGAGAATACAATTATAGTAACTTTGTCACCTAAGTGGTACGAACCCTGGCCCCTGGCCTTGTTAGATGGGCATCTTCGGTTCAATGTTCATCAACAGCATAATAGCAGGTACTTTGTGTGCAGTAGTGTTGTTTTTCCTCTATTATGTGGGAAATTTCTAGTGGAAACTAATTGAAGAAAAGATTAAAAAGATTGAGATTATTGGTAAGAAAGTTTTAAAATTATTGTTAAAATATTGTAAGAATATCTTAATTCAACCAATTTAAATTCTAGTACTTTTTATTTTTTCTTTCCTTTCACCAATTTAACTTCTACAATAGATACTTGTACTTTACTGAGGATTGCTACATAAATAATCTAATATTTACATTCCTAACCTGATTCACTTTTACCAATTCAAAAAAAAAATTCGCTCTTTTAGTGTAATTTTATTTAATTTTACAGATTTTTTTTTGATGAAAAGGATCCATCCCCATCCCAGCCCTTCAGTGGAAGAAGGAGTGGGGGATAGGGGGGTCCGAGCAATGCATTTTCAAAAAATTATCTGTACAAATGTGTTCCACAATTACACGAGGTGGGTTCCCCCACCATATATGACGATTCACAAAAGAAACAGAAACAAAATCAGCCAAGGAATGTGCAACCCTATTTCCTTGCCTTAATACATGAAGAGGACAAACCGAATTCCAGTCAGCCAAAATGGATTTAATCTCCGCAATCACATGCCCTGCCGGCGCAGACACAGCCGATTCATTAGAAAGGAAATTGAAAAGGAGAAGGGAATCTGTTTCAATCTGAACTTGACCCAGACCAATTTGGAGGGCCCACTTTACGCCCAAGAGAAACGCGTTTGCTTCCATAAGAAGCGGCTCAGTCACTCCGCTTCGACGCCACCCTCTAGCCGCTACAAAAGCTCCATCCGAGTCCCGGATAACCGCCGCGTATCCTATACATCGCCAATCTCTGCGTTTCCGGGCATCCACGTTAATCTTGAACACTCCCAACGGCGGCCTAGTCCAACGAGGCACCAGTGGTCCGTCGACCATCCCATCTAGACAAAGCAGTTTAGCCCTCCTCTGTTGCTCCAAAAATTCCTGGCACCACTCAGGAATCCCCAAGAACTCCAGGTTTTGCCCCTCCTCCCTGAACCTGTTTCGCATAAACCACAGTCTCCAACACAGTAGAAAGAACCCCATGTCCTGCACACAGCGGTCCCTAGATAGGGAAGAAAACACTTCCAGAATGGTCACCCCCGGGGGGTAGTATGTCCGGGCCCAGCCCACACACCCCTCGTGCCAATACAATTGAGGAACAGATGATCCGCATCCTCAGCCGCGTTCCTGCAAAACAAACAGCATGTATCCACACCAATACCCCTCCGCTGTAGATTCACCAGTGTTGGGAGGGCATTTCTGAGTAATCTCCAACCAAAATGAGAACCTTACTTGGGAGCTTTGTCCTCCATACCGCTTGGTAAACCGTCGCGTGTGAGCAAATATCATCCCTTGTCGTGAGAAATCTGTACGCCTGATTTGACCGTGAGTACCCCACTGGGTTCATGTTTTCAAAACGGAACATCCTCCTCCGCTACCGATTGAGGGAGAGGGATTCCGTTGATCTGCTGCCACCCATGCTCGCCCACAACAGCCACCACAAGGTCCTTCTTCCACGAGTGCGAACTCTCATTTATAAAACTGCATACCTTCTCATCATCCGAGATGGATGAGGGAAGGGGACCCACCTTGGTTACCCATGAATCCGTCCACCAATCCTTAAAGAAGCGGACCCTTGTGCCATTTCCAATACGCCACCTGACTCCCTCTTTGATCGCGTCTCTTGCTTTCAAAATGCTTCTCCAAGTGAACGAGTCAGAGGCCCGCTCCTGGCATTTCCAAATATCAGCATTGGGAAAATATCGCGCCTTTAGAGTCCTGTGGCATAACGAGTTTTTACGGGAGGATAATCTCCAAACTTGTTTTGCAAGGAGCGCCTTGTTAAAGCAAACGAAGTCTCTGAACCCCAACCCGCCTGATAGCTTCGATTTGCACATATCTGTCCAGGCAACCCAGCTCATCTTGCGTTTATTTTCTTGTTCGTCCCACCAGAACCTACTAAGCATCCCATTGAGAGCATGACAAAAAGACTTTGGCAAAAGAAAGACACTCATTGAGTATGACGGTATGGCCTGAGCGACTGCCTTGATTAATATCTCTTTTCCGCCCCATGACAGTAGTCTCCCCTTCCAACCCTGCACTTTCTGCCAGATACGAGCTTTGAGATTCGCAAACATTCCCTTCTTGCTTCTGCCTAGCCATGCTAGAAGGCCCAAATAATGCTGCAACTCATTACCCCTTGAACCTAGCCGAAGGGTTATGTCCCGCCTTGAAGTCGAGTCCATATTCGAACTGAAGAAAACCGCAGTTTTGTCGACATTGACTACCTGCCCCGAAGAGTCCGAGTACAGTTGGAGAATATTGAGGAAGCATGTGATCTCCTGGTCCGAAGCCCGAAGGAAGATGAGGGCATCATCTACAAACAAAAGATGGGTAATTGGAGGCCCATTCCGACTTAGGTTGATACCCCGAATGCAGCCCTGAGCAACAGCCCTGGAGATAATGGCAGATAGCCCCTCAGCACACAGAATGAACAGATAGGGAGACAGCGGGTCCCCTTGCCTTAGACCCCTTGACGGGTGGAAATAGTTAGATTTGAAGCCATTAATGTTAACCCTATATTGCACCTTCGATAAGCAGCTCATGATCCATCTGATCCAAATTGGGCTGAAGTTTAGTGCCTCCATGACTTGCTTCAAGAAGACCCACTCAACCTGATCGTATGCCTTGGACATATCAAGTTTAATAGCAACCTCCCGCCTATTCCCAGACCTCCGCCTCCTGAGAGAGTGGACTGCTTCGTAGGCTATCAGCATGTTATCCGTGATGAGTCGTCCAGGTACAAACGCGCTTTGCTGTTCCCCAATTATACCATCCAGCACCACCTTAATTCTGTTCGCCAAGACCTTCGCCAAGATTTTGTACGCCACATTGCATAGGCTAATTGGGCGATAATGTGAAAGATTTCTAGCACCAACCATCTTCGGGATCAAAATCAGGGTAGTCGAGTTCATAGTCCGGAGGTGATCATCAAGCACCCGCGGATCACGACCGTCCATAAAAGACTTGCACCATTTAAAAACATCCTGGCCCACCGTTGCCTAGTGAGACCGAAAAAACCCCGCAGACATTCCGTCCGGCCCCGGGGCTTTCGTAGGGCTCATAGCTTTCACCGCAGCCACTACCTCACCCATTTGGAGTGGTTTGATCATAGCCTGCCTCTGATCGTTAGAAATCTGTATCGTGATGCAGTCTCGTATCCACCCAGTGCTTGTCGGCCCCATCGATGAGAATATGGAGGAAAAGTGGTCCACCGCCATCTTCAACATCCCATCTTGTCCCGAATCCACCTACCCTCGACGTCCTGCAATGCATCAATGCCATTCGGCCTTCTGCGATTAGACGCCATTCTGTGAAAATATCTCGTGTTTCTGTCCCCCTCGTGGAGCCAGTGCGTCTTTGCGCGTTGCCTCCATACTTGCTCTTCATCCTCAAGCAGAGCGTTGATACGGGTTTTGAGATCCTTTATTGATGCGTCTCTGCAATCCGAAGGGCGTTGACCCAAAAGATCCGCAAGCTCCGACTGCGCTGACTGAATAGCTTGACGAAGATTACCTCTCTTCAATCGATTCCACCTTTGAAGCACGCGGCTACACGATTGAATCTTCCGCCCCAATTTGTAATGCGTAGGTATACCATCCAGAGAATGAGCGTGCCAGTCCCGGTGAATAAGTCTATGTGTCTCTCTATCTTTTGCCCAAAACAACTCATATCTGAACTCTCTAGGAGGCCACCTCATATTGCCCAAAGAGTCAAGAATTAGAAGTAGCGGGCAGTGGTCGGACGTTGAGGCGGCCACATGAAATATCTTAGCATGCGGGAACCGGGTGAGCCAGTTGGGTGATGCAAAACCCCTATCCAATCTTGCCTCCACCCTGTGTGCCCCACTTCTGTTGTTGCTCCAAGTCATAGGAGGCCCCACAAATCCAAGGTCCAGTAAGTTGCACCTGTCGATTGTGTTGCAAAATAGATCCATCTGCCCCTGTGCTCGCATCCTCCGGTTAACATACTCAGAAGGACCCAAAACTTCATTAAAATCTCTCATGACAAGCCACGGGGTATCACTTTGCTCGCTAAGCTGGATGAGGTTACACCAACCTAACGGGTGCCTCTGCGTATTTGGGTGACCATAAAATCCAGTGAAGCGCCAATTCTGAAATCCAGCGTCAATGTGGTGAATTGAGAAGCTCTGGATGTTGACAGGGTCCCCGTTGTTCCATAATAGCGCCAGTCCACCCCTTCTTGCTTCCGGTTCAACAGCGAAGCAACAATCAAACTTCATCAAGTGCCTAATGCCCTCCATCTCCTTTGCATTCCGCTTCGTTTCATTGAGGAACACTAGCCTGGGAACTTGCTTCCTGACCATGTCAAGAAGGCACCGAATTGCACGCGGGTTCCCAAGCCCACGACAATTCCAAGCAATGAGTGCCATTTAATATAGGCGGGGCTGAGGGCCCCCCTCAGCCTCCACCTCCATAGACCTTCCATTCTCGCTCCCCTTCATCCTCTTGAAGCATTGGAATGCATCAACCGGGTCTTCGACTTGCCCCCTCTTCTCCGCTGAGGGCAGTGTGCCTCTATTCAAGCTATAATCCCTTAAGCCCTCCCACCTCCTTGCTTTCCTTTTCCATTTTCCCTTACGACTTTGTAGTGATTCACCCACATAAAGCATAGGAGACTCCGTCGCGCCCACCTCTCCCATTCGATGTTCGGTGCCACCACCTGGCCCCCTCCCTACTTCTTTACCCCTAGTAGCGTCAGCCTCCATAGAGCAGCCAGAGCTGCCCTCTCCCCCCACCATCCTCTTCAGGTCATCAGCTCCTCCCCCAGCTTCTTTGGATAGCAGCCCCATTTCACCCACCCATACAGAAGCTATGGATGGATCGCTGAAGGAAGAATCCATCACCTGGACCATGGCAGAAATTACCTTCCCCATGCCCCTGCTGGCTGTGCCTGCTCGACCCTCCTCATCCTCCGCCCAGTCTGCCATACCAGCCCCTTCCACCGGCCAGCCCCTGTCCATGCATTTGTCCTCTTCAGATCTATCAGTTCCGTAGTAGTCAGTTCCTCCATCCCCATCAGATATCATCCCCATATGCCCCCCCGTGTCTGTCGCCCGCGTCATGGAGAGCCTCGAGGAGGGACCCTGCTGTTGCTGCCGCGTGCTCCGCATATCTGGGGAAGCAATTTGGTCAGCAGCGTCATACTTGCATCCACTACTTTGGGTGTTGTCCTCCTCCCTTGTCCCGTTTGACAAAGACCCTACATTTCCCCCATCTCCCCTTATATCACCCTCCTCTTGCATTGGTAGGCTGGTGAGTAAAGGCCCACCTAAGTAACACACCGGCCTCACCTTGTTTCCCTGCTCCATCTCAACCCGAAATCTGATCGGCCTGGCTCCAACACGTAATCCGCTTCCATACGGCATGTCCGCTTCAACCAGTGCCTTTCTTTCCATAGACACAGAAGGACAGTCCTTAAAACCATGTCCCATGACCCCACACTGGTAGCAGAAAAGTGGCAACTTCTCATACTGGAAACAGACCCATATCCTCTGCTGATTTCCCACCTTGATAAATATGCCTCTCCTCAAAGGCTTGCTACAATCGATCTCCACTTTGAGCTTCAATTCCGATTCCGTGACTACCATTTCCTCCACCTTCTCAAAAGAACCGCCAATAGAACTGCCCAGAATCTGTTTGTCAAGTAAATATGGAATGCCCGTAACGTGGATCCACATGGGAGTTTTTACGAACACCAGCTGTGCAAGGTCGACTTCGTCTTCTAAATCAGCTATGAGGATGAGACAGCGGTCGTACAACCATGGACGCCCCCCCAGAATTCGGATTTTATCACAAGAATCCGAGAATGAAACCTTGAAGAGGTTTTCCCCCAGCTCCAGAAACCGGACTGTCCCCTTCGTCCTCCACACTCGTCGCATCATCGCCTTAAACAGCTCCCGGTTATAAGGCTTCAACGACCAGAGAGAGCAGAGCACCGCTTCCTCCTCCCCCTTCTGAACTTTCTTTATCGCCTCCCCTAAAATTTCCAACATCTGAAGTTCCTCCCCCAATAGGTTAGCGTTGCTCGGGTCCATCACCTCTCCTATCCCTGTTTCCCTGAGTCTTCCTACCCCCGACCTTTGTCTCCTAAGCCTGGCACTTCCACCCACAAACACCACTGCCCAAGACCTCCTCCCAACCTCCACCCGGCTTCGAGCACGACAGTTTCGCTAATCGGAGCCACACGGGGAAGGACTAT
Organism: Annona cherimola; assembly: GCA_030490835.1. Lineage (NCBI taxonomy): Eukaryota > Viridiplantae > Streptophyta > Magnoliopsida > Magnoliales > Annonaceae > Annona > Annona cherimola. The sequence continues at coordinate 27,723,520 of CM059977.1, forward strand.
CGCCTCCGATGCAAATTGTTGCGTTCGTGAATTTTACAGAAATTTATAGGTTGATGATTGATAAGTAGTTGAATTAAAATAAATGCATAGAAATGATTTATACTTTACAAAATTTTAAATTTAAAAACTAAAGATAATCATGTAGCTCATTATCTTTTAAATATTAATCTTTAAAAGTTTTTTTTCAATTTCTTTTATTTCACCGCCTCATGTCCCACCATCCAACATTATTGCAGTTGAATGTCGAAGTCTAGTAAAAGTCTTAAGTTGCCAGGGAAAGAAGGCACATCTAATCTAATCTCCCATCTTTTGGGATTTTATAGGTGGCGTTTACTCTCTCCAAGTCAAATGAAAAGTGGCACGCGTCACTTTCCCGGAATCTCTGCCTCCAAATTCCACCGATTTCTTTGACATCTTGGACCCAAGTTCACTTGCCCAGCTGCTGTTTCCTGAGGGTGCACGAAGAACTTTGCTCGTGCAGATCCAACGACAATTCAGGGGCTTCTGCAAAATGAACATTATAAGTATTCTTGTAATTGCATTTCATCACTTATATCTTGGAATTTTATAAAATAATCCTTATAAATTTCAAACGCAAACAAACGTTTTGCAATTTATAGTTGTCTATATTTTTCGTTCGTAGCTTTATATGCTTTTTCATATGCGTGCATTTATTTTGTCTACTTCTGAAGGTTATTGGATTTATTTTGCAAAATAATTATACATACTTACAACCTACAAGTGCTATTTTACAAAAATACTACAAATTCATAAGCATGAAAAAGTTGGCTATTGAATCATGATTTCGTTGAGAAGTGAAAAATGTCTTGATATGACGAAATAAGTAGCATTTTCTTTTCTAATCAGATTTTATATCAAAAGTAGAGTAAAGCGCCATGATTCTGACGGTGTTGATCGGTATTATCATCATTTTTCAGGGTCTTAATTCTTTCGCATGTGCATTCTTGTTTCTACTCTGCAGTGTAAATGTCTTAGTTTGGTGCTGTCGGTGAACGGCACAGGTGGATCCTCTAGAAACAGAAAGGAACGGGAAACTAGTTTTCTACATCGCCGTAAGAAGGACGGTCCGTGAATATGATGCCTTTTTCTTTTTCTTTTTTCTTTTTTCTTTTGTTTTTATTTTTGTTTTTGTTTTTGATGTTAGTATGATGCCTTTTTAGCGAGGGAATATATGGACGTGACGTCCTCCTTGCTGCGACTCCGTTTTCTTCGTGTATGAAACCACATATAGCCAGTGCATCAAATCCAGGCCCTCCATTGGGTGGGCCCCGAAATAGCAGAAAAAATAACGAGAATAATTGAAAATGCTTCCCTACAATGTGTTAAAAGGGAGTTCACCACAATTTATAGAGTTTAGTAAAGAATGAGATAGCCGCCTTCCAATTTAAAATTAGAACTCAATCATATATATCATGACATATTTTATATTAAAATACAACATTCATTTTTTTACAATTAGTTATACTTTTTTATTTTTATTCATAAACATATTTTTCCTAAGTGTATGTGATTTATATATAAAGTTTTGTTATTTTACAATGTTTTAACATATTTATTTTTCATTTTTTAAAGTTAAGTTTTTAAGAGGTAAAAAATGACTTAAATGCCCCTGAAATTGATATTTTTTAAAAATATAATGTAAATATATAAAATTATTACAAAATGACAAAGCTCGATATATAGATCAAATATAATTAAGAAAATACGTTTATGAAAAAATAAATAAATGTAAAAATAAAATAAAATGAACGAATGTTACTTTTTAGCTTAAAATACAGCATAGCTTATATAATAAGTGCTCTTCTAAAGTTATGCCCAACACACATTAGGGTCTCTCCGGGAAAGACGAGAATTTTTTTCCTCTTACTTTTTTCATATCTTTTGAGCATATTTGGGAATGTAGGTGAGAAGTGAAGAAGTGAAATTTTTTTTTATAATTATAAAAGTGATGTAATATGATAAGGATAAAACTAGAATAAATTTGATAATATAGTTATAAGAAAAATGATTAGAATATAAAAATAGAGTAATTAAGGTTGATAAAATGATTTGGAATGCATTCAAGAATAAGATTCCCATCTCCTCTCTCTCATTGCCTTCCCAAACGAACCCTTTGTCTAGTGGTCACTTGTCTAATCTATTTTAAATTTTTTTCCCCTGTTTATTAGTTGCTACTCTTGTCATGTTGCATTATTATCTTATTTATTTCAAAAAGTTTTCTAGCATATTCTTTTTTCCATTTTCCCTCTCTACCCAATTAGATCCTATACCGTATTCTAGTGCTTTTTTGCAAATCAACTCTCAAGTTCATGCGTCTTTGCAATTTGTATCCTATAAATTTTGATTTTGCAAATGAACCCACTTATGAACTTTTCCACAATCTATTATCAAGTACAATTGATTTTTTCTTTTCAAAATAATGGTACTTTTGCCTTTCCATGTAAAAGCATTAATTTCAACTTGTAATTAAGATAGCCACCATCCAAAAAAAATTGTAAAGATAGAAAAGATATCTTCTTCATTTTTTGATAGATATTTAATACACTATGACGACTGAAATTACAATCAAATACATTCATAATTCTTATATTATAAAGGAAATTTTTTTATAAATACCGTCAACTTAAAGGGGAAATCTACAAAATCTGCGCTTTTGGAAGAAACTGCAGTAAACCACAAAATCAGCCAGCAAGCAGTGGGAATGAAACCGCCCCAGCAGGGAACCTACCGGAGCGCGTACCACGATGCCGCAGCGATATCTTCCCCCTTTTGAGCTAGATCTCCTCTCACTTAATAACCCTCGACCCCAATAATAAAAAAGAACCCACGCCCATCTAGCTTGTAGGTTTTAAATTATTTCAATTATCAATGAGGGGTCACGAAAAAGATCATCAATCAAGTGGGGGCACTAATTCAGTTAGAAATATAAAACGTAAATATTTTTTGTTTGTATTGTGCATCTAAATTTTTTTTTTTTTTTTTTGTAACATACTAGTGCACATAAATCTTAGATTGAGATGCTTTTAGCTTGTTAACTGAATAGGTAGTAATGAATTTATGATTAGGTTGAGTTGTCTTAATCGTTAATCAAAAGTGACCTTAGAAAATGATTTCTTAAATTATTAATAGGAAATCCGCATCATAGAATCATTTTCCTAAACTCTTTTTTATTCATGGTAGATAATTAAATAAAATAAGATTAGACATTTGACAGCCAGTACTTATAACCACTTATTTGTATATGTGACATATTAAAATAATCTTGATATATATACTAGATAATTGAATACCATGATATTAGATAATAATACTTATGTGCCGCTTATTTACTTGGGATATTAAATATTATTTTGATAATAGACATGAATGAAGATTAAAATTCCTAATTCGACAAAAAACATATAAACAAATTATCTCATTTAACCTGTTAAATAAAAAAGTTATGAACTAATTAGTATAAAAATTAACAAATGCTTAGGCTTGTAAAAGTGGACTCATTCTGGGATTTTTAAAATATATAATTTTAATAAACTTTACTTTTTACAATCATCTTGTTATTTTTAGATTATCCTATCTCAGTAGATTGTATAATTATACAAGTGAAGAAAAGTCTTAAACTTTTAGACTAGTTTTTGGGTTGCGAAGACTCATAAATCACCCAATACTGGTATTAAGAGTCTAAGATGAAACACTCGATGAGTAATTCAGCATAATTAGCATAATTAGCATAATAATAAACAGAGGGATGAATTCAGCAGCATGCTGTATAACCTTGCATGCATGGCAGCTGGGTGAGTTTGGAGTCGAGTTCTCAACTGAGCCTTTCCCAAAGGAAACAAGAATAGGACTTTCCGCACGTGTGTCAATTAGTTGCACGTGCACGCACCATGGTGAAGATGTAAGGTTCGAGGGCGGGGCCAAAGAATTGAAGATGTGATCCAATAAAATGGAAAGGAGGGTGGGGATAAGGTGGCCTGTTTTCCAGGCATTGTAAGGGAGATTTCAACGGGCAGTTGGTCCTTTGACATTCTTCCTCGAAAATCAAAGGACTAGAGGTGGGCCGATAATGGGTCAATTCAAAGACGGTGGCAGGACACCGTACAGAACAATTAGGAGTCGGATGCCAAGCGCATATGTAGGGTGTGTTTGGTTGGAGGTAAAACTTTTGATGAAAAGTTTTTGGAGTAAAAGTTGTCAAATCAATAGAAAGTGATGTGATATAATAGGAGTAATGATGAGGAGTAAAGAGAATAAAGTTAAAATAAATAGGTTAGTTGTATGGGTAGTTGTGTAGAAATGATTGAAAAGTATGATAGTTTGTATAGAAAAATGTGAAAAAATAATTAAAAAATAGAATAATTATGGAGAGTGAAAAATTTTAGATTGAAAAGTTTTAGTTGACACTTTTTTGCCCTAAACAAAAACACCCGTAGTGTGTCACTGGCTCTAATCTTTTCGATTAGCATGCCTTGCCGTGTGTATCCCACCACGCATTTCCGTCCGCATGGATAGGAATAGCTTATCTACCTAATTCATGAGATGCAAAATTTACATTTCTAGTACTTGAATAAATTGGATTTGATTAAAAGCAACCGCACAACTCGTAGGCATCGTTCTGTAACAATGGTAAGTGAGCAACAATCTTTGCCTTCTTTTTAGGGAAAACAAGAAAAATCTGTGCGCAAGTACCTTATTTCTTACACGAAGATTTTATTTCTTCATACTTCAACTTTATAACAACATATGTACTTTTCAAAAATATTCTCTTTTTCATTCTTTTACTTCTTCTTTACCCACGTAAAGTGTCTTTGTGTACGTTTGTAAATGTGAATTTTGTTTGGATTTTGGGATGAAGCGGAAAGTGAAAAATGAATATTTTGAAAATTATGTAAATAATATATAATGACATGGGTAAAATTAGAACATATGAGTTGCAAGAAAAATAATTAGAATATAGAAAAAAGTTGAAAAAATAGAGTTGTTGGAGAATTAAATCATTTATGGAATAATGTGTAAGAATTAGGAAAGAAAAACCTATAAAAAACCATGGGAAGAGATTACTCAACATCTACTTATGTGACATTTGGTAATGTGTTTTTTTTTTTTTTGGGATTTTAGGATGAGGTAGAAAGTGACAAAGATAGTATTTTGGTATTGATTGATATGAAATCATATGGATAAAATTAGAATAAATATAGTAGTTGGAAAAAAATAATTGGAGTATATAAGTAAAGTTGAAAAAGTAGAATTGTTGGGCTGTTAAATTATGTGTTACAAAATCGAAATAACCATACGATTCCTACTATTCTAGGAAAGTTACCAAACATCCCCTTAATCTCTTGCACTCAAAGGCTAGGTTTGATAAAATGCATTCATTTCCTAGCAGCTACTTTGCTAAGGGCACATTAGATAAGTGCCAAGAGTGGGAAACGGTGACAAAGTGTGGGAGCATGTTTCCCAAGAAAACTGTTTACTCTATTAATCATCATATTTTTTCCATTTTTATCCTTATATTCTAATCATTTTTCTTCCAACAACTCTAATTATTTCAACTTTAACCCTATAATTTTCTATTAATCACATAATTTTCAAAATATTTCATTTCTCACTTCCCACCCCATCCCACAATCTTAAAAAAATATCAATTACCAAACGTCTCCTAAGTCACCATAAGCATGTAATCCTTTTCAACTATTGCCTTGTTAAATAAAAAAAGCCACTTGATACCTAACTAAATGGCATGAGCTTCTATCTAGGGGTGAAAATAGAGATGGGTAAGGAGTTGCCAACCTTGACCTTACATTTTAAAAATCCTATTTGACCATCTTTTTTATATTAGGTGAGGCAAGATCAGTCCAACCTCACTTTTCTTCAATAGTTCTCATGACAAAATTTTGCTTAGTGTTGGGCTGGTGTCAGGACAACGGTGTGGCGGCAAGGTCGGTCCGACCCTTACTTTTCTTCAATAGGTCTCATAACAAAATTTGGGTTAGTTTTGGGATGGTGTCAGGTAGGGGTGGGAATCATGGCGGGCCATACCGATTCAAGGTTTGCCCAACCTTGACCCTACTTTTTAAAAATTGAGTTTGACCCTCTTTCTATACCAGGTTAGGACAAGATCAGTTTGACCCTTACTTTTTTTAATAGGTTCCGGGACAAACTTCGGGTTGGTATCAGACTGGTTTCGGGATAGTGAGTCGGGTCAAAAATACGGGTCAAATAAAATAATTTTAAGAATTTATATACCTATCAAACATAAGTATACATCTATACTAAATTTAAATATTATATGCTTTAATATTTTAGTAATTATTAAAAAACATAATTAAGAAAATAAAATATTTAAAAATATAGTATAAGTTTATTAAAATAGGTTAATATACAATTACACATAAGGGTTATTTATGTACAAATTCTTTTTATTGATTTCTATATTGCTTTCTGAATCAATTGATTCTTCTATTGTTAATAGAGCTGAATATAAAAAAGTGAGAATTTTGAAAGAAAATAATAATAATATTTAAACATAGACTTATAATTTTTAATAAATTAGTATATGCAGGGCAGGTTGGACTCTTCGGGTCAGGACATGGTTGACCCATCCCGACCCTATTTTTGAATTCGGGTCAAAATTTCTGACTCATCCCTATTTACCCGGCCAAAAGTGGGTCGGGTCATAGCCGAGTCATGGGTCGACTCGCCCCAATTCCCACCCCTAGTGCCAAGACAACAGTGTGGGTCAAAAATGTAGGTCAAGATATGATAGTTTTAAAAATGTATATATTAGTCAATATAGAATCACATATATGTTAAATTTAATAGTTGAATACTTCAACATTTTACTATTTAGCAAAAGTAGAAATAATTACTATAACAAAATGTTAGTAAAATATACCTATTTGCAACTCGACTTTGTTGAATGCTGAATATGTATGTACCTTTAACCAAAATAATATAAATGCAAAATTTTAAATTAAAATTAAAATTGTTGTAACCTAAAATGATAATATTTATTACCTTAAACATGTAAACAACATTGGTAATGCTTTAACAACTGCCATATCTAATAGAATTCCCGTCCCAAACACAATGCAACTAAAAAGTCAAAATTAACCAACCGAGCCGTGCTCAGTTGGTCAGCGCGAGCATTATAAGAATCTGAGCAGCGCTGGTTGTGGGTTCGAATCCAGCATTTGGATTTCGGCCAGAAATGAGGAAAAATTATTAGTGGGAGTTGTGGTCTCCCGTCCGGTTGTTTGTGGGAGCAGTGGTCTCCCATTTAGTTGTTGGAAGCTGTTTTCCTAATTATTTGGTGGAGCAGTGTCTCCAGATTTGTAAGAATGTTTCAAACCTTCAGTGTAATATATGTTGAGATGTATGTAAATATATTCCAATAAAAAAAAAGTCAAAATTACAATTCATTAAATTTGCAAGCAGTATTTGCAATTTTATGCATGTAAATATGTAATAACTGAACTATCCACGAAACAATTCACTTATCGTTCCGTAATATACAGCAATCCAAAATTCAAGATGTGGACCTGTTGGAAATTCGAAGTCGAAAATAAAGCCTCTCCTCGCAAGCTCGAGCGAGCAGGCTAGCACTTGCTGCCAAGGAAGAAGAAGAAGGTGAGGGAGATGGAGTAGAGGCAGAAGAGCAGTGATTTTCTTTAGAGCTCCATTCAATGCATTCGGGTGTAAAAAAATTTTATTTTAAAAAATTTTAAATTTTTTTATACAATTATTAATTTAAATATTTTTAACATGTGTATCAAGTTTTACCATTTTGGGATATTTTTATATTTTTTAAATTAATAGTATTTTTGTAATTCATAAAAAATATCTATAAATCTCCAAAAATGATAAACTATATACACATGTTAAATACACTTAGATTAATAGTTATATAAAAAAATAAAAATAAATAAATTAAATATACCTGAGTGCATTAGTGCACACCGTTACAGATTTTCTCTCCCAGTCTGTTTATTTTTAATTTTTTTAGAGCATGCCAGCCGCAGTTAATGCAAGAGAGAAGAGCTCTAATAAACGTCAGCACGCCTATTGAATCATACAACATTTGCCACCAAGCAGTTGTCAGGGAGTTGCATTCTAGTGCACTTGGGTGCACTAATCTTTGGTGCATTTAGGTGCAAAAATTCATTTTTTAAAATTTTTTATAAAATTATTATTTTAAATTTATTTAGCATGTGTATTAATTTTTACCATTTTGGAGATTTGTAGATATTTTTTGAATTTTTTAAATCAATGATAGTTTCTTAATTTTCAAATTATGAAACTGCTATTGATTTGTAGATATACATGTTAAATACACATAGATTAACAGTTATGTGTTCTACTTAAAAGTGTGGAGTTCTATAATTTCTTCTTTGGTGGAGGGGTTTTCTATAAATTTGGCCTTGGTACAGGAGTGTTTAAAAAAAAAAAAAAAATTCTAAGGTGCAAGATTATGAATATTTCAGCTTGTAATATCAAGTTGCACATTGTATAAATACCAATTAAAAAAAGACGCAACATTTAATGGCATTCAAAAAGTCCAAGGGACTGTTTGGGAAACACCAAAACTAATCTTCTTTTTTGTTAATTTGACTGTTCAGATGCAAACTTCATAAACAAATGTCGTGATTATATTAGTATTTTTTTGTCTTATGTGGAAAGCAGAATGGGAACGGGGATTGGAATAAAATGGGTAAGTGACGGTAAAACGAAAATAAATAGTATAAATTGTAGAGAAAAATATGAGAAAATATTAAAATATAGGAATTAAATTTGTAAGAAAGTAGAATAATTAGATAATGAATAGATTAACCGTTTGGCATTAGCCTTTGCCATTGCCAGTCTCCTCTAATAAGAAAGTAGAATAATTAGATAATTAATAGATTGGCCCTTTGGCATTCGCCTTTGCCATTGCCATTGCAGTCTCCTTTAATCAATATTAATAAATCAACGAATACATGGTTAGAGGTGCAACTTGGGCCGGGTTGAGCCCAATCCACCCATCGAACCCGATTTCCAATTGCTTTTGAACTTGCTTTTTACAACCTCAGCTCGATTTTATATTTTATATTTATTATAAAATATATTATATACATAATATCTAACCAATATTTTTTTATATTTTGCATATTTTATATTATTTATATTTGAATACATGTTTGGCATATTGTAATTATATCGTGAATAAAGCAATGTTGTCAGAACCGAACCGGTGATTGAACCGGTAAAGGAACTGGTTCAGTTCGAACCGGTTCGACCGGTTAATCAAACCGGTTCGAACCGGTGACGTCAGCATGACATATTTATGATGTCATAAATATTTAAAATTTTTAATTTTAAATAAATATATTGATAAAATTATATTTTTATAAATCCTAAATATATATGTTAAATTTTAAGGACTACAATATAAGTACAAAATATGGCAACACGCAGAAAAAAATTAATAGCAAGTTTTAAAAAATCTTTAAGCATAAATTTTAGAAAAATTAACTACATTAACTAACCTGAAAATTAAAATACTTAAACTTGTAATAAACAATGACCGTTGTTTGCAAACCTAAGCCATAGCTGTAGGTGTACAGGATACTATGGATCACCGGAGCAGCAGAGTATGGTGCTCCATCTTTTACATCGACACAAACTCCTCCTCTCCCATTCCAGCGCCTGGATCTAACAAAGTCATGCCCAGCTTCTTCAATAGCAAAGAACGACCAAGCTTCTACCGGTCATCTTCATCAAATCTGGCATCTGTCACCATAAGTCCAGTCGTCCTCTCCTATTCGCTGCTACAATCAGTCCCTTCTTGTGCATTGCCTTTTTTCAATTCCCACCATGGAAAGTCGACGTATTCAAACCTAATGCCAAGCTCCCATTGGCATGCCCCTTTTTTCCCCTTTGATTTATTCAGTGCTGGCAGCTGCAAATCAGAGCAGTCCATCAAAGAGCCAGCAACAGCTTTAACGCCATCACTGATCAGAGTTGGCTGCTTATTTGGAATTTGAAGGAGCTCAATCAAGATACCTTGTCAAGGTGTTGGAAATTCCCAATTGTTGCTTCCTCACCAGCCATCTCTTGAGATTCTCTGCTTCTGCAGCTGCTACTGCCCTTCATATCCAGAGATTGCTTTTCTTCCGAATCCTCCATTCGATTGCATCTCTGTAAAAAAACACGAAAAAACCCAAATCTTCATTCTTATTTCCTTTCACGCCCATATCTATTCTGATATCATTTGCAATTCTTCCGTCTGGAAGTTCTTGGGAGGTTGAAGATTGCTTTTGAATCTGAAGAGCTGATCCGGGAAGCACAGCCGCTGCAAGATTCGATTCGACAGTAACAGGGCAATGTGCTCGTTTAAAAATAAAAAATTTACCCGCCTACCGTTCAAACGCCGGTTTCAAAAATGGGTAGGGTTAGAATTAACATCGTAATTAGTGGGTGTAGGTAGAAATTTTCGAGTGCGGGCTCTGACGACGAAGCGCGGGCGGGCGCGCGTGCCGGCGTTGAGGACTAGGCATGGTCGGCGGGCGCGAGGGCGAGGAGCTGTGGGTGCACGGACGAGGCGCTGCGGGGGAGGGTGTCTGGCTGTCTGTGGGCTGCGGCGACGGCGTCGAAGGAGGATGGTGTCTGCGGCGACGGCGTCGAAGGCGAGGGACTGCGGGCTGGACTCTGGAGTCGGTGCGGGCGGGCGCGCGTGCCTGCGTTGAGGACCAGGCGTGGTCGGCGGGAGCGAGGGCGAGGAGCTGTGGGTGCACGGACGAGGCGCTGCGGGGGAGGGTGTCTGGCTGTCTGTGGGCTGCGGCGACGGCGTCGAAGGAGGAGGGTGTCTGTGGCGACGGCGTCGAAGGCGAGGGACTGCAGGCTGGACTCTGGAGTCGGTGCAGCGAGAGCGCTACATGCGGGAGTGCCGACGTTCGCGAAGGGGACGATCGGAGTCCGGACGTGGCTGCGGGGCCGCGCGACGGCGAGAGGGGCTGTAGTGTTGGGTACTGCGGGGTCGCGACTCGCGAGACGACGAGACCGTCCGACTGGATATCCCGGTTCGACCGCCGGTTCACCGGTTCGAACGGTTTTATATAATCAAACCGAACCAGGTCGAACCGAACCGGGAATTTGACCGGTTCCCGGTCGGACCGGACGGTCCGATCCGGTTCTGATAACACTGGAATAAAGCAGATTATTTTCATTTATGTTTATCTTTTATTTCTATCATTTACTTTTTTATCCATTAATTTTCTTCCTTTGTCTTGCTTTTTATATTAATTTTTTTCTAAATTTTTTTTATATTGCTATATGTTTTAAAAATTTGTAGTTTGATTATATATTATTTTTTTTACTTATATAATTTGTTATTATTATTATATATATGAAATTCTAAACTTATCTTTCTTAAATAAAATGTAAATGCATCAACTTAAATTTCAACCCGAACCCGATTTTCAAAAATATGATTAGAGCTTAGGTTTTACAAATAGAGTTAGGGATAATATTTTATAAATATGGTTAGAATTGAGTTTAAGGTTAAAGTGAACTTAAGTTTCATGAGCCATGTTACACCTTATAAATGGGGCCTTCAAGTTCAAGATTGGGCTGGAATTGCCACCTAGGCTTTCCCTCAATGGTACTTGGACTCGCCCTATCTTCTGGCGTCCATAGTTTAAAACTTGACAGGAGAATTTGCATGTGGATATTAATGGTGGCGTTATTCTCCCTAACTTTTTTTAGGAGCATTCACCGGTTGAAACCATGTAATATACGAGCAACCATCAAAAAATGATTGCATTGGAATCTCGCCCATTAAAACCATGCAATTACGTTCATAAACAAAAAAAAAAAAAAAAAAAACACATGCAATTACAAGCCTAGACCAAGTTTCACTACCGTTTCTTGGAATCCGATGAAGATGATTTTTTCACTTATTTGATATACGAGTTAACAAATTTGGATTAATATTTTGACAATTTCTGGCTTGGCTCAGGGAATGTTTTCAAAGCCTATATTTTTTTTTTATTGGTATACCTTGTGTTTTTGAAAGAGGGTATAATTTAAAGAGAAATGATCCTGTTAGCCGGAGCTAAATAATGTCAAATGATTTTTTAGGATTGGTCTCAAATCTGACAATTTCAGATTGGTCTAAAAACCTATTTTTTAAAATTTATTTGCAATGATTTAAATACTCCTATTTTTAAAAGTCCAAAATATATATATATACATATCCAAAAAATGTTAAAACTTAGTTTATAGATTAAATACAACTAAATTAACATGTTTATAAAAAAATTAAAAAAAAACAAAAAATAGATTTTTGATTGGTTTGAAATCGTCGGATTTCAGACCGGTTGTTTATCTAAATGTATTTAATATAGAATCCAAGTTTTTCCATTTTTGAATATGTGTATATATTTTTTAAAGATTTTTAAACACATGAGTATTTTAACCATTGAAAGGTTGAAAATGGCTAATATGCTTATGTTTTCAAAAATCTTTAAAAAATATACACATATCTTAAAATAGTAAAATTTGATTTATATAGTAAATACATCTGTATTAATAAGTTTAGGGGGGATAAGGCAAAAAAAAAATTTAATAAATTTTTTTTTTGTGACCTAAGTAAGTCATTATTTAGCTGGGGCTAACAAAGATCATTATTCTAATGTAAAAGAGTCCCGATCCTATGGAGGCTTGGGCTTTGCACAGACTTGGCTGGATGCAACTTATACCCTTGGATATCTTTTTTCTAATATTTTTTTATCCAAGTTACACATTGTGTTTAAAACTATTTGTTTAAAAATCGCCTTCATCTAATGTTTCTATAATCAATAATATTACAGAATATGATTTGATAGAATGCATTTGCACTAGCAGTAGATTATCAATAAATTTAGGAAGAATCTTTCTTATATCGAAAATATTTGCCCTTAATTTCTATCATATCTACAACATTTTCAAAATTTCTCTTATACCTATAATATTTCACCCTAAATTTTCATTATACCCATACAGTCCAAATAACCATCAACTACTCTATTAAAAAGATAATTTTACTCTTTCATTTTTTTCCTAATTGAAACTATTTAGCCCCATTATAATATTAGAGTCACTTGATGTTATAAATTAATAATTTATTAATATTAATTGAGTCATATTATGGTTGAATTATTTCAATTAAGAAATATAGAGGGGCCAAAAATTGTTTTTTCAGTAGGCAGTTAACAATTGTTTTAATAGCATGGTTATGATAAAAATTTAGGTGAAATGTTATAAATATAAAAGAAATTTTTGAAATGTTATAAGCATAATAGGAATTATGGGCAAATCTTGTGGGTACAAAAGGAATTTTCTTATGAACCTAATTAAAAAAAATTATATTATGCAAATATTCACGGAGAAAATTATAATATATGACTTTTTTAGTAGTAATATATACAAACTGTGAAATTGAATAGTATAAATCAAGCACTTTCTCAACCTTAACTGGAGGGACATTTTATAAATGTCCCCACATTGTGGGGGAATGAAATCCACCACATACAAGTTGCACGTTATAGTAGGAGCAAAGGCTTCGGCGATAATTAAATTTGAATTATTAGAAAGGCAATGAGTTATGTCCGGCTAAAGAGGAACAAATGCCCTCTTGCCACAATTAATATGATATATATGTCAAGAATCTTTTATTGATTTTTTCCATAATTCAACTAGTATTTTTATCTTTTATTCAAAAGCTTATTTAGAGCTTTAACGTCTAGCCAAGTGAAATAATTGTATTCACGTAATGAGAGCAGATTTTATGCGTTTCATCCTTATATTACTTTTATTTTTAAAGTATATTTAACCCGTATACCAAAGTTTAGCATTTTATAATACTTGTATATATTTACTTTGAATTTTTAAAAATCCAGTTTTTAAGAGGTAAAAAAATGATTTAAATGCCCCAGAGATTGATGGTTTTAAAATAAAAAATAAATATATAAAATTACAGTAAATGATAAATTTTGGCATATGAGTTAAACACACCTGAGAAAATATATTTATGAAAAAATAAAAAAATAAGTATAAGGACGCATTACATATTTGGGTAACAAGCAATGCCTGGTATAAAATCGCCGCTGTTACATAATGTGATGCAAAAATAGTTTTTTTTTTTTTTTTGGTCACTCACTATTTTTCAATCGTCTCCCCTCAGCCCTTGGATGATCTTGCAGCCCACTTGGGTAAGTAAAATAGAAAGTTCAGATCATCTAGTACAACTCGTGGCTAATTTCAAGTTTTAAAAAAGCACAACTAAAGCTTGACCTGCTAAATAAGGTAATGGGCTAGGTTATCGGCCCTTTATCGATTTTATGGCCCATTTGGTACGGTGTTAACCTCTTGCATCTTAGCCAGAGGTGTGACCGTATTGATGTTATTGAGGTGGGAGACTGACTTTAAACATTAACTTATTTAAGGGCGATCGGGTCCCATGGTTCCATGTGTGGGAGCCATTTTTAAATTTTTTTTAATAAATATATAAAGTTAGGTATATTTAATCTAAAAACTAAATTTTATCATTTTTGGATGCTTTTAAGTATTTTTTAATCTAGAGCAGTATGAGATAGCCTTAGGACAGAAAGTTAACGTGGGAAAAACTTCTATCCTTTTTAGCAGCGACACAAGGATTGATACCGAGACTGTGGTAGAGAATGGAATGGGTACAGATGGCCGCCTTCTTACCCTTTGCCTGGGGCTGCCTGTCTGGATAGGTAGAAACAAAATCAGATTATTTCAGCAGTTAAAAGAGCAGCTCTGGAAGAAGGTTTAGGGCTGGTAGAACAGATTAATATCAACTGGAGGGAAGGAAGTCATCATCAAAGCGGTTGCCCAAGCAGTGCCAAACTATGCCATGAATGTCTTCATTCTCTCAATGAGAATATATAAAGATCTTATAAAACCATAGCTAGCAGATTTTAGTGAGGGGAGAGAGAAGGAAAGAGAAAGATCAGTTGGATTGCTTGGGGGACTCAATGATGACTCAAGAGTGGAGAAATTGATTGACAAAGAGAATATTTACTAGAAGAAAGAGATAATTAAAATGGCAATGGGAGAGGATGGATGGTTAAAGATAAAGGACATTCCAATTCCCAGAGAATAAGAATCTGAATGACCGGATATGTTGGGCAAAAGATCAAAGGGGTATTTTCACTATGAAATCAACATAACTTTTGGCCAAAGAAAGGTGAGCTAATGACATGGAAGAGGTGGGGCAGTCAAATGTCACAGTGCATCGGGTGGAAGATAGAATGGTGGGGCAGCCTCACGTTCCTAGACCTGAGGAATTGAAGCTAATTTGGAGAATATGAGTGCCAAGGAAGACTCAAATATTTGGATGGTGCCTAATAATTGATATCTTACCAACAAAAGCTAATCTAGTGAAGAAAGGTGTCATATTAGATGTTGTCTGAACTATATGTAAACAACAAGACTCGCATGAAGAAACCTTCCATCTTTTCTAGATGCGCAGCAAACTGGATAAGATCTGGTATTGGATCAACTAGAGGAACCGAAAAGATAAAACTACAGCAATATAAAGGAGATTATAGAAATAAAGCAAACAGGTCTAATAAATAAAAATTTGTTTACCCTGTTCATTACTCTTTGTTGGAAAATTTGGTTTGGAAGGAATAAGGGGAGGCCAGAAGGACACATGGAAGGCCTACAAGGGGCCTTAGATTGTTGTCATCTCTACATCCATCAATATACATCATCAAACGTCATCAAAAATAGAAGGTTGAACCTAGAGGAAAGTCATACAAGATTGAGGAAACCAGACGATGGTGTCTTTAAGTTGAATGTAGACTTTGGTTGGGATCAGCAGGGATACAAAATTGGGCACAGTGTTGTATGTTGAAGAATGGATGCTCTAAGATAAAATATTATTTATAACAAAAATATTACACACAAAATAATTTGGACACTCTCACTTTATAAGCTCCCACTCTAACTCACATGCATACAACAAGCACTCATCACACTCACACCCAAAACTACTTGTCCATGGGAAAGGGTTGTCCCCTTTTATAGGCTCTCTCCTCCCCTTGGAGCTCTCTGGATTTCGCCACATGTCCTTGAGTGGTCGGTTAGGATCACTTTCTAGAATCTTCCCACCTCCTCTTTGAAATTCCCTAGAACTCTCCTGAAATGTCTTGATCTTCTTGGAGCTCTTAGAGGATTCAAGAGAAGTCTGGAAGGTTCTAGAATTCTACACACCCTTCTTCTCTAGAACTTTCTAGAGAACTCCGGTTCCTTCATGATTTCTCTATTCTTCTCTAGAACTTTCTAGAGAACTCCGGTACCTTCATGATTTCTCTATTCTTCTCTAGAACTTTCTAGAGAGCTCCGGCACTTTCATGATTTCTCTACAACTGCATAGAGGTTTCCTGGTGACATCTAGAAATATCCGGCAATACGCTGTGCTGCTTCTTTAATTCTCCCCCTCAGCACCGACTTTCTCTTTTAACTCCACTCTGGTTGCCATACCAATTCGACTTCTGAGTTTTTCAAATTTTTCTCTAGTTAGCCCTTTGGTAAATATGTCTGCAACTTGATCTTCTGTGTTGATGTGTTCCATCTTGATTTCTCCGTATAACACCTTTTCTCGTATAAAATGATAATGTACTTCAACATGCTTGGTTCTAGCATGGAATACTGGATTCTCTGCTATGCGTATAGCAGACTCATTATCGCAGTATAGAGGCACTGAATAATCAACAGGTTGGTGTAAATCTTTCATAAGCTGCATCAGCCACTTAGTTTCCTGTGCTGTCATAGCTGCTGCTCTATACTCTGCTTCAGTAGTTGATAGAGATACAGTTGGCTGTCTCTTGCTGCACCATGAGACTGCCGCTGATCCGAGATCAAATATATATCCAGTGGTTGATCTCCTTGTGTCATGGTCTCCAGCATAATCGGCATCACAATACCCTGATGTCTTGCATATTGCATTCTTCTTATATAAAAGACTGAGGTTAATGGTTCCTTTTACATACCTTAATATGCGTCGAACTGCATCTAGATGTGGCTTCCTTGGTTTTTCCATATAGCGACTTACTATGCTGACGGCGAATGCTATATCCGGCCGTGTAAGAGTTAGGTAGATTAAACTACCCACTAACTGCCGATACATCGTCAAATCTGCTAACTCTTGACCTTCGAGTGAGCATAGCTTGGTATTGGGCTCTATAGGTGTAGATATGGGCTTGCAGTCAAGCAGCCCATATTTCTTTAGTAAGTCTTGAGCATACTTCTGCTGACATAGGAATATTCCTTCTTTTGTATGCTCAACTTCTAGCCCAAGAAAGTGTTTCAATTCTCCAAGGTCTTTCATCTGGAAACGAACTGAGAGATTGACCTTGGTTTGATTGATCTCACTTTCATTATCGCCAGTAATGATGAGATCATCCACATATACTAGCACTATTGTTAGCTTTCCATTTTTATTTTTTACGAATAAACTTGAGTCGGCTGGTGCAGCAGAATAACCACTTTGTAGTAAGAATTCAGCAATCTTACCATACCATGCTCTCGGCGCCTGCTTTAATCCATATAAGGCCTTTTTCAGCTTGCAGACGTACTCCGGATGGGTTGTGCTCTCGAACCCTCTGGGTTGCATCATATATATTTCTCGATCTAGTTCGCCATGGAGAAATGCATTCTTGACATCCATTTGCCAGAGCTTCCATGACTTGCTAGCTGCAAGTGCCAGTAATACTCGAACTGTCGTAATCTTTGCCACTGGGCTAAATGTTTCATCATAATCTAGGCCATACTTTTGAGAAAACCCACGTGCTACCAGCCGAGCTTTGTATCTTTCGATTGATCCATCGAGCCGTAACTTTAATTTGTACACCCATTTGCATGATATGGGTTGCACATCTCTTGGTTTTGGTACTAGGTCCCATGTCTCGTTTTGCTTCAAGGCTTGAATTTCTTCTTCCATAGCCTTCCTCCAGTTTAGACTCTGGGATGCTTCCTCGTACGTGACCGGTTCCGCTTCTTCAGTCGCTTCGAGCACTGCTGCATTAGCATATTTTGGATTCGGCTTCCGTTGTCTGTTGGATCGCCGTGGAACAGATCTTGCTTTTTCTTGTTCATCGAACTCTTCAATCTGGCTCGGTCTTTCTTCTTCTATACTCCTGTGATGCACTCCTGTTTGCCATGGGCTATCTGATTTTTCTGGTGATTTGGACTTCTCTCTACTCGGTGAGAGTTCGTCCTCCTCAGTTGGCTCCTCTGTTGACTGAGTTTGACTTGGCTCGATTCGTTCCTGCAGTCTTTCTCTTAACTGTTCTTCCATTTCATTAGAGTCAGGTACTAAGACTGCCTGTGATGACCACCAAGATGATGTCTCATCGAAAATTACATTTCATGAGACATAACATCGACCTGTGGTTGGATCACAACATCTCCAACCTTTTCTTTCGCTGTCATAGCCAACAAATATACAGCGAATGGCTTTTTTATCGAACTTACTACGAAGGTGGTCAGGAATAAATACATAACAAACGCATCCAAACACACGGAAATGACTTACTGTTGGTTTGGTGCTCCACAATTTCTCAAAAGGAGAAATATACCCAAGTCTAGGTTGAGGAAGCCTATTTATGACATGGGCAGCAGTCTTCATGCATTCAGCCCAAAATTTAGGTGGCACATTCTTGGCATGCAGCATACTTCTGCATATCTCTGCCAAGTGTCGATTTTTTCTTTCTGCCACTCCATTCTGTTGTGGCGTGTTTGGGCAAGTCAGCTGTCGGCGTATCTTACACCTTTGTAAATACTCTGAAAATTCAGCTGACGTATACTCCCCCCGTTATCTGTGCGTAGGCATCGTATTTTTCGGCCTACTTCACTTTCCACTTTTTGCTTAAATTCTTTGAATTTAGTGAATGCCTTAGATTTTTCTTTCATAAAATCAACCCAGACGTACCTTGAATAGTCATCGATGAAGGTTATCATGTACTGGTAACCGCTAATGGATGACTGCTTTACTCGTCCAAATACGTCTGAGTGTACTATCTCGAGAGGCACCTTGGTCTGAAATTTTGACTCCTCATACGGTAGTTGATGTGCCTTTCCGAACTGACATCCAGCACATACCGTATCTTCTTGAACTTCTAGCTTGGGAAGGCCTCTGAGCATAGACTTCTTCATTATCTGCTTCAACTTGTGATAGCTTACATGTCCCAGCCGCGCGTGCCATAAATCTGCAGTTTCATTCCTCCTTGTCTTGTCTATGTATGCTGTCTGTGCAGACATCACATAGACAGACTCAAGCCGATGCCCTTCCATGATCGGCTCATTTGTTATTTTTAATTTAGGATATACTCTTACATCATTTGGGCCGAACACCACATAATTTCCAGAAGCGGTGAGTTGTGAGACAGATAATAAGTTTTTCTTCATACCTGGTACATGGAACACATTTTCCAGTTGTACCTTCTGTGAGCTGAACCGAGGGGTAAACATAGTCTTGCCGATATGGGTGATGGGCAGCTTCGAGTTGTTAGCCGTTACGACTACTCGTCCTCCTTTATACTTAGACGTGTCGGTCAACTTCTCATAGTCTCCTGTCATGTGATTGGAACATCCAGAATCGACAATCCAATCATCATTATAGTTGATTAATTTTTCACTTACTGATATGAGAGCCGACTCCTCTTCTGTCTTGATAACGTAGGGTGCCGCCATTTCTTGGAGCTCTTCTATTGCAAGGGATGCTTGGAGATCCCATTCTTCTTCGTTATGGATAGAAGTCGCAGCATTTCCCTCTGCCCGCTTGAACCAGCAGTCTCTAGCAAAGTGGCCTCTTTTGCCACAGTTGTAGCATTGGTCCTTCTGCCGTTGGGATCTCTTCTCTCTTTTGTCACCACTTTGACGAGCTCCCCCTTGCTGCGAGCTTTGCCCTTGCTGCCTCCTTTGCCAGCCTCCCTCTTGTTTTCTTGTGTTACCTCCATTTGGCCTCGCAGCTACTCGATCTCTGCTTTGGAATTCTCTCTTTTTACTAAAGAGAGCATTCTCCTCCTCCTTTAACGAAACTTTAGACATTTGCTTGTCTAAAGTTTCTTGGTTGGCCAAAATATTTTCCAACTCGGTTATAGTTGGTTCTTTGGCCCATCCACGGGTAGCAATGATAATCCCGTTGTATTCTGGCTTTAAGCCATGAATGATAATCCTCCTCATCCTAGTCTCAGAGATCAAATTTTCTGGGTCTAATTTTGAAATTTCTCCACAAAGAAATTTAACTTTGGAGAAATATTCACTTACCGTCATATTCTGCTGCGAAATGGATAACAACTCATTTTCCAACTGCTGGAGCTTTGCATCATTTTTCCTTGTGTAGAGTGCTGCGAGGGTGTCCCATGCCTCCTTGGGTGTTTTAGCATCCTTAATCTTCTGCAGTAACTCGTCTTCAATAGTTACTGCTAGCACATACATGACTTTGCCAGCTTTTATCTTCCACCTCTTCAATTCCTCGTCATCTGTGGGTGGCGTAGTATTATTGCCGCCAACTATATCCCACAGATCTTGTCCAAGCAGATAAAACTGCATACGTAAACACCAAGTATTATAGTTGTTATAATTTAGCTTCTCAATAGAGCTTACCGAGGTAGAAATATCCGCCATCGTGACTTGGTATGCCCAGCACTTTTCCAAATAAGTTTGGTCCCAGACCAATCGGCTTCACAGTCCCAGACTGCGTATGTGCAGAATCTCCTCGTATTTTGTCTAGCTGGTGTAGCCTTCACGAACCACGGTCCCCGACCCTTGGCTATTGGGCACAGTGTTGTAATCAGAAATTGGAAAGGAGACTTCATAGGTGCCAAGTGCTGGGCTGTTAGAGATACTTGCAGCCCTTTGTGGGGTGAAGCAAGAGCTATTTGGCTTGGTTTAAAATGGTTCAAAGATTCTGGGATAAAGAGAGCAGTGGTAGAAAGTGACTCAATGGTGCTAGTTGATATTGTTTAATTCGATTGCCGAGTGGCCTCAAACCTGATACTCTTGATTGGTGAGATAAAGAGCTTCCATTCTTTTTTAACTCTTTATCCTTTGTTCACGTGCTGAGAAGTGGCATTGAGGTAGCTTATGCCCTTATCAAATTTGAAAGAAATTGTGGGGAACTAGAAACGACTTGGTGGGAAATTCCACCTAATTTTATTCTAAATCTCCCGACAGCGGACTTGTACTTTTTTTAGTTTTCTGAAACTCCCTCTGCCGATTTTGTGTTGCCATGGAGTCTTTGTTTTTATGAAAAATATTTCTTAAAAACGTATTTTTTATTTTTAAACACAGTGACATTTTGTAATTTCCTGAGTAAAGCTTGATTTTTAGATTACAAATGCTAATCGCAGGTGGTTAAAAATCTTTAACCTTAACTGTAATATGTTTAGTATAAATTAATGGGATTTCATTGGTAAGGAGTCGGTGAAACAAGTTGTCAATTTGTTAAAAGTGGGTTAAATAATAGAAATATAAAATGGTAAAACAACTTAATTAACTTCGGGCCATGTAAAAAGTTGTATTCGAAAATAAGAAATTATATTAAGAGTGCACTTATGAAGTGATAAAACTTTTGTATGAAAAGTTTTCGCGGTCAAAGTTTTTGAAATGAGAGTAATAATGAGGAGTAAATAAAATAAAGTTAAAATAAATATTAATTATTTTGATAGTTGGATAAAAATTATTAAAAATAGTTTGGTTGTATAAGAAATTATGAAAATAATTAAAAATAAATTAATTATGAATAATAAAAAGTTCTATAGTAAAACAAATACATCAAAAAAACTGAAAAAATATTTTGAAAATAAAAAAATGTATTTCATTCACATCAAACAAGCGAAAAGGTCACATGGGCTATTGATTAAATAAGCAATTTTCACTTATCTGATGTGCGGTGTAGATGTGGTCCTTGGAAAAGATCATTGTCTCAGCAGTTTTGGATTTTGAGGATTGATTTCTTACGGATGGATTAACGAATCGCTTGCGCACGTGTATGGATATTGGATAGTGGATGCTCGTGCCACGACCGCGGATTCAACAACCAACTGCCCGCGTTCTCCGCCTCAGACGGCGGTCTGCCGATGATAAAATCCAGTCGGCCTCAGCCAATGAATTTGCAGGCCACATCACTTCCTTATTTCTCATTGGTCAGAATTTCCACGTCAGCAGGCAAACACCCTTCACATTTCTCGAAGCTTCTACCCTCACAAAAGCCCAACGCCGACCACCTTCGCCCCTCTATAACCCCGGCGCCGATCAATCTCGCCGAGGTTTCTCTCTCTCTCTCTGTCTCTCTCTCAAAATAGCTAGCCAAACAGGGATTCGAAACTCCGATCTTGTTTCGGGCGTTCTTGTTGTCGTCGGATGGCGATCGGACATCGATCTCTCTCCACCTTATTTCTCCTCCTCTTGATCGGACAGTCGACGGCTCTAATCTCGTCGGAAGCGTCCCACGCGGCGAATCCATCGTCCCCCAAAGCAATCTCGGTGAGAACGGATATAAATGATGCCCCAGGCTTCTTTATGTTCAACTTCAGGGATTTTACCCCAGTTTGGTTTCGATATCGAAAACCCATATTTTCGTATTTTTAAAATTTCAATGCAGAATTTCTTCAAAAAAAAAAATTTCAATGCAGAAAATTTTGAATTTTCACCAATTACAATCCAAAAAATCAGCTGAAAATCCAATTGCTTAATGCTCTAGTTTTTTAAAGGCGCAATTTTTGTACCTGCAATTCAATTATCGAAAGCTGATGAAATTTTAGTCGCGGAACGATTTTGGGTCTGTTTTCAGGATTTGAAGGATGCGATCGTGAAGAGATTAGGATTCCAGTCCGACGATCTGAAGATCTCAGGGTTTGATTTCCGCGACGCGCTTGTGGGGCAGTCGGTGGTGTTTGAATTCGACATCCAGGTGGGGAAGAAAGTGCTTCCCTTCAAGCTTCTGGAGGATGTAAGCAAGTGGGAATATGTGGATCTTCCCATATTTCAGACGGAGAAGTTGACGGCGGTCGAGGGCGAGGATTCGACAGCGCTTGCGGAGAGGGTTACAGATAAAGGTCAAGTACTGCCAGTTCTGGCTCCGTTTCAGCTCGCGGGGCCCATGGAGCTCTGGATTCAAGATGCAGACAATGTGCGGCTTGCGCTTCCTGTAAGTTCCATCTACATTGCTCATCTTCTTCTGGTTTGAACTTGGATTTTTGGGTCTTGATGAGTTCATGAGGATGTTGTTGGTAGATTGGTAATTTTGTGTGTTTGGATGCACATGTGCAAGGATCTGATAATCCGGATTCTGAAACCAAATATTCTAAATTGCGAGCTGTAACTGTATAATATTACATCCCAGATGAACTCTTAGATTATCTAAACAATAATGAAATGGAGGGCCATTTTCTGCAATGAATTATATTTTATAATAAATTATAATATTTTATTTTTATTTTTATTTTTTTACTTTGAAGTCATTTTCTAAACAAGTGAGTTGAATGAGGAATGATCTGAAGCAAATGTCTCGCTTAGTCTACCTCAAGAAATTAATTTACAGAAACTTTTTTTTTTTGGTTTTTTTCTTCATTTACTTATTTATCTAAGTGTACTTAGCATATAAATTAAGTTTTATTATTTTTGGATATGTGTATGTATTTTTTTTAGATTTTTAAAGATAAAAATTTTACAAAAAATATATAAATATCTAAAAATGGTAAACTTGGTTTATATGCTAAGTACACTTAGATAAACAAGTCAATAAAGAAAAAACAAAAAAAATTGTCGTAAATGAATTTTTTGAGGTAAGCTAAGTAAATCATTTTCTTAGCCGGGCTAACAAGATCACTTCTCGATTTGAATTAAGTTCCAGAATCAATGCATCGATTAGTCATTTAAAATGCTTGTGATATTTTGATAATTATTTATTCATATAATAAATATGCTTGCTGGACTAGCATTTTTAGAACTCTATTCATAATGAGGTATAATGCATTTAAGAAGGATTATTAACCTGATTTGTGAAATCTGTTTTTAACCCAAATTTCGATATGGGTTTTGCACATTCTGTTTGGCTTGATTGAAGTTTTAGAAGATGGTTTATGACTTTCTTTGGTAGAGATTGCACAACTTGAATTAGGATTCAATTGATTTTAACCAGAAGTGTGGGAAGAGAGGTCTTTGAGGTGTAGTAGTAATTTTCTGGAGGATTTACATCCGCAATGCTTACATCACCATATTTTGTTGAGCAAATTTGCTAGTTTATAATAGATCCTTATGTTTTTTTTTATTGAGCAGGTAAGATTTTGGGGTATGTCTTGTATGGATCTTTTGTTATCCAAGAAACGGCTACAAGAAACTATGTGTGTGTGTGTGTGAGAGGGGAGAGAGAATTTATTTCCCTTAAGATCAATAGAATGAGACAAAAAAAAATATATATCTTTTGTCAAATGGCATTGTTCTATATAATTAATAACAGTCTTCCCATTTTGCAGCATGATGTGGATGCAGGTGTGCTGAAAAAAGTAGTCTTAGCTGATGGCGCAGTGGTGACAGTGAAGGGTGCCCGGTCTGTGAGCCTGCGCCATCCCCTTGATCTACCTCTTCCCTTGAACAGCACAGCGTCCAGCAAGGGCAGATTTGCCTCTGCCCTCCTTACCCTGGCTGAATACCTTCGTCTATCGTCCATATCTGAACAAGAGAACAAACCCTTCCTCTCCCTGCGCATAGTTGGTCCTACCTCTCTCACTGCCGCTGATAACAACAACAACAGCAAACTCAAGCTCAGGCGGCTTGCTCCAGGACTTGTTGAGCTGTCTTCCAGATCCAAGCCCTACATTGAAGACAATCTCCCCGTCCTTACCCCAGAACGCTTCACAACCCTGTGGCCCCTAGCATCCATTAACGGCTCCAATGCTAACCTACAGGGGTTCGAGGAGCTGCTTGTCTCTGTGCTTGGGGAAAAGGCCCATCAAGAAGGCTCCTTCCGCCTGCTGAAGGCAACAGTTTCAGCACAAACATCTGTGAAGATCGGATTTGAAGTGGAAAAGGATATGGTAGAAGGTGAAGTGGATTGGAGCCATTTCCCTGAGTGGCGGACAAGACCCAAGAAGGCTAGGATGCATTTTGAAGTGGTGGGAAAGCTTGAAGGGGATAAGCTGGTCCCAGAGACTGTGTTGCCTGTGGAAGACCCAGTGGAGATGGAGGATACCTTCCAGGAGAGCATTCTCACTGGGAATGTGAGCATGTCCAGTGTCCCAGTTGTGAGACCTCCTCCAAACCACTTCACCTTGTGATCAACAATAGCTGTTACAGGTTTTTTCCAACATGTAAAGAAAGCTGCCAAATCAAGAGAAGTGGTTGCCAACTGAATTCTGTAATTAAATTTAATGGAAGTGTGATAAAAGGTGCTACTAGCGGTTGAGAAAGAATTTTTCTAGTCGTAGAAGAGAAGGAAATGTGAAAAAAATTTTAAGTAATTTTTAGGAATAATTTCTCTTATACTTATAATAAATGCAGATAATTACTCTTATATTCACAACATTTCATAAATTTTTTTTATACTCATAACATTTCACTCCTAAATTTGTCTTATACTCACGTCGTTAAAACCACAGTTATCTAACCTTGCACTTTTAATTTTTTTTTAAATAAAATAAATCAACCTTAATATGACTTTCAAGTTATTTAATATCTTGTATTAATGATTTACTACCATCAATTGAGTTATGTTAATGTTAAATTATCTCAATTAAAAATTTTAAAATGGGTAAAATTGTCTTTTTAATGAGGTACATAATAGTATTTTTATCGGTATGGGTACGAGAGGAATTTAGGGTGAAATGTTATGGGTGTAAAAGAAATTTATGAAATGTTGTAGGTATAAGAGAAATTATGTGCATTTGTTATAGGTATAAGAGAAATTATGTGCATTTGTTATAGGTAAAAGAGGAATTATCCCTAATCTTTAAAATTACATCACTTGTATACCAAAAAATTTCGGACATGTGAAAACATCTTTATTAAATCTAGTGCAATGCAGACAATATCTCCTCTTCAATTCTCCATGAGATTAGTTGCCAAACCAACAAAAAAACTAACCTTGTAAACAAAAAGGAGTAGATGAAAAGTCTCTAAAGAGATTGGCATGGGTTTAGGAAAAAAGGAGGAAAAAGAAGGCTGTTAAACGCGCCACCCCAACACAGTTTCCCTGCTAAATCGGGTGGACGAAGGCCGTCTAAGCAAAAATCCAATATACGTCGATGTTGTCACTTCTTTCCTGTCCGTAAGGCATTTTACTCTGGATTTAAGCACTTGGATAGCTCATTATCCAAGAAAGCTATATGCTTTAAAGACAACATTGCTCATCAGCCAATCCTTAGGGTAAATTGGAGAAACCCTAGTGGGCAGTATCATTTTCCGTTAATTATATGGAGCTATATTTCTCAAATACACACCATTACACCAGATAAGCATGAAATCATCCAGAATTCTAGCACAATTGGCAATGTTGCATATCTTGTGCACCAAAGTCGTCGTGCTTAGGTTGATTTGATTTGGGAAGTAAGGCCTCTTATTTTCCTACCTCTTACGAGTAGACGCTCCACAGAGATCTCGAGATAGGTCGTGGCAGAGCTGAATTCCAAGGATCATGGAAAGAGCATAGATAAATCACAGATTCAACTCAGATGCTTCGCCATACCAAGTTTGAAATAGCCAGCAAGATTTCAGTGCTCTCCATGTGAGATTTAGAAGTTGGGAGTTCCATCAGCTCCAGTGCTCCACCAATAGAAACGCTTCTCTGCTAAACATGAACAACTGCCTAAGATGAGGGCATTTTACTAATTAAGGCTTTGTCACTTCCATGATGCCCATGATGACTTCCATGCTCAGTAATCAGTTACACATTGAAGAGGAACAGCGAAGAATTTGAAAAGGCTAGAAATCAATATCAGACACGATGCAACCAGATATACAATCACGGAGTCTGACATGCATTTATATAAAGCACCCAACGTAAAGGCAACAATGACGGAACACAAGCCTCTTTCCAAGTAATTGACATTGGTTAAAGTTTCACTATAATTTCCAAACGCACTAATTATTTTTACTTTTTCAACACTCAAAAGAAGTCTCAGAATTCTTCAGTTGTCACCTATGAAGATAACAAGTTTTGCTGAGATAGGATAGACTGATCTCCGAACAACTTGGGAATATTGTATAAACAGAACATGGTAGAGGATCAGCTGCCAAGATTCTACTCATCATATAGGAAGTTACTAGCTTTTATTCAGTTTTGGCTCATTAATGAGAGGTTTTCCATTCAAGATAAAGCTCATGCTTTCCTTGGAAACAAGTCCCATTATCACAGACGTCTGCATAACTGCCCATGAACGGCATGATCAATCAAAAGTCAAAAACGTGTAAAATGAAAATTCATAGCAATATGTTGATCAAAACATGAGCGAAAGAGAAATTCCCTGCCAGCCATCAGCCACATCAAATCAGTAGACTAAAGTTTCTCCATTAGAATCTGATATCATATTTCTTATGTTGATCAAAGCATGTTCCTTGCTTTTTGCATCGAGATTTTCTCCTACAGATGTTCATCAGAATCAAATGTTTGAAACACTGATAATTGCATTCACTGCATCAACATTGTGAATGAATTTAAGCCAGAATGTTGGAATATCTGAATTGAAGGCGGCAAAGTGGAAGTAAATATTTATGGTAACTTGAGGGAGAATAGTAAGCATTTACTTGATGAATCTTTGTGGTTATATAATGCCTGATTTATCTCTTCGGTTGCACCATTTCTACTCTTGTATGTAGAAAACCCATCCCGGTCTTCTAGCCTTCTGCATGATATACAGAGAGCAGAAAATGACTAAGAGAAGTCCTGCAAATGATGAAAACGAAAATAATAAAGAAAAAGTAATGAAGAAATCTATTCCACCTGAAGGAAAAGAGTGAGGAGTCTTCTTCCAAAACAAGAGATCATAAGGTCCTCTCTCCGGGCATGATTCAACGCTTCTCGCACCAGGCTATGTGTTTGTATAAATGGTAGAATAGAGATGCCTGGAGTAGTCATCCTCCCACTGTATTCCCTCCCACCATTCTCTATCCCCTTCAATCTCGCCTCCTATTTCTTGTATGCCAGAGGATAAGGCAGGAAGGTTCTTTAGTTCTGTGCAACCTTCTACACTGATCGATTCTAAAGATGTCAGAGTTAGCCTATACCTACAAATGCTTTTTAATCTTGGTAGGCAGACAAGACAGAGAAAACTCAGTCTATGAAGTGCATGATCTGGCAGTGAATCTCCTTGTACAATCTCTTCCAATTCTTTACAATCCTTGATACCTAGCCATGTTAACTGATAGAGGTGGTTGACCATGTCAGAGGAGAAGACACACCTCAACTTCGGACAACTTCTAATATCTACTCGCCGTAGTTGCTGAAAGTGCGCATCTGGCAGATGTGAACCGCCATCAAATACCATATCCAACAAATTCAAATGGCAGAGGTGCAAGATTTGTAAACTATCCAATGCAGCAATGTCTTCCATCTCTCCCCAACGTATGATACACTTCACTCCATTCGAGGAAGTAACTTCAATCACCGTCAAGCTCTTGGAATAACCTACTATTTGAGAAAGGCATTCTGGGACTTCACAACTAGAGAGCTTCAGAGATTTGACATGATTTATCAGTTCTTGAATCCCTTCTGGAAAATTGCGGCAACCAACAATGTGCAGATCCTTTTCTGTCTGTTTAAGGTTGAAGTTACCATTTCCCCCAAAACAAACATGAAAGTGTTGGAGATTCGACAACAATTGAAGATCATGTATGCTGAAGTTGTCGAGCTTGGATAGGCTAATTGTTAAATTAGAAAGACACGTCAATGTTGCTACCTCCCTCCAAGCAGCCACATCCATCTGTTCCTTTCTCCACAGCCTCAAATCCTCCAAATGGGTCAGCTTGGAGATCAAACTGCTAGGTATCATTTTGAGTTCATTTGTTAATGACAGATTTAATTGCTTTAATTTAACCAGGTTTGAAATTCCCTCTGGCAACTTTTTTATGCTTGTAGCCTGGAGATCCAGAAGCCGGAGTTCCTTCAGCTTTCCTA
This sequence comes from Annona cherimola, assembly GCA_030490835.1. Classification (NCBI taxonomy): domain Eukaryota; kingdom Viridiplantae; phylum Streptophyta; class Magnoliopsida; order Magnoliales; family Annonaceae; genus Annona; species Annona cherimola. Next base: position 27,752,702 of record CM059977.1, read on the forward strand.
GTGACGGCATTTCTACTAACCTTGAACAATGAGTTAAAATGACGCCACGCAGATTCACTAACTGAGACAGCGATGGTGGAAGCGACTTAATCAGAGTGCTACGCAGATCAAGAATCTGAAGTTTGGGCATACGTTGAAAGAAATTGGAGTGAATACTATGCAATTGCCTGTTGTAGCTGAGGAGCAAGCAGACTAAGTCAAGGCAGTTGGGTGTTATTTGAATATCTTTTATTTTGTTGGACATCAAAGAAATTCTTCCCATACCTTCCCACATATTATCTTCTGGTGGCTTCTTGAGTCCCTCTCCAGCTTTTACAAGGAAGTTTGAAGCTTGAAAACTTGATGATGAAGACAACGGTGACGTGATCCATATAGCCAAGTCTCGGAGCAAATCATGCATCCTAACATGTGGAGATAAGTGACCTTCTTCTGCTTCAGCCAAAAGGGAAGAGTCCTTCAGCATTTCAAGTATACCATGCCCCTTATTTAATGCTTCATCCAAGCTGGCAACATTAACTATCAATCCATCTTCAAAAGCCCATAATCTTACAAGTTCTTCCGCACATATATCGTGATCTTCTGGGTATAGAGAACAATACAAGAAGCATAATTGTATCTTAGGATCTTCTATGTAGTCGTAACTTAATTTTAATGGAAGAAATACTTCACGCTGTAGTCCCTGGATGTCAGGAACTGCTGATGCTCTTAGTGCCCTTCGTGTATTCTGCCACAGTTCTTTCTTAGACTTTCGACGCATTGCCCGTCCCACAGTCTTGATTGCTAGAGGTAGCCCACCACATTCTTTAACAACATCCGCAGCAAGTCTTTGAATCTCTGGCTGAAGAACCACATCACCCGTATTGCTATAGAACAAATCCCAAGCTTCTTGGCTGGAAAGAATCTTCACTTTGATTTCGCAATCAGTTTTCATCATGCTACTCACTTCAATTAAGCGAGTGGTTATTGCAACCTTACAACGATTTTGCTTATTCGGCTGTGGAATTCCTACTCGATCCAAAGGAAATGCTTCCCATAAATCATCTAAGATAAGCATGTATCTCACATTACTCAGACGAGCATACAATTTGTCCCTCCTTTCTTCCAAGTTGTCATTTTCATGAAATTCTAGTTGTAGCTTGTTTCCAATCTTCTGTTGGACGACTAGTAATTCAAGGGCTTTTGACACAGTTACCCAAATCACCTGATGAAACTGACTATCTTGAATGACCTTATTATACGCGGCTTTCATGAGAGTAGTTTTGCCGATCCCACCCATACCGTAAATGCACACAGTGCCAACCTCTTCATTAGACAAGGCCTGTGTTATCTTCTCCAGCATCTCCTGAGAAGTGCTTTGGCTTTGAAGTTGTCCGGGCACTACTAGCGCAGGTTGTTGCCGAGGGGTTTCAGCTACTACTTCAAATACCGCTTTATCTTGAAGATTTTTGACATCCTGAATCTTCTCAACCACTTTTTTCCCAAATTTATGCCGCGAAACGGGACTACTTATCCCGTGATTGAACTCCAATTTTATGGAGTCAATTTCAGGCACAATTTTGTTCACATCATTGAACCAATCATCCACAACGCGCAGCCTCTTCTTGCCAATTGATTCAGCGGCCACAACATCTGCTTCCACTTCATTACGCTTGCGCTTCAGTGCATTGGTTTCACTCATCAAACAATCTACATTCTTGCTGAGGTCTTTGATATAACCCAAATGCTGAGAAACAGTGTTCTGTAGCCATGCCACGGGTATGATCTGTAGAATCGAGTCCCAGAAGCTCATAGCAGATGGATGGGACTCCAGGTGGGATTTTCAGAAATAATATTAAATATAATATAATGTCAAATAGAAACAACAAAAGTACTGTTGCTGAGACGGTAGGACATTGACATTGACGTACGTCATCGGATCGAATCTTGCCTAGTGTTTTTTTAGCATAATTCTGCAAACCAAGCGAATGGATGCACGGGTTAAATACTTGAAGACGCAACGATTAAATCAATGGGTGTCTTCAAAGTTTTATAAATGTAGATGACATATGGAGATTTCAATCATCCTTTCCTTCCCTTACCTTCCTTAATTTTTTCTTTTTTATATTTTACCCCAACAGTAGCGGAGGATTTGCAATGGAAGGGACATTGAAAGGGACTACTGAGGGAAGAAACCTGGAAAAATGGTGACATGAGTGTGAGGTGAAGCGAATATATGGAGGAGATTAACCTGCTGCGTACGTGATTTATTGCAACAAAGAATCAATTTTTTTTTTTCATAGTCCGACATGGAATTAAGGTTGGTGAAATTAATCAAGCGAAAGCATTGAAAATCCGTATGATGCATCTGTTAAATAAGCAGAGAAAAGAATCAAAAGCAGAGAAAGGTGAGCATGAAGTAACAGAATGAGAGAGAGAAACCTGCTCAATTTGCAAATTAGAACGGCCTTTCAAGTCAACACTCAACAGCCGAAATATAAGGCTGCGGTTCCAAAGAAAAATGATATCAGCTAATAAAATAATTGTTGCAACTTGACAATGGAACCCATTCACCAGAGTGAATTCGGGTAATCGATGCCTGGGGGCCATGTTTAACATTGAATCATAAATCTAACCCATTCATTATACTTAATATCATTTAATTAGTTAACGAGATATATTTCGTCTAAATTAAATATTTGTATGGGTTATTATTATTGAATTGTTCATATCAACGTATTAAAATTTTCTTGGATTATATCTAGTTTGACACTGTTAATTAAAAATCTATACGATCTAAAATGTTTTTTATATATAAAATAATTATTCAATCAGTTATTATAACATTCTAATCGTTGTATGAGTGGATATGAGTAATTTTCATATGTTATACATAATCATAAAATTTTTTTAACAATACAACCTATACGAAAGTTTGATTGGAATGATATTTGGTATAATTATTTGAAAAATAATGAAAAATACAATTAATGGCTTAGATTTGTGATTCAATGGTCGAGATGGCGCAAACCCGTCCACAAAGTTTCCATCAACTTGCAACTTAGGATGTAGCGTGGGCTTTCAGTTTGGTGGGCGGCTTGTTGTCCTTGCACCACAGGTTGACGGAAATATCTCATCTATAGAGCTTAAAAAAATGTATAGATGTTAATTCTTGAACAATTATCTGAGGATCAATCATTTTCTATAAATGAATTATAAGTGCTCTCTTTTTTCCCATTCTACTTATTTGATTGAAATGAGTAGAATGGTTTTATAATGAGACATTTTTCATTACAAAAAAAGTATAAATGTTAATATCTAATCTAATCCATGCTTTTATGGTTGGCACTGTTTGTTTATCTAAAATTTTATTTAGTTAGGATACGTAGGTGGTGATTTAATTAAAATAGCAAAATCAACATGATTGACAATTTGACATCTTGACAGGGCTTAATGAATACAAATTTACTAAATTGCTTTGAAATTTACTACCGCCTCCCCGAAGTGTTTTATAAAAAGGTTAGTTTAGATATCGTAATCATATAACAGAAATACTTGGCAGAAACCGAGTTCCTTAGAAATGATTTCGTAAAACTCTCTTCATTTTTAATATGTTGATGATTAACGTAAAATTCAGTTCATTTATTGTATTTAACAACATTTATTTAGCTAGAAAATCAAGATTCATTCAATTTGCACAGGTTATATTTGTTCAAAAATAGATACATGCGTATGTAAATTAGAAAAAATACTTAGATCTATTCACATGTACATTAGAATATAGTAATACTTTATATAATCATTTATCCACATATTAGTGATATTTTAGATATTTAAAATATTATTTAAAAATTAATATTTAGCATTGAATTATTTTATTATATTGATTTTACACATTTGTAGATGAAATCCATATATAGTGATACTAAATAAATAAAAGAGTTTTCGTGATAATATAAATGATGGTAAATATAATAGATAAAGTATATTTTCTATCAACCATTTGAATATTAAAAATTGAAGTAGTTATATAAAAGATGAGTTTCATTGAAGCATCTTAGATTACATAGATATGAGTTAGTTCCAAACTTACCGCAAGTTGTGCTCTTATTTTCAAATATAATTATACATCAGCAAAGATGACAAATGTGATACACATTTTTACGGCATTTTCAGATATGATAGTACCGTAATGTATTTTTACCAAAACATCTTGGGCAAAAACTTAAAAAAAGATATAAAATCAAGTTAATGATATATAGTTATCAAAATCTAAACTCTAAAGCTATGAGAATATATAGTAAAACAAATGAGCCTTATGTGAGAAATGGGAGAGAGCTAGATAGCCGTGCAACTTGGGTATAAATCTCAAGTTTGCCAACCTTAACCTATTCGTAAAATCTGAATCATAAATCCTAACTTGAATTGAAATTGAAATTCGGGGGCTAACTTGAACATCATAACTTAAGGATGTATAGAAAACGAGATCATTGCATGAATTTCATCTAGGTATATTTATTTGAAGTTTAATATTTATCACGGTCTGATCTTAGTAAGGTAAACATGGTTCATTGACAATTTTAAAATACACTCCATAAGAGATTATATACAAGTCATTAGAATACTAATTCTTGTGAGATTTTAGGTCATCGTCATGATCAATGGTTCGTATTTAACGCTGCAGGTATAAATCCAGTTCAAGTTATAAGATCTCATGATCTGATTTACAAATTGTTATTATGGTAGAAGCACAACGCAGATGGATCACTAAAATAACAAATTCATAAGCGTACCATCGCTTTAAGCTTAATTAAAATTTTTACTTTTTTTAATGAAATTAATAATTTTACTTGACTCATCATCCTATTGGTCAATATAATTATTAATTTAATTAACTCAGTATTAAACTATTTATAGTTTTACAGTGTCTCAAATCTAAATGACATACATAAACATGCATGAAAAAGCTGCAATCTTAAGGGACCAGCGATCACTTGGGGTTGGCAAGTTAAATGTAGCTGGGACCTAACTGCGGCCAGCTGCAGGTGATCAAGCCTCATCTTAAGGATAGAGATAAAACAGGGATTCCATGGCCTCCATGGCCGTGACATGATAGTGACTGAAGCCAGCTCCGGTTATAACTCTACTCCATTCCTCCGCTGTTCTTTCCCTTCCACCAACTCGTATCAAAGTCACGTCCATGAAAAGCCTCGCACCGAAAAGTCCGTCGTCGACCTTATCATCCAAGAAAATTTCTGCCAAGATCACCTTGCCACTGCCAGCAGGGATTGCCTCCTTGCATTTCCTTAGAATCTTGATACAGTCCTCGTCGTCATAACCATGCAAGATAGACTGCAACAAAGACAGTAAAACCCGACCGAGGGTGCGTCTAGTAACTTACGTGTGGGGAAAGTGAGAAAGTGAGAAAATTTAAGAAAATTATGAGAGCCATGATATGGATAAACTGAGACTAAATAAGGTTGTTATATAAGAAAGTGATTGGAATGTTGAATTAAATGAGAAAAATAGTAAAGTAGGTAAAATAATTGAGGTATATGGAAAATCAATTTTGGCATCTCTATAAACACAACTTAATTTGTATATTAAATACATTTAGATAAACAAATGTATAAAAAAAATAAAAAATGTTGTAAATTGATTTTTTGAGATGAGCTAAGTGAGACATGGCTTAGCGCAAGCTAACAAGACCACTTTTCATATATATGTGAGGAATATAATAGTTAAAAATACAAATAATGTTTTATATGCAAAATTATTATGATGACTTGAATGTTTAATTAAGTTAAAATTGACTAATCAAAGCTTATATGTATGCCTTTGTGATAATATTAACTAATTGCCCATTAAAGGTTTAACTATCCTATCGAGCATATTGACTTGTTAGTTGCTAAAATTTTACCGTTTTATATTAATCATAGAAAATTTACCATCCAAAATTTACCATCCTATGTAAATCATTTAGTATATTAAGTTACACAACAAAAGAAGAAATCATATTTTATTAAAATTAGTTTTATGCATACATGTATCTTGAATGGTTAAAAGGATGAACCTATATGCGTTAAAACCTTGAGAAATCTAAAAACAAATGAGGAAGTTTATTCTTTTGAGCAATAAGTTTTACATAAGAAGATAAGTCTTAATAGTCATGGCAGTGCCAACTGAGCGTCATCTTAGTTGGTGGTAGCACAATTTTACATGCTGTCGCAACCAAGTTTGAAATATAGCTTAATTAGTTGGTGTGAGATTTTAATATCCCTTTATATTTGTCCTTCAGATGGGGGGAGTATTTATAGTGGTTCCCCTAACTGCAGCGTATTTACAAGATGTCCCTCTCTGGTAAGGGTGATGAATGAGTTTAATTTGTAATATTGGATATCATAGGATATATATAATACTAATAAAAAAATAATTCTAGCAGCGGATCCTCATAAGATAAAGCTTATATGTAAAAGAAGAATTATTTGTAGAGCCAAAAGAAGAAAGGAATTAATTGTAGAAGCAAAAGAAGAAAAGAATTAATTGTACTGACAAAAGAAAAAGAGAAGTCTAAAGCTTTTGTTTAAACAGGCTGTTATTGAAAAAAGTAAGAGCTTGTCATGAGGCTTAAACACAATAAGTAAGAAAGTTTTGGTAGAGCCTGTATTTGAAGATTTAACCATACTCTTAGTTTTGTAATTAGTACTTAAATTTTGAAATCAAATATCCTAGACTTAGAGTCGAAATTTTATTTGAAGATTTAAAATGTGATTTTTAATCTTATAAATAAGATTATTCTAGTATGCTAGATTCCATGAAGTTTTAGAATTTCATATAAACAAATCCTCATAAAAGTTATATGTTGATGTACTAAATTCCTATATAGTTTGTGTTGTTTTGACATTACGTTATATAAATATTTTATTTTAATTTCAAGGAAGTAAGTAATTGTCAATTTAATTAATTGATTTTTAGGGAATAAATAAATTTCCACGATATTTTGTTGGAATTGTTGTTGCATCTAAAAAGGAATTTAATTATAAAGTCCTAATAAATATTGGTATTTTATTAATTAAGAAAATATTTTAAATCCCTATAGGTGATTTTAAGTTTCACATTATTTAATAAAATTGAGTATCTTAGAGTTGAAATTTTATTTGAAGATTTAAAACAAGATTTTTATTCTTACTTATTAAGATTATTTTGAAGCACCTACATATTTCTAGTTTGCTTGATTCAATGAAATTTTAGAACTTTACATAAACAAATCCTTATAAAAGTTATATGAATAAGGTCATGTTCGTTTACTCTTCGTAACTATTTTTTTTTAATTTTTTTTACTCTTTCGTATATAATTACTTATTTTTTAATCATTTCTATATAACTACTTATACATCTTATCTATCTCTTTCAATTTTATTCTATTGATTTTCTATAATTAATTTTTATCATTTCTTCTGTCATATCTTATTGTCTTCTTACATTTCAAAAGCTTTTATTATAAAAAAAAAATTTCACTTCACAAACATATCCTACATTGTATAAATTAATATACTAAATTCCTATATAGTTTTGTATTATTTTAATTTTACGCTAAATAAATGTTATAATTTAATTTCAAGGAAATCATTATCAATTTAATTAGTTGATTTATAAGGAATAAATAAATTTCAGGGATATTTTGTTGGAATTGTTGTTACATATAAAAAGGAATTTAATTATAAAGTCCTAATTAAGAAAATATTTTTAATCTCTAGAGGTGATTTGAAGTTGCATATTATTTAATAAAAAAGATTTAATACGAAGGTCTATTAAAAATGAATTTGTTTGGATGGAATTTCAAGAAGGTAATTCTAGTTAAATCTTCAAAATTGTCTCGATATTAGTGATTTTATTATATTAAAGAAAAATGGATTTAAATAAGAAAATTTTTATTTTGAACAGTTAGTTTTGGGATTAAGTTTCGTGTAAGAAAAGTATTTTTAGTTAATCCCTAGGATGGAAGTAAATGATCTGGATGATTTTATATTTGAAGTTATTTGAGATTAAATGCATAAAAGAACAATATTTTACTTTAATCCCTATGTTGAAGAGGGTTCAAAAAATTTCTTTTTAAATCACTAGGCCCTATCTGAAAATGGTATAAGATCAATGCGATAAAATAATTTAATATGAACATCAATTTTAAAATTATATTTTCAACCTCTACACTATCAAAAAAAACTTTTAGATAAAAAAATTATTATATAAAAATTATTATATTTTAATACATGTAGGATCTATTTTGCAGCCATTATGGTGCACTTCATCAGCACTGATCTCTCTCTCGGAACACGCAAGAGGGGCCACCTAGTGATGTACTCCACAGAAGTGGGCCCCACTATATCAGCCACCCCTCAGTCACCTGTATCCTCTGAAACCAGACAAGCCCAGCGTTAAGCGCGAATTCTGTGGGTGATTAGCTAAGGTGGAAAGCCCAGCCCATACGTGGGTAGTGGGCAGTAGCAGATGGGTCCTGTGGCCCAAGAAGTACCAAGCTTAGCATGTGGACTAGGGCCGGCCTAGGCACTCGACTCAGGTGGAGTTAGCGATGCCAAATGACATGCGGTGGCTTGTATTTTGATGAGATGCAGGTCCCAGTAGTGTATTTGTATATTTCTGGACGTTCTGAGGCCAATAGAAATGTGAAATTGACTATTTTTTGATGAGATGTTCAACGAAAATCATGTAGCTGGTAATTTTTTGATTTTGATGGGTGTGACTCACTAGCATATTTAAAAGGATTTCATAAGGAGAATCTAGTGAATATTGAGATAGTCATAAAATTATGAAATTTGAAGTTCCTAAAGTTCTAAGGCACCAAGTTCCTGACGTTGAGATGAAAAGTTAATGCATCAATTCCGCAGTTCACCCATAAAGTAATTTGTGAATTAATTACAGAAAGAAGTTAAATACATATTTCATGTTTATCTTATTTGTTGAGTTTTGAACTCAAATTTTTTTTTTAAAAAAAAAAAAAATTCTGATAAGATGCGAATTAGGGAAGCCCTGAAAGAAAGATTTATTTAAAGAATTGATATAAGGAATGTAATATTTGTATACATTTATGTTTTCATAATGAGGTAATGTATTGAAGTATTTATTGGTAAATTTGGAACTTAGTTCTCTTTATGTACTAGATTGATATAAATTTTCATTTTTTACATGATTGATCTTGTATAGATAACCCCTGGACTATCTTATTCGAGGCTGACTCAAGGCTAGGCTTCTTGCCTATATAAACATAATGTCCGACTTGAGTTTAAAGTGGGATCACCATGATAAATTTCATTTTATGTAATTAACCTTTTAGCTGCACAAAATATATATTCGGCTATGTTATATGTATTTTTTTTGTTTACAATTGATTATTTATCTACGACAGTTTGATTACTTTTGAGTGATGACATTTAATTAAATGTAATAATTTTCACATTAAATATAGCTAAAAATAATATTTAATGTAACTATTAAATTTTGACTATAAATAGAAATAAAAATTTGGCTACAATTAGTATTTAGTGCAACTAGACCTGGAAAAAGATGGTCAGGTATAATGAATTTTGTGTAGTAATAGATAATGGTGAAAACACAAAAAAGATGTTTTTATAATAGGGCTCCGATACTATGCAGCCAGCCTAAGTGGGATTTTTTTTATTTTGATAAAATCATTAGTTTGGGTTTATTTAATCTATAAATAAAATTTATCATTTTTGGACATGTATATATGCATATTTTTTAAATTTTTAAATAAATAAATATTTTAGTCATTTTCAACATCTAAATTAACAATTTTTCAAAAAACAGAAGGGGTTTTGTAGCCGACTATAGTTGAATTCCAACTTTGGCGGACCGCATAGGATTACTCAGTTTATAATATGTAACCGGTAGGTCATAAATATAATTAGACCAAACATGCATAGTACAAGAAAAACGATATTCACCAGCACAAAATATTGTTGCTTAGTAAACACTTGCACAGCTAAGTAGCTTGACATTATCCATAAAAAAAAAAGTAATTTGACTTTAGTGTATGCGTAAATATAATCCTAATTTCAATTCCCGGCTGAAATGGTAGTCTCCATTTACATAAATAATATTGTTACTTAAGTAAGAAAATATATGTAAAATACGTTTATCGGACGTTGTGGGTGAAAGTGGCGCAGAAAAATTAAACATTGCAAAAAAACTTCTTGCAACAATAATTCTATCATTGTCGCTAAAAATATTCACAAGAACAAAATATCGTTGCTTAAGTATGAGAAATTTATTGGAGTCAGTCTGTAGAAAGTGTGGTAAATTTAAGTTTTGCAGCAATGATTGTATCAGTATGACGTTACTGATTATTATTTTTTACATGAAAGAATTATTCGTTGTTGAAAGCTTGTCGCAAATGTTATTATTATTAATTTTTTTGTAACAGGGAAAAGATGACGGAAGCTGATTTTATGCACCTTGGAGCATTTAGCTTTGGTGCATTTAGATGCAAATACCTATTTTTAAAATTTTCTTTTGAAAATTTTTTACACAATAATTAATTTAAGTGTATTTAATATATGTATCAATTTTTACTACTTTTGAAGATTTTTAAATATTTTTCTGAATTTTTTTTAAATCAATGACATTTTTAGTAATTTTAAATTACTAAAATGCTACTAATTTTAAAAAAATTCCAAAAAATCTAAAAGTCTTCAAGTATGGTAAAAATTGATATACATGTTAAACACATTTAAGTTAATAATTGTGTAAAAAAATTTTAAAATAAATAATAAATAAATACACCCGGTGCCCCAAAGCTAAGTAGATCCTTGTGCATGAAAATCATGTTCTAAAGAGGAAGAAACAAAGAGTGCACGTAAAAAATTATAGAGTAAATGCATACTTTTATCTTCTTTCTGTGAGAACAAATATAAAATGGCACTAGTCACGCCTAATAAAAATCAAAGCAAGAACATTAATATTTTGCCACATGTATACTTTTGTAATAATTAGGAAAAAAATTAATGAGTTGACTATTCAACTGATGATGTATCCACTGAGGTGGCATCCTGACCATTGACCATTTGACCAACCAATGGGCCAAGAATAAGTGGAAGGTTATTGGGCTAGACCCAAATAAGCCCACTTAGAATGACGGGTTAAGTTATATAAAATATCGCGAGTATTTAACTCAACGGCCCAATGTGCTTAAGTGGTTAAGGTGTTGGTCTTTGGTTGAGGAGGTCTCGAGTTTGAATCTCATGAGTGTATAAATGATGTATTTTGCCTTTTTGGGCTCTGTGAGCCTCACCAGTTTGAAATTCGAATTTAAAATTTGATTTAAGATTGGATTGCGATAAGGGATCTTGAAATTAGAATTTGAAGTGGATTTGAGATCAGATTGCGATCGGTAAACTTGAAATTCAAATTTGAATTGAAATCGGATTTCGAGCAGAAAATCCTCCAGTGAATCCTCCGTTGAGCTATAAATAAACGACTTGGGTACTCAATAAAGGGATACCAGAGGAAAGAGGAGAAACGCTGCCGCAAGAGAGAGGAAAAGGCTGATCCAATCCGTTCAAGCGATCCATTTCATTTTCTTCTTTAAGGTAAGAGTGATTTTGCCTTTTTAGCCTTTAATTATGGCGTGATTTAATGAGGATTTATCACATAATTATTTAGTAGTTTTACTAATATGTGATTTTTTAGCCATTAATCATGCTGGGATGATATGAAATATTATATGCTTAATTGCAGCGGAATGTATGCCACATAATTATTTGAGAAATGTATTATTTACATTAAATTAATTATGTGAGGATTTATCAATAATTTTGAGGATGTATAACATAAAGGTAATTTTGGGCAAGATGGAAAGCATAATGGCATAATTATAATTTATTTTGAGTAAAATAAATTAATGAGTAAAATTATGTACGTTATATTATGCTTGGATGGCCTAAAATTAAATATGTTAGCCAAATTATTGATGAGATGAATTTTTAATGCATTTTAATGCATTTAAGATGTTTAAAGGAGATATATATACGAAAATAATATTAAAATGTTATTATATATATCTTGTATAAATGGACAGATGGAAAAAAATGGATGTTACTGCCTATTTTCGAGTTTTTGGATATTTTACAAATCTGCCTAATGGTTTTTCTGAAAATCATAAGCTGTCAAGGAGTTTCTGTAAAATCAAAAGACAGTAGGGGAATCTGTAAATTTTCAGAAGGTGGTATGGGCTTCAGAGAGTGGGCTGGATCCGAGCTGAGCCCAGCTGCAGACGAGCCCAACTGTTGCGATGGGCCTCAGAAGGAGGATCCAGTGGGTCAACCCATAGCTTAAGCCCATAGATGATATCCAGGTAGAAGCCCAGGCAGTAAAGCCCAAAGCGCAACCCACCAGGAAGTCCAGTCGGGCAAGAGTCACCGGCGGCGAGCCCAAGTCGCCAGCGGCGAGGGACACGTGGCACCGTTTGGTGCGTCCATCTTCAAATTAATGTAAATTGAGCTCAGAGGTCCGATTTGAGTGATCCAGGGGTCATTTCCTATGGATTTGGATATTCTGAGTTCAATGGAAGGGCTAGATTAGCCAAATGATGCCTAGAAGTTTGAGTTTTGGGGACAGAGGAGTATCTTAAAGGATTTAAGGTCTTAAATCCTTAGGGTAGTCCCCAAATTTTAAGTTGAGTACTTCTAGGAAGAGATGATGACATATAAGATGTTTTAAAGGCTCTAAAAGTTGAGCAATTGAGTGAAGATGATGTGTTCTTATGATCTTAATTGCAGGGCATAATCCTACTTACTAAGTTCTTGTGAACTTACCCCTTTTTCTTTTGACTCTCAGATGATCCCGTGGATGGTGGCCAATGAGATGGTGGTGGCATGGTAATGAATAAATCTTTTTATTTATTTCTTTCTATGTAATGAGTGACTTGACTTGGATGTAAAGAATTTATTGAAGTGGGCATGTTTGTAATAACTCTATGGACTTGGATGTAATAATGCAAGTTTATTTCTTACCTAAATGAGATGGTTTAATCGTTGCGTGGAAAGATCCTGGAGTTTTAAAACAACTTGGACCGAAAATTTAGGCAAAAGCCTTGATTTTTAGTTCAGGCTGTTACAGATGGTATCAGAGCAAATTTCCATACATAGAGACGAATAAACCAGAGAACATGGAAACATGTTAAGAGTAATTTTAATTTCTCTTTTCCTATGATGTTGAAAATAGTGATTAAATTGACGTTCACTATTTTCATGAGCAGAGAGATGGCATTTGGAACGAGTTTCCCTGAGAGAGATTCAGAGAAGGGGAAAGCACCAACTAATGGTGAACCTGGAGCAGCACGGACACGTGCTAAGAAGGCACCAACCAACGCTGAGAAGTTGGACCTTATGAGGGATGATCTAAAAGAGTCGAGGTTGGCGCAGGACGCAATTAAATTTGAGCTACTTCGAGCTCAAGAGGCTGTCCGACAAGAGATGCGTCAAAACTTTAAAGCCTTACAAGGAGTGGTATCCAACTTGGCGTCCATGATGTTAAAGATGCAAGAGAAACAGATGTCACAGGACGCAGAGTTGGCCATGCTAAGGGCAAAGTTGGCAGCATTTCAAAAACAACCTGCAGAGACTCAAACATCCCCTCCTAAGAGGCCTGCTGATGTTTCCCCTGGGATGATGTAGCAAGTGAGGAAGGAGGCAACTATCCCGCAACCTGTTCCTAGGAAGCGGTATAAGCAAATGGTGAGCAAGATGCCTAAGGCCTATGATGAGTCGGATGATAATTTCAAGTCAACTGACAAAGAGGGGCCGAAGGACCCATATGAGACCTATTGTGGGTCTAGCTCGTCTATCCCAAAGCCAAGTCCTCCAACTCAACAGATGCCTATTCCAAATGTGCCCCTCCAACCATCTCCTTCACCGACACATGTCATACCCTCAAGAGAGCCTACATCTGAGAAAGTTCCGCCCAGTTTGGGGAAGCTATTACCATGCGCTAAGTGCAAGTTTAGGCATGGAGGAAAGTGTGTGCTTCCGCCGAACACTTGTTTCAGATGTATGCAGCCTGGACATCAGGCAAGGGACTGCCCTCATGAGATTACTTGCAATATTTGCAGGGCCCCTGGGCATCGGGCTAAAGAGTGTCCAATGAAGGGACAGAGGAAAAGAGATGATTAAATTGAGTTATTTTCTTTTCAAGTTTCTGAGATGTAATAAACTTGCAGTGAATAATAAAATTTAGGGTGTGTTTGGTTGGAGGTAAAACTTTTGATGAAAAGTTTTAGAGGTAGAAGTTGTCAAATTGATAGAAAATGATGTGATATAATAGGGGTAATGATGAGGAGTAAAGAGAATAAAGTTAAAATAGATAGGTTAGTTGTATGGGTAGTTGTGTAGAAATGATTGAAAAGTAGGGTAGTTTGTATAGAAAAATGTGAAAAAATAATTAAAAAATAGAGTAGTTATGAAGAGTGAAAAGTTTTGTGTTGAAAAGTTTTAATTGACAAGTTTTGGCCCCAAACAAACACACCCTTAATTATGATGGATTGTTCTTTTAAGTGGATGGATATAATTTGTTTGGTTATGTGTGAACTTAAGATGTTTTCTTGAGTTTAAATGTTACATTTCTTTTCAGACATGACCTCTCATGGGAATCCTCCACTCCTAACCCAATGCAAAGGCAGGGTCAGGGAGTTAATCCATCAACTATTGTTATGTCCGAAGCGGGTACATCCCAAGCAGGAGTTATTCCAAGGTTAAGCCACGGAGTGCACCCACCCCAAGGAGAACCATCTCAGAGGGCAAACCAAGGAGTTTTTATACCACTTGATGAAGGCTCGAGGTCCCCTCAGAGGTCTGAAGGGACAGTTGGTACCAACTAGAATCCTGGGAGGAGACCAACAATTCATGAGCGTATGACGCAGCATGAGGCTCGATTCGAAAGTTTCGTTGAGAGGATTTTAGCCCGATTAGATAAAATCGATGAAAATCCTCATCAACAAGGAACTACTTTAGTTGGTTGTGATCAAGCTGCGACCACAAACCAACAGAGAGGACGAGTTGTAAGCCAGAGAAAACAACCAAATATGACGGGGCAAGAGGAAAGAGCTGGCGAAGAAGGTCAAGATCACATTAGTGGTTTTCGACCAAGGGTGGAAGAGCAAACCGCTGAATCGCAACCCACCACTGTGCCCTCCAGAGACTACCGTGCTAGAGAGGAAAGAGATAGGAAGGATGCTAGTGCTTTCCATCAGCAGCATCCTCCTTCTTTTTCAGGAGGTGATAGCACAGCAGCTGAGAATTGGTTACTGGCTATCAACAAAATATTGAAATTCCTTGAATGTTCAGATAGACAGAAGGTGCTATTTGCTGCATTCAAGTTGGATGGAGATGCTTACCATTGGTGGCAAACACAAAAGAGAATCTTTGAGAGCAAGAAGGAAGAAATTACGTGGCAAAGATTCTCGGATGCCTTCTATGAGAAGTTTTTTCCACAAACTGTTCGGATCACCAAAGCTCGAGAGTTTGCAGAGTTAAAACAAGAAGAGATGTCTGTGGCTGATTATGAAATAAAGTTTTCATCCTTGATACGATTTGCCCCTAATCTAGTGGAAGATGACGATGCTCGAATACGAAGGTTCTAAAATGATCTCAATGAAAGCATTCGAGACATGGTGATGGCCGAGCCATGCGACACATATGGCAAGGCAGTGGATCGAGCAATGTGGGCTGAGAAAACAATAGCTCAGCTCAGTAAGATGTTTGTAAAGAAGAGATCGGAGGAATCTATTGAAAGAGGAACTTCAAATAAAAAGCCAATGCAGACATCTGGGGCCTCAGCGAGTCAAGGGTCTAAGAGCAAAGGATCCTATAAGACGAATTGGCGGAAAAAGAAGTACAAGAGATGTAACTGGTTCCACCAGGGACAGTGTCGCCTTCCGCCTGGCACTTGTCACAAGTGCGGAGAGACTGGACATTCGCCAGAGAGTTGCCCAGTAGAAGTGGTATGTTTTCGGTGTAAAATGCCGGGGCATATGGCAAAATTCTGTACTGCCACTGGAGCACCAAATCCCCAACAACCTCAAAATCAGAATAGGCAAGCGGGGAGACCAGTGGGGCGACAACAGAATGTGCAAAACCATGGGGCAAGACAGCCGGCGAATGTTTTTGCACTGCACCCGGGACAAGCTCAGATACCAGCAGACAGAATTACAAGTATTGTAAAGGTTTACAATATCTATGCCAGAACTTTATTTGATACTGGTGCTGATTTGTCATTTATTGCATCTGAGTTTGTCAAAGAGAATAACATACCAACGAGGCCATTGGTGGAAGAGTTAATTATCACATCACCAATAGGAGGTAGTCTTTCCGTGAGGAGTGCATGTTATGCATGCCCTATGGACATCAAGGGACTAGTGATACCAGCTGACTTGGTAGTGATGCCCATGAGAGACCTGGATGTAATTCTGGAATGGGATTGGATGACCAAGTGGGTAGCACATATTAGTCTGCAGACACGGAAGATTACAGTGGGCATACCCAATCAGATGGTTCTATTTGAAGGAAACCGACGAAAAGTGTCACATTTGATCACAGCGATGCAAGCCTTGAGGAAACTCAGGCAAGGATGTTATGGGTTCTTTGTGGCGGCCATGACGACGAATGAGGTTGAAGTAAAACTGAAGGATGTCCCGGTAGTCAGAGAATTTCCTGATGTTTTTCCAGAGGAATTACCAGGGTTACCACCTGCACGAGAGATTGATTTTGAGATCAATCTAATTTCGGGAACCAGTCCAATCTCAAGAGTCTCATATCGCATGGCGCCAGCAGAACTTAAAGAGTTGAAAGAGCAGCTGCAAGAGTTAGTGGATTTGGGATTTATTCGTCCAAGTTCATCACCTTGGGGAGCACATGTGCTCTTTGTTAAAAAGAAGGACGGTAGTATGCGACTATGCATTGACTACCGAGAAATAAACAAGGTAACGATTAAGAATAAATATCCTCTTCCACGCATCGATGATTTGTTTGACCAACTACAAGGGGCATCTGTCTTTTCAAAGATAGACTTGATGTCAGGGTACCACCAATTGAGGGTTAGAGAAGAGGACATACCAAAGACAGCTTTTCGCACTCGGTATGGTCACTTTGAGTTCTTGGTGATGCCATTCGGGTTGACCAATGCCCCTGCTGCATTTATGGATCTAATGAACAGAGTGTTTCAACAGTTCTTAGATCGGTGTGTGGTGGTATTCATCGATGATATCTTGGTATATTCCAAGAGACGTGAAGAGCATGAGCAGCAGCTGAGAGAAGTATTGCAAGTCCTTAGGGAAAAGAAACTTTATGCCAAACTCAAAAAGTGTGAGTTTTGGCTAGAAAGTGTTGCTTTTCTTGGACATGTGATCAGTGACAAAGGAGTTTCTGTTGATCTAGAAAAGATTAAGGTTGTGGTGTCTTGGGAGAGGCCGACCACAATTACTGAGATAAGAAGTTTCCTGGGATTGGCAGGCTATTACCGACGGTTTGTGGAGAACTTTTCCTCAATTGCGGTGCCGTTAACGCGATTAACCTGCAAAAACACCAAATTTATTTGGACAGAGGACTGTGAGGAAAGTTTTCAAGAGTTAAAAAACCGTTTAACCACGGCACCGGTTTTGACCCTTCCGGTAAGTGGGAAAGAGTTTGTGGTGTATAGTGATGCCTCCAGAAATGGTCTGGGATGTGTACTTATGCAGCAAGGGAGGTTAATAGCCTATGCTTCAAGGCAGTTGAAGCCAAGTGAGCAGAATTACCCTACCCATGATTTAGAGTTGGCGGCAGTAGTGTTCGCCTTAAAGATTTGGCGTCACTACTTATATGGTGAAAGAACAGAGATATTTACAGACCGTAAGAGTTTAAAGTACATATTCTCCCAGAAGGAATTAAATCTTCGGCAACGAAGATGACTGGAGTTACTGAAAGATTATGATGTTTCAATTCAGTATCATCCAGGGAAGGCCAATGTTGTGGCAGACGCTCTTAGCCGAAAGATGAATACAGTGGTTGCAACCTTGATTACCCAACAAGAGGAGTTGCTAAGGCAGTTTGAAGCCTTAGAGATAGAGGTAATATCCTCTCGAGATACTGCTCGGTTGAGCGTTTTGCAGTTGCAATCCTTGTTGGTAGAGAAAATCAAGGAAGCACAGAAGCAAGATTCATTTGTCTTAAAAATTTTAGACAGAATGAATCAAGGCCAATCCACTCGTTTTCGGCAAGAGATTGATGGTGTTTTGATGTTCCAAGAGAGAATTGTGGTTCTAAGGAATGAAGAACTCCGAAGAGAACTCCTTGAAGAAGCACACTAATCGAGATTCTCTGTTCATCCAGGTAGTACCAAGATGTACAAGGATTTGAGTCAAAGATACTGGTGGAAGAGAATGCGAGTAGAAATTGCGAGATTTGTGTCCCAGTGTCTGGTCTGCCAACGAGTAAAATCAGAAAAGCAGAGACCGGGAGGATTATTGCGACCTTTGGAGATACCAGAGTGGAAATGGGAACACATCACGATGGATTTCGTGACTGCATTGCCAAAAACGCAAAGCCGAATGAATGCAGTATGGGTAGTGGTAGATCGACTTACTAAGTCAGCGCATTTTTTACCTTACCAAATGACTTATCAGATGGAGCAGATGCGGAATTGTATGTAAGGGAGATTGTTAGGCTTCATGGCGTTCCTGTATCCATAGTCTCTGATAGAGATAGAAGATTTGTGTCTGAATTTTGGCAAAAATTGCAGACAGCTATGGGCACAGAGTTACGCCTGAGTATTGCATATCATCCACAGACAGATGACCAATCTGAGAGAACCATCCAGATATTAGAGGACTTACTGCGGGCTTGTGCGTTAGATTTACAAGGCTCATGGGTTGAGCATTTGGCAATGGCAGAGTTTGCTTATAACAATAGTTATCAAGCGAGCATTGGTATGGCTCCTTTCGAGGCCTTATATGGCAAGAAATGTCGCACCCCGGTTTACTGGGAAGAAGTCGGCGAGCGGAAGATATTAGCACCGGAACTGATCGAACAGGCTACCAAGGTAGTGCAGTTGATCAGGAAGAGACTGGTGACCGCTCAGGATCGACAGAAAAAGTATGCTGATGGAAAACGACGCGATTTGCAATTTGCAATCGGGGAAAAGGTTTTCCTAAAGGTCTCGCCTACTCGAGGGGTAATGAGATTTGGAGTAAAAGGGAAATTGAGTCCTCGTTATCTTGGACCATTTGAGATCTTGGACGTCATTGGTGGAGTTGCATATCGGTTGGCATTACCGCCAGCATTGGCGGGAGTGCATGATGTGTTTCATATCTCACAGCTGAGAAAGTATGTGTCGGATCCAACCCATGTGCTGCAGTTTGAGCAGTATCATGTGGAAGGGGATCTAACGCATCCAGAGCAACCGATACGAATTCTTGACACTAGAGAGAAAGAACTGAAGGGTCGAAAGATCAAACATGTTCTTGTGCAGTGGAGTAACCACAGTGAAAAAGAGGCAACATGGGAACTCGAGGAAAATATTCGAGAAATATGTCCTAATTTGTTTCTACCTTATAATGAAATGTAAGTTTCGGAGACGAAACTTTTGTAAGGAGGGGAGACTGTAATAATTAGGAAAAAAATTAATGAGTTGACTATTCAACTGATGATGTGTCCACTGAGGTGGCATCCTGACCATTGACCATTTGACCAAGCAATGGGCCAAGAATAAGTGGAAGGTTATTGGGCTAGACCCAAATAAGCCCACTTAGAATGATGGGTTGAGTTATATAAAATATCGCGAGTATTTAACTCAATGGCCCAATGTGCTTAAGTGGTTAAGGTGTTGGTCTTTGGTAGAGGAGGTCTCGAGTTCGAATCTCATGAGTGTATAAATGATGTATTTTGCCTTTTTGGGCTCTGTGAGCCTCACCAGTTTGAAATTCAAATTTAAAATTTGATTTAAGATTGGATTGCGATCAGGGATCTTGAAATTAGAATTTGAAGTGGATTTGAGATCGGATTGCGATCGGTAAACTTGAAATTCAAATTTGAATTGAAATCGGATTTCGGGCAGAAAATCCTCCAGTGAATCCTCCGGTGAGCTATAAATAAACGACTTGGGTACTCAATAAAGGGATACCAGAGGAAAGAGGAGGAACGCTGCCGCAAGAGAGAGGAAAAGGCTGATCCAATCCGTTCAAGCGATCCATTTCATTTTCTTCTTTAAGGTAAGAGGGATTTTGCCTTTTTAGCCTTTAATTATGGCGTGATTTAATGAGGATTTATCACATAATTATTTAGTAGTTTTACTAATATGTGATTTTTTAGCCATTAATCATGCTGGGATGATATGAAATATTATATGCTTAATTGCAGCGGAATGGATGCTACATAATTATTTGAGAAATGTATTATTTACATTAAATTAATTATGTGAGGATTTATCAATAATTTTGAGGATGTATAACATAAAGGTAATTTTGGGCAAGATGGAAAGCATAATGGCATAATTATAATTTATTTTGAGTAAAATAAATTAATGAGTAAAATTATGTACGTTATATTATGCTTGGATGGCCTAAAATTAAATATGTTAGCCAAATTATTGATGAGATGAATTTTTAATGCATTTTAATGCATTTAAGATGTTTAAAGGAGATATATATACGAAAATAATATTAAAATGTTATTATATATATCTTGTATAAATGGACAGATGGAAAAAAATGGATGTTACTGCCTATTTTCGAGTTTTTGGATATTTTACAAATCTGCCTAATGGTTTTTCTGAAAATCATAAGCTGTCAAGGAGTTTCTGTAAAATCAGAAGACAGTAGGGGAATCTGTAAATTTTCAGAAGGTGGTATGGGCTTCAGAGAGTGGGCTGGATCCGAGCTGAGCCCAGCTGCAGACGAGCCCAACTGTTGCGATGGGCCTCAGAAGGAGGATCTAGTGGGTCAACCCATAGCTTAAGCCCATAGATGATATCCAGGTAGAAGCCCACCAGGAAGCCCAGTCGGGCAAGAGTCACCGGCGGCGAGGGACACGTGGCACCGTTTTGGTGCGTCCATCTTCAAATTGATGTAAATTGAGCTCTAGAGGTCCGATTTGAGTGATCCAGGAGTCATTTCCTATGAATTTGGACATTCTGAGTTCAATGGAAGGGCTAAATTAGCCAAATGATGCCTAGAAGTTTGAGTTTTGGGGACAGAGGAGTATCTTAAAGGATTTAAGGTCTTAAATCCTTAGGGTAGTCCCCAAATTTTAAGTTGAGTACTTCTAGGAAGAGATGATGACATATAAGATGTTTTAAATGCTCTAAAAGTTGAGCAATTGAGTGAAGATGATGTGTTCTTATGATCTTAATTGCCGGGCATAATCCTACTTACTAAGTTCTTGTGAACTTACCCCTTTTTCCTTTGACTCTCAGATGATCCCGTGGATGGTGGCCAATGAGATGGTGGTGGCGTGCTAATGAATAAATCTTTTTATTTATTTCTTTCTATGTAATGAGTGACTTGACTTGGATGTAAAGAATTTATTGAAGTGGGCATGTTTGTAATAACTCTATGGACTTGGATGTAATAATGCAAGTTTATTTCTTACCTAAATGAGATGGTTTAATCGTTGCGTGGAAAGATCCTGGAGTTTTAAAACAACTTGGACCGAAAATTTAGGCAAAAGCCTTGATTTTTAGTTCAGGCCGTTACAACTTTTAATTATGATTTCATAGATTTGAGTTACTCTTCCCCGTATATCAAAGTAAAGATAATTTTTGGATCCATGTATATATATACATATCAAAAAATGATAAAAATTATTTATATATTAAATACACTTAGAAAGATAAGTGTACAAAGAAAAAATAAAAGTAAAGTATTATAAATGAGTTTTTTAAGTTAGCTAAGCGAGACATTTGCTTAACTAAAACTAACAGAATTATTCCTTATTAACTCGGGTTGAGCAAATGACTCACTTAGCTCCATCTAAAAAATTCCATTAGAATATTTTATTTTTATTTTTTCTTCGTAAACTTATTTATTTATATATTTTAACATGTAAACAACTTTTACCATTTTCGAACATCTGCATATATATTTTTGAGATTTTTAAAGATCTTTAAAAATTCCAAAAATATATATATCCAAAAATGGTAAAAAAAAAATATGTGTTAAATATAATTAGATAAATAAATTTACCAACAAAAAAAAAAAAACAAAAGATTCTTATTCTCGTTTTCAAACAGAGATGATGACGACGACGAAGATGCTCGTACCTTCATAAACACAACGTCTGACTTGGGTATGGCCTGGAACATATCCCCTTTAACAATGGTAACCAAAGGGTGCGGCTGGGCAATGGCATCCACCACATGCCCAAGCTCCAGCACGCTGCACTTGACATGGGGGAAGGCGTTGGCGATGGCGCCTGAAACCTGCCCCTCATTCCCCCCGACATCCACCAGCGTTCTCACCCCATCAAGACCACCCCACTTGCCCAACCCTCTCACGATCTCCCCCACCACCATGCTCGTGTGCGACACCATCGCTTCCATGAACGACGCGTTCATCTCCCTATCTCTCTCCGTAAAGGCCCACTTCTCCAAATCACCGTTACTGCAGTCCTCCTGTTTCTGAGGCAAACCTCTGCTGCTACTGTTGCTAGAAGGGCGGCCTTCCAAGATGGCCCACAAGTCCTCGTACATGAACGCAACAGCGTCGGGTCGCAGAATCCACCTGGCAAATGCCTCAAGGCTCTTTTCCTGGCCTTGAACAAGAAGCTC
This sequence comes from Annona cherimola, assembly GCA_030490835.1. Classification (NCBI taxonomy): domain Eukaryota; kingdom Viridiplantae; phylum Streptophyta; class Magnoliopsida; order Magnoliales; family Annonaceae; genus Annona; species Annona cherimola. Next base: position 27,775,508 of record CM059977.1, read on the forward strand.
AGAAGACGGCGTGAGCCCGTAGCAGTAGCTGTACTTGCGCTCCTCCTCGCCCTCTTTTTCTTCTTCTTCGAGCATGCACAGCAACTTCTTGTGCGCTGAGTACCGAAGAATGCGGCGTAAGCAGTCTACTTTGGTTGGAGAAGATTGGATTGCGAGCTCCGCGGCCAGCTGCTCCAGCCCCACGCGGCCCCCGTGCGCATGGATCATGCTCGGAAGCCGCATTCGGAGCATCCAGCGCAGCGCTCCGCAGCTGAAGAACCCGGAGATGTGTTCCCACAGCTCAGCTTGTGCTGCCACGATACCATGAGCTTCACGATCATCGCCGGCAGCTTGTTTCGCCGCGGGCTGCTTGCTCATTTTTTCCATTTCTATTCTATTACTAGGAATGGGATGCTCTTGATTGATTTGGTGGCCCTAGCAGCGGATGGCGGAATGGACAACATTTGAGGGCTGCAGTGACTATTTCTAGAAACGTGCATGTATTTTTTTTATTTTTAAATCCGGGAGTATTTTATTCGTTTTACTCTATGGTTAAAAAGTTTACCCTAAGCCCTTTTCTATCTAACCCATTCTACTTTATTTATTGTATTTATCTTAAAAAAAAAATTATTTGTCTAATAATACTGTGTGTGGGCCTCATTAATATATATATCTACAAGAATATAAAACTTGTTATAAGTTAAGATTAACAACTCTATAAAAACAAAAAAAAAATTAAAAAATATCTTTTTTCCGGCTAAGAATAACTCGATCATAAACCTTTAGCGGATAGTTCTTAGATGATGTCCGGACTCCAACGGAAACGGAGCTCGCCAGCATGCACCTATTTTTTTATTTTTTTCAAAATTTTTTGTAATATTGTTAATTTATATGAATTTAATATGTGTATAAATTTTTACCATTTTTGGAATATTTTAGATATTTATTTTTGATTTTTGAAAATCAAAAATAAATATATAAAATACTCCAAAAAGGGTAAAGATTTATAAAGATGTTTAAGACACTTAGATTAACAATTTTATAAAAAAAATTGAAAAAAATAAAAAAAAATGGTGTATGCGTCCGGGAGTGCATGCTCCCAGGTGCTTGCGATCGGGTTCCATGGAAACAGGATTGCTTTCTGACAATTTTGACGGAAAAATTATTTAGTTTAGTATTATTTATTTAGTTTAATATTATTTATTTTATATAAGTAAAACCATAGATTAAAGTTTGAAGTAGGGTATAGCTACTTGAAAATATATATGGCCATGTATAAATTATGAAAAGTATTTAAATCTATTCATATAAGTATTAAAATGTAATAATAATTCATAGAATCGTAATGATGTTTTTATCGAAAATCATAATGATGTTTAAAATAGTTTAAACATTGAAATAATAATAATTTTAAAAGCAATATCCAACAAAATCAAATAATTTTATTACATTTATTTTATACAATTATACTTTTATTAGATGGGGTGAATGCAAATATATAATTGATTTCATGAAATTTATGTTACTCATTAAACACATGAGTAAATTGAATTTTTTTATTAGTATTATATATATCATGACATTTGATATTACAAATGAAGCTTATTTACAATCCTCGGTATGAAGCAATACTTAAGAGGGACAAATGTAAAATTTTCATTACTAAAGGACCACTAATAACTCACAATGGAGGAATATATTTACAATCCTCGGTATGAAGCAATACTTAAGAGGGACAAATGTAAAATTTTCATTACTAAAGGACCACTAATAACTCACAATGGAGGAATATTTTTGTAAATATCGTCATACTTAGGGTAATAATTGTAAATTCCTCGTTACTAAGGAATTAGTAATATCTAATTCGCACCGAACGAGATTCGAAACTAGACACGCCATTTAAATATCACTCACCTGACTAACTGGGATACTACCCAGTTGGGGCGTGAGTACACTGGATTTAATATAATTGAAAAAGGGCCAAAATGAAAAAGGGCCAAAATGAAAAAGGGCCAAAATGGGTGCCAAGAACGCCACCAATGCTGCAAACAACATTGGAGCACCGACGTAGATTCGATACATCGAAAGCCAATGGCATTTTTTATCTAGAGTTTCTTTTGGAGCTCATGTTCATCGAACCCTAATCTCATACACATGCACATGTTCGCACATACTCATGAGGACCACCTGTCACCGAGTTTTACAAATCCAATGGCATTTAATAGCAAAGTTAACTCCATTTAAAAATCCAATTAATTACTTGCTGTAATGCATCTTTGTAATTTAAAATAAAAAAAAACATGACTTTTAACGTTAAGATGCGGGATCCAAAATGATTTAAAAGCAATTTAGTGGCAGGAGTTTCTCACGAGTGTGCGTCCCTCCGAAATGATATGTCTCCTCCTTTTCAGTCAACCAATTAATTACTTATCTTTAAATAAATAATGATAAATTAATTAGTTGATGTAACACGTGATCCTTAATGCCGCATGAACGAGTGTGCGTCCCTCCATTGATTTTTAAAAATTTAAAAAAAATATCTAAAAATCTTCAAAAATAGTAAAAATTGATACATATGTTAAATAAATCTAGATTAATTATTGTATAAAAAAAATTTCAAAAAAAAATAAAAAAATAAGTACAGTGCACCCGGGTGCATTGAGGCTGAATGCACCCGGATGCACGGAATTGGGCTCCAAAAATAAATGCCAGGTGAAGCGACTATCAATACATCTTCCTTGGGACACGTTTGGCAGCGTGGTACGGAGAACGTGGGTAAAAAAGCGTAAGTGCACACATTTCAAAGCACTTTTCTAGTCATTTAGGGGTGCGTCAGAGAAGAAAAAAAGTTATAATTTTTAAAGTTAAAATTTTCTATTCTATGTAATTACTATATTTTTTAATTATTTTTTTATATTTTTCTATATAATTATCTTACTTTTCAATCATTTCTACCCAACTACCAATACAACTAACTTATCCATTTCAACTTTATTTTATTTATTTTTCGTCATTACCCCTATTATATCACATCATTTAATAATTTTTACTCTCTGCAACTTTTCATCAAAAATTTTATTCATTCACAAACATATCTTTAATATTATATTTTTCTATTTTTACTTTTATATTTTAATTAATTTTCCTATTGATTATCTTCAAATAAACCTATTTATTTCAATTTTACTCCTATCATTTCATCTCAATCCCATAATCTAAATATTTAATTTTCAACTCCTACAAAATTCTATATTTCTCACAATTTTCACTTTCCCAAATATCCGTCGGTTACTGATGGACGCACATGTGAAGTATATTGAATTCATCAAAACTTAGAGATAAAAAATTAATATGATTGATCGATGGAAAAAATTACGAAATACAAGAATATTCTATAAAAAAAATTTTGATGGCCAAGATTAAAACAAAAGAAATATTACAAATGGTTGAGATTACAACAAAAGTAAAATCACAAATGGCTGAGATTGCAACAAAAGAAAAATTACAGATGGCAAAATAATAATAATAATAATAATAATAAAAGAAAAAGAAGATGAATTAAAGCTGTCCGATGTAAGTAGCGACGGATGCTGCTGTCTCACAATAGGCAGCCTCCTGAGCCTGAACTCTGAAGAGAATATGAATTCCTCGCCGTAGATTAACCGAAAGGCAGAAAGGAGACCATCGACTACATGTAATAAGAAGCTTTGAGAAAAATGAACATCAGAAATTAGAGAGGGGCGGCAATCCCTTAAGCGCCATGTGAAAGGGTACGGGAGAATACATGTTTGAATGATGACAACTCACAAGCGTGAACTATTGATGTGACCACACATTCACGGAAGTCAAAAGCAAATGTGGAAGTTGTGGCTGCAGTTGCATGAATACGGGTGCATCTAGGTTCAATGCACTCGTGCATTAGACCATTTTTAAAAATTTAAGTGTATTTAATATATATATTAATTTTTCAAAAATATTTTTACAAAGCCCCACTCTAATCTAAGTGTATTTAGTATTTTTAAATTACTAAAAATACCACTGATTTTTACAAAATTAAAAAAAATATAAAAGTCTTCAAAAATAATAAAAATTGATACATATGTTAAATACACTTATGGTGTGTTTGGCAACAAGGAAAAAATATCAACATGAAACTTTTCAATATAAAACTTTTCACTCTTTATGGGTGTGTTTGGTTTGAGGTAAAACTTTTGATGAAAAGTTTTTGGAGTAGAAGTTGTCAAATCAATAGAAAGTGATGTGATATAATAGGAGTAATGATGAGGAGTAAAGAGAATAAAGTTAAAATAGATAGGTTAGTTGTATGGATAGTTGTGTAGAAATGATTGAAAAGTAGGGTAGTTTGTATAGAAAAATGTGAAAAAATAATTAAAAAATATAGTAATTATGGAGAGTGAAAAGTTTTAGATTGAAAAGTTTTAGTTGACACTTTTTTGCCCTAAACAAACACACCCTATAATTATCATATTTTTTAATCATTTTTTCACATTTTCCTATACATCTACCATACTTTTCAATCATTTCCACACAACTACCTATACAATTAACCTATCTATTTTAACTTTATCATCTTTATTCCTCATCATTACCTCTATCATATCACATCATTTAACAACTTTTACTATCTAAAACTTTTCATCAAAAGTTTTATTGATTCCCAAACACACCCTTAGATTTACTGTTTCATGAAAGAATTTTCAAAAAAATTTTTAAAAAATAGGTATTGTACACGCCGGGTGCATACGATAGCAGCTCCTCAAGTTGTCGGGCATGCATGTATGGACAAAACGGGTGGGTAAACAAGGGCAGGTGTGAACGTGGCTAGAAATTGTTGCTAGAAATTCCAGCCTTGAATGTTGGGAAAAGATAGGGGTGAAACTTGGTACCGGGTCAGTCCGAACCCGCCCGACCCGACCCGGTACCAAAATCAAAAATGGGTTTTATTTTAAAGATTTTTTCTAAAATAGACCCGGTTTCAACCCGACTTGTAGAAACCCGACACCAAAACTGGGTTCGCACCAACCCGGTACCAAAACCCGACCCGGTCCGAAACCGGTGTAATTTATATAATTTTTTTTTATAAATTATGCATTTTTTTGTAATATTAATATATAGGTGGTTAATTGATTTAATATATATTAGTCGAATGGTTTAATTTAAGTGATTAATTGATTTAAATTGTTTAAATTAATGAATAACTATGATTTATAACATATAGTTAATATGGATATTTTTAAAAAATTAAAAAAATATATGAGGGGTAGCCGCACGTGTAAGAACTTGACATTCGAAATACAAATGGAAATTAAGGGAGAAATTACTTGGAAGTCTTCGAATAGTTTTTTAATTTTTTTGGAAACTTTGGAGACATGAACTCATTTGAATTTTGAATTTATTTAAAAGTGGATGTAAACTTATTTAAACTTGAGATTTGTTTATTCGTCATTTTAAATCTGGATTGCACTTAAATTAGATTGGAATGTTGAACCATTATGCTTAGTGTATTTAGATTTAGTTGCTTTGAATAACTGTTATGTGGATTATGTTTGAATTTGAGTTGGCATGATAAATCTATTTCATATTATACTTTCTGTTAGTATGAGAAATCTGTTAGTTTAAATTTAGATTGTAGTATAAATTTGATTCGTATTTTAAGTTTATTGGTCTGACAAGTGGTCAATTTCTATTTTAACACTTTGTATGATAAATATTCAGTTTGAATTCAATTTCAACAATTTGTATGATAATGTTTAGTTTCAACTACAATAGTTGATATGATATGTTTATTTTTTATTTGCTATACTTGAGTCATTTCCATTAGCTATTTGCTACACTTGAATTCATAAACACAGGTATGTATATTCCAATAATTTTCTTTTAGATTACAATTAAATTAGAAAAAAAACAGTTTATTGGTAACCCGAATTCTAACCCGAAACCAAACCAAAACCAATGCGAACCCGGTTTGAACCCGATCCGAACCCGAATTAAATTCTTAGGGTTTGGGTTTGGGTTTACTCCAACCCGGTTGGCTTAGGGTTTGGGTTCACTTTAACCCGGTATAACCCGACCCGAGTTGCACCCCTAGGAAAAGAGCAGTAAAAGTGTAAAACCAGATGGCTATGGGGGCAAAAAAAAAAAGAAAAAAAAGATGAATGAAGCAATGAAGCATGGCCGTGTAGTTGGTGCCGTTACTCCTCCATTCTGATTTTTTAACTACTTAACTAATGCAGTTTTTCCATTAATACCTCTGCATTTCGTTTGATTTTACGTATTTCTGTAAACTTTTTATTTATTTTATTTTTATTTGCTTTTCTTAATCAGTACTCTCCTCATATCATATTTCTCTTACTTTTTGAAAATTTCCCTATTTTGTTTAGCTCATATAAAATCGACCCTGTTTGGACCATCTGCCTAGTAAATGCACCTGATTGTTGGTGTGAGGGAAGATTGGTAAGCATTTTATATAAAAAAAAAATTAGAAATAAGAAATGAAAGACTATCAAATCAACACAGAAAAGATAGGCAAAAGACAAAAGAGTCTGAAAGACTGAAAAAGAAAATATATAGTTATAAATTAAGAAGGTGTTTGATAATCCATAAAAAAATTTAGACTAAAATTTTTCAATCTAAATTTTTTTATTTTTCACAACTACCTTATTTTTGTTTTTTCCATTTCTTCTTATGTAATTTTACTACATTTTAATTATTTCTACATAACTTCCAATGCATCTAACATATTTATTTTAACTTTATTCTTTTTACCTTTCATCATTTCTCTAATTATATCACATTATTTTCTCTTATTTCAATAATTTTATATCAAAAAATTTATCACTCTCACAACACATACTAACTGAGTAAATGGATGGCGAACAAACCTGCTTAGTTGTCTTTCAATGGTTAATGTTTTCCTGCTCCAATTGGCAAGATCGCGGAAGGATAATATGAAAATCTTTTTGGTAGCAATGTTGTAACTCGTTAGTGTAAGGACAACCATATTGATTAAATTCATAATCAACCAGGATCCTCCATGCCAAATTACTAAGAAAATAAAATTCATAAGCAGAAGCGTACCTGAATCCATAGTTGCAATTGTTCTTAAATATTGTGGTTCTTGGGTCTTCTAAGTTAATGCCCTAGGATTTTCTGGAGAATGTGGCTCCACTTTTCAAATGATAGGATGTTAGAAAAGAACCCTGACAGATGCATAACTCGAGAACCACAACCGTTTATATAGGAAGGCTATCTTTCGTATTTCTAATTTAGCCCATCACAAAAATAGAAATTAGAAATTACGCTGCAGGGTTTCTTCGCATAGGAGACTCATATTTTATTAGATGATTTAGGCCCATAAAACCTTATAGGATCACTTTATAATTTGGGCCACTATTTATGATAGTGTATACATATAATTATTATATATATGTCCAAAATTCCAATAATTAGACCCAAGCGTAACTTCTCCAAGGGAAAGAGATACCCCAGTATAAAATCCATAGCAGAGAAAAAACAACGAAAAAGGAAAGAAGAAAGAAAGAAGAACAAGTTTGGCCTTCACTTTTCCTTGCTTTTACCCTGGATTTTATGGACTTCGATTGTATGCTCTTGGGAGCATGCAGCGCTGCATGCTCCCCGGCGCATACACCTATTTTTTTAAATTTTTTTTATAATATTATTAATCTATGTGTATTTAAGATGTTTATAAATTTTTACTATTTTTGAAGTATTTTAGATTTTTATTTTTATTTTTTGAAAATCAGTGGCGTTTTAGGTAATTTAAAAATACTAAAATGTCACTGAATTTCAAAAATAAAAAATAAATATCTAAAATACTCCAAAAATGGTAAAAATTAATACATAGGTTAAATACACCTAGATTAATAATCTTATAAAAAATTAAAAAATAGGTATATGCGCCCAGTAGCATAGAATCAGGCTCCGGATTTTATATTGCTAATGTCAGTTCTCATCTCCCTTCCTTTTCAGTTCCTTGTTTTTGCTCTGGATTGTAGATTGCCTAAGTTGGTACTAATCCCTGTCATACAATCTTCCTTCCCAATTCCTTTTCTATCTTCACTAATGGAGGTTATGCCACACTGACACAACAGGAAATTAACTTAATTAATTTGCTTTACCAAGTCAAAGGCTTGAAACAAAACAGAAACATTAAGCGATATAATATAAATAATTGTGATGCAAACCCCGCTTGCAATCTTGCATGCGCTTAAGGGCTTGTTTGGCCGCCCGTAAAATTGCGTTAAGCAGCGTTTTGCTGTTTACGAATGGCGTGGTAAACAGGCCGAGGCCGGAGTGACTGCAATTACATAAATTACACTTTTTATTTTCTTTTGGCCCATGTAACTAGCAGTTAATGAACCTGATTATTCGTTGGTCCAAAATATCTGTTTCACTTTTTCATCACAAAATCTGTCTCTCTCTCTCTCTCACTTTGTTTCCTATAATTCATATAGCAAAAGATTTATAAACTCGAAAACATTTATGCACCCTTCTAGCATATCTCATATGTCCTCCAAAATTTCAAACTTATTTCATACAAAATGAATATTATTATTATTTTTTAAGAAAAGCATAAAGAATGAAGTTTACAGAACAATCGAGGGTAACAAAAAGGTCTCTCAGTCAGGCACCGTGCTCCCAGTTTCGCATTTTTTGAATTTTCAAAGCATTTTTCAGTATTTAAAATGTAGCATTCTGATACACCAGGTAACACAAGAATTATCTTACTTCAAGAATCAAATTATGGTAAATTTTAAAATTTTACCTTAAAATTTAAAAAAAATGAACTATGTTTACACATATGCATTCATGTTCATTCTCCGACATATTACAAGTTATTGCCTAAATATAAATGATGTATATCAATTAAGAAGTTAAATAATAGCTATAAGTTTTTTCAAGCCTGCTTCATTATCTAGGGCTTGCATTGCTAAATTTTAAATTTTTCAAAAATATGAGTATATTACTTAGTAATTAGGAACATAAAAAAGTCAAATCATTTTAATAAATTGCATACTTATCAATGCATTACATAAATCATAATCATTCTGCTTAACTCCAAATGGTATTTAAAACATCTCTGGCACTACCCCTGATATTTCATTATTAAATGATTGAACTCAGCTTCTTCAAAAATATGACCTCATATTCGGCCCTCATAGGGTTATTTTATGTATCATATTCACACTACATGTTACAATCATTATTGAGAAAATATACATATCATCAACATATGCAGTTAAAATTCTTTTTCAAAATGCACAGATTAATCAAATATCAATGAATTATAAGCATTCACAAGAATTCATAAAATAAAAAAAAATGATTATAGAATATGTTTTGGAAAATTAAAATATTGTCTGTTGACCTTTTCATAGTGATTATTTTGTAGAAGTTTTCTTGTGTAATTCTTTTCCTTTCCTCCTCTTTACAATCAATTTAAAGAGGAATATTGGTTCCTAGCAATAGGGTTGTATTATGTAATATTTGTTAATTTTATTTTTAAAATTTAAGAGTTAATCGTCTAATTTGTTGTACAATATTTACTTAAAAATATTTTTTACTTAAAGATTTAATATAACTCATTTCCTTCTAGACTAGCTATTATTATTAATGTATATATTTGCACATATATTTCAACACTCCTGTTTAGATTTTATTTGTATAACTTTCTTATTATAATTACTTATTTTTAATAAAATTAGTGTAAGAATTACTTAGCAATTTAGTTGAATAATACATTAAACATTAAAAATATACCTATGTGTTAAAAGACAAAGATGTAGTTTGAAGCCGCACCAGGTCTTTAAAAAGGCAATAGTTTTATCACCAAATCATGTTAATATTTATGTAAAATTTTGATATTATAAAATATATTTGAAATGAGAAATTTAAGCTTGTGATTTCGTACCACAAATCTTTAAACAATGTTAAGCTCCGCCATATGTGAATTTTTTTCAAAGATTATTCTGTGTAAATTATATTTGTTTATTTCATTATATTTTCCCCTAACAACCATCTTTCAGTATCACAAAACTGCAATAATGAGATGTGAGATTCTTTCATGTCATGAAAAATATATCTCATGTACTATCATAACCTAGCCATTAATTAAGCAAAGAGAAAATGCATGGAATTAAATTTTATTAAAAGAAACATTAAAAAGATATGTTATCGAGCGTATGATGTAAAATCCCAACCTAAATAAGATTCAATGTATGCATTGAACAGGTACACGTGACTTATATATAGTTAAATGGAAATTTTGGATGATTTTAGGATTTTATAATATTTCGTAATTAGGGTTTAATTAAAAAGAGTGATTAAAAATTTAATCGCCGGAGCCCATTATGAGTCAAGGTGACTAAAGGAGCATAATGAAGATTAAAACATGCTAATGTGGCATGAATGTTTAGTTAATTTTCATGATTTAATTAATAAAAATGAAAATGAAAATTGTGGAATTATGTTGGAAAATCATAGAAAATTCATAACTCAACGCCTGTAAGGCGGATTCAAGTAAAATTTAATATGGAAGTTGATGATGTTGGGTTTGATATTATGAAATTATTGGGTTATAAAAATCCTTGATGAAATTAAATTAATGATTTATTGATCATATCTCAATTTCAACCGTTAACTTTAAATGACTATAACGGGAGCTAGGAAAGTCAGATTGAGGTGAAATTTGAAACGGTTGAATGAAATTATGATATGCACATTTTAAAAATTTTAGATTAAGAAAATTATGTGGGAAAATTCCTGCATTAGAAAAGGTGATATGGTTGACTAATGCACCTCAAAAGTACTCTACATTTAATGCTAGAGTACAAAGCATGAGTGCATAAATTTAATGACATTTGAGGTGTCAAGTGCAGGCCATTTCTAAGGTATTTTATGCATTAATATAAAATACAAATATCCAAATAAAATCTCAGTAATAAATTATCACAATTGATGGAGCTATGGGTGCTCAAGTGAGCATAGGTGAGGTGTCCAAGGTAAGCACGTTCATGGGCTGCTCTTGATGCATATTTTTAAATTTTTTTATTTTTAAAACATGTATGTATATTGCTGACATGTAGAGACATCAAGATATGCATTCAATTATGCAAAGTTTCAGCAATAAAAATATTAATATGCAGTTGAATGAAAGTGGAAAAAAATGGACAGCTCATGGGGGCTATTGACGTGCAGAAATGTGGTTTATTGCTGTCAATTTGATAATTTTTTTACACAAAATTTATACATGGATTAAAGAGAAATTAAGTGTATAATTTACCCTTAAATTAGGGTTGAAAAAATAATGGAAAATGGTTGGAAAATGGGCAGTAGCTGGACGTGAATGCATGGGCACTTGGACGGCTAGGATTTTGGGCAGATTTTTTATTTTTGTAAAATGGTAAAACTTCATTTTACTTGGCTATAATTGTGCCAATACATAAGGTAGATAAGGGTGCATTTAAGGGTATGGAAATGCAGCAACAAGTGGGGCCCACTTCTGGAAAATTCAGCTCCACATGAGGCATGCACGTTCACATGAGAGAGAGAGGGCCTTTGAAATTTTCAAGTGCTAGATTTTTATCCCATGTAACCAGCAGCTCATGTCCCCAACTTGGCCAGCAAGGAGGAAGGAAAATAAGAGAAAAAGAAGGGGTAAAAGAAAGAGAAATTAGAGGAGAAGAGTAGCTCAAGTGATTCGGATTTAAAGAGCATCAATCCAAGTAAGTAGATGTGTTATTTGGATTGGTTTATCTTGAGTTCTTGAACTCCAAAATTCAAAAATGAAATGAATGTTTAAACATGCTTTAAATTGATGATTCAACATACTTTTGAATGAATATGGAATGGGTATTAGATTGCATGTATGAAATTCCATGATTTAGATAATGAAAAGTGAAGTTTTGAATGATATATGATGTTATAAATTAAATTATGGATGGAACAGTAAACGGATGAATTTTAGCATAAAAATTTTTGAAAAAATAATTATGCGGCGATTAAGGAATGACCCAATTTTCAGCTTAAAATAATAATTACTTTGCAAATTAAAAATCCGAAAAGATTCACCTAAACAGGGTAAAACGGGTAACAGGATCAGCTATAGCAAAGAATTTTTAATAATTTTTATACAAAGAATTAAATGCTGAAAATTTTACAAGATTTATAAAATATATTTAGAATTACATAAAAAAATTAAAAATTAGGTTTTGACAGGTATAAATATACCCAATAATTTACGTGATTAAGGCTGATTGAAAATGGATATTGCTGTCCAGCAAGGTAAAAATGCCAAAATAAGTATAAATGCTTAATGTTTTATACTAAAAATATTTATTTTGATCAATTCATGTAGTTATTAAGGTATGGTAGAAATTTAAGATCAAAAATACTTGATTTGATATTAATTTAAGATTTTAAAATTTCAGTATGTCTGATTTCAGTATATGTGGATAGTTTGAGAAAAAAAAAATGAAACCTATGTAGAAAAGATCTAAATTGATATATGAATTAATAAAAGTGAGATTATATGCTGAAATTTCGTATTTATATAATTTCCTAAGATTATGTGTCAAAAAGACACGTTACACTGGTGAAAATAGGTTCCAAACTTGCTGTTTTGGAAACCTATGGCAAGTGGATTTAAACCCCATAAAAATACCCTAAATGCAGTGGTAATTAAGGGTAATTAATCTGCTGAAATATGGATTAAACATCTGCCTTAAAATTTTTTATGAAATATCTTATATATATGTTGCCAAATAGGCATATGAGAAGGAATAAATATGTAAGGTTGATGAATGACTTGTGAAATTTGGTCTTGTGCAAAAATTCATGAAAATATGATATATTTTATGAATATATTGCTGTTTAGAAAAAATTTTCATAACACATATTATATGTGTCATTAAGAAGGTTTAAGTGCAAGATATGAATGATGGAAAGAGATAATGAGTTAATGTGATTTGCTAAAATGAAAAATGGATGAAAACATGTTGAAACTTGTAAATAAGGTATTGTTTTGATAATCTTTGTTAATCTCAAAATTTGGGATTGATATATGAAGCTTAAACTCATGAACATGTGCTTAAAGTAAGCATTAATGAAAGAAATGTGAAAAATGGATAAGTAAATGATAAATGAAGGATATATGTTAATGAAAACTATATGGGTTGGAAAACTAAGTTATGTGCAAGCATATGAAATTTGTATGTATAAATGCAATGTCGTGTTTACGCGTATAGGCAAGGAAAAAAATGGAAAGAAAAGGGATTATGACGATCTCATGTAAGCGAGCGAACTTTTTAAAATGTCATTTTCTTTCTATGTGATTCATATGATTGAAATATTTATGTTTGTGTTTAAAATGTTTATGTTTATGTTTTATTAAATGGGCAAGCACAAGTTTTGAATATGACGGCTTTAATACAAAGCCATAAGTTTTGAAAAAATGATGATTTTAATGAAAAGTCTTAAAGTTTGCTTCATAGGAAGTAATCGACATTTCTTAAGATAAATAATTTATCCTAAGTGTTGTCAAGGATGGGAATGTTTCATGTTAATGGAAGTGAGAAATTTTGCTTATGAGTAAGCAAATACTCCATGCTAATGTTTTCTAAGGATTTCATGTTTGATACCGATGGTTTTAATAATTTTTTTTTAAGCAAGCAAGTTCTATATGATATTGTTCAACAACATTTTATAAGAAAAAAGGAATTTTACCTTTTTTCACAAAATATTGATTGTAAATGAGTTTTGAGTTATTTTTACAATAACTCGCGGTAAACAATGATGGAAAAATTTTATTTTGCTAGCTTAAGATAATTAAATAGTAAATGATGTTTTGGACATAGTCCATATGTTTTGAAATGATGTTCGAAAAGTTTTGATTTCATTTAGACAAGAAAATCTATGTTAAAAATATTTATACGAGTATGTTAAAAATGAATTTATGGATGACCAACCTCCTATGATTGATTTCATAAAATGATTTGATTTCAGATTGCTTAATGACATACAAAAGACTGTGAAATTTTGTATACGTAAAAATAATAGATATGTGGTCAATTATTAAATTTTTAGGTTATGGACAAGGAGATAGCATAATTGCATAACTTTTGTAAACAAAAGGTCCTGAAATGGAAACCAAGCAAATATTAGAGAAAAATATGATTTATTTATGAAAATCCAAAGGATTTGAAATTCTTTTATTAAAAGGATTTTAAAATGTATTGTTTCTCAAACATTTCAAATGTTTATCAAAATATTTTACTCAAAACGTTTCTAAAGGAACTTGAGGAAGGTCATCCTAAAACTAGATTTCAAATAACAACTTATTAAAGTGGGTGCGCTCGCTTACAAGCTAACACGGACTTCGGTCTGTGAGGGATTTTTGAAAATAATTGTTGAATATAGATTTCAGTCTAAGATTTTTGTGCATATGGATGTAAGCTGCAGTCTGTGATCTCGGTTTAAATGGACATAGGCTGCGGTCTGTGGTTCTTCAAACCAAAACGGACTGCTGTCCATCATAATAACATACGGTGCACCAGTATAAGTGAGGCAAATTGTAGAGCATGGTTGGGATGACCGGGGCCCACTCTACATAAGGCCAAGTCGCTAAGAAATGACAGGAGTGTCAGCGGCGCCCTCCTTGAGATGTGAGTAGATTATATAAACAGCCACTAGGCTAACGTGTTGTTAAGGATTCTCTTTCAAAAGGTAGCATGATCACTTGCTAAGTGTCACTACTGGATTGGGAGAATTGCGTTTACATACGTTTGACTTTTTAAATGCTCAAAGATTGGGTTAAAAAGCATTTATACAACAAGTTATCCTAAATTGGATTCTTATGAGCTAATATGCATAAGTTACTCTAAAAAAAGGGTGTTTTACACAAAAGTGTAAATAACAGGAATTAAAGGAAATGTGTTTATACAAATGCATTTATGAAAATGGTTTACGTATTTTGTTTGCTTTGTTTGCTATAAACAAGCCCCAAGATGGGAATTATGAAAAGGGATTTATGTGAAACTTGAGATGGACATAGGAATGTCCATTTCTAAAAGAGCCTAAATGAAGAATGTTTATGGACATAAGAATGTCCATTTCTAAAGAACCTAAATGAAGAATGTTTATGGACATAAGAATGTCCATTTCTAAAGAACCTAAATGATAAGGGTTTATGGACGTAAAACGTCTCATGTTAATATGTTGGATTTTATAATGAAAAATATTTTTGGACATAAAAATGTCCTTTGCCGAGAAAGACTTATGTGATTAATGTTTTAGGACATATGAATGTCCATTGCCAAAGGAAATTATGTAAAAAATATTTTGAGACATAAAATGTCTCTTGGCTAAATGATTTTATGATGACTTATGTTAATGATGTTTTAGGACATGAGGATGTCCTCCTTTGCGTAAGGATTTATAAGAAAAATATTTTGGACGTAAAACGTCTACTGGCAACCGATGATTTCATGTAATGGCTATGAACATTAAAAATGTTCATATAAGATTAAAGGAAACACATTAGAGAAGGTAAAACATATATGTTTTGCCTTAACAAGCCCAGATGCGATTTGTAAATGATTTTAAGAATGAATGTCTTATGAAAATATTCAAGGACATGGAATTATCCTCATAAACAAAGGATTTCACGGTGATATTTTATGACATATACATGTCATCAGGAAAAAGGTATTCCCAATGTTTATGAAAAAGATTTTCAAGGAAGCCTTGCCCTAAAGATAAAATGCTTGCTTACTAAGTTGTCACTCACGTTTTGCTTTCCTAACCCTTAGACAGGTACCAGGGAAACTCAGAAGGTTGCGAACCTAAGACAAGAAGAAAAGTATATGACGACAGCCATAAAGGCTATGAGGAATGGAAACGCGTGGATATGCTAAGGCAAGCTAATGTGTATGTGAACTTAATTAGAATTTTAAGTTCTATATGATCCAAAGATTGAATGTATGAATGTATGGATATGAAAATGTGATGCTTAAGTCAAGAAATCTTTCACTATAGAAAGGCATGAAAAGATGCTATGTGTTTATGTATATTTGAACTTAGTTAGAGTTCTAAGTTCCATGAAAATTAATGACTAAATGTATGCAAATATGATATGTATAATGATTGATTGTATAATGACAGGCATGAAAAGATATTATGAATGAACATGATGAATTTCATTACAAGTGAAATGTCACAATGTGTGATGATTGTCATGTCAAGTTATGAATGATGACCGATGAATAAATGAAAAAAATTTGGACGTATTCCAATTAAGAACTTGCCGTGTGATCAGGGCAACAATCCTGATTCACATTTACCAATCGATAGAATCTTGAGGTAAGGAAGTGACGTCTCGGTTCGAGACGTTACATATGAATTATCCAACATTATATAATCATTCCCACCTTTTGTGTTTGTTCTTTGAAGTATTTTAATCATTACAAAATTTTTACAAATCTTGTTGTTTCGTTATTTATTTTTTTTGTAAAGATGCTAAAACTAAACATTTTTTAGAATTTATTTAGTTTGAACAAAAAGAAAAAGAAATAATTATTATTATTATTATTTATTGAAATTAATTATTATTAAGGCTATGAAGACTCACCTGTTGAACGTACTCCTTTTGTATTTTCCTACGTGGTAGGTGCGTTGCAGCTTTTCTGCCTTCTCACTTTTCTTAACTTCTCTCTGCTGCTACTTGTTTTGTTTTTACCCTGTTACGTAACAAGGGTGGGAATTGGTGCAAGTGTGGACCAATGATCTGCCACTGATCCTACATGTTTTTTCACAGTCTAAAATTAATATTTTTTTCCCGTATAGAAATGAGTTAGAAATTTTAAAATGAATTTAAATATAGGTTCGAGGTAGGACAACCATATCTTAATTCGAAGAGTCTTGACCAGTCGACCTATCTCGTATTTATTCATTTGTTAAAAATTATTATCTTATGTTTAAATCTTATTATCATTTCTTTTAAAATTCTCATATTTTTATAGTTAATTATATTAATAATATAAAAATCAATTTATCAAAAAATACAAGAATCAGGCAAAGGAATTTGCATATGTATATATAATTCTCATGTATAATTGTATATTAACTTATTTTACTAAAGTTATACTATGTATTTTCTTTTAGTAATGATGCATTTTTTAATAATTACTAAAATATTGAAGCATACAATATTTAAATTTAGTATAGACATATCTTTATGTTTGATAAATATATAAGTTTTTAAAATCGTCTTATTTGACCTGCTATCCTAAAATTAATTCGATATTAATCAAAAGTTTATTCTAGAACCTATTAAAAAAAGTAAGAGTTAAATTGACCTTCCCAACCTCATTTAAAAATAGGATAAAATAGTATTTTTAAAAAGTATAGTCGGGGTTGGAACACTTCGATTCTCACCCTTATTTACGTTTGAGTATTTATAGATTATGGCATTATGGGTTACACATGGTTCACCAAGATTCATTAGTTGAGACTTAAGACACTCTACACATTAATGGCATGATATTCCATTGGCCTTCTTGTGAAGTTAATAATAAATTTCTTTTATTTTTCTTGTTGCCGAATTGTTTATTTCTATTATTTTCTTAGTGATCTTAAATAAATTTTATGCATTTTCTTGATTATGTACCTAAAATAAATTTCTAACTAAATCACACGTTATTAATAATTATGAAAATTGAGAAGAATAATCAACTTCTAGGAACTCATGCAGTCATCACATAAAACGAAAAAAGTATTCGAAAATATTTAAAATCCAAAAAGGTAAATTTACAAATACAAGCATTGTATGCTTGAACCGGCATATTGGTGATAAAAATCAAAAAAAAAATTTAAAAGAAAATTGCTCCCATGACCAAGAGCATTGAACCGGATGCATTGAATCCAAGCCTTAAAATAAACATATGATATGATCCTAATCCTATGCTCTTGGAAGCACTCGGTTTCAACGTTCCCTCTCCTACGAGTTCTTTTTTCTTGTCTCCTTGAATTTTTTAAATGAAAGATTTCTCCTTAAGATTTCAAAAATATTGAAAAATATAGCTTTTTTTACAATGTTAACCCCCCCCCCACCACAAATTTTAACATCATTTTCTTAATATGAAACTAAAAAAAAGGATTCGACCAGTTTTAGAATGTATATTAGTATGTATAAATTATGAAAAATGCTTACATTCATTTATAGATACATTAAAATGTAATAATAATTTATGAAATTCACCCCCAACCCAAAATTTAACATCATTTGCTTAATATGAAACTAAAAAAAGGATTCTACCAGTTTTAGAATGTATATTAGTACGTATAAATTATGAAAAATGCTTACATCCATTTAAAAATACATTAAAATGTAATAATAATTTATGAAATTATTTTTTTTCCTAAGAATGATATTTTAGACAGTTCAAATGTTGGATACATAAAATTAAAATTAATATATAAATTGAATCTTTTAATTACGTTGATTTATACATTTTCCCCCCTAGGAATGATACTACAGATGCTTTAGACATTGTATTTACGGATTTGAAATTGATATATAAATCAAACCGGTTTACTATTATACTAACGTGATTTATGCATTTTTCAAGTAAGAGTTATAAACATCTTTGACTTGGATGAACTTAGTTTCCTAGTTAGTTAGATGAAAATGGATTGGGTAGTACTTGTGTAATATTTCCTGTTTTTAAAATAGAAGCAGTGAGAAAGGCATGAAAACGAGAGTAGCACGAGAGTAGCACGAGAGTACTCCTCGAGATAAAAAAAATAAGCCTCAACACAGAGACTCAAACACAAAATTTAGAAAAAGTTTATGAAATATTATTCAAGTTATCCATCCCAAATAATAATAATACTTACTAATTTATTATAAAAAAAAAGCAAAACAAAACCTACATTAACCGTCCACAGGCACATCCGTATTCACCTAAAATACTAACCGTTCTACTTTGCACATTTATTAGAAATAGAAAAATACGTAATTTACCATAAATATTAAATAAAATTGCGTAATACTTCAATCCTTCATATTCGTGAAAAATGGTAGATTTCACAATGACATCGAAAACATACTCAATCGGGTATCACCCCAATTGCCACGTTGACAGACTCGAAAGATATTTTTGTTAATATACTATGGCCCCTATCACTCTTCCTAGATAAAAAAAAATTATATTCATTTGAAGTTGGTATATTCCTTTATCACTTCCGTACCCTTTTATGATGATCGGTCTACTCTAAGAAGTCTTCTACAATGGTGTCTATGTCAAAAATATTAAAAATGAAAGAATTATTAAATAATAGAAAATAGTGAACATAAAATGTTGGAAGTATGAAGAAGGCATCTCTATCATCAGCACAAACTTAGTGTTGGGAATTTCATAAATAAAATACTGTTTCATGCCGTTTCAACATGTAAGTGTTTCATTTTTTTTAAAACGCTAATATTAAATCACGTTAAAAGCAGCTGTTTGAAATAATAAGTAACTTATTTTTTAGTTTGCATAATTTCACACATTACTTAAATTTTCCCGCTCTATTTCAAGTTCTTGTCCCAACAATTAGGCCCAGAGCGGTATGCATGTATGTATGCATACTGAGCATAGTCCAAAGGAGCGACAGGAACGAGGCCAGCGAACAGGTCGAACACCTGGGGTAAATACTAAATAGTTAGTTAGGTTGGTCGGTGGTGGGGGTTTGGGCTTGTAACCTGTAACATACTGTCTCTTTTGTAACCTGTAACATACTGTCTCTTCTTTTTTTGATGGTTTATATTTACATACATCTCAACACATATTACATCGTAGTTCGGAGACATTCTTACAAACAAGGAGATACATAACTTCTCCAAAGAAATCTGGAGACACAGCTCCACTAAAGAATTAGGAAGAACAGCTTCCATCCAGCCCAAGGGAGACAACAGCTCCTACCCCACCTCAAAGGGAGACCACAGCTCCCACACCATGTTTCCGGGCCGAAATCCCAACGTGGATTCGAACCCACGACCTGCGGCTAAGGGGTCCAACGCCCCTGCCACCTGTTACTTGCCAGAAATATCCCAAATAGAAGGTACTCGATTTTGGGTTGCCTGAAAGTTAATAATAGCGTAGATAGCGACTACCAGTGCTGCGGCTTGGAAATAGGAAATATTGAATTGAGCTTGAGCCATGCAATTGCTGGAGGGAGGGTTTCCCAGTCAGATTCTGGACCCTGGTAAATTAGATAGCATTTCCTCGTGCAATATCATGGGCTTCGCTGCAGTTCTATCAGAACTCGTCAATTTTTGAAATGTCGATGATTAATGTAACTTCTCCAAAGGAAAGAGACCCCGGTATAAAATCCAAAGCGGAGCAAAAACAAAGAAAAGAAAAGACGAAGAACGAAAGAAGAACAAGTTTGGGTGTTCCTTCCTTCACTTTTCCTTGCTTTTATTCTGGATTTTTATATTGCCTATGTTTCTTCACATCTCCCTTCCTTTTCTTTTCCTTGCTTTTTCTCTGGATTTTTTTTATTATATATATTATAATATCTCAATTGGTAGTAGAATTAGGCGCTGAGACATTTTTATAAGTAGTTAATTAGGAATTTAATTTTCTAACAATAATTCCTAAAATACGCACTCCGTGGATGCTCCTACAGAAAATTCGAGAAGAATAATCGATACTACTAAAATTCTTAAGAAAATACAGCAGCCAAGATTGGAACTAAGAATACCCAACCAACTCACTGGGGCGAGCTGCAACACCTCCCTGGCGTTTTTGCTCTGGATTTTATTTCGCCTGCTTTGGTGCTAATCCCTGCCGTACCAACTTCCTTCTCATTTCCTTTTCTGCCTTCAGTAACAGAGGTTATGTCAAGTAATAAAATATAAAAAAATTTGGATGCAAACCGCCGCGTTCATGCGCTTAAGGGTAAACTTGCGCTTGCCACGATTTTGCTGTTTACGAACGGTTTGCCAAGCAGGCCCAAAGAATAAGCAATATTGAGGCCTGAGTGACTGCAATTACATGAACAACACCTGTAATTATAGCATAAGATTTACGAGGAATGATCATGTTATCCTGGGCTAAGTAAATGTTTTACTTAGCCTACCTCAAAAATCCTACTTAAAATAACTTTTTTTTATTTTTTTCTTCGTACATTTGTTTATTTAAGTGTATTTAATATATAAATCAAGTTTTACCATTTTTGAATATGTTTATACATTTTTTTAGATTTTTAACAATAAGGGTATTTTAAATACATATATAAACATAGATATTTAAAAATCTCAAAATAATAGATAAACATATTCAAAAATGGTAAAACTTGGTCCATATGTTAAATACACTTAGATAAACAAGTGCACGAAGAAAAAAGTAAGAAAAAAATTATTGTAAATAATTTTGTTAAGATGAGGCTAAGTGGGGCATTTACTTAGCCCGGGCTAACAGAATCACTCTATAAGATTTATGGCCCGACTTTTATGAAATCTCTTTTCTACGTAATTTTCTTAATATTTAAAATTTTGACGATTGATGAAAGAGTCTACTTCATCCATTAATTTAACATCATTTATAGTATTTTGAAAATCTTTTTATTTATCTAATATCATTATGCATAGACTCTATTGAAAATCAACGTAATAAAATAATTTAAAGCTAAATATCATTTTTGAAGTTATATTTTCAATATCTAAACCATCGAAAATATCATTCCTATGTGGATAAATGATTCTATGAAATATCACTATATTTCAATATATATGTAAGTGAATCTAAGTATTTTTCATAATTTAAACATAAATATATAATTTTTCAATAAATGTGACTCATAAACATTTTTCATCGGGATAAAACTTACTACCTTAGATAAACGAGTAATGTTAAATAAAATGAATGGAATAGATTTTTAATCAAGAGTTAAAATCTAGAAAGTGAAGGAGGTTACATTGCTCTACTACCCAAGACTTGTAACCATCAAAGTTTCTCTAAAATTCTAAATCTTTTGCATGGAGAATGAATTTTATTATTATTATTTGAGTAAAGAATAAATAATGAAATTTATGGAACAATAAAGGATAACAAAATGGTCTCTGATTCAAGCACCTGGAGCATTAAGCTCAGTGCTCCCAGTCCCGGGCACTTTTCTTTCCCTATTTTTGATTTTATATATGATTGAATGCACCTGGGTGCATTAGCTTCAATGCATTTGGGTGCAAAAAATTACTCTTTTATATTTTTAAAATTTTTATAAAATTATTAATCTAAGTATATTTAATTTATAAATCAATTTTTACCATTTGTGGGGACTTTTAGATATTTTTTATTTTTCAAAAAAAGAAGCTGTTTTAGGCATTTGAAAATGACTAAAGTACCCATTTTTGAAAAATAAAAAATATCTACTATCTCCAAAAATGGTAAAACTTAATACATATGTCAAATACATTTAGATTAATAGTTTTATAGAAAATATTTTTAAAAAATATTAAAAAATAAAATTGAAGCTAAGTGCATCTAGGTGTATAGGAACCGGTCCTTTTCCACCAATATATGTACCAAAACAAAAAAAATTTATTTGCAATTTTACATTTTAAATTTTTTAAAATATTTTTGAATCCATAAAATGAAAAAAGGCATTCAAAAATATTTAAAATCTAGAACATAAAATTACAAATATAAACGTTTTATGCTTGGACTCATAATAAAAGAAAAGTGCTCATGTGACTGGATGCATTAAATTCGAGCCCTAAAAGAACGGGTATGCCTAAATGTACCCGCATGCACTTAGGCTCGGTGCACCTTGATGCATTTAACCTATTTTTATTTTTTGAAATTTTTTATAAAAATGTTAATCTAAATGTATTTAACATGTATATCAATTATTAACATTTTTGAAGATTTGTAATTTTTTTGGATTTTTTAAAATCAGTGACATTTTTTAAATTAATAAAAATGTCACTGATTTTTAAAAATTCGAAAAAATATTTTTGCGAATCTCCAAAAATGTTAAAATTTGGTACACATGTTAAATACACCTAGATTAACAATTGTGTAAAAAATTATAAAAAAATTTAAAGAATAAGTATTTATATCCGAATACACTGGAGCTAAGCGCACAAGGTGCACAGTACGTCCTCTAAAAGAAACTTCCCGTATAAATCCTAACTCATGCTCTTGGGAGCATTGAGCTTTAATGTTCCCTCTTTAGGAGTCCTCTCAATGCTCCCTCTTTCAAAGTCTTTTTTTCGTGTGCCCTCGAATTTTTAAATTGAAAATTTGAAAAAATTTGAAACCACAACTTATTTTTACATTTTTACCAAGTTTAACATCATTTGCTTTAATATGGAACTAAAAAAATAATTTTACCTGGTTAAATGTATGTAAAATGCTTAAATCCATTTATATATGTATTAAAATGTAAAAATAATTTATGAAATTATTTTTTCGTTTTCCTAGAAATGATATTTTGGCCAGTTCAAATGTTGAATATACAGATTCGAGATTAAGACATAAATCAAATCTTTTAGTTATGTTGATTTATAATTTTCCCACCTATGAATGATAATTTAAATGGTTTCTTGAATCTACCGGTTTACTTTTTTTTTTTTTTGATAAAAGGAATGACTCTAGCCCGACCTCCTCACAATTTGAAAAGGGTTCGAGATAGAGTAATCTATAGAATTCATTGCCAGAAAATTGTTAATACAAATTTTCTCAAAAATAGCTTGTGGGGGGTTTCCCCACCAAGTGACATGTTCCGTATCAGAAACAGAGGCCAAATCAGCTAAGGAATGGGCAACCGTATTCCCTTGTTTTAGAACATGGTGGACTGAGAGATGAGGATTAGCATCGAGAATTGTTCTGATTTAAGAGATAATGTGACCCATCGGTGAGGAAATCTGGCTGTCTTTGGTCAGGTAGGTGCACAGAATAAAAGAGTCGGACTCAATCTGAACATTACGGAGCTTGAGTTGAAGAGCCCACTGAGTACCCAAAAGAAAAGCGTTTGCTTCCATGAGAAGTGGCTCCCACCTGCCCATCTGTCTCCATCCACTAGTAGCAATGAAGTACCCGCGAAAGTCCCTAATAACAGCAGCAAACTCCAAGACACCCTTATCCAGTAAACAACGGGCATCCACATTCATCTTGAAGACACCCTCTGGTGGTTTGGTCCATCTGGATACAAGAGGAAGGTCCAAAGCGCTCACCTGGTGAAGGAGTTTGGCCCGTCTCATTTGCTCAATATAATCCCGGCACCAGGGCAACGTATCAGCTAGCACAGGTTGAACACCCTCAACCTTGAGTTTGTTCCGTAAGAACCAGATACGCCAGCAATACACAATGAAGAAAGCCAAATCATCACACCTATCTCTGGACGCTAAGAGTGTGAAAATTTCCTGCACCGAGGCCACCGGTAATCTACCGGTTTACTATACTATGCTGATTTATGGATTTTTCGAATAAGACTTACAGATATCATTGACTTGGATGAACTTAGGTTCCTGGTTAGATGAAAACGGATTGGGTAGTTCATCACTAAGGTGGGCCCAATATTAGTGTAGCACACTGAATTTTCAGTAGTACCTGCACCACCAAAGTATTTCTCGTTTTTGAAATAATAAAAATGAAAAAGCTATTAAAGAACAGCAGATAGTGACGCCGGTGGAAAGAGATCGTCTAGGTATGGAGGAGGCACCCCCATACTCCCCTTCACTTGCTCGCCCATAAAAATCCCGGTGGAAAGAGATCGTCTAGGTATGGGGGTGCAGGTATGGAGGCACCCCCATACTCCCCTCCACTTGCTCGCCCATCAAGTAGAAGGTACCCGAATTTGGGATGACAGAAAGTGAATAACAGTTGATGCCGATTAACAGTACTTCGGCTGGAAAATAGAAGCATCGAATATGCCCACTGAATTGAGCTTGAGCGATGCAATTGTTGCAGGAAGGATTTCCCTGTCAGATTCTGTTAAATTGAAAAGTTATTTATGCAAAAGTTTGTAAAATGAAAGAAAATAATATAATATAATAAAAGTAATGGTGAAGAATAAAAATAATAAAATTAAAATAAATATGCTAATTATATAGATAGTTGTATAGAAATAATTGAAAAGTAGCTAGTTGTATAAGAAGATACGAAGAAACAATTAAAATTTTAAGGTAATTGGGAAAGGTAAAAAGTTTTACATTAAAAAATTTTGTGGCCAAACATGCCTGCAATTTGCTCGTGCAATATTCTTGGTTCTACTACAGTTTCATATAACTTCATCAATTTTATTTATTCATGTATATGCATACAAGTCATCTGATTTTATAAATTAGTATATGCAAAATCCTCACAATAAGGAAAAACCAAATAATACTTTCACAACTTGAGGGAGGTAAAAACCAACTAAAATGTTTGATAATAATTGATGTAAAATTCGATTAATTTATTATATTTAACATCATTAGTTTAACTAGAAGACTAAATTTCCTCCAAATCAAGTACGTGCATGGCCCACATTTGCTTAAAAATAAATATATTTTTACATAAATTAGGAAAAATGATTAAATCGATCCACATATATATTAAAATGTATTAATATTTTTTAGTATCATTCATCCATAAAGTAGAGACATTTTTTATGAAATATAATAGTGACATTTTCAATATTAAAAATACTACTTAAAAATTAATTTTTAGGATGTGTTTCAAAAGTGATAACGCTTCTAAATGAAAATTTTTTTATACGAAATTTTTAAAATAAGATAAAATAATATGATACGAAAGGGTTAATGATGAGGAATACAACAAACGAACTTAAAATAAATACATTAATTGTATGAGTACTTATGTCAAAATGATTGAAAAGTAACATATTAGAAAGATATGAAAAAATAATTTTAAAAGGGTAATTGTGGAGAGTAAAAAATTTTAAACATACAGGTTCTAGTTGAAAAGTTTTATCTTAAAACAAACACACCTTTAGGGTTACATCATTTTACTACGTTACTTTTACACATTTGTAAATGAAAGCCCATTTACAATAATTCTAAACAAATGCAAAGGTTTTTATAATAATATAAATGATATTAAATGTAATAAATTGAATATAATTTTGTATCGACTATTAAGATATTAAAAATAAAAAAGATTACATGTAACAGAAGTTTCATAGAATCATAGCCCCAATATCATTGTCATGCATATTTGCTTCTTGATCCTCATGAATTTAAAAATTGCGTACGAAAATGCGCATACTTGCACCTTCATTAGACAACGCTAGCAGATCAATGGTGGTGCATATTTCCCTAAAATTCAACATGGTTTCAATAAACGTGGAAAATCAAGTTACTTTCGGACAACAAAGAAAAAGGCCAAAGACCATCCTGCAATCAACTGTCCACGACCAGAGTAGAGCTTCATACAGCCAAACATTTTTCAGCCCAAGTTCATGCTTTCAATGATCCAAACCACCCATAATAAAGATGCTTATCATCAGATAGCAGCATGTTATGGGTATCCAATGCGATTTAGCCACTTGAATGCTTTCTGCTTTTTTTTATGCAGAGATTAATTCCACGAGCCATAGATAATTGCCTAATCAGAATTTTCAAAAAACACGAGCTTGCTTTATTTGAAAGAAGCAATTTCAATCTGGGACATTACAAGCAACATCGCTGGTGAAAGAATTATTATTCTTGGAAAATTTTCAAGTGTAGACGAACCTTCAGACGAAGCACTAAGACACGTGATCCGTGGTTTGCAATGATTTATACCCTACAGAGTTGACCAACTATGATGAAAGTGTATGCGTGGCTTGTGTGGCTTTCTGGAGATCATTTCCTGATAAATGAAACTCCCTTCTCAATGCTGGCAGCTAGCTCTTTCTTTGCCTTCTCCAGGCCAGATCTGTTGAGAAAAGGAGGGAATAACAAAAGTATATCATAGATAAAAAGGAAGTTGGGAAACAGACGAATTCCATGAAGTTGGAGTCATTAACAGGGGAGATGCAGATTCTGCACAGAGGAAGTACATGATGCATGTAGAATCTGGGCTATTCATCAGTCAAGCTAATGCACGTATGCTAGGCAAGACAGATGACAGTTCACCAGCCTACAGCAAGCATGAAAGCATGGATAATCCAGCTGTTCTTAGATGCTTTAATTTCAGAACCGCAGAACAGAAGGCAAATATGGGGTTGTCTGAGCCATCAGTATAATGAAGGAACAAATGCAGCAACGTACAGATAGCCTGCCTATAAAAATTAAGGATTAAGGTACATGTGGCATGTTCTTTGGTAGAATGGTATGAATATAAAGTTTGTGCAGGTTATTCAGCTAATTGTTCTTAGGCTTTGAATGATAATGGAAGTATTGATGCCACGAAAGAGTCTCATTTTACATGCATGGTAGATTAGGTAATCAAAATGCACCCAAACCCATATGGAGGATAAGGCATCCACATCATGATGATGTTCTTGGCATTGTTGGCACCAGCAGCAATAGCGAAGATAATATTTGGGAACTTGACCATTTTTTTACCAACCTTTCATACTCATTAAGTGGCCCTAGAGGGTAGACTTCTTCTACACCACTGCGACCCAGCCGTACCTTGGATGCGAAGAATGGAAGTTCTGTAACCTGCAGCAAAATCATGCTTTCAAATATACCCAAAAGGAATCATCCCATTGCTAGTAGCAGCAGCAATAGGAATGAAGTAAGAGAAGGCGAACTGCAAGGAAAACAAGGGATACCTGAGAAGCTACAAATGAACATTCCACTATGCCAGCATCACCTTGCAAACCATGCAAGCATGCATCAGCAAATTTCGCAGCAGAATATGCCTGCAAATTTGCTAACTGATTAGGAAAACTATCCTAGGTTGGCACGACGTTGAAGGAAATTGGAATGGATGAACATATTTAAAAGAAATTAACCATTGATAGTGTTGCTGAACCTGCCCCAGCTTTTGCCTGCAAAGATGCATATAGACAGTTCAGTGTGGAGCTGTAAATGAATTGATGGCATCAGTGTTACAACAGTGTAAGAAATGCATACTACGGCTGGATGGGATTAGTGATATGCAGTTTAGGCATGAACAATATCTCAGGTTTTTGCAACTATTTTATGCTTAAAAAGTTCTGTTATGTTCAAGTAAATGTAACCCTAAATGCCTAATTAGCAAACAGATACCGTATTTCTATTATTTCTATTGCAAAGGCACTTCCATGATAGACTTCAAGGTCAAGCTACTCTCTCCCAAGTCTCAACTGGTGAGCTATGGGGTAAAATACTGGTCCATCACAAAAATAGGTAGACCTTTGATTCATGAGTTACACAAATATTCTGTGGAAGTATTTGATCTAGTAGTTATGGGCCATGTATGAACTCAAACAGCATGGACTGCAGCAACCCAAAAGACATTCCATAAGCCTCTGCATAGTTTATGTTCCGCTAATCCTAGTCATGCAGAGTTTTTATCTGCAATGCTACAGAAGAGTCCGCAATCAATTCTAAGCCAAACATTGTTGCCAGTACCTGTGCCAACAGATTGAAGGATCAGGATAATAAAAGGATTAACCTACAGTCAGCTTTATCTGTGCGATGCATACCTCAACAACTTCTGTGCCACCATTCTGGATCCGATCTGTGAGGTAGTTAATTTCTTCTGAAGTAAAAGAGCAAGGGGGCTTAACCTGTATTGTTGGTTTTCTAGGTTAAGTTTTCAATCACAAGAAGTTACACTAGCCAATTAAAAACAGAAAAACCATTGTGAACATCCAATGTGATGTACATGGAATCAATTTCACAAGAACTTGCAAATCAAGCCAATGACTCAGATTTTCAGACCCACAGTAGCATGAGGGGTAGCTGTCAGGCCAACCATGTAAAGAGTTCTGCCTGGTCCATTCGTCTAGTGGGAACCACACATGCACATCCATTTTGAACTTTCAGTTCCAAGCCATTCCCATTGTTTGCAAGTTCCCATGTATTGTGCAGATTGATGATTTGAGGAGCACTGGAAAAGGAGCTTAAATGTTTCTCACATGATCAAAATTTGCACATGCAAATTTTCTAATGCAAGTTCAATTAACAGGAGCCACAAAAAGGGATATGATTTGAAATTTGGAGATCAGTTCTTTCCAACCTGTGACAATAGGGGCAGAATGGTAATCCCGGCATGGCCACCAACAACTGGAACATGTACTTCCCGAGGGTCAATTCCCAATACCTCAGCCTGTAGTAACACAACATAAAAGTAATCATGAGATCTTCCCTAGTGACGCTACCAACAAGATCTGAATCACCAGGGCATCTATGGCCTGTAGTACAACAACAACAGAGCAGACTTAGATCAATCATGAATCACCATTCCGTGGCGACACTAGAAATCAAATCAGAATCCCAGCCCACAAAAAATGTAATAACAAAAAAAATAATAATAATAATAATAATAATAAAATAAACAAACAAACAAACAAAATACTATGAGCGGAACGGTTTCAAGCTATTTTATGAATGGAGAAGAGCTAGCCAACACAGCCAATTCGAACTCAAGAAATATACTGTAATTAGACAGAAAAGCTCTGAAGGTGATAAAAATCAAAATGCAGGTCAGTCTGCCCTTGATGGATATACCTTCCATACAGTGAATTGACCACGTCAAATCATATTGTGGCAAGGAGCCCCAATAAAGCATTGAAATGCATGTCGAGCTATGCATACAAACTACAAAACCAGCATAAAACTAATCTTCTACAGCTAAGAAAAAAAAAAAAATTTGAAAGATGAAAAAGATTATAATCAACTTCCCAAAAAAGTGTAAATATAAAACAACCAATTACATACCACAATTTAATTCAAAAAAAAAAAATTTACATACCACAAAGGTATTAGCTCTCACGACATCAAGGGTAGTTACTCCCAAAAGTAGCTTAGGATCAAATGTACCAGCTTTTTTGAAAACCTCAGCAGCAATTGGGACAGTGGAATTTACAGGATTACTGATCACATTTACAATTGCACGTGGACAACATTTAGCAACTCCCTCGCAAAGAGTCTTAACAATTCCAGCATTGATATTGAACAAGTCATCCCTTGTCATTCCTGGCTTCCTAGGAACACCAGCTGGAATAATAACAAGGTCCATTCCTGTAAGTGCGTTCTCTAATTGTGGCTGTCCCAAGAATCCACGTACCTGAAAAATAATACCAAAAATTTTGAATTAAGAGCATGTTTGGTAAATACAAAAACTTTTCAATCTCCTCAACTATCCTATTTTTAAATTTTTTTTACATATTTCCATAAAACTACCCTACTTTTCAATCATTTCTATACATCTACTCATACAACTAACCTATCTATTTAAAGTTTATTCTCTTTATTCTTCATCATTAACCCTATCATAAAGTATCATTTTTCTACCAATTTAAAAACTTTACACTAAAAACTTTTCATACAAAAGTTTCATCACTTCCCAAACACACCCTAAATGTAGTAGAAGAAATCAGCCTCAACAATCAAATTTCCCGAAGTGGCAGGCATCATCACTGTAACAAAACAAAGGTCCAGTTGACAACTTAAACAAATGTGCAAAAGGCATAGACAGCTAGACCAGACTTGAATTGAGACATGAAGTCCAACAAAAAATTTTCTTTATTTTTTGCCTTTTTCCCCTTATAAATTTTTTCCAAGTTGGAAATCAGTTCACAGATTTTTCTATAGTCCTGGCTTCTGATTTTTTAACTCATGACCTGACCAAAATGAGTTAAGCATGATTCTTTAGTTAATAGCATCGATGCATCATTAGTTATTTTCTGAAACATATAACATTTGATGCATGCGTTGTAAAACCAAGTTGTCTGAAATAACTTGCCTGAAACTAGGATTCTTAAACCGAAATGAACTAATTTTGCCATTTACAGGAAATGAAGCAGCATGAACAGCATCCGATCTTTCAAATGCAAATCCCCTAGACAGCCAAACTCTGATCATGAAACTGTAACCTTAAAAATACTTGAAGGCTTTGTGATATTACTAACATTATAAAAGTTTCGAAAAATATAAAAATTGTGAGGAGAAGTACCACGGCCCCAGTGTCCATGTGACTGACGTCTGCTGTAACACCTGGGGAGTTGACAACATCATAAAGATGTAGTACTGAAACCAATGGATTCATCTTCATCAGCATTGCAAGTGGCTGACCAATTCCTCCAGCAGCACCTAAGATTGCAACCTTGAATCCAGATGCTCCACCTTTTGATCGACAAACAGAAGTTCTCAAACTGGAGCTTCCTTCCATTGTCTGGTCCAAAGTTGACGCCATTTGACAATAAGATAATAAAGTAGAAAATGATCGGTGAAATAGTGTTAAATAAAGTGTTTCCATTTTCAGGACTGACACATTACTAAATTATACTGTTACAAACCTAATAATACCAAAGCCACACAGTCATTATGGAATGCTTCATCATCTCATAATCCATCCACAGTGTAGAAAACAACCCCAGAAGATTTTGTTTTTAATTTCAGAGTTTAAATTTTGGTCTTTACAAACTCCATAAGATTATCACAAAGATTATAGTTGGCCAATATTAATTCAGATATCAATTTTTTGGGAAAATTGTAGATATCCTTGTCATTCTCTATTTCAAGCCTACCATGATGCCAATGTACAAGAAGGTACAAAGCAGAAGTCCTTAAATAGGAACAGAATTATGTCCTATCTTTACATGCTCTCTCCTCGCTCAAACGAATAGATGAATTCATGTTGAGCACACAAAATCACTTCTGAAGAGCTATCAAGGAGAATGCAGCCAATTTTTTTTTCAAATCACCCAAGAAGAAAAAATTGATACAGGTTACTCCTATCAAATATATAGCAAAACCATGTAACACTGAGTGCTTAGATAACTAGAAAGACCAAAAGCCAGCAATGCTGCTTACCATGAGTTTACATCAATGTAAGGTTAAAACAAGCACTTAAGTGTCCAACTTGCTAACGGATATACTGACTGGAAAAGCTAGCCTGAACAACGGAATGAAACACCAAATAGGAGGTCTGACAAGTAAAAAAACAGGAACTTTAATCGCTAAGGTGATTGTTCCGATGAAAAGTATTGGAAAGGAAAGAAAGTGTATCAGCAAGGAAGAAGATGATAACAACCACTAAGCGAATAAACCTTAAATAAGGGTAATGAGTTGAAATAAAGATGATGAAGAGAAAAGTGTTGAGTGCTATGATAATTTGACATGTATATACCAAATAAACCGTTGGAAATGAATTTTTCCGTAATGATTGGCAACATGGATTAGATGGAAATGGAAAAAAATGCCATGACAGTTCCATTTCCTAATGACTGATTCGGTAGATACGTATGAACCCTTTCTCCCGCCATTAGCTATATTTTCAATCATCTTCAGTGTGAGGTGTTCAGGATGATCCGAGAGGATGGAATGGAACGAGGTTAGGATGAAGAGATTACATAAGAAGGGGTGTATTGAAAATGGGAAAGTAGTATTGGAAATGTAAAAAAGTAAGGTAAAAAAGAAAGCGACAATTATTTGTGTACACTATTATTGATTTTATCTCAAATGAACTTATATATCATGGATCAATAGAAATACTACAACCTGTCTCTACCAACCTGATAGGTGGTGACTGGTGACAAATAAAAGAATCTATAGATATCATCATTTTCTATAGAATGAAATCCAAAACATTATTAGCAGCCCCAAATACGCCAATAGCTAAATATAAAGATACCCAAGTTTCTTAAGGTTACAATGACAATTGCGGAAATTAGATAAAATCATTTACAAAATAATACTAAAATTAGAAAAATAATAAAATGCTGAAAAAGGAGAAGTCATATACAGAAATAACGAAGAAACAGGGAAAAAGGATAAGGATGCCAACATTTGTATTGAAATGGCCACTTTCGAAGAAACCAGCGAAACCCATGTTATAAAGTAGATGAAAATACAATTAGCTAGCACGGATCCGGAGAATAGAAAGTACAGAGAGATTCAGAAATTGAAGAAACAATTGAAAAAAAAAAAAGGAAAATCAAAGTGGCAGAGAGCAAAAGGGGCCGCAAGAATACAGCTTTACAAAAACAAACATAAAAATAAATAAATAAATAAATAAAAACTAGAAGATGAAATTTGAAAATTACAGCCGAATTTCTGAATTTCAGACCAGAAACTTCCCAAAAGAAGCCTCATGAAGGACGGGTGCGAAAAGAAAAATCAAAACCTGCAGATCGGGAGGGTTGATATGAGCTGAAATCCTAGCAATTCGCTCGCTAATCTCCTTACTCGGCTTCATTTTTTACGTTCGAGTCTTCAACACCCGAGAGACGTTGGAAAAGAGTAGCAGGCAGGACAGCCGATTTCGGTGATCGACAACTTGCTGCTATTTTTAAAGGGGCAGATCCTCTTAGACGGTATAAGTTAGGCTTACTTTGCCAAAAGTGTTTTTTTTTTTTTTTTTTTTTTGATTGATATAAGAATTACTCTATCCCGACACCCTGTCCCGTTGGAAAGGGTTCGGAGGAGAGTAATCCATGTCATGCATTGCCAAAAAATTGTCTTTACAAAGTTTCCCTACGACTACTTGAGGGAGATTTCCCCACCAAAAAAGATGATTAACATCAGAGCAAGAAGCCACCTCGGCTAAGGAGTGGGCAACCTCATTACCCTGCCTAAGAACATGATGGATAGAAAGGTGGTCATTAGCAATGAGGATAGATCTGATGTGAGAGATAACATGCCCCATTGGAGAGGATATCGTGTCATCACATGCTAGGTACTTGCAAAGGAGGAGAGAGTCAGATTCAATCAGGACTTGGCATAGCCTTAGTTGGAGCGCCTACTTGGTCCCCAATAAAAACGCATGAGCTTCCATGAGGAGCGGTTCCATCATACCCGTCCATCTCCACCCCCTAGCAGCAACAAAACAGCCCTTGGAATCTTTGATAATGGCAGCGAGACCAATAACACCCCTGTCATCCACGGCTCGCGCATCAACATTCAGCTTAAAAGCCCCCTCAGGCGGTTTAGTCCATCTGGCCACCAAAGGAAGATCCAGAATACATGCCTGACTAAGGAGTTTAGCCCTCCGAAATTGTTCGTAATACTCACGGCACCAAGGAAGTATCAGATCAAAAACCGGTGAGGCTCCATCTTCTCGCAGCTTGTTCC
Source organism: Annona cherimola (assembly GCA_030490835.1). Classification (NCBI taxonomy): domain Eukaryota; kingdom Viridiplantae; phylum Streptophyta; class Magnoliopsida; order Magnoliales; family Annonaceae; genus Annona; species Annona cherimola. The sequence continues at coordinate 27,809,730 of CM059977.1, forward strand.
TGAGAAACCAGACCCGCCAGCAGAAAAGGATAAAGAAAGCCAGATCCTGCTCTTGGTTCTTGAGGGACAGTGTACACAACGTTTGAATAACTGAGGGCGGAGGAGAGCACAACCTAGTAGCCAAATGGCCAAACCCCGCAATATAAGGGCATCCCAGAAACAGGTGGTCAGAATTTTCTACCTCCCTCTTACAAAACAAGCATGCAGTATCCACCGGAATACCCCACCAAGATAAGTTCTGCAAGGTGGGAAGAGCATTCTTTACCAGCCGCCAACCAAAAAACAGCACTTTGCTGGGAAGGTTTGTCCGCCAAATGGCCCGAAAGCATGAGGAGAGGTTATGGTTGTCCGAACTCGGGGTAAGCAGCCGGTAGGCTGACTTAACTGAGAATTGTCCATTTGGCTCGTGGACCCAGAAGATGCAGTCCTCTTCATCATCCTGTGGAAGGGGAATCATACTAATTTTCTGCCACCTCACTTCACCAACCGCAGCCACAACCTTCTCCGTGATCCAGGATTTGGTGTCCCCGTTGATGAAGTCACAGACACGAGCCTCCTCAGGAATGGAGCACGGGAGAGGTCCCGCCTTGGAAGCCACCGATTTAAGCCATATATCCTTAAAGAACCGGATCCTCCTCCCATTACCCACTCTCCATCTGCATCCAGACTGAACGGCATCACGCGCCTTAAGAATGCTAGTGTTTTTTTAATTGATATTTATATCCAAAAACGTACTTTTTTTTAAATTTTTTCAGTTTTATTTCGTGGACACGTAAAGCTAAATGTATTAATCTATAAATTAAGTTTTACCATTTTTAGATGTTTTTAAATATTTTTATTTTTAAACAAAGTGAGGGTATTTTATAAAAAATTTCTTCATCGTGTAAGGATGTAAAAGGGACTTAATTTTTTTGAGATCATAAACGGATTTGATTTTAATATGACATGATCTTTTATGGTCGAGCTCATGGAGATAGTCATGTGTTCCACTCAAAAACATTTATTTATTTATTTATTAGTTTTTTCATGGACATGTAAAGCTAGATGTATTAAATTTATAAACCAAGTTTTGTAATTTTTCGATTTTTAAAATCTTTTTTTTATTTTTAAACATAGTGGCAAACCAGAAAATTACAAAAATGCTACTATATTTAAAATTTTAAAAATATTTAAAAAAACTAAAAATGAGAAAACTTGGTTTATAGATTTAATGCATCTAACTTTACATGTCCATGAAAAAAACTAAAAAATAAATAAATAAACATTTTTGAGTCAAACTCATGACGGCCTCCATGCGCTCGACCATAAAAGATCATACCATATTAAAATCAAATCTGTTTATGATCTCAAAAAAATTAAGTCCCTTTCACAACCCTTACATGATGAAGAAATTTTTTATAAAATACTATCACTCCTAAAGGAATGCATAAAATCCCTACTACAAGAGAAATTGCAATAACAACCTACACACTTCAGGACTAGGACCTGCGTTGGCACAATATTTGCCTTTGGCCAATACCAGCTGGGCTATTTTTTTTATTTTTTATGAATATGTTAAGTTATGTATATTTAATCTATAAATTAAGTTTTACTATTTTTGGATATTTTAAAGTATTTTTATTTTTAAACATTGTGGCATGGCAACAATATCACCATGTTTAAAAATCAAAAAAAATTTTAAAAACATTCAAAAGTGGTAAAACTTAGTTCATAAATTAAATACGTCTAGAGTTTTCACAAATAAACTCACTATGTTTGACCCTAACCCTACATATATCTCTACTTTTTAGAAATCAAAAATATAACCACTACACTTGCATATATTTCCAAAAATGTCCTCTTCATTAAAGGTTGTTAAGTAAATTAATGATCATCTGTTTAAATGTTAATTATATTTTCATAAATGTCAAAGATCTCCCTGGTGTAAAATAGTAAAAGATATAGTAAAATGAAATAAGAATGAAATTAGAGTTCTCTATATTTAAAATTCTTATGTAATTAGGGTAGTAATGAGTTATGATATTCGAAATTTGAATCTAACCTTAAATTCGATAGACATATTAGTAATTTCATAAATGGACTAACAGTGTTTATTAAAGTCGTAATGGAGTAGGCATTTTTGGGATTAGATACAAACGTCGTGGGTATATTTGAAATTTGTAAATGTAATGAGTATATTTGGAATTAAAGTCAAATATAGTAGATATATTTGGAAAAATCTCATATATCTTGTTCATTAAAAAACCTAAAAGAATAAACAAAAATATATTTTTCAGGGCCATGACAACTCTATCGTTGTGGTAAAACCTGCCGTCACTAGATAGAGGGCACACAGGTTCGAATCACCTTCTCACCTTGTTATGGGGTGATTTTATAACAAGTTCCTCGAGTTGTGCAGTTTTTTTAATTCCCCACTGTGAGAGTTTCATATAAATTTTTCTTAGTATTGGAAATTTGTAGAAAAAATTGTCTTCATGTCAAGAAGGTATGACTGTACTTAATTATAATATCAGTTATCATATTATATAAATTCTAATCTAAAAAATATGTTTTCTTCATCCAAAAAATCAATGGCGGCAACCAAAGGTTCAACAGATATGAATTCACACATGTCTTTAGGAGTGGTAATTGTGCTCATACACTAACAACCCTTATATTGTCACAGGAGTTGTCTGAATGTTGTAGGATAAATGTCCCCTCCTTGTATCTATGGGAGCTGGTCATATGCTCTCGGGTGCATACACTTATTTTTTTTATTTTTTTTGAAATTTTTTTATACCACTATTATATTAGTGTATTTAGTGTGTGTATTAATTTTTACCATTTTTGGAGTATTTTCGATATTTATTTTTTAATTTTGAAAATCAGTGGCATTTTAGTAATTTAAAATTACCTAAAATGCTACCGATTTTCAAAAATAAAAAATAAATATCTAAAATATTCCAAAAATGGTAAAAATTTATAAAAATATTAAATACACCTAAATTAACAATCTTGTAAAAAAAAATTTAAAAAACTTAAAAAATAGGTATATGCACTCGAGAGCATTGAGGCTTTCAATGCTCCCGGGCACATAAGATCAGTTCCTGTATCTATAGTGTTCTGATCGTCGTTTCTTTCGTCTACCAATCGGACGGTTGAGATATCTTGATCAGAAGCAAAGCAGAACTACGAAGCTTCCCCAGGGTCCAGGAACACGTGTTGTACATGCGAGCCTGCCAAGTGTCGCCGACTCGCTGTCGCCGGTAAGCTTGGTACACAAAGTGAATGCCGCACGGGCGATCGGCTGCGCAACTTTGCTTGCACGGTGCATTAAATAATAAATACTATCCATCACTTTTTTATCTTCTTTATTCTAGTAGTCTAAGCCGTTCAATAATAATTAAAGACTAGAATATTAAAAAGCATAATATTTTTCATTTAAAATTTGAAAAAAATATTTATATCGGGATTCACAGTTTTGATCATAAAAATACCTACAATCACGATCTAAAAAATGTACTCGACTCTGTACCTTTTGAATATGATTTAAAAATTATTACGCTACCATTTGAAATTTTGAATACGATTCAAAAATTACAGTATCACTATTATTTATTTATTTTAATTTTTTTTTTTAAAAATAAAATAAAATTACAGTACGATTCCTCCATTCCGCCCCTGTGAAAGTAACGACAAGAATGGCGTTGTAGTAGACGGGCAGAAAAGAGCACGAAAAATGCTACGCATTGGTGATGATATATGATCTCACAGCAACGGTGCTTCTGTTATTTGTTTTTTCCCACAGGATTTTTTAAATATACCCAGTACGTTTTATCCTATCTTAAATATAAACACAATATTTTTAAAATTCCAAATATAACTGCTATATTTGCAATTTATCTCTAAAACATTGATTCCATAAATTAATGTCGTTGGTTAATAGACGAAGTTATTGATATACCTATCACATTTAGATGACACTGAAAAAATTGAATGTCATAGCTCCTTAGTGCTTTAATTTTACATGAACTCTTAACCTTAATTTCATTATTATCTTTTACTATTTTGTATCAAGAATATTTTAGGTATTTATAAAATTTAACTAATGGTTTTTTATAAAATGAGTACTTTCTAATTAAATGCAAATATAGTAATATATTTGGAATTGAGATCAAATGTAATTCGCATATTTAAGAAAAGATCTTTCATTTTATATTGATGCAAAATAAATTATTGCTACTTGGCTGATTTACATTGAAATGTTGAGAATTATATGACACTTCTTGTAATTATTAGGTAAGTTTGTTAGCAATTAACATTTTTATTTGGTATATTTGTTAGTTAACATCTATTATAATTCGACAGTCTAGTTCTAATTTATTTCATGTACTTTTAACAAATCAGTTTGTACAATATTTATAGACAAGTCTGTGTAATCATCCGCTAATCCGTTTATTAATGGGTTATAAACGCATATAAAATTGAGGTTTTGAAAATAAATTACTAAAAAAATTAAGGTTAGATTTTATAAATGATTTATTAAGGTTAAACCTTATCCCACCCAACTCGATTGAGTTACGCTCTTATATTGATAAGTGGCTAGAGCTCACAAGTAACTAATTAAAATAAACAAAAGATATTTGATACAGATGAAAATAAAACATTTAATGGCGGGAAAAAAATTTGAAATAATAAATAAAAGGCTAAAATACCGTGTAAACTCTAACTTTCATTTATATAATATTTATTATTATCTAGATAAATAAAGAACAAAATGTGCTAGATAAATTTTAGATGCAAAATAGTGATCAAAATATTTATATTTTTATTAAATGAATGAAAAATTTATAAAAATAATTTAAATATTTGTAAAGATATTAATTTATATTATTTTTCAAAAGATACATGTAATTATAAGATAGAATAAAAATAAATAATTTCAGTAATTATAATCTAGGTAAAAAGATATTTTGAGAATATAAAGTTAATTAATCTCAAAAGCACACCAAAAAGTAGCTTTGTCATCCATCAAGTTAGACATATTCGTTCACAACTTAGATCGGATGAGAATATATGATAAAAAAAAAAAAAAAAGTGTTATAAGTTGAGGACGAGAAAGTTCTATAAAAAATTTAAAAAAATTATATGAAAAATTGGAAAATTAGGTTTTTTAAATAAGAGAATATCTTTACTAACAAATTGAGAATATTAATATTTTCACTAATGATCTTCACGTTTGTTACAGCCTCATACATATCTTTACTAACTATCTTACGTAAGCATCGTAAGTCATCACTTATATGAAAAAAGCTACTCACTGTTACAAAATAAACCGAGGCACCCAGAATATTTATAATCACGCAGGACCGGTACTTAAAAGTCTTATTACCGTTAATTCATCTTTCCATATAAAATACATGTTTGTTTTATTTTGAAAAATTTTAATTTTAGTCATATTAATCTTTTGTTTTGTCTTGATACATTTTGTTCTTTTGTTGTTGCTTCACTTTTGCTTATTTTAATATTCTATTGCTTTTTTATCAAAAAAAACTATTTGCTTTCTGGTTTATTTCTTTCTTAATTTCTAAATCGACTTACTATTCGCATGACTTAAAGCCATTTTTATTTTCTTTATAGCAGAAAATAAGCTTACATATCATTTACATCAGGAAAAATATCTTATTATGTTTAGGTATTGAATTTGCAGTTTCGAAATCAATTTATAAATTAAATAATTTTATAACATTGACTTTCCAGTTTAAATACATTGTGCTCATGCAGCTCTTGATCTAGGAAACTTGATTTTCTAACTAAGGGTGTATTTAGAAAGTGATAAAATTTTTAGATAAAAAGTTTTCGGTGTAAATATTTTTAAATTAATAGAAAATGATGTCGTATAACGTGGGTAATGATGAAGAGTAAAGAGAATAAATTTAAAATAAATATGTTAGTTATATATATAGTTATGTAAAAATAATTAAAAAATAGGGTAGTTGCATAATAAGATATGAAACAAATAAAATTAAGATAATTATGACAAGTAAAAAATTTTAGACTGAAAAGTTTTATTTCGAAAAGTTTGGTTGTAAATAAATATACCTTAATGTGTATTCCGGAAATAATAAAACTTTTAGATGAAAAGTTTTTAGGTTGTGTTTGGAAAGAGATAAAACTTTTGAATAAAAAGATTTTAATGTAAAAGCTTTTAAATTAGGGTGTGTTTGGGAATGAATAGAACTTTTGATGAAAAGTTTTAGAAAGTAAAAGTTGTCAAATGATGTGATATGATAGAAATAATGATGAGGAGTAAAGATGATAAAGTTAAAATAGATAGGCTAATTGTATGAGTAGTTGTGTAGAAATGATTGAAAAGTAGGGTAGTTGTATGGGAAAATGTGAAAAAATGATTAAAAAATATAATAATTATAGAGAGTGAAAAGTTTTAGATTGAAAAGTTTTAAGTTCCTTATTACCAAACACACCCTTAGTATAAAATGAGGTGATATGATAGAGGTAATGATGATGAGTAAAAAGAATAAAATTAGAATAGATCAATTAATTATGGATAGTTGTGTAAAAATAATTCAAAAGTAAAATAGTTGTATAGGAAGATACAAAAAAATAATTAAAAATAGTATAATTATGGAAAATAAAAAGTTTTAATTTGAAAAGATTTTGTTGTAAACAAATATATGTAAAAAAATTTAAATTGGTAGAAAATAACATTACGAAAAGTAAAGAGAAAAATAAAAATAGATAGGTTAGTTGTGTAGAAATAATAAAAAATAAGATAATTACATAGAAAAATGTGAAGTAATAATTTAAAAAATAGAATAGTTACAGACAATAAAAAGTTTTAGCTAAATTTTTTTAAAAAAGTCTTATGTTAAAAAAAATTTAATTTGAGAAATTTTTGTTATAAACCAACATGTACTACATAAATAATTTTAAATGCAACTGGAGAAATGAATTATATTGCGCTGTTAGGTCGACCACGAAAATAGTCAAGAAGATAGACTGGTTCCTTTTGAATCTGAAGAAGTTCCCAAGCGTTACTAACAGCTAGAAATCCTACGAATTTAATATCTAAAAGCTAGACTTTCTCGTCGTTTCTCAATCAATCCCAAGGCTTATCTGTTTGGAGTTTCCAGGCCGTTATGGCCCATATGTATGTATCATGCTGACTGAATTTGAATGGCTGACGTTTGCAGCATGAGATTGTCCATGGACGTGCACATTCCCGCTGCTGCCACATGCACTGGGGTCTAGGGACCAGGGACCAGTGAAGTGCAAGAAATCTTCTAAAGCTAGGTGGCAACGATTGACTAAGGACTTTTCTAAGCAACATTGTTCAAACTTAAATTGAACCATTGTCTTTATTTTCACACAGCTTTTCAATTTTCAAAACAACTTTTGCAATTTTAATTATTGCTTTTTCAATTTTAAATATAATGCTTTTCCTTCTCAATACACATCATTTTTTTTAATATTTTCACCCATATCCCCTCCTATCCATCGACAATAAGAGAACAGATGAACAGGGGTGTGGGAAAGAAGAGAAATCATTCAAAGTAAGAAGAATCCGTACAAAGAAAACTCACAATACAAGTCAAAAGAACGTCCTACCAAAAGCTACCATCATTTGCTTGTATACAACAAATTAAGTTATGGGATATTTAGTTGGCAGTTTCTAAAATTGGAAGAAAGATAACCTTTTACATTCATTCTCTGTTCCACCAAATGGCAAAGGTTAGAGATAATCTAGGGGATGTCCTCAGCCAATTGATCAGCACTACTGAATCACTTTCAACTTTAGCCCTTTTTATTCTCACCCAATACTTATTCTCATCCAAATGCATATTACATTAAAGAATTTTATATAACTTGAAAAAATTTATTTCTTTGAGCTAATTATACGGGCAGTCGTGAGAGGTGGTTGGGAGCTCAAGACAGTTGGGTTAGTCGTGTTCGTGGCCTCGGAAGTGTCGGCTTGCAAGGAATGGCGGGATTGAAACTGAGTGTCGACGAACTACTTGGAGCGGAGCTTCAGATGCTGGCGATTTCAGGGGCAGCTATAAAAAAGATTTCACCGGGTCAAGGAGCTTCTCTACTTTGCTCTTTATGGTCGACAAAGACCTACAACAAAGACATTTTCAGGGGAACGATGCGGAGGCTTTGGAAGCCAGTGGGGGCGTACCAATTCAACGAAGTTGGCGAGAACTTATACCTGATCACGTTGGAGGCGGCTGAGGACAAAGACAGAATTGTGCATGGCTGTCCGTGGACATTTGAACGATATCTTGTGCTCATCTCTGAAATCAAGGAAGAAACTGACCTCGCCCGCGTAATGCTCGTGAAAACGCCGCTGCGGATGCATGTCATGGGTGCCCCATTCATCGTAGACAAAAAGATTCTGGGCGAATGCATTGGAAATTCTTTTGATAGTTGGTCCAATCTGGAAACGACAGAAACAGATATCAAGTTGAATGTTTGGGTTGACTGCCGGGAGCCTCTAAGAAGGGGTATGTTTATTCGAATTGGAACACAGCAAAAACAATGGGTTTCATTCCAGTATGAAAAGCTCCCCCTGTTTTGCTACATCTGTGGGAGGATGGGCCACGCACATCGTGATTGCGCTTTGAAATCAAACCTCCAACAGTTAGTAGCTGAGGATGATATGCCATTTGGCAGTTGGCTCAGAGTGGGGGTTAAACACCTAACGCAGCGCTTTGGATCTTCTAGAGGTAACAGGGCCAATCCTATCAAATACACGGGAGCTCCTTGCAGGGATTGGGACAACCTAGCAGTTGAGGGGGACCGGTGCGTGGAAGACGAGCAAACCTGCTGCAGTAGCAGAGAGATTCCTGCTGAAATGGATCAGGATCAGCAACACAGTGGTAAGGAATACCGACTCTATGGGCAGCTGCAAAGCCACGGCGAGACAACGAATGAGGGTGACGTTCAACCTGGGTGCGTCACGGCCAATTCTGCACAGCACCACTGCCCAGCGCCAGCGACTTCCACGGCCATTTCTGCACTGCATCTCTGCCCGATGCCAACGACTGCCACGGCCATCTCTGTAATGAACCTATGCCCAGCGCCAGCGACTTCCATGGCCACTTCTGCACAGCAATATTGCCCAGCGCCAGCGACGTCCAAGGCCACTTCTGCAATGCATCTCTGCTCGGTGCCAGCGACTTCCATGGCCTTTTCCGCACAGCTCCTCGGCCCGGTGCCAGCGACTGCGATGGCTGGAGGTGACGTTCTGCCCAGGCAGAGTTCCAGCGCCATCTCTACACGGCACAACCAGTCTACACTGTCGACTGCTGTGATCTTGGCGGCTACAAAGCAATACCAATCAGCGCCATCGAAGGCTGTGATTCTGGAGACTGAAACTAGGGATTTGCGGCAGTGGGATAGGGAGGATCTGCAGCTTGCTTCTTCTTGTGTGCAGGCAGGAATTAAGCAGGATGGTGAAAAGGTGGTGCTTCACCAATCTGTTTATGGGACTGGCGTAAGGAGGCAGATTGAGGGAGAATGTCCAAACCAGAATTGCATGCCAAAGTGGGGGAATGATCAGCGTCACACTGAAGGGGAGTTTGATGGGCTGTATGAGGTGCAGATTTGGGATGGTTTAAGGATGGAGGAACAGGGAGAGGGCTGTGTATCCCAGAAGCAAGGGGGAAACAAGTGGAAGAGGAGGGCCCGAATGCGGGATGAATTACACATATCTGAAAGGATGGATTGCCAACCTAAGCATGCGGCCTCTTCTAAGAGGGGCCTGTCCAGTGAAGGGGAAGATCCGAGAGGAACACAAAAGAGAAGCAGACTAGGGCTGCGGACTGATATGATTGAGGCGGTGGCTGCGGGTAGCCTGCAGCCACGCCTCAACTAATATGGCAATCCTAGCTTGGAATTGCCGGGGGCTTGGGAACCCCCGGGCAATTCGGAACCTCCTAGATCTGGTTAGGAGAAAAGAGCCCTGTTTGGTCTTCCTCTGTGAAACTAAATGCTACTCAAAGGAAATGGACGGTATCAGAAGAAGACTTCATTTTGACGGGTGCTTTTGTGGTGGACCCTCAGGCACGGAGCGGAGGTCTGGCCCTTCTGTGGAATAACACCAAAGCTGCTACTATCAGAAGCTTTTCCTTCCACCACATTGATGCCGATTTTTGCGGGTGGCGATTTACCGGGTTCTACGGACACCCTGAAACTCACCAACGACACCTGAGCTGGCACACTCTCAATCAACTGAGCTATGAAGACACGAACCCCTGGCTTGTAATGGGGGATTTCAATGAGGTACTATCACATGACGAGTATATTAGCGAAAGACCTCGGCCCCAAGCCCAAATGGATCGTTTCCGCGAAACCACTGACTCTTGTAACCTTATGGACTTGGGATCTTCAGGAGCGCAAATGACATGGACAAATAACAGACGGGGACATCTTAGGGTGGAAGCGAAGCTTGATAGGGGCCTCTCTACCCCATCATGGCTTAACCTCCATCCTAATGCGAAGATCACCAACCTTCAATCCCCGACATCCGACCACTGTCCGCTACTATTGGTGCTTGATTCAAACATGGGTAGAAGAAGACCGCCAAGGGATTTCAGGTATGAACTATTTTGGAATAGAGATGATGGGGCTACTAGAATTGTGAACCAGGTGTGGGAATCTCTGACGCCAAGGGGGTTGCATGATGGGGATAAGATTTGTTGGAAAACCAAACGGCTCGCCTCGGAACTTTCTAGGTGGAACCGTCGGAAGAGGGGTAATCTTCGGAAGAGTATGGAGCGCAAACACAGAGAGGTTGAGGCTCTTTCCACAATGGACCCAAGTGATGAAAGGGACTGCGCTATTCAGAAACTGAAACGCCAAATCAATCTTCTGCTGGAGGATGAAGAGCAATTGTGGAGGGTTCGGGCAAAGACGCATTGGCTCCACCAGGGTGATCGAAATACAAGTTTTTTCCACCGTATGGCGTCCAACAGAAGAAGAACAAATACCATCGATGCTTTAAGGGATTCTAATGGTAACTGGGTAAGGGGGCAGGACCAGATTTTGGATTTGGCGACTAAGCATTTCTCTGATATCTTCTCGGCGACCTCCCACGCCTCGGCACCATGGGTTGAGAATTGCATTCTGAGAAGAATCTCCAATGAGCAAAGGTTGTGTCTGACCAAACCTCTCTCAACTGATGAGGTAATCATGGTGGTTCAAAGTATGGGTCCTACAAAGGCGCCGGGACCGGACGGATTGTCGGCTGGCTTTTACCAACGTCATTGGAGCACTGTGGGGGCCGATATTATAAAGTGGTGCAAACAGTTCATGATGGAAAGGAATTTGGATCGGCAGCGCAGACTAATTGAGGATCTGAATACAACCACCTTGATCTTAATACCGAAGACTGCCGAAGCTCAATGTCTCTCCCATTTCCGGCCAATCAGTCTGTGCAATGTTGTGTATAAAATTTTGGCTAAGGTTTTGGCTAATCGACTTAAGAAGATCCTTCATGTCATCATTGGCGACGAGCAAAGCGCTTTTGTCCCAGGTCGCCTCATCACCGACAATATGCTCATCGCTTACGAAGTTATCCACTCTTTACGAATGCGGAAGAGGGGGCGCAAGCACGAGATGGCAATCAAGCTTGATATGTCCAAGGCCTATGACAGGGTGGAATGGAACTTCCTTAAGCGGGTTATGGTGGCTATGAACTTCTGCCCGGTGTGGGTAAGCTGGATTCAGAGTTGCATCTCTACTGTCAAATACCGAGTGAATATCAATGGCTTCAAGTCTTCTTTCTTCCACTCCCAACGGGGCCTACGACAGGGGGATCCTCTCTCCCCTTATCTATTTCTGCTGTGCGCAGAGGGGCTTTCGGCTCTGATCTACAGGGCGGTGGCTGGAGGCGCCATCCACGGTATCAGACTTAGGGAGAGGGGCCCGACAATCTCCCACCTACTGTTCGCGGACGATGCGATCATCTTTACTCGGGCAAATGTGGAAGAGGTGGGACACCTACTTGAACTCTTAAACCAGTATGCATGTGAATCGGGCCAGATGGTAAATGTGGACAAAACGGCTATACTTTTCAGCTCAAATACTGACTCCCACACAAGATCAAGGCTGATCCAAATGTTTAGGTCCTCCGGGCGGGACCTTCACCAGTACTTGGGCCTCTCTGCTTGGTTAGGAAAATCTAAGGGGGATTTCTTCAGGGGTATTAGGGATCGGGTCTCGAACCGCATTCAGGGATGGAAAGGCAAGTTGCTCTCGGCAGGCGGGAAAGAAGTGCTGATCAAAGCGGTGTGTCAGGCGATACCGTCATACGCTATGAGTCTGTTCTTATTGCCCAAATCTTTTTGTAATGACCTAAACGGGCTTATAAGTAAATTTTGGTGGGGGGAGAATGATGGCAAACGGAAGATGAGCTGGGTCGCCTAGAAGGACATGTGCAAGTCCAAGCGCGGTGGCGGGATGGGTTTCAGGGACTTCCACAACTTCAACCTTGTGCTCCTCGCCAAGCAGGTCTGGCGTCTTGTATCGGGTAACAACTCCCTTTGCCTCAATGTTCTGAAGGCCAGATACTTTTCCACTACTGACATCTGGAGTTGCAAGTCAAAGCCATCGGACTCCTTTACTTGGAAAAGTATTTTGAAAGCAAGAGATGTGATACAATTGGGGTGCCGGTGGAGGATTGGCACGGGGAACCAGGTGAAGGTTTTTTCTTATACTTGGCTGGATTCTAAGGTGTGGAAAGCGGGGCCCCTTCCTTCACACTTACCAGAGGATATGACGGTCAGTCACCTTATTGACAGCGATTCTAAGTCTTGGATCAGGGACAGGGTGATTGCGGCGCTGGGTGAGAATCGGTGGCAGGAGGTCTGCGGAATCCCCATTCCGGAGGGGCAAGTGGCTGACTGTCTATACTGGACCCATGAACCTAATGGACGATACTCGGTAAGGTCGACTTACAGATTACTATGTTTGGGGACAGCACTCCCTTCTGCCCCGGACATCTTTAGGGCAATCTGGCGGCTGCCATTACCCAAAAAGGTGCTCATCTTTGGATGGCGACTTGCAAGGGACGCTCTTCCAACCCGTCAGAATCTGAATCATAGGGGCATTGAAATTGATACACGCTGCACATTCTGCGGAATTGAGTCGGAAAATATAAATCACTTGTTCTTGGATTGTGGTGTGACTGGTGGGGTGTGTTTGATTGCAGCTGGTCCGGGTCCTCATGGGGCGACTGTTATGGAGATTTTGGATGCTCGGGTACAGGCAAAGAGATACGACGACTTGGGTTTCTTTATCCTGTGCTGTTGGAGGATCTGGTTTCTAAGGAACAAGCTGAGAGCGGATGGATCTTTACCGTGTATTTCTGATACCATTGCTTGGTGCACTGAATTTCGCAACCAATTCAATTCGGCGAAGGAGCTAATCCAATCGGGGACGCTAACGCGAGCATTGGTTACTAGATGGCTCAGACCGCCTCTTGGTTTTGTCAAGATCAACACGGATGCTCGAAATCGAGGGGTTTTGGATGGTTTTGGCTGTGCGGCTGTGATCAGGGATTCTAGGGGGCTTTTTATTGCTGCACGGGGTTGGAAACGTCATGGGTTTTGTGAGCCGTTGTTCTCTGAAGCGACCGCCTTTCTGCTGGGGATCAAGTGGGTCGTTCAACTAAAAATTAGATTTGCTCTGTTTGAGACGGACTCTCTTCTGCTTTCTGCTTACCTATCCAATGATGACCCTCTCTCCTCCCCTGCTGGTTTTATCATTGATGATATTAGATCTATTCTTAGAGGAAATGAGTCATTTTCTGTCCATCATGTTTTAAGGCAGGGAAACGCAGTGGCGCATTCCCTTGCTGATCTTGTTGCGGTGTTCACCACGAACTGTCTGTCGTGGTGGGGTACTCCCCCCAATGCTGTTGTTGGGAAAATTTGTACAGACAATTTTTTGGCTATGAATTACTTGGATCTTTCTATCCCTACTCCCTCTCAAATTGAAAGAGGGTAGGTATAGAATAGACCCATTATCAAAAAAAAAAAAATTATACCCATCGCCCAACTAGTAGACTAATCCTTTTACATGAGAGTAGTTTTCATTTGTTTCTCGTGTAGTTTTCATTTGTTTTCCCTAATTATATTTTTCAATGCTATTTTATTTATGAGATTCTGTGCAAATTGCTCATTAAATTAAACAGCATTTTTGAAACACTTTGATTTTGAAATCAATTTTTGAAGCACTTTTTTTTTTTTTTGATAAATGGATGCACTCTATCCCTGACCCCTTTCAATGTGGAAGGGGTAATGGATGGAGTAATCCAAGTAATTCATTGCCAAAAAATTGTTGAAACACTTTTGAATCTGTGCTTATTGGGTGAAAATTGAATGATTTGGAAGCTCGTGGCAATTCGCATTTTCCAAAAAAATTCCCCTCACATTATAAATTTTTCTCTGTGATATAACATTTTGACTACTTAATCATCTTACTTTTCAACTATGAGTGTGTTTGGGAATGAATAAAACTTTTGATGAATAGTTTTGGAGAGTAAAAGTTGTCAAATTATGTGATATAATAGGGATAATAATGAGGAGTAAAGAAGATAAAGTTAAAATAGATTGTGTAGGTAGTTGTGTAAAAATGATTGAAAAGTAGGGTAATTGTATAGAAAAATGTGAAAAAAATAATTAAAAAATATGGTAGTTTTGGAGAGTGAAAAATTTTAGATTGAAAAGTTTTAACTTGACATTTTTTGCACATTGCCAAACACACCCTATATTTCATCTTTTACTATAAGTATTTTTACTATTCCTGCTGTATTTCATTTACTTCTAGTCGTTATCATTGTCGTATATATTATATCACCCTCTCGCTTTTTAACCTTTTTATCTTATTTTTTTATTTTTTCCTCGTTAACAAAAACACCCGAAAATCCATCCAAGTTTCTACTTGATTCTTTTTCCCAAGTCTGAATTCCATGGAAGCCATTGAGTTTCTACTTGACAGAGAAATCTGTGGTCACGGTTTTTGAAATGTGATCACAAAGTTGTCATATATGTATTTCGGGCTCGGAGTTCAATATAGCTTATTCAAATTTAAAATTGTTAATGGATGATGAAAAATCTAATCCATTCATTATATTTAACATTATTTGTTTATCTAAAAGACCAAGTTTCATCTAAATTAAATATATGCGTGAGCGACCTTTACTCAAAAATAGGTATATTATTTGTAAAATGGAAAAAATGCTTAGATTAATTTATATATGTATTAAAATGTAATAATACATGGTAAAATCATTTACCTACATAGTAATGATATTTAGCCGATTTAGACATTGAAAATATAATTTTAAAATTAACATTGAATATTGAATCATTTTATTACTTTGATTTTATACATTTGTAGATAGAATCCATGAACTGTGATACTAGGTAAGTAAAAGAATTTTCAAAATATTATAAAGAATGCTAAATGTAATAGATAAAGTAGATTTTCTATCACCAGTCAAAATATTTAAAATGAAAGATGTTACATAGAAAATGGGTCTTATAGAAATTCCCGTGTATATTTTTTTAATAATAATATCATTAAATAACAGCATATAGATATCCGTTACTATAATTTCAATAATCTAACCAAATATGTTGTGATTAGGACTTTAATCATCTACAGACAGCCAATTCTAGGCTGACTCAAAAATGTATTTTTTTTATTTTTTAAAATTTTCATGAAACTATTAATAAACGTGTGCTTAATTTATAAACTAATCTTTACCATTTACGAGATGTGTAGGTATTTTCTATTTTTAAATACAAGAGTATTTTAGTCATTTTTATAGAAATGGCTAAAAACATTCCTATGTTTAAAAATTCAAAAAATATCTACACATCTCCAAAATAGTAAATTTTTATTTATAAATTAAAGACACCTTGACTAATAATTTTATTTAAAAAAATAAATATATTGTTCGGCTAGCAGCAAACGGATCTCATATGCCTGCTCCAAAAGATCATTGGGCTAGTTATTATAGGGTTTTGACTCAATATGACCATATCCCTTTTTTATTGTTTTTTTAGTTACTTATTTTTAATATAGAAATGTGGGATTGGATTGCATCTTACACCGGGTATGATTTTTTTTATTTTTGAAAATGAAAAAAATGGAGATGGATACATGTACATGTAATTATTTCCATTCTTATCTTCAGAAATTAAAAAAAATATTTAAAAATAATAAATTGCCAAACTTATATGAAATGCGATCTAAATGGAGCCATATTTCCATGAAGTGTTATGATATTGTAAAGCCGGATGCATGAAAGAAATCATCCATTCGGCCCAAAAATGTTTTTGTTTTTAAATTATTTATTTTCTTTTTATAAAACTATTATTCTATGTACATTTAATCTATATAATAAAATTTACCATTTTTTGAAATATTTATGTCTATTTTTTAAATTTCAAATATAAAGTATTTTAGTTATTTTTAAATCTCTATATTTGAAATTCAAAAATATACACATATCTTCAGAAATCGTAAACTTTTTATACTAATTAAATATATTTAGAACAATAATTTTATAAAGGAAAATTGAAAACTAAAAATAAATACCTTATGCACTTTTGCTCCCATGCATCGGGCTTAACGGAATCCATAAAATAAATAAATAAATAATAGAGTCTTCTACACTTTTACGCATCTGTTCATATTGAGTCGAAGCCCTTATTATATATATTTTTGAAGAAAGGTCATGATTTAAAACAACCAAAACAATAAACCAGCAACCTTATGAAAAATTTACTACTTTAATACGGTCTAAACCGTTCATCATACTTAAATTAAGATATCAAACTATAATCTAAAAAATTATGTCAATTGGCGGCTTGATTGGGCCATCTGTAAATGCAGATTATGGCAAATACTTGGAAACTAAAACCCAAAAAAAAAAAAAAAAAAAAAAAAATGCTACAGTGCTGGAAATTAGCAACGTGACGCGCCCCCTCACTTCGCAATATCTCCATTGAAATTATTTAATAATTACAAAAAGCTTTTGATTAATATTTCATACATTATAGATAAATAAATGGTGTTAAACATCTTAAATTGATTGGGTTTTTCAAATATTCATATGATCCTAACACTTGATATTATTAAAAAAAATTTGTGGACATATTCAGAATTTCGTATAAAACACATACGTGGTCATACCCAAATAAATAAATTTAATGTGAATATAAATGCATTCCTTTGGCAGCCTCAACGAGATTGGGCCAACTAAAATTTATGGAGCCCCATTACAACAATCTGAGTAAATACTAAGGCGATATGATGAATGATGGGCTTTTTGTCTGGACCTATAACAAGATCAAAAACATTCAGTTGGGAACATATCTTTTTACTGCAAGATAAGCTTATTATATATTTAAGTAGGTTTGATATTTTTATAATTAAGCATCACAATTTTCAAGTAATAACCTTAATCAACATCCAAGACCAGTACCCACCAAATTCAAGAATAATTTCCCCTTCACTGCTTCGTGTTACAGCTGCAAATCCTACTTCATGATCAGTGATTAGCCTGAAAGGATTGCCGGTTTGCAAGTGTTGAGCCAGACAAGAAGTTTGATCTTGCTCGGTCCACTCTATCAGCAGGGACGGATCTTCATTTAAAAGGAGCAGAAGAAGGGCAATTGTCCTCCACTAAATTAATTTTTAAAAACTATTTTAATCCCCTTAAGATTAAAAACTTAAATTGAAATATAAATATATTTTAAACTCATAACTAACCGTTGTGCCTTCTTCAAATTTTTGTTTTCCTCTTATGTAAGACTATCGTTTCTTATGAAGCGACAGATTGCCTGCTCACTAAAAATAAAATGAAATAGGAAAACAAAAACACTGAGGTAAATATAGAAGAAAGAAAAAATGGGGTGTTCAATTTCAAAAGGGTAAGTGAAGATTATGAATTGAGATTCCCACTCCCAAAATAATAATAATAATAATAATAATAATAATAATAAATATGACTTATCTCAAATATACCCACTAGATTTAACATATATTCCCAATCTATCCAAAATACCAAATATATTCATTAAGTACAGATAAAATATCATGTATACCTGTTCCCGTGTTCTGTGACACTCATTAAGGAAAAAAGAGCATGTATACTCATTCCACATTAAGGATAAGAAAGCATGTATACTCATTCCATCAGAATATCAGTTGGATGCAGGGAGAACTAACAAAGGCCTAATCCTCTTCACTGGTTAGATTTGATGTAAATAGTACGGGGGATTAGATAAAACAGGAAAGCTTCCATGAAACTCCTCCTTTATGTAATTTCTTCATTTTGATATTTTGATAATTGATTAAAAATTTACTCTATTTATCCTATTTAGCATTATTTACAATGTCTTGGAAACTCATTCACTTATTTAGTATTGCCATGCATGAGCTTCGTCTATAAATATGTAAAGTCAATGTAATAAAATAATTTAATATTCAATATCAATTTTAAAATTGCATTTTCAACATCTAAACTGGCTAAAATATAACTTCTATATAGATAAATAATTGAATAAACTATTATTATATTTTAATGTGCATGTGAATGGATTTAAGCAGTTTTTCTAATTTACACATGAATATATCTATTTTGGGCAAATACGGCCGTGCACATTTAATTGGAATAAAACTTGATTTCCTAACTAAATAAATGATGTTAAATACAATAAATGAATTCAATTTTCCTCAAGCATCAAATAATTAAAATTTAAATGGATTGTATGGAACTACTTCTGTATGACCTAGTTATATACATAGAAGTAGACCCATGGATAAAACATCATATTTTCCAAAAATTAACAATTTATTTTTCTCATTTCTTATACTTTTTATTCTTCTTACATTTTTCTCCATTTCCATTTTTTTATTTCATTTTGAATACCCTTCAATCTTATATCATCATCCCATACTCATCCACCTAAGTCACCAATGACGATTCCCTATAGCCTAATCGAACCACCACTGATGAACAAGCCTAAACAAGCAACTACGGCTAAGGCTACTAGGGGTGTTAATGGTCATGGTTAACCTGTTAATCTACTCATTCAACTCGTTTATAAATAAGTTTGGGTTGAAATTTTTGAATAAATGGAGTATAATTCACCAACCCGTTCAACTATTTAATCAAATAAACATATTAAGTTTAAAATTTTATAACCCGCTAACCCGTAGTAACTCCTTTAACTTATTAACTCATTATAGTTATATATATATATATATATAAAAACTCTTTGGTTATTTTCTCTTGCTAAGTATTCCTTTCGTTACCTAATTTTTATTTTCCCACCACTATCATAATTTCATTTTTCTATTACTGTTTTATTTCCTTTTCTCCTACACTAAAAATACTATCATTTTTTCCTACGAGTTCATTGTCTACCAAAACCTAAATCTTTAGGTCATCTACTATACAACCTGTTACAACTCACCAACTCACTTATTAAATAGGTTGTAAATGAGTTAGTGTTAGGTTTTTCTTAAATGGGTTGATAAACAGATTAAGATTGAGATATTTTAAATAATTTAAGATTAAAATTAGGCTATAACTCATCCAACCGGATCTGTTAACACCTGGTATATATACGCAACCATTTTCTGGTGATTCCACTCCGTTGATTTTATTTTGATGATTTTGACGGCCTAACAGAAGCACAATGGACTCAGCAAAGAGGCCGATGAGAGGAAAGCAAAGAGAGGAGCTAAGGAAGCAAATAAAGAAGAGAGATTAGGCGGCTGGTTTCATGCCCTAAATATTACATCAGGGAATTTTAGATAATTTCGTATAATAGCACACAGCTGGTTTAGTCCGTGATGGAATATTCATGCATCATGGGTAAATTTGTAAGTAAAGTGTAATCCCCTAATAAATATTAGCCAATAGCGGTAATTGGTCACATGAAGTGACGACTGATGAGGCACATGGGTATGTATGCATACATGCAGGGGTGCAATTTGGGCGGGTCAAACCCGGATCCAACCTACTAAACTCAATTTCCAACACTATTAGAATTTATTGTTCTACAAGTCAAGCTTAAAGAACCGAGCCCGATTTATAAATATGATAAGATTAAAGTTCAAGTGAATACAAGCCTGATTTTCATTTTATATTTATTATAAAATGTATTATGTGAACAATATTTCTATATATTTTGTATATTTTATGTTATTTATATTTATATTTTGATGCATATTTGGCATATTCTAATTATATTAGAAATAGAGCATATTATTTTCATTTATATTTATCTTTTGTTATAATCATTTACTTTTACATTCATTAATCTTATTCATTTATCTTGTTTTAGATGTTAAATTTTTCTAAAAATATTTTTTATATTGCTATATTTTTTTAAAATATGTAATTTGATTATATATTATTATGTTAACTCACACAGTTTATTATTATTATATATTCATATGAAATTCTAAACTTATCACTTTTAAATAAAATATAAATTTATCAACCTAAATTTTAATCCAAAACTCAATCTGAACTCTGATTTTCAAAATTAGGGTTAGCGTGTAGGTTTTATAAATAAGATTAGGGTTAATATTTTATAAACAAAGTTCAGGATATAATTAAAGTGAACTCGAATTTCATGAGCCTGAGTTGCACCCCTAGTTAGATGTATGAATTTGATTGAGTAATTCAAAAATGCATTCCTTCAGATTGATTATAATTACAAATATGCCTATGTAGTTTTAGAAATTATAAATAACCTCACATAATTTAACTATAATTATAAATATACCTACATGATTCAACTATATTGCAAAGATACGCAAATTACGTATTGTAAAATTAAATATACCTACTTAATTTTTAACATTGCAAATAAATCCACATAGTTTGCATATACTCACTCAATGCAATAATGGTGTCATAACGGCATAAGTGTACTTGCAATTATGATCAAATTATGTAGGAGTGATTTGTAACTTCCGAAAGTATGTGAGTATATTTTTAATTATAATCAAATTAAGTGGGTGAATTTGCAAATCACCCAAATCATTTATTATTTACTTCTTACGTTATTTCTTCCCATTTCCAATTGAAAGAAGCACATCGATGATGAAATAACGATGAATCATCGTAGAAGAACATCCTCCAGCAGTCCACCTGTACGAGAAAAAAAAAATCAACAAAATCATTGCGTAGTGCATGTAGCTTTCGGGACAAATTCCTTGATTGGTGTACAAGGCAAACTATGATGGATGCCTGTGGATTCTGCTTGTCACGTCTTAAGCAGCACCTGGAAATCTCAAGTGGGTTTGACTGCTGCAAAGGGCCAAAGGTTCTTTACTTTGAGATGGACACTGTTAGTCTTTAAAGAGAAATAAATTTACTTTTTTTTAATTACAAACATGCAATCAAAGTATAGTATTGTAAATGGTAATATATATATATATATATATATATATATATAATAATCAAAGAAAAATAAACGTTACTGTGGATTGATGTGGTGTAAAATTTGGATCCCGGTTATATGCATTCGGTTGCAAATATCTTATTTTATATATTTTTGAAAATTTTTTGCACAATTGTTAATCTAAGTATATTTAACGTGTGTATAAATTTTTACCTTTTTCGATATTTTTAAATATTTTTTTAGATTTTTAAAAATCAGTGACATTTTAATAATTTTAATTAAAAATCCAAAAAATTCTAAAAAATTCTAAAAAATGAAAAAAATTGATGCACTAGTTAAATATACTTAGATTAATAATTTTATGAAAAAAGTTTGAAAAAAATTTTAAAAATGGATTAAATGCACCATCTGCATTCAACTAAAACCCGTAAAATCGCACGTGGATCGGTGACTTGAAGAGTAATTGATTTTTTTTTTATGAAGTGTAATTGAAGAGTAAATGATTTATGCGTGTCGGAATGGTTGTTAGATGTAACTAGTCACTTTTTAATAAAATCAGCTCATATATGGCCGCCTATGTTTAATCATTTTGGGAAAGCAGTTTTTTGGGTTTGCATCTAGGTCTCTTAGGTCTGTAAAATTTTCACTTTTAATCCTTAAGTTTCATATCTGCAGAAAAAAAGATGGCTTAAAGTGCAGATATGTATGATTTTGGTCCTTCCAAAAACATTGTTTTTTACTTGAAATCGGCAAACAAAATGCCTTTTTAGTACCTTAATAAATATTTTTATTTAAAATTGAGATAATTTCTTAAGAAGAAATTCATAAAAAAAAGTGACCCGAAAAGTTCCACGAAATAGGGTAGTTAATTTTGAGGTCTTGATAAAATTACAAAAGAGTATTTTGATCATTTTAATTTAAAAAATTAACAATTTTAGGGGTGTTTGTTAACAAGTAAATTTCGCTCTTCACAACTATTATATTTTTTAAATTATTTCTTCACTTCTTCCTATACAACTAATCTATTTTTCAATCATTTCTACACAACTACCGTTATATCTAATCTACCTATTTTAATTTTATTTTTTTTACTCATTATTATTTCTATCATGTCACATTATTTTCGTACATTTCAAAAACTTTTACTTCAAAAATTTTTTATTAAAAATTTTATCATTTTTTAAACACACCTTTACTTCACTTTATGAGAGACTAAAGCTGAACATCTCTAAAACTTGTCATCAGAGAATAAGGGTTAAAAGTACAAATTTTAGAAATTTGAAGAACCAATGTCTCCTATGGATATATTGTTGTTAGATTCGTATTCTTTGAACAAAGATTAAGAAAAATATTTACATGCCCGATTGTTCACCAATGCGTGTAATTTGCTTGCAAATACTTGTAGTCGGGTTGAATTTGTATAGTAGGACCTTGTTGCCTCATATGTAAATAGGTAAGACCCTGTTGTCTCACCTATGAGTAGGCAAGAGCTAATTGTTGTCTCTCATTATTAAACTTTATTGTAAGATGAGATAAAATGTAATATTGTACGACTAATAAAAAATGAACTTGGGTTAAGTCAAATTGTCAATAAGAAATAAAAAAGCCAATTGGGCAGTAGTTGGTCCATACATGTGGCAACTATCGAGCCGGGTGGTATCAAATCTCCCTAGCGCATAGGAGTTTAGTTTTGTCCCTCCGATTGTGATGTTTCAGTTATTAGGAGATTTATCTCCTTTAAGTACAGGTGGAGCTTTGTCTTAAGGAAAAAAGAATACGGAGAGCTTTTCATGTCTTTCATATATGAATGAGCTTGATTTATAATATTAGATATTATGTTGTACACTATAAATCAAGAAAAATAATAGGAAATAAAAAAAAAAAAATTTTAAAAAGATGGCAAATCGCTCGAGTTCTACGAAGTAGCCGAGAGCAACCCTTCTTCATGGGCAGTGCAAGTCGTAGGCCCCATTTAGCCTGTATATGACTAGGTTGGGTGCATGAAGTCGTCTACCTTTTTCAAAAGAACCGATACATACTGGCCCACTTTACAGGTATGAAAAGACACGCAGAGCATCAAAGTCACGGGGAATTAATAAGAAATGAGTGGGGAGAACACGTACGAATGGGTTGGTGGGCCATCGATCGGCCACTGAAATATCAGAAATCAACGATTGGTTGGGTGGCTGCACTACATCACCGTATCAACACGAGCTTGGGTTTGGTGTTGACTTCAAATGTACAACGGGGTCTTCAAACTGCATTTTTCAAAAGGGCCCTAAAATATCATTCCCATCAAATAATCCAATGTGACTATTAGACACTTCAATATGCATCATAATTAATTAATCAACGCCATTTCCAAATTTAAATCATCTACTTTGTTTAATAGTATTTATTTTATTTACTTTGGTTGGAAACTCATATTTTATATAAAAAAAATTGGTTTCTCCTGGTCTCACTATTAAAATTCTTCAAGATTTTTTTTATAGCAAAAATTCTTCAAGATTTATAGCATTTATATCGTATATAAAAGTTTTAAATGTATATAATTTTCGGTATCATAAATAAATAGATATTGATAAACACGATAAATATCTTAGATTTGAAAAAAATTAAAATAAAAAATACAAATAGCATAGACAGTTGGACACTTCCATGCAAATGGTTGTACCGTCAATCAGTGCCCCACAATATTAGCAATGAAGTTTAGTCTTAGTAGCAATTAAATATGTTCCGTTTCTAAGTCTGATTGCTAAAAAGTGTGGTTTTATAATAATCCACCAAGTGAAAAGTTTGCCTCAAATAAAGAAAATGGATCAATTTTAATTAATATAACATTTATTTATAGGGTTAATTTCAAATATAGATATTACATTTATTCTTAATTACAAATATACCCGTTAATTTGAAAACTTTCACATATACCCACTAAGTGTGGACAAAATTTTATCTATACCCCTTCCATCGGGCACAATTAAAAATTGTTATTATCCATCATATGAAATGGCCTGAATGTACCTTATTATTTAATAATAATAGTCATTCAACTACGATAGAAGTTGAACAATGTGATGAAAACACATCTAACGTAAGAGCAAAGCTAGACAAAATGAGTTTTAATAGTTTGGATATTACGTCAATCACAATAAATGTTAAACCAATTAGAGGTATTTTAAAATTTTAAAATTATTAAATGTTCCTAATTGTCTTAATAAGCATATTGGAAATTAATAAAATACTTAGTGAGTATATGTGAAAGTTTTCAAACTTAGTTGATATATTTGTAATTAAGGACAAATGTAGTGGATATATTAGAAATTAACCTTTATTTATATTCAAATATTTAACCATCTTATTTTCACTATTACCTGTATTTTTTATGATTTCTTTTTTATTACAATTCATGCCTGATTTACTTCACAATTTTCATCTTACATTTTTACTTAACTAATAAAGATCAACATTCCCATAAAAAAACTAATAATAAAGACCAACATAAATTAGCAAGACAAGAGACTAATGCTTCTCAAGTGAGAAAGGCAAAACTCTTTCAACGAAAATGAAACCCCAACTACCTAAATAGACGGTGAGGCCTTTTCGTCTTTACTTATATTTAGTTTGTTCTACAATAGATATACATGTTAAGTTACTTGTCTTATCCTATCTTTTTTGAGTTTCTTTTGCAAATAAATCTACTTTATTCATCAAATATTGAAAATGTATTCTCTTTATTTATAATTTAAAGTAAATTTACCTTGTTTATCATGAATAGTAAATGTATTTTTGTTGTTATGTACCCATCTTACTAATTTTTAAAAAGTTGTCTTATTTCATTCCCTAGTCATGTCCTCTTGCTATAAGAAAGTCCAATTTATACGGTGAAAAATTTCACCTTACATATAAAAATGATTTTTTATAAAAACATCAAAAACATTATCATATTGCCAAATGATCATTTACGATCAGTTATAGATAGCTGCCATTTATAACCAATCATAACACCATTTTTTGTTTTTTTACAAATTTTTAATTGGACAGTTGATTTATGTGTATATTATCTATCAACCAAGTTTTATTAATTTTATGAGAATAATATGATGTAATGAGGGCAGAGTGAGAATAAATGGGATAATTGTACAAGAAAATACTTACAATATAAAAGTAAAAATGAAAAATTAGAGTTGTTAAAGTATGTAAAATATTAGGATATATGAGTTTCCCATTTCCCTTGCTCCTAAATGCTTTAGCAAATGCATCCTTAAAATCATATGTCGTCCAGGTAAGGAGGTAAAAATGGTGAAAAATTTTTATTAAAAACTTTTTGAAATGGATAAAATAACGATTTAATATGATAAGCGCAATAAATAAAACTAAAAGAAAATAGAAATAGATAGCTTAGTTGTTTAAGAAAATGCGAAAAAATAGGTAGAAAAGAGAGGAAAAGAAAATTTTGTTTCCCTATTGCTAATGCATATTAATGAACGTTACAAGTGGTTAGGACTTTAGATTTTAAAATTTTGTTTAAATTAAAATTAAAAAGTAACCATTATTGAAAAAATTTTAAAAAGTAACCGCGGGGTTTCATAAAAAAAAAGTAACTGCCTGTGGTTTCCGCATAAACTACAACCGTTTGTTCAAGATTGGTTCCTTTTTCCTAAAATAAAAATATATAGAGAGAGAGAGTGATTGATTCCCTTTAATATTTATCGCTGGAAACCATCCGTAGGAGGGTTTGGTTAGTTGACACTTAAACCAGCTAAAGCTAGTTGTTTTTCCCCCACTCCGGCTTTGGTAGTTTGGTTAGATAGCGATAACCTAATTACTAGCTGATTTGGGAATATGAATGATAGGCATAGGGATTGAATTATTGGTCAAAGAAATATTTTCTTGTTTACTTTTTAATTGTAGTTTTAGAAGATTCTTTTCCTGTCACTTACCCACTTTCATTTTTTATATTTGGGTGCATTATCATAGCTTCCTGATTAATTACCATATGCTAAAATAACACCCAACATCTTTCTCCTAGATAAATCCCAACTGATGAAGTGGCTGGCATGGCCATTGGTGGGTCAATGATCTATGAGCTCGAATGAATAATTGTACGCCAGCATCATTAAAGAGCGGCTAATATTCCACAGTTAACAATCAACACAACAATTGTTTAAGAAGTCTTATCTTAATTCTATGACTTGTCAAGAGAAGAAAAATTTTCTCTGCTAAATCCCTTACTGTTAGGTAAATTACAAAAAATGAAAAAATGATGAAGAAAATAACATCGAGAACAAAGTGATGACAAGGCACTTGACACAAGTATAGCCCAAGAGAGAGCTAATAAGACTACTACATTTACCTAATATTTGAACCCTAAACCTCTCACTCATAAAATTCTACACATAGGGCATCCAAATAATGACCACTTATAAAACAATTTAAAAGCATAATAGTAATAATAATAATAATAATAATATATCCTTTAAGGTGATTGTATATATGCTTGAAATACTTTCCATCCAAAATCTTATTTTATAAAATCAACAATACCTAAGTAATCTGTTTCTCGAAATGGGTTAGACACGTATTCCTCACATCTCTTGGATCCCAAGAGGGTCAAGATATGATAATTGAAAATCCACTGTACCCATTATACTATATGTAGCATCAATTATATTGTCATATAAATCCATCATTTTTCTATTATTACTGTGGGTAGCCCTCTACAAATGTTTAAATAAATATAATAAAATAATTTGTTATTAGATATAATTTTAAAATTATATTTTTAATATTTATACCATCATTGTTACGTAAGCAAATGATTTTATAAAGTACGGTTTCACGAATAAATTTAAATATTTATAATAATTTACATTTAAACATAATTTAAGCAAACACAGCCCATGAATATATTTTAATTTGATAAAATTTGATCTTTAAACTAATAAATGATACTAAATATATTAAATCGAGCGAATTTTTCATCCATCATCAAAATGTGAAAAATAAACAAGATTATATAAAAAAAAATTACTTCTCATTTTTTAAATTTAGAAATCATTTATACTTGATAACGAGTTAAATTTCTTTCTACATTATCATAAATATCACACGCTACAAGATCAGTGAGCAATCTAATGTCCTAATCATACCTAGACAAAATTTCTACAATGAAAATGACAAGCACTGTGGATGTTGGACCATTCAACCAAGCTGAATTTAGCAGAATGCTCCAATTAGGCTGGGCCCCACCAACTTTTGAGATGGTGCTAAGTGCATGTTTGTGCTTTGAAGGGGTAGTTCTAAGTGGTCCACAAACACGCATGCTGAATTGCTGATGGAGGCCATCGATTTTTAACATTCTTGACTTGAAGCAACATGGGGTGGTAGTTTTTAATCAAGAATTGGTTGCTGTGGCATTTTCTTGGGTCGATGCACCTTCCTTTGATTTTCTAGAAGGAACAATCGAAATAAAATGCAATCGTAAGTAAATCACTAATAGAGGAATGTCACTGTCTGCGTGCCCCTAATTATTAGTGGAGAAAAAAATAAATTAATATTCTGTTAGATTGCGATAAGCTGGCACTTAAACTTGGCATTTATTTATGACGGGAAACCAATATAATCGAATATTCCTGTTAATGAGAAAAATAATCTACGCTAAGGGTGTACATGGTCAATTCTGATCTTTGAGCTCGGATATCAGTATATGCAAAAGTTACTCTTTTTTTTCCGAATAATTCTACCTTATATTAAATTAAAGAGTCGTGATCATCTAGATTAATGATCTTTCGAAGCCGGCTTCACGGAAGCTTCTACGAAGCCAGCCCAAAAACCTATTTAAAAAAAAAAAATTAAAAAAAAAAATTTTAAATAGGTTTTTGGGGTGGCTTCATAGAAGCTTCCGTGAAGCCGGCTTCACAAGATCAGAACTCGATCATCTATGGGGCATTTTTGACCGGTCATAACACTTTTTTTTATTTTTACATTATTTTTTATAAACTTGTTAGGCTAAGTAGATTTTATTCATAAATAAATTTTTATTAGTTCTAAAGATGTATCAATATTTTTTTTTTGAACTATAGGCATAAGGGTATTGTAGTTATTTTTAACCTTTATAAATGACCATAACACTCCTGTATTTTAAATTCAAAAAATATATGTAGATATTTCCAAAAATGATAAAAACTTGATTTATGAACAAAATACTTTTCTTATTTCCTATCTATTTTATTTTATTTATTTAGTGTCTGAATTCTCTATTTTACTTACGTTATATTACATACATGCATCTACTTTTTTGCCACTATGTATGCAAGTACATGGAATCCTGATCTTCCACATGCTGCAGAAAAGGATTTCCTTTACCAAATTTTAAAAGAGCTTTAGGCAAAAAAACGAATTATTTATAAAAATAACATATTTTTTAAATTTCATTAACTGATTAAGAAATAAGCATCAGCTTAATTATAATAAGTTATAATATTTTTTAATGGATTAGATTTATGGTTAGCCTTCAATCCACATAAACCGTCTAACTTTTCATAACTGACAGGTTTACCAGTTTCCATCCAAATGATAATAAAAAAACAAACTAACTAAACTCTGAAGGTGTATAAAATTGGAAGAAACACCGTTGAACGTTTCATAAGATTGAAAGAAACCTTAAAACGATGTTTATGATGAAGTTGCTAAGTCATGCTGCATGCGTCCTGGCTCTTTCACCATTGACCAATGGCGGAAATTCATTGCAACAAAATTTATTAGACGCACCCACCAGGGTTTCAACTTGTTAGAAAATACCCAACCCTTATTTGGAGTAGACTGGGTGTTCAAGTCTCGGCATCAACGTCTGAGTTTTATTCTCTCCTCATGTAGTGGGAGTTTGATATAGGTCTGTTTAATTTTAGTAGAGCAAATGTGTCTTCATACTAAAGTCACTTGTAAGAATATCTTAGTGGTTAATTGTAATATCAATTAAGATACATGTAAATATACCAATCAAAAAAATTTCTTAAATGTGGCCACTTTTTGAAGTTAAATTTTAATTTAGATACATTTGAAATCAAATGCAGCTAGGTCTTACATTAATTGCGGGAAAAATTATATTACTATATGCAATCAAATTTTAATGGATATATTAAATATTACTTTTAGCATTACTATTTGCAATTAAATTTTAATAGATATATTAAATGTTACTTTTAGCTGTATTTGGTGTAAAACTGATCTAAACAAATGTCACTGCTCTAAAACACCAAAAGACCCGTTTGGCCACGCTTAATGTCCGCAATAAGCAAAGTCTTGCATTTTTTGGGTTATTTGGCTTCACATATCCATTTGGCTTTAGAAAACATGCTTTTTATTTAACATGCACATTAATTTTACCGTTTAGCCAAACAAGCCCTAAGTATTTTTTGTAACTAAATAGCCAATTTTGGACAAGATACATCTAATGCAATCAAATATATATTGTATGCAATTCTATTTTGTATGGCTGTATGCAATTCTATTATTGAATGGTAGATAGGTGTACTTTCTCTTGTTCTCTTCCCATAAGGTTAGATGAGAAATAATTTTTTAATGAGGCTCCTAAATTTTAATGATAAAAAAATAATATATTGTATGTGGCTAAAAAATTAACAACTTTTAATAAATTAAGTTTGCTGTGGTGATTGTTCCCTAGAGATCTAAAGCAACACAAGGCTTTATGAAAAAAGATCCTTACTTTTTTTATTGGAAAAAGGATCCTTTACTAATCAAATTATGTATAATCTTTCGATCAAAAAAATTTATATATAATCTAATATTTTAAACCATTGTAATAAAAAATATATATTTAAGGTGTGTTTGTTAATGAATAAAGGACGTCAAGCTAAAACTTTTCTCTATAATTACCTTATATTTATTCATTTCTTTATATTTTTCTATATAATTATCTTACTTTTCAAATATTTTTATACAATTGCCTATACAACTAATCTATCTGTTTTCACTTTATTCTCTTTACTTCTAATCATTAGCCTTATTATAGCAAATCATTTTTTTCAATTCAAAAGCTTTTTTTACCAAAAACTTTTCATACAAAAATTTTATTATTTCCCAAACATGCCCTTAAATAGTTGTTTCTTAACATTCTTACATTAATTGCATAATAATGTGAAAATTGATTTCGATATCATTTACTTTATATAATCAGTTTATATTTCAGCTGGTTTAATCTGCTTTTCGAACAGGTTAAACCATTTGAAGCAAACAAGTGGGCGGGCAGTTCAATCACCAATCCAATCTTGACAACATTGCAGGAAAGGCTTATTTCATAGGAATATACTACTGATCTCCGTGCCACTGAATAAAATTTCTGCTATTTATCTCTTAGCTGACAAGCAAAACACTAGGTGCACTTATGTTAGAATATATAAGATGCAAATACGTTTGCAAAATCACAAAACGTTGAGGGCAATACAAGGATTAAAATGAGCGTGCATGTCTTTTTTTTTTCTTTTTTTTGATTGGTATATTTTACATACATCTCAACACATATTACATTAAAGTTCTGAGACATTCTTACAAATTTGGAGACACTCAGCTCACCAAAGAAATCCAGAGACACAGCTCCGCCAAAGAATAAGGAAGATACAACTTCCAACAACCGAACAGGAAACCACAGCTCCTACTAACAATTTTCTCCTTCTGACCGAAATCCCATATGCGGGATTCAAACCGCGCACCCCAGCGCATGCACAGCTCCACCACGCCTGGGGTGACCAACCGAGCACGGCTTGGTTGGTGCATGCATGTCTTTTTGGCTTTATAGCTTTTTTATATCATAGTCAAATCCAAAAGAAAGGAAATTTGGGTGCAATTGAGGGAGGTTGAGCCGCCCACTTAGAGAGTATGACTAAATCATTGAGGGCAAATCATCATTTTGTAGAGCACTTTACTAGCATTTGGATCGTGCATATATCCTTCTTGGCAGGATCTGCTATTGGGTTGATAGGTTGTCCTCCGCACGTGTAGTAACCCTACCTCACTAGGATTGTACTTTTAGGGCAATTATGGTAGGAGAAACGATTCCGTGCATGGTGCCCGAGTGCACCGTGAATGCAATCTTAATTTTTCATGCTTGATAAGATTTTAATTCGATCTAATCCAACCAATATTACTTATACCACATTGCCTCAGTGGTCAGAAGACTGCCCCGGCTTATGGGCGTCTCCTATTCGAATCGTAGAAATGTGTGTGGTGGCAGTTTAGGTGGAGTTATTTTCTCTCCCCTGGTTGTGGGGGCGTTCACCTGTGTCCATCGGTTGGAAAAAAAAGATTCAGGAAAAATGTTGAGTTGATTAGTAAGATGGTTATAAGAATGTTGTTAGAAAATTTTTAAGAATATCTCATGGCTATGTTGTAATATCTGTTGAGATCATTGAAACATATATATGAATCAAAAAAATATTACTTATACCACTTATTTAACTGAGATGCTCCGAATTTTTGAAGTTAAAATATTATTAGTAATCCCCATCATTTACAAAAATGTTTCAATGGATTTAGTAGATTCTAAATTATTCTATCCCATTTGATTTTTAAACTAGAGTTTTGGGCAAAACTTGATTATATGGGAACAGTTATAATTGATGACCTAGATGTGATAAAACTATACAATGTCTTGCAAAATGATGAGATTTGGCATATAACAGCTCAACTTGAAATCATTGTGTCTTTCATCAAAAAAAGAAATCATTGTGTCTTTTGGTACTGGAGCTCACTGCTTTGTACGCACAAAAGGTCAAGATAAGGAGCTATTTAAGTCTTCCGTTCTAGAAGGGGAAGTGGGTTACTCGTGCTGGCTCCCACTGATTTATTTATCCTCATCCATGGGAACCAAAAACATGTCTGTGCGACTATGTTGGTGGCAGTGCGTCTTCATTTGTGCCATGTGAGCCTTTTGAATATTGCATTCATGAGGTATCGTCATGATAGTTGGATTATGAAAGGATGAGGGCCCACTTCTCATTTTGAACAGGCTAATTTGCAGATATTCCTGCGCATTTAGATTATAATTTCATAGATGCATGCCATCATAGTTCCGTCATGATGCCATTATGGCTTGAGTATATTTGTAAACTACATAAACTGCGGATAAATTTTAAATATGCCACATAATTTGCATATATTTATGAATATATCATAGTGCAATGGCATGGATATATATATATACAATTATGGTCAAATTATACGGAGTTATTTGTAATTTTTAAAACTAAAAAGGTTTATCTATAATTACGATTAAACTATACGAGACTTATAAATTAGTGAAGATATTCAATTATCTCATTAACCTTGCATTCAAGGGTAGCAATCGAATGCAAATATTTGCATTGACATTCAATGCAAAACTTACCTATGGTTTAAAATTTTTAAATATTTTTTGCTATTAATATGCAGGTTCAAGCATGTATTTAATATATATAAAATTTTATAACTTTTTAACACTTATTAATATTTTTCTTGAATACTAAAAGTAAAAAATTCAACTACTCAAGTGCTGGGGCGCTTTAACAGTTGAAAATTTTTAATATCTAAAAATATATTAGAAATTAATAGCTAAAAATATATTAGAAAGTGTCATCAAAAAATATATTAGAAAATTCCAAAATCTATAAAATTTATATATAAAAAATAGATGAGTAGGCCCATATATTTGTAGCAAAAATTTTGAAAAAATAAAAAGAAAATAAAAAACATTCGCATTAAATTGGTGTTGTTTATTCTAATCTCTTAAAGGGCTCCACTTCGATGCAATCGTGTTACATAGAAGTGGTCCCATATAACCTCTTAATTTTTAAAACATTAACAATTAATTTAAATCTAATCTATGATTCTATTCATTGTGTTTAATATAACTTGTTTATTTAAAAGACCAAATTTTATTCCAATCAAGTATGTTTATAAGCCGTATTTGCTTAAAAATATATATATCTATATGTAAAGTATATAATAATATTTTATAGAATTATTTATCTATATATTAGTGATATTTTAGATGATTTAGATGTTTGAAAAACTAAAGTTGATAATTTAATATTAAAATATTTTTTATGTTAATTTTATTATATTTCTAAATGAGACTCATATACAATAATACAAAATAAATAACTGAGTTTCTATGATAATATAAATGATATTAAATATAATGGATAAAGTAGATTTTTCATCCACCATTAAAAATTTAAAAATAGAAAGGATTGCATAAAAAGGGGGTTCATAGAAGCGCTACCGCCTCTTAAATACCGCCAGTCACCACCAAGTTTTTTTTTTTGTTGATATTCTTGAAATTAATATAGCTAACGTCATCAGTTTTGTAAAATTTGTATATATTTTTTTCACCAACTAAGGGTGATGTATAAGTTTCTTTTTCCCACCAAAATTAAGGTTTTCAATATATTGAAAAATTTTAATTACTACAATACATTTTTATTCTCATATTTATAATTCAACTCTAGTGCATATGTTTCAATCTACTCTAAAAGTGTAACTCTAACAATCTTAAAATATTAGCTATGAAGACATGCCTTCGGCACTAGAGGCGGAAAGCTTTGCTAGCAGCACTAGTTGCCGTCTCCCAATTACTAAAATACATTGATGACACTTCTGAACTTCAATTCCTAATGCTTGTTAGCGAACTATTGTAACTTTCTTTCCCCTCAATAATGGAAATGAAAAAAAAAAATAGAAGTTAATATACCTCATAAAGAACTAAGGTTAACACAGAAATAATTAGAAAATAATTTATTATAATTACTAACACAATCATTACAAGCCATCACATCCCAAAAGAAAACAATGTTTACAGCTACTTGGTGACAATCAATTGGGATTATAATGGTGAATTTGTAAATGATCAAGAGCAGCTCTGATAGAGCGGTGCAGTGCAGGCGCTGGAGCTGCGGTGTGCGGTTCGAATCCCTCGTTTGGGATTTCGGCCAGAAGTTAGTAGGAGCTGTGGTCTCCTGTGTCCGGTTGTTGGAAGTTGTATCTTCCTTATTCTTTGGCGGAACTGTGTCTCTAGATTTCTTTGGGGGAGTTGAGTGTCTTCAAAATTTGTAAGAATGTCTCTGAACTTCAGTATAATATGTGTTGAGATGAATGTAAAGTATACTAATAAAAAAAAAAAGAGCACTTTAATACCCTTTTTTGACAAATAGCACTTTGTTCACTTAAATACCCCAAATTAATTAAAATGATACAGAAGAAATAACGTTTCCGAATTGACTTTCAATAATGAGTGAGCGATAAAAATTATACACATTTGTAAAGCTAGAAATGTAAATTTTTTATTGGTATTTATACATCAAGACAAGTAATATTGCAATAAGACACATTTATAGTCCCCGTATCATGGAAGAAATTTTTCTATAAATATTTCCATGCACAGGAAAAAATCTATAAAATTACTCATATGCAATGATGGGAATATGTAAACCTACCCACAATCATTGGTGGGAGTCCAAAACATTGATCTATGGCATACTTGTTGCCACCCAACGTGACTAAAGGGGCAACCCGCAGCGGCAGATATGTAAATTTGAAAGCATGAGGAAAAAAATGAAAAATAAAGACTTGGAAGCGAAATGAAAATCATCCATTCCACTGTATGCTTGCGGCTGCCCATTGTCACATAGTGACATAGTCAAGAGTTTCAGTGATAAGCCAATATTCAGAGTCCAAGAAACGATGACACATGGAAGAGCAACATGTGGCTCGTTATAGTGAAAATAAATGAGGACAAAAATATTGATTGGTCAAGTGAAATTGACGTTGGTTGAAAACGCGCGCCCATGCGCTTCTGTAGTTCATCACATTTTTTTTTATCCCAAGTTTTTGGTGGGTCCCCAGGCCTGTTGAATTGAATGAAAGATAGCCCCACTACCATCCATTAATGATAGATCATTCAATTATAAGACGATATAACAGGATCAACTGCCGATACAAGAATTAGATGATGATGACGAATGGATCTAATATAGATCGTGCCTGTAGGCCTTAGTATAGTAGTAGAAAAACTAGAAAATAAATAAATAACTGTAAAAAATAAATAATTTGTTGTTACCTACAATTAAGCTTATCAGGATGATCTATTGGATGGGATAGGATGGAAAATGGAATGTTATTTTTCATCAAATGTTTTCTTTTCAATTTCCAACATAATCTCTCGTTTTTCATTACAACACAATCTTACAAAATGAAAATTTTCATTTAATTTTTTTTCAGATTTCAAAATAATATTTTATTTTTATACATGAGCCCTATCTATAAATATATGAAATCAACATAATCCGTAAACTAAATTGATGTTAAATATTAATTTTAACATTATATTTTAACATTTAAATAATTTAAAATATCATTACTATGTGAATAAATAATTCTAACTATATGTTTTTAAGGAAATTTGTTTCATATATATCTATAATTTGAATAAAACCTAATCTTCTAACTAAACAAATGATATTAAATATAATTAGTAAATTATATTTTCTATCATGCTTACCAACTTGAGAAAATTGGATGTGGTTACATTAAATCACTTTTATATAACTCGGTTATATAGAAGCTTTACTGATTACAAAAAATCATCTTCATGTATGATTAATGGTTGGATGTTCAACATCACATTGAAACTTGGTTTCAAGATAAGCTAATTAATTATTACATATACTGCTATTGAATGGTAGCTCAGTTGGTTAGGGGCATTCGGCAGCAATCTCCTAGTGAGGGTTCAAGTTCTCGCTTTGTCCCTTATGGACATGTAACGAGTTTTGGTCTCTTCTTTAATAATGCAAGTTGCTATAAAAAGGGCTTCATATGCAATACGAGATGGGAAAGAAGTGTAGCATCCCAATTGGGAAAATTATTACATGTGTTCACAACTCAATTTAGGGGACTATTTTGTAATTTGAGTAAGGAGAATATGAAAAGTTAGATTTTTGAAAAATGTAAAAGTAATATGTTATGATAGGGGTAAAATATGATATTAGATTATTTATTTAAAAATGTGTAAAATAGTGTAAAATTTGCTTCCATCCCTACACCTCTCACCAAAAGCAGCTGCTTTTGGTAATCACATCTATAGGTTTTCTATAATTGCTTCTCTCAACCCACACGTTTTCATAAATGAATTGACTTCGTTTTTTCAAACTTTACTAGTTGCTCTCTTACTTCAATCTTTTTTTTTTTTTCGAGTATCTTATTTATTCCACCATTACTCCAATTATATTATATTATTTATACAATTTTTAAAATACTTTTTTCTCATTTTCCACACTTTACCACTGTCTCATCGTATATTACATTACCAAACGTAACCTTGGATTGAAATGGAAGGAAGGTCTAGAATGTTAATTGTGCGAAAATAAATCGTCTTTTCCACATGCGAAGCAGGCGTTAAAAAACTTTCGTGCGATGAACAGAGGGAAGTGAGCGGATTGGAACTAGGCGCGGTTGCTGCTTTTGTTACACGTATCATGGTCCCTCCGCTCTCTACTAGTGACCCATGCTTGCGTGTTAGCAACCAGGACTTTCCTTGGGCGAGAATGACCCGCGGATTCGGATGAGATCGAAAAAGGATTGTATCATTTATTCAGAAAATTTTTTCTCTAGGGGAAGGGCGTATCTGAGCAGTGATAAAAAATTTATCTAGTATTATATAATTAAAGTAATAATATAATGGTCAATAAATTCAATCATGCCGAACTTATTATAAAGTCTTTTAGACGAAAATTTATTATAAGTTTCAATAAAGTAAACATGTGTCAGCATATGGTGGATTGTAAAGTTACATAAGTCCCCTTGTATAAATGAGGAGGTACAGGTGTACACGAAAATTGATGTTTGTATTGTTGTATATTTGGTAATCATTATTATCTAAATAAAATACATTGTAAATAAATTTAAAAATAAATAATAAGATTTTTAGAAATAAATAAATAAATAAATTTAAATATGTTCAAGTAAATGATTGAAAATAAATAAATAAAATTAAGTTAATAGATAAATAAATTTAAAAATAAAGACATGATTTTAAAAAATAAATGAGTTTAAACGCATTCACTTATTGAACTTACAAGATAAATAAGGATATTTCTATGAAATATCTATTTTATAGAACTTTTTTTTATTTTTAACATCTAGATGTTTGATGGAAAATTCACCCCCATTAAATAAGGATACATATCCGTATATATACATACTTGTAATTCTATTTAATGATACATGTCCGTATATATACATACTTGTAATTCGCTTATCTAAGAGCTACACATGTTAAAAATAACTAAAATATTCTAATATTTCAAAATTCAAAAATATATATTTTCAAAAATAGTAAAACTTGATTTATAAATTAAGTTCCTAAATTGATAATTTTATAAAAAAATTTAAAATATATTTCCAATCATAAATGGCCTATTTAGGGCCGGACGATGGGAGGCCATTATCAATAATACTTTTTTAATTTCCAACAAACCACAACTTCTTCTTATCCATCTGTTCGTTCCATTTTTATATCCTAATGAACAAGTAAGAGTGCGGGTTTAATGTTCTATCTCAATTTAGGTCATCTTTATAATTAAATTAAATCATATTCATTCATTTTATTTGAAAATTATTTATTTATTTTACAAATTAAATTTCATCCAAATTAATTTTTTCATGGCCTATTGATGAAAAATGTCATAATTAATATAATAAAATATTTAATTACGTACCGTTTTAAAGTTGTAAATTTGATTTCTAATGATTTAAAATCATGTTTATAGATAGATAATTGCACAAATTACTGTAACATTTTAATGAATCCATGGACGGATTTAACTGATTTGCATATTTTTGCATGATTATAAATATTTTAAAGCACCATAGCTTATCACGAAAAAAACGATATTAAACAAAATCAGAGAACCAAATTTTAATCTAATTATCAAAATGGGCACAAAAACAGGTGACTCAATAGAATCAGGCCCCCACTTTTTTAGGCCAAAAAAAAAAAACGTGTTCAATTTTTTTCTGGGTAATGCGGTAGTGCATCCTGGATACCATTCGGTGCCGACACTCCACGTTAATTACATAACAAGCAAAGGGATTTCTTCACGTGACGTGCGTAGATGAAAAGTCCTGATTAACCCCGGACTACTGAGAAAATCCCAACAACTGTGATTCGGAGTAATTGATGGTTTCGGTGGTGCATGTGAATCTGGATAGGACTGTTGGTTTTGGATTCATGTAATAATAATATCAAGGGTGTGCCACTGTGTCTCTGGAAAGTTGGAGGAGGAAAGTTTTCGACCAAAAATTTTTTAATGGATTTGGTCAAAAAAATATTTTTGCGTAATGAGAAATGATAGGATAATAATGCTGAGCAAAAAATAAAAGGTTAGTTGTATGTGTAATTGTGTAAAAATGATGAAAAATAGGATAATTGTATAGTAAGATATTAAGAAATAATTAAAAATAAAATACTAATGAATATTGAAAAAATTTAGATTACAGCAGGTATGGTTACAACAAAATCTTTTCAAACTAAAATTTTTTTAATCTAAAATTTTTCATTTTCTTTACTTATTTTTTAAAGTTTATTTTGAGCCTCTTGTACACAAACAAACAAAGAAAAGAACAATCCTTCTCATGCTCGGGTGCATGCCATCCAACCCATTAAAGTAATCAACAGGTATGTAATATGGTCACATAAAAAATATTGCAGAGTACATACAAAACTGTAAGATGTATTATATACACAAACAATTAATTGATCCGGCTAATTCCATTTCAAATCAAATACCTTAGCAGGTAATCCACAATCTTTGTTAGTTAGCTGTTAGTGTGCATTTCATGTCATATGCTTCCTAATGTCAACAGCTTACGAAAAGACAAAGCATCAAAACAAAATGTTCCTTCTAGATCTCCCAGTTGGAGACGAGCTACGGATGGGATGCCTGAACTTTTCAAAGGGTGATGTGAGATGGGGCAATTAATTAACCTACAAATTTTTCTAGAAGATAGGAAATTTGCATGTAGACCCACCTGGTTTGTAAATTCCCCCAACTGGTGGAATGAGTTTTACTTACTTTCTGTATTTGAGATGTTTTCTTAGTCGATGCATTTTTCATAGGCTGATGGTTGAGTTTGTCACGGTTTGGCGGGTGAAGTTTTCTTGCATAAAAATAATTGAAGTATATCCATTCATAAATTTATATGCAAATAAAGGAAAAATAAACGAAGAATTTTTACTTTAAAAATCCAAAAAATGTAAAATTTCATGGATAGAAATTAAGTTCTTGCTTGAGCTCACTTTTTCATGCCAAGAAAAAAAAAAAA
Organism: Annona cherimola; assembly: GCA_030490835.1. NCBI lineage: Eukaryota > Viridiplantae > Streptophyta > Magnoliopsida > Magnoliales > Annonaceae > Annona > Annona cherimola. Next base: position 27,849,542 of record CM059977.1, read on the forward strand.
AAGATCATGCAAGCATGTGCATTGATGCATAATGCACAATTCACACATTTGCATACACCCTGACCTCTCATCAAAAATACAACAATTCGATCAAACAAATTCCACCACTAATATCATGAATAGTTTTAAAATCTACGCAAATCGTCTTGGGTTCTCGTAATATGACACCGTAAAAAGTTTACTTTTAATAACATCATTAGCAAGGGAAACGTGTTTTCATCTTTAGATAAAATAGGAGGATTTTATTAGCTATGTAGATCAAATACTTATTAACCATTTTGCTTTAGCAGCAAAATAAAACTTTAGTTGCAGATGTTCATTGGCAGTTTCAACGAAACATTCTTATTTGATTGTAACAGCAACTATTTATAATATAGATATATATATTTATATTTATATTTACAATCAAAATTTTCTAGAAAGAATTTGTCAACCTAAATGTAACAATTTTGCAGTTAATTTCTAGTTATAAAAAAACCAAAATTTCTATAACATAGGTGTAAAAAGAAAAGAAAAAGTTAATTGGAAATTGAGAAATTTTTAATAAAACATGGATACATACATTAGCTCTGGTAACCAAAAAGTAAGAGTTATGCCACTAAGAATTCTACAGAGCAAACAATTTCACGCATTATATTTTTATTATAAATCCACTTTATTGATTATATTTAATATTTTTTATTTATATATGAGACTGAAATGGCTTATGATGATGATGATGATATGAGACTGAAATCAAAGATGTGTATAAGCACATTTGTTTAAAAATATATATTTATATGTAAACTATGAAAAAGATTTAAATGCATTCTTATATGCATTAATATGTAATAATACTTAATAAAATCATTTATTTATATAGGGTGTGTTTGGGAAGTGGTAAAAAAATTTTTGAATTAGTAGAAAATAATTTAATATGATTAGAGTGATGAAAAGTAAAGAAAATAAAGTTAAAATAAATACATTAATTGTATGAATATAAACGATTATAAAGTATGACGATTGTACGTGATAATATAAAAAATAATTAAAAACAGGTTAATTATAGAGATTGAAAAGTTTCCATGGGAAATTTTTTTTTTTTATTTGCCAAACACCCCGTAGCAATGATATTTTAAAAAGCTTAGGTATTAAAATTCAACTTTAAAATTAATATTAATTATTAAATTAATTTTACATAGTTTTGAATGATCCTATGCACAATGATACTGGTCTACTGGACAAATGACGAAATTTTCATCATAATATAAATAACACTAGGTGCGGTTAATAGTATGGATTTTCCGTCATTATCAATGTCCCTCATAAAAGAGAATGCATAGACGGAGCTTGCGTACTGCACAACAAAGACCAAACCATCAAAATCATGCATGGGGCCGGTTGAACGACTTCACTGTCCCAAAACGAATATTGTTATAAAAAATAAAATAAAAAAACAATATAAAGGGATTAGGATGGCCCTTGTTGGACCATACAATGATCTTTTTATATGGACTGCCAAAGATAAAACGAGGGGTTTTGATGGCGCCAGGTTTGGAATGAGAATAGAAGCTTCATTACTTAATGGCTTACCATGCGTCTATGCTGCCGGCACACGAAAATTCAGTCCGGCTCTCCTTATTTTGATATAATAATTATAATTATTTTAACCTATAACCAAACCATTCGTTATATTTCAAATAAAGTCCACAACGAGACATCATTTCAACTGAAAATTTTTATAAACATATGTAAAAGATTAGGAAATCCTGTAACTTGTATTTATGTTTCTTGAAATTACTTAAATTTAATTTATTCATTATCCATCTAGGAGTAATATTTTGAATTTGGAATAGATGACTTTTTATGAATTGAAAAATAATTAAAATATTTAATGAATTCATATTTAGACATAAAAAAAATTTTATTAGCAAGGATAATTTGGGTGGAAAATATAAAATATTTGTATACAACAGCTATATTAATAATTTTGTACGGTTTACACTACAAAAATAGAGTATATGGTTTCGAGATCAAAAAATTTTATACGGTTTCAGTTGATCAAAACCTACTTTTTTTTTATAGCACTGTTATTTTATTATTTTATTTTTAGCTATGGAATTGAAACCGATATATCTGGATTGAAAGATGCATGGTAAATTTGCAAAAGCAACGAAAATTTAAAGAGTTTCGCTGCCTAGGAACCCAAGTTCTTCTTAACTCCATCAGGTTTTTCCCACTGTAAATGACAGTAAAATTTACTTCATTTACCATGCTTTTGAAACCACTTCATCCATCATATTTAGTATTATTGATATTTTCATAAAAATTCAATTATTTATCTAGTATCATTTTATAAGGCTACATCTAAAAATCTATAAAAATTTATATATAATTTGATGTTAAATGTAATTTCAAAGTTGTAATTTCAGCATACAAATGGTCTAAAGTATTATCACAATGTAGATAGGAGTCTTGATCTTTTGAAGCCGGCTTTACGGAAGCTTCTGTGAAGCCAGTCCAAAAACTTATTTTTTTAAAAAAAAATTTTAATTTTTTTTATGGGTAAGTAAGATCAGAAAATTACGAAAATGCCACTGTGTTTAAAAATCCAAAAAAAATACTTAAAAACATCCAAAAATGGTAAAACTTGGTTTATAGATTTAATACACCTAGATTTACTTACCCATGAAAAAAAATCAATTTTTTTTAAAAAAAATAAGTTTTTGGACTGACTTTACAGAGGCCTCCGTGAAGCCGGCTTCAAAAGATCATTAATCTGTAGATAAATAATTATACAAGATATAGTTACATTTGACTTTATATGTGAATGAGCAGTTTTTTACTATTTACGCACAAACATTTGTCTTCAAAAGATCATTAATCTGTAGATAAATAATTATACAAGATATAGTTACATTTGACTTTATATGTGAATGAGCAGTTTTTTAGTATTTACGCACAAACATTTGTTCTTAAGCAAATGTGACACATCCATATATTTGATTTAAATGAAAATCTTTTAATTAAATAAATAATCTAAATATAATGGATTAAATGAATTTGTTATTGATGATTGATTTAAAAAAGATAGATAAAATTATGTAAATCACCTATGGTTTCACATTCTCTAATAAATGATTTAACAATCTAACAACTCTATTTTCTCAATTTTATTCTTATATTTCGATTATTTTTCTTTCAATTAATCTATTTATTCCAATTTTGTCTTTATCATTTCATATCACTCACACAATTATCAAACTATACATTTTCTCCCTCTCACTCTCACTCTATTCCGAAATTTCGCTAAAACTGCCCTATGAGACAAATAATATGATTCCTTTTGATGTAACAAAAATATCATGGGGTCAAATGAAAAATTTTAGCCTTACCAAATATAAATATTTCCCAAGTGTTCAATCAAATATAGATCTTATTACCACAAATAAATATATAAAAATAGATGGGGAGAACCAAATTAAAGGACCAAGAGCCGAATAAATGCCCAGAATTAAATCATATAGGGGACGAAATTACTGCGTAAGAGCCTTGCGCATGCCATATATCTGTTAGTTTTGGGATTGCAATAGAAGCTTCCCTAAAATAATAATAATTATTCTATTGAGCAGATTTAAAAAGCGGCCATTTTTGAGTTGAGTTGTCAATGCCGGTAGTTACTGAGCAACGGAAACCTTCATTAGACTAAACTTTTCAATGCTTGTGGCCAAGTATAGGTTCGATATAATTCCCCCTTGGAATCGAAAATGAGCTTGTTTGCACCGGTTTGGAAATTGCTATGCAATACTATAAACATAATAAGTATATTTCCAATTCAGGTTAAATATACTTGATATGTGCGGGAGCCCATTCTCGGACAACTTTATCCATTCACAGTACCATGTCTTCTAAACTAGCTGGAAAATGTATCTTTACCTTATAAATTATAATTTTAATTAAAGTAATTAATTAATTAATTAAAGCAGCATCTAACTTACATTGGTACAAACATACCCTAATACGCGTGGAACTTGAAGCGTTTGATTTTAAGATAAAATTTAATATTTACTTTGCACTAGAATAATTTTAATGAGAATGATTAAAAATAAATGTTCGTGTAAAGTGGGGTTTGTACAAATACTTTTTTCTTTCCCCCATAAAATCTTTTACTATCTAAACTATTTATAATGTTTATATAGGTATATTTAGTTATGAGGTAAAAAATCAATTGTTTTAAAAAAACTTGTATTTAGTTATGTGTATATATTTTTTTGAGATTTTAAAGATAGAGGTAATTTAAATACATAAATACACATAGATGTTTAAAAACTTTAAAAAAATATAGACACATATTAAAAATTGGTAAAACTTGGTTTATATGTTAAATATATTTAGAAAAACAAGTAGAAGAAAAAAGTAAAAAAAAAATTATTATAAATGAGTTTTTTAAAGTGGGCTAAACGAGACATTTGTTTAATCCGGGCTTATAGTATCACTCCTCTTACATATTGAGAAATAATGTTGTTAGCCCAGGCTAAGCAAAGTCATTTCAAAAAACTCATTTATAACATTTTTTATTTTACTTTTTTCTTCATACACTTATTTATCTAATTATATTTAACATATAAACCAAGTTTTACCTTTTTTGATATGCATATTTATTTTTTAATATTTTAAAATATCTATAAAGAAAGTAAAAAAAGTATTATAAAAGATTTTTTTTAAGATAGATTAAGTTAGACATTTACTTAGCCCGAGTTAACAGCATTATTTTTATTACATATTTATTTGCGAATATAATAATTTCATATTTACCATCAGATAATGTTAAATATTTATTCCCGATTCCATAATTTCACAAACTGTAACCTTTTTCTTTTTTTATTTTTATAAACTTTTGACCAAGATTGATCGTACCTCATATGAAAGTTTACAATTTTAAATATTAAAAATTTAATTAGAAAATCAAGAAATAGGTCTTTTCATGTTCTAGTGCATCCACTTAATTTTATTTTTAAATTTTAAAAAATAAAATATATAATTTCATATGAGTTGTGATCTAACCATGGCCCCACAAGTTTATAAGAAAATAAAAAAATCGGTCCATCCTCCGTGCGTGCAGAAGCATGGAATCAAAACTCTAAACTCTCTCTCTCTCTCTATAAATATTGATATAAAAAACCTTACATTTACAATATATAAATTTTCGATTAAAATGATTTTTCGGTATCATAAATGCATCAATATTAATTTACGTGAATGATTTAGATGTAAAAAAAAATATATATATATATATATCATTTTATATATTCCTTTTTATGAAAACGGTTGTTGTAAATTATTCCCTTAATCTTTAATATTCCAACATTAGTTGACCTAGATTTCATTCTAAAGATGATCATTGGCTAATAAATTCTCTTCATATGGAAAATTTAGAATACCAGAAAAACTCATGCATAAAGTGGGAAATTTATTGCCAGCTGGGGCTTGCTCTGTTCGTCACGGACATTAATTGGCATCATTGCAAGCCAATCCGTAATGGAAGTCTCCCTTTCATCGGAGTGCAGAAAATTTCACCCCTTTGTGGGAGTGTGGGAAAAAATTGTCCCCTCAGAATGGGGACTCAGGAAAAAAAAATTGTCCCCAGTATGACAGTTCAGCTGATATGAATGTAAGCTAATCCCAATTAAAAAAAGAGGAAGTTTATTGTTTAATGTACGTTTATAGTATTTCCATGTAGATATATAAGTATGAGACCTGATCTTCTACGACGATTTCCGACCGGTCAAAAAATATATTTTTTTGTTTTTTTTTTGAAAAATAATTTTATAAACATGTTAATCTAGTTATATTTAATCTATAAACCAAATTTTATCATTTTTGGACATGTATATATATTTATTTTGGATTTTTAAATACAGAGGTATTTAAGTCATTTTAAGAATATTTAAAATGACTTAAATACCCCTGTATTTAAAAATTCAAAATAAATATATATACATGTCCAAAAATCATAAAATTTGGTTTATAGATTAAATATAACTAGATTAACATGTTTATAAAATTATTTTTCAAAAAAAATTAAAAAATATATATTTTTTGACCGGTCGGAAATCACCGGATTTCCGACCGGTCGTAAATGATCAGTCGGCTATAAGTATATACTTAATGATTGGAGCTTAGGAATTCGGACTTCAGGTTCGTTTCTAGCACTTATATCTTAAAGAACGATAAGATGAGGCCACGCATGAAGTCCTCGTGGCACGTTCCTCTTTTTTTTTTTTTTTATGAAAACGGACACGCCCTATCCCCTCTCCCACCGACTGTGATGGGAGGATGGGATAAGAGAGTCCGAGCAATTCATTGCCAAAAAATTGTCTGTACAAAGTTTTTCCAAGAGAACATGAGGAGGATTGCCCTACCATTCTTGGCAAACAAAAGAAGACATAGATACAAAATCAGCAAGAAAATGAGCCACGGCGTTGCCGTGTCTCAGGACATGATGAATGGTAAAAAGTGAGGACAATAAAAGAGATTTGATTTCCGCAATGATAGTCCCGACCGGTGAAAGGATCTGGTTTTCCTCCAAAATGTATTTGACTAAGAGAAGGGAATCCGTTTCAAACTGAATATTCCGCATCCCATTTTGAATAGCCCATATAATACCCAAACTGAGGGCCTTCGCCTCCCTACACAGAGAGTCCATAATACCGCTTCTTTTCCACCCCTTAGCTGCTATGAAGCTTCCATTAGAGTCGCGAATGATAGCTGCAAACCCAATAGCATGGTTGTCATCATGTTTCCTCGCATCGACGTTCATCTTGAGGACACCACCGGGTGGCTTGGTCCATCTAGCCACCATAGGCCTATCAATTAGCCCATCGAGAATGAGAAATTTTGCCTTCGAATATTGCTCAAGGTAGTCTATGCACCATTCCAATATATCACCAAGACTTGGTTGAACCCCTTCTTTCCACAATTTATTGCGCATATACCACACCCTCCAGCAATATAGTATGAAAAAACCCAAGTCTCCCTGTTTGTTCGAAGAAACCATGCACCGGAAGATATCCTGTATGGATTCCCAAAGACCATTGATCGTAACCGCTCTCAAAAAGATATTCCTTATGTGATGACACCCCGTGAAAACATGAACCGTATCTTCCAGCTCAGACCTGCAAAAAAAAACAATTAGGGTCCACATCAATGTTCCTACGCAATAAATTTTGCTTCGTTGGTAAGGCATTTCGGAAAAGTCTCCACCCAAAAACCATGATTTTGCTCGGCAACTTTGTCTTCCAAATAGCTTTGTAAATTGCCAAGTTTGCCGAATTTTCCATTGCCACTCTCAGGACTCTGTGTGCGAATTTCACTGAATAATTGCCAGTTGGTTCGTGTATCCAGAACATGCTGTCTTCCATGACCATCTGGGTTAGGGGTATTTGATTGATGCGTTGCCAACCCAACTCTCCAACAGTCGCCATGACTCTCTCCCTATTCCATGAATTCGTCGCATCGTCAATAAAGTAATTGACGGGCACATCATCCGAGATTGCCCGTGGGAGAGGTCCCGCTTTGTCCAACCGATCCTCAAGCCATGTATCCTTGAAGAAAAGTACCCTTCTGCCATTACCAATCCGCCACCTGCATCCATTCTGTAACATTTCCTTTGCTTTCATTATACTCTTCCAAGTAAATGAATCAGAAGGTCTTACTTGGGAGCTCCAAATGTCGCCATGCGGGAAGTATCTAGCTTTAAGAACCCTGTAACAAAGGGAGTTTGCTTGCGAAATGAGGCGCCAAACTTGCTTGCCAAGAAGCGCTAGATTGAAAGCGTCCAGCTCCCTGAACCCCAAACCGCCCGAGAGTTTCGGTGTGCACATGTCCTTCCACGCAACCCAACACATTTTCCGCTTATTTTCCTGCTCCCCCCACTAGAATCTGCTCAGCATGCAATCAATTTCCTGACAAAAGGATTTCGGAAGCAAAAAAATGTTCATCGTATAGGTCGGAATAGCTTGGGCAACAGCTTTGATGAGGATCTCTTTTCCTCCCGAAGAGAGCAATCTACCCTTCCAGCCTTGGATCTTCATCCATATTCGCTGCTTAAGACCACTGAACATGCGCTTTTTAGCCCTGCCGAGCCAAGCAGGAAGCCCCAAATAGTGGTTAAAGTCTTGACCCATTGTTCCAAGCAGGTGGGAAAGATCGCTTTTCACCTCACATCTGACATTTGAACTGAAAAACAAAGCCGTTTTATCCACATTCACCACTTGGCCCGAAGCCTCCGAGTATTGATGAAGGATTGCCATGAGATTGTGAATATCCCGTCTTGCTGCTCGGATGAAGATTAAAGCATCGTCCGCAAATAGAAGATGAGTGATGGCTGGGCTTCTGGGATTTAACTTGATGCCACTGATTCTCCCCTCATTTGCCGCCCTGGCAATAAGAGCTGAAAGGCCCTCCGCACATAAGAGGAAAAGATAAGGAGAAAGTGGGTCGCCTTGCCTTAACCCCCTCTGTGGTTTGAAGTACCTTGATTTGAAGTCATTCACATTCACCCGATACCGCACAGTAGAAATACAGCACATAATCCACCGGATCCAGATCGGTCCACAGCGCATAGCTTCCATTACCTTCTGCAGAAACCCCCATTCAACCATATCGTATGCCTTGGACATATCGAGTTTGATAGCCATCTCGTGCTTCCTCCCTTCCTTTCTCCTCCTAAGAGAATGAATGATCTCATAAGCTACCAACATATTATCAGAAATTAGCCGGCCTGGGACGAACGCGCTTTGATTTTCACTGATGAGGTCATGGAGGCATAACTTAATTCAATTAGCCAGAACCTTCGCCAAAATCTTATAAGCAACATTACATAAGCTTATCGGGCGAAAATGGCATAAAGATTGAGCTCCCTGTCTTTTCGGGATCAGTACAATGGTAGTAGAGTTTAACTGCTCAATTTGCATGCTTTGACGATTGGGGTCCGATTGTTCCATGAAGAACTTGCCAATGCTTCTGGAAGAAACCTGCCGACATCCCGTCCGGCCCCGGAGCCTTTGTGGGACTCATCATCTTGACTGCCTTGGTTACTTTGTCAAAATCCAGGGTTCTGATTAAAGATTGCCTTTGTTGGTCTGTAATTCTGATGGAAATGGTAGAGGTGATCCACTCCCCTTGGGATGATGCAGCAGAAGAGAAAAGTTTGGAGAAATGATCCGCGGTCATGTTTACCATTTCATCTTGGTCATTGACCCATTGTCCATTGGAATCCATAAGTCCCTCAATGGTGTTAGTCCTACTGCGATTTGAAGCCATTCGGTGGAAGAAGCCCGTATTTCTGTCCCCCCCGTGTAACCAATGTGTCTTCGCTCTCTGTCTCCACATCTGTTCTTCATCTTCCAAAAGAATATTGATTTGAAGCTTAACACGTTTTATGGCAGCATCTCTAGGGTCACTGGGATTCTGGGTCAAGAGATATTCAAGCTCATGTTGTTTGTCCTCTATGTTCCTTCTCAGATTCCCCCTTCTTGACCGGTTCCACTTGGCTAATTCCAATCCACAAGACTCAATCTTCCTATCCAAAGGAATCGGGAAATAAAGGTCGCAACCCTATGCAAAGTCCAAGCATGATTAACAATCCGATGGGTTTCCCTATCTCTTGCCCAAAACATCTCATATCTGAACTCCCTTGGTGGTTTCCTTTTGCGGAGCAATGAGTTTATAACCAGCAAAATGGGGCAATGATCGGAGTATGCCACCGGCATGTGAAAAACTTTCGTATACGGGAATCTAGGTAACCAACATGGTGTAGCCACTCCCCTGTCCAATCTAGCTTCAACCCGATGAGAACTCTGACGGTTATTGCTCCACGTCATGGGTGGGCCTACGAACCCCAAATCCACCAAATTGCATCTATCTAGAGTGATACAGAAAAGATCCATCTATGCTTGAGACCGGGTCCTTTGGCTCCAGTATTCATTAGGTCCTGTTACCTCATTAAAATCACCCATCACAAGCCAAGGAGAGTCCGCTTGATTGCATAGCAATCTCAATAGATTCCATGTCTGAATTCGCTGTTGTGTTTCGGGATGACCATAGATCCCTGTAAACCTCCAACTGTCAATATCTGCATCGATGTGATAACTTGAGAAACTTTTTATCCTGACAGAAAAATCATTTGTCCATAGCAACGCAATCCCGCCCCCTCGGTTTGTCGCGTCCACCGCCATACAGCAATCAAACTTTAATTTACATCTGATTCCTTCCATCTCCTTTGCAGTCCTTTTCGTTTCAGAAAGGAAAATCAGCTTGGGTTTCTTTTTCTTGACCAAGTCAAGAATGCAGCGAATTGCACGTGGGTTCCCAAGCTCACGGCAATTCCAAGCTAAAAGGGCCATTTTATGCGAGGTGGGCCTGAGGATCCCCCTCAGCCGCCACCTCCATATCCTCATAAGACTTGTCCACCTTTGGACGCTTATGGTTGGTAATGCTCACTTGTTTCTCATTTATTAGAGTTCTTTTGCCTTTTGTTTCTTTGGGTATCCCATATGTTCCAATATCAAGCATTTTATCCCTTCCTCTCGCCATTCGTTTCCATGTACCCTTCTCTTTCTGTACAAGTCGCTCAACTTCCCGGACCATACCCACTGACTTCTCATTTAACACCCCTTCGTATCCTTGAGACCCATCCCCTGTGCTGTCCCTTGAAAGTCCATGGACTGTCTCACAACAAATTTGATTGATGCGCCCACCAGCCAACGTTGATTCCCATATGTCGCCAATGCTCCTTGGTTTATCAATCAGCAAATCCTCACCATATGTGGATGGTGATGATTTATGTGTATCGGCGGCCAAACTTATGGGGACCTCCTTGAGAAGGAGCTCCTCTACCTCATGTATCTGCAGCTGATGGGGAAGAGTCCCACCCTTCTGCTGAATTGAGCACTGGTCGGAATGCTGCTCTTCACTGTTGCCGTTCACATGATCCTTGGTTTGAAGAGATTGGAAGTGTACAGCATGCTTCTGGTAAGCTCCTGCTGAAGCCGTAGACAGACTACCATGCTGACAATCATCGCACTTCAGTTGGGGTGCTTCTGCTGAAAAATCGGACAGGTTGCAAAGAATACGGACATCACGATTCAGTTGGCTCTCCTGCCCCAGATGACCCACGTGAGTAGCCGGCCCAACCTGCTGACCCTCATACTGAGAAGCAGAAAAATCCCTTGTCTGCCTTGGCTGCAAAGTCTAAGATTGGAAGGTGTTCTCTGCCCCTTGCCGCACTACCTGACAATAGGTATCCTCCTTTACCCTTTGCTGCACATTCCCGCTCCCTGTTGGCTTCAGTTGGAAACTTTCCACATGCGGGCTTTGCTGTTTCAAATTGATCGCCTTTACCCTTTGCTGCCTTGGCTGGGAATGGATATCCTCTATTTCCTCCATTTCCAATTGCTGCCATGTGTTGCTCCCAAGGTGTAGCCGTTGAGGATTGTTCAGGTAGGAGCCATCCTGTTGCAAAATATCCGGTCCTTGCTGCTGTGGGTAATTCCTTGCTGGAGGCTGATCGATATGCTGTTGCTGAGATGATCCACCAATCAACGTTCCTTCCCCGCCCAAGTACTTTCTCGGGTTAACTCTGTTTGCAGATTCTTTGCCATCTCTGATTCTCAATGGTCGGGTTCCTACCCTCAAAGCACTCCCAAAAGGCATGTCTGCCTCTGCTACATTTGCGTTCCGGCCTGTTTGTTTCAAACATTCCTTGTAAGAGTGTCCCATGATTCCGCAACCATAGCAAAATATTGGCAACTTCTCATATTGGAAAGGTAACCATTTTCTTCCTTGTGATCCAACTTGAATGAATAAGCCCCTCCTCAAAGGTTCCCTACAGTCAATCACAGCTTTCATCTTAATCTCTGTTTCAGATGCAACAATTTCTTCCACTTGTTCGAAGGTTTTGGCCAGACCCGCACCGAGCACTTGCTTGTCCACGAGTTGAGGAACATCCAGCACATGTACCCATATGGGCGTTTTGGCAAGCACCAGATGGGCGTAGTTAACTTCCTCGCGTAAATCCATGAATAAAATCATGTGTCGATCATATAGCCATGGCCTTCCGGCCATAATCTTCTCTTTATCCGACTGCTTGGCGAAAACTACCTTGAAGAGGTTATCGCCCATCTCCACAAAATGAAAGGTGCCGGAAGTTCTCCAAAGCCTTCGCATCATTGCCTTGAAGAGCTCTCTGTTGTATGGCTTTGATGTCCAGACAGAGCAGAGGCATGCTATATCGTTCCCTGGGGAAATTTTCAACAACGCCGTGTCAGCTATGGACATCGTCTGGAGCTCTGCTCCCAACAGGTCATCCAAACTTGGATTCATCCCACCCGTGTATTCGAGTTCCTGTCGATCGCCAACTATCTGCGATCAGTACTACAGAGCAATGCCCCGATGCCCTCTCCCTTAGCCGGAGCCGGAGACCAGTATTTGTACCCCAAAAGCTCGACCCAGCTCTACCCAGCACCGAGCGCGAAGCTTCGCCTGTCGGGCCTCACGGAGAGCAGTTAAATACACCATTGCGAAAGCGACTATCCCGTGGCGAATCGTTAATCAATGATAGCATTTTAAGAGGAACGTGCCATAGCATTTTAAGTGGCACGTTCCTCTTAAAATGCTATCATTGATTAACGATTCTGGTAGTCTTAGCTAAGCAAATGAGTTCCTTAATTTATCTTTAAAAATTCATTTAAAACATTTTTTTAACTTTTTTCATACACTTGTGTTATCTTAATGTATTTAACACATAAAATAAGTTTTACCACTTTTGAATATGTGTATATATTTGTTAATATTTTTAAACATAGAGGTAGATGTTTTAACACCTCAAAAAAATATATACACATATTCAGAAATAGTAAAGTTTAGTTCATTTCTTAAATACACTTAGATAAACAAGTCTATGAAAAAATAAAAATATAGTTTAAATGACTTTTTCGAAATGAGCTAAGCGACTCATTTGCTTAGCCCGGGCTATTAAGATCACTTCTCCTTATCATTTTCAAAGGATAGCTATTTAAGGAATATCATTAATTATGTACTCAATAAAACGTAATGTGATAATTTGTTGTTGATACAGAACTTTTATATATTGAAGGGATATGCTAAGGCGCACCTTATTTAGGGTATAATTTGCATCAAATAAATCTAGATAAAATCAAATTTTAGATCATCCATTGCATTTACATTCATTTGTTTAACTTTAAAATCAAATTTTGGTGTGTTTGGCAATTGAGAAACCAATTTAGAGTAGAAGGCATCCAACCTCGACTTCAAAATATGATTGAGTGGTGTTCTAACTTCCAAGAATAGGTCCAAAGGGTAAGAGCCTTACAGGGATCAATCATTCTGGATCGCCCATTCACAGCCAGATGGGCGAAACCCACCGAGGGAAAAATCAAGATTAATGTGGACGGGAAAAGAAATCTTTCTTCAAACTACACAAGTTTTGCTGCTGTCATTTGGGACTCTAGAGTTTCTTTTATTGTAGCAAAAGGTTGGTGTAGAAAAGGTGTCACGGATCCATTGCTTATGGAAGCTACTGCAATGTGGCTTGGTGCGTGTTGGAGCAAGAAAATTCACCTAACTTAGGTAAAGATAGAATCAGATTCGCTTCTCTTAACTGATTTTTTGACCAATGACAGACCTATTTTTTCTTCTATTGCCAAAGTCCTCTCCAAAATCTAGTCTATAGCCATAGAAGATGAGTCCATAGCTTTCCATCATGGTTTGTGTATTAGTAATTAGCCAGTCCATATTCTTACTGATTTTGCTTCATGTAATATTTTGTCCCAACATGAGCGGTGGGGAAACCCACCTGAATTTTTCTTATAGAAACTTTGTATAGATAATTTTTTGTCAATGATATATTCAAATAGTTCTATCTCCCCTCTCTCTAAAGCGTTCTTATCCTAGAGGGGATAGTGTCTTATCTTCTTTTCATCAAAATTTTTTTTATCAAAATCAATTACTGCTTACCATTAAAATTTTATTTTTAGGCCGAACTAAAAAATATTTTTTTATTTTTTCATTTTTTCTTCATGAATAGATAAAGTGAGGTGTATTTGATCTACAAATTAAGTTTTACCTTTTTAGTATTTTAATTATTTTTTATTTTTAAATACAATGACGTTATCGTATTTTTCTAAGTTAAAAAATTATGATAATGACATTGTGTTTAAAAAATAAAAATACTTAAAAACACTTTAAAATGTTAAAACTTAGTTTATATATTAAATACACCTAACTTTACATATTTATGAAAAATTAAAAAATTAAAAATATATTTTTTAGGTAGAACTAAGTAAGGCCTAACTTAGGTTGGCCTAAGAGAATCACACCACATTTTTAATTTCTAAATTATCTAAAATATCTATATACATAAATGATATTGTAAATTATATTACATAATAAATTAATACATCTAATTAATTTTCATAATTTACACATAATTATTTAAAATTTAATCTAAAAATTCATATTAAAATGATTACTGTTATGCAGGTACAGCGCATCGCTGTCCCGATCCGTTTGATGAAGAGAAAAGGAGGAAAAAGCTACAGTGCTAAAAGAAAAAGGTGACAATGAAAGCACACTGGTATTTTTAAACGCGAAAAATAATTTTTATTTTATGTTCTTGATTTTTACAATTTATATCTTGTCATTCGATATTATAAACAAACTTAAATTTTATAAAAACAACAATTCCCATAGCTTCAATAAATTCAATTCGAATCGATAATTATCTTTACACTTCCGAAAAAATTAATTACCTTTTCACATTAGTATCAACTAAAATATGAATACATACACATGGATAATTAAAATGAAAAGTCCCTCCATCCACTCCTGATTAATCCATGCGGACCTTAGATGAGCACGTGTGCGGCTCCGATCCACCAGTCTGTGATTGGACAGAGACAAAAAGCTCAGAGTCAACGAAGACGGCCGTGAAAATCCCACTAGCATCCAAACCCACAAATATGGTGGGCCCCGCGCCCTCCTTATATCGCCGCCCTTTCTTCCCATTCCCCCTGCTCCCAAACCAACAACCATCGCGGCCTTTCCCGCCAGAAATGGCGCTCCCGAACGTCCCCTCGCTCCTCCTCCTCCTCCTCCTCCTGGCATCAATCTCAGCCGTTCATTCCGACACCGACATCCAGATCCTCATCAGCTTCAAAACCCAGCTCTCCAATCCTTCCTCCCTCGCCTCCTGGCAGCCCAACCTCCCCCTCTGCAACTTCGTCGGCATAGTCTGCGACAGAACCTCCACCTCCGTCGCCGAAATCGACCTCGCTAACCGAAACCTCAGTGGCCCACTCCCCCTCGCCTCCCTCTGCGCCCTCCCCTCTCTCGTTAAGCTCGCCGTTGGCTTCAATTCCCTCTCCGGCCCCGTCGACCTGGCCCTCCGCAAATGCTCCGGCCTGCAGCACCTGGATCTCGCCTTCAACCGCCTCTCCGGTCCCCTCCCCGATTTCTCCAACCTCGTGCAGCTCGAGGTCTTGAATCTCTCGTATAACCTTTTCTCCGGCCCCTTCCCTTCCGCTTCGCTCCGCCGCCTCACGAACCTCACCGCGCTGGAGCTCGGCGACAACCCCCAGTTTGACCCCAGTCCGTTTCCTGCGGAAATTCTCGGTCTTCGCAAACTTTCGAGGCTGTACCTGACGAATTGCAGCCTCGAAGGGGAAATTCCTCCGGCGATCGGCGACTTGGTGGAGCTCACTAATCTGGAGCTCTCTGCGAATAATCTGAACGGAACGATTCCAGCGGAGATCACGAAGCTGACGAAGCTCTGGCAGCTGCAGCTGTGGTGGAATAATCTCTCGGGGAAAATTCCATATGGGTTTCGAAATCTTTCCAACTTGAAATTTTTCGATGCTTCGCATAATTCGCTTGTAGGGGATTTGGGAGAACTGAAGAACTTGACGAATCTTGTTGTTCTTCAGCTCTATTCCAACGGTTTCGAGGGCGAACTTCCGGCTGAGATTGGAAATTTCAAGAACCTGATGAATCTCTCGCTTTACTCCAATAGGCTCTCGGGGCAGCTCCCGCCGGAGCTCGGAAGCTGGGCCGAGTTCGACTTGATCGACATCAGCGACAACGGCTTCGAGGGGGCCATCCCGCCGGACATGTGCAAGCAGGGCACGATGAGGAAGCTCCTCATGCTGAACAATCGATTCTCGGGAGAGATTCCAGCGAGCTACGCCACTTGCAAGACGCTGTTGCGGTTCCGGGTCAGCAACAACTCGCTCTCCGGCCGAGTTCCGGGGGGCATCTGGGGCCTCCCCAACGCGGAAATCATCGACCTCGAGTACAATAACTTCGACGGCCCGGTGACGTCCGACATCGGAGGCGCGGGGAAGCTCGGCCAGCTCTGGATCTCCCACAACAGATTCTCCGGCGCTCTGCCGCAGGAAATCGCCGGGGCAAACTTGTTGACCAAAATCGACGCCGGCAACAATGAACTCTCCGGCGAAATTCCTTCCGGCATCGGAGAATTAAAGAATCTGAACAACCTGCTGCTACAGAGCAATCAGTTTTCCGGCAGCATTCCCGACTCGCTGGGGTTGTGCAAGTCCCTCCACGAGATCAATCTCGCTCAGAATTCCTTCTCAGGTCTGATTCCGGCGAGCTTGGGGTTCATGCAGTCGCTGAATTCGTTGAATCTGTCTCAGAATCGGCTCGTGGGTCAGATTCCGGACAGCCTTTCGTCTCTCCGGCTCAGCCTCCTCGACCTTTCGAACAACAGATTGACTGGGCCGATACCAGACACCCTCTCGATCATGGCCACCAATATCAGCTTCGACGGAAATCCCGGCCTATGCAGCGAAAAGATTTCACATTTCAACCGCTGCTCGCCAGATTTCCACAAGAGGAGCAGAATCCGAACGCTGGTGACGTGCTTCCTGGTAGGGGCCTCCATCTTGCTTGTCTCGCTGTGCTGCTATCGCTTCATAAAGAATCGGAGAGACCATCTGGATCGCCCCACCAAAGAATCGTGGGACATGAAATCCTTCCGGATCCTCAGCTTCACCGAGCAAGAAATCTTGGATTCGATCAAGCGGGAGAATTTGGTCGGGAAGGGCGGGTCTGGGAGCGTTTATCGGGTGGTGCTGGGGAACGGGAAGGAGCTCGCAGTCAAGCACATCTGGAATTCGGATCCCGGCGGCGACGGGTGGAAGAGCAGCACCGCGACGACGCTGATGAGGAGGTCGAGGAGCTCGCGGGAGTTCGACGCGGAGGTGGCGACGCTCAGCTCCATCTGCCACGTGAACGTGGTGAAGCTCTACTGCAGCATCACGAGCGAGGATTCGAGCTTGCTGGTGTACGAGTATTTGCCCAACGGGAGCTTGTGGGATCGGCTCCATTCGTCCCAGAAGATGGAACTGGATTGGGGGACTCGGTACGAGATTGCTCTGGGGGCTGCCAAGGGGCTCGATTATCTCCACCACGGATGCGACAGGCCGATCATTCACCGCGACGTGAAATCCAGCAACATCCTACTGGATGAGTGCTTCAAGCCCAGAATAGCAGATTTCGGGCTCGCCAAGATCATGCAGGCTAGTGGGGGGAAGGACTCCACGCATGTGATTGCCGGCACTCATGGTTACATCGCCCCAGGTAAGAATTCGTTCATTCCGGGGTACTTATCAAACAGTTTTCAATGCGTTTGCTAATCCGTTTGTTCTTGGTTTTTTCGGGGGATTGCAGAGTATGGTTACACTTGGAAAGTGACGGAGAAGAGTGATGTCTACAGCTTCGGGGTTGTGTTGATGGAGCTGGTGACAGGAAAACGCCCTGTGGACCCGGAATTCGGGGAAAACAAGGACATTGTGTATTGGGTGTCGAAGAGAATGACGGGCAGGGAGAGTATCTTGAGCTTGGTCGATCCGAAGATACCTGTGGCATTGAGGGAGGACGTGATCAGGGTGCTGCGTGTCGCTGTTCTCTGCACGGCGCAGCTTCCCTCGCTCCGCCCTACGATGAGGGCTGTTGTGCAGATGCTGGGGGATGCAGAGCCTTGCAAGTTCATCAGCATTTTCGTGAAGGATGAAAAGGGTGGGAAGGATGGCCCCAAAGCAGGGGACGAGAAGTTCAATCCCAGCTCTTGATCACTGTGGGAAGAATCAGACATGGGGATCTTGCATCCGATGATGGGTGATCCTGATTCAGCGGCCAGGCAATGAAAACAATATTCCTGGCCCATTAATCGAACAATGGTCAGAGTGAGGAAGATCAGATCAGTCCAGTTCTTGGTGGGCCATGGCAAGGGTTGAACCTAAAACTATGCTGCACAAGTGTCAACCCATGCTGTCTGTTTTTTCGTATTTCTATACTTAAGAAGTATACTGTCATGTTATAAAGATAAGTGGAGTCCAAGGGAAGTAGACAAAGTAGGAATAAAGACGAAATGTGTATATACTTAAAAGTAGAATCATAGGAGAAGGTAGAGGAGATATCTTCCGTGGTTTAGCTCAGTCCACACGTTTCATAGGAGTTCTATAATGTTTTAGAAGAGTTGGATAGTTTGCAATTTCTTTTTGGTTAATTAAAGGGCTTTGCTTTCAAGCAAATGATGTAGAGAGAGGCTTGCAAGCAAGACATCTCTTCTACGGAACTATTAAAGCCGTACGTAGTATGAGTGTATGACGGTGAGTTACAGAAGCAGCTGTGTCGCATTGACCAAGATCATTGCATTTGCATATTGTTAGTCTGTGAGCTGTGATTGAAGATGCCTTGGCAAATCCACGTGGTTGGCCATCATGGATTTTTGTCTGGGGATAAGGATTAGCAGTTTGGTTGGGGTTGGTTGGAGGTGCCAGTTGTTTTGAGCTCAGACCCATTGTTTATCATTTCACTCCTTTATTAGCACTAATTAGAGCTTTGGTGTTTGGAAATGATTGCTACATCGATGGCCTAGGCCAATGCATAACATTTTTTGCTACTCGGGATAGGCTTATTTGTTGGGCATGGATCTTTTAGAACATCATTTGGGCTTATGACGGCTCGGTTGGGAATGGTAAGAGAGGTCCAGAATCATAATACGAAAAATAAAAAGAGGAAATAGAAAGATATGATGTGATCTTAAAGATAGAAAAAGAAAATGAATAAAGCGTCCATAATTAAACAGAATTATATGTTATGATAACAAAAAAAGAATATTTAAATAGTCAGGGCCTTTTCAAGATTATTTCATTGGATGGTATGGGATAAGAAGAGTAGCCATCCAATGCTCCCGGGAGTTTTTATTTTTTTATTTTTCTCGTACATGTGTGCCTAAGTGTGAACTTCTTGGGATCTTATTATATGCACCAGCGTTCACTTAAAATCAGTGCACTCGGGTGTATTTTATTAATTTTTTTTATTTTTTAAAATTCTTTTTATGAAACTATTAATATAAGTATATTTAACGTATATATCAATTTTTAGTAGAGGTGCAACTCGGGCTCACGAAATTCAGGTTCACCTCAATTCTAACCTTAACCCTAATTATAAAATATTAATTCTAACCATATTTGTAAAACCTAAACCCTAACCTTATTTTTGAAAATCAGATTTTGGTTGAAATTTATATTGATGAATTTATATTTTATTTAAAAGTTATAAGTTTAAAATTTCATATTAATATATAATAATAACAAATTATGTAAATAAACATAATAATATATAGTCAAACTACATATTTTTTTAAAAAGCAATATAAAGAATATTTTTAGAAAAAAGTTAACATAAAAAACAACATAAAGGAATAAAATTAATGGATGTAAAAGTAAGAAATAAAAGATAAATAAAAATAAAAATAATATATTTTATTTATAATATAATTACAATATGCCAAACATATATTCAAATATAAATATCATAAATATGCAAAATATAAAGAAAATTTATTTAAATGTTATGTATATAATATATTTTATAATAAATATAAAAAGGAAAATCGGGCTCGGGTTTACTTGAACTCTAACCATATCATATTTACAAATCGGGTTCTTCCGGTTCAGGTTTGGGTTGTGAAAAAGTAAGTTCTAACATTGTTTGAAATTGGGTTCTCGCTCAACCCGGCCTAAATTGCACACATAATTTTTTGTAATATGTGGTGGAGATTTTTAGTAATTTTATTAAATTACTAAAAATGTCATTGATTTTTAAAAATATCTAAAAATGTCCGAAAATAGTAAAAAATTATACGTATGTTAAATATACTTAGATCAACAGTTTTATGAGAAAAGTTTGAAAAAAATTTGAAAAATGGATTAAATGCACCCGGGTGCATTTAACTACATTTGCTTTTATATCTATTGAATATTGTCAAATATGGATAGTCATATTTAAGTTACAACTAGTTTAAAGAGGGAGAAGGTAAATGTATGAGATTAGGTTATATTATATAGGTTTGATTGTTTACAATTAGTAACATATGCTTAACTTATAATATTTATATTTATTTTTTCTTCGTAAACATGTTTTCCTAAATGTATTTAATTATATAGTATGTTTTTCCATTTTACAATATTTTTATATACTTATTTTTAATTTTGAAAAATTAAGTTTCTAAAAGGTGAAAAATGACTTATGCAATTGAAATGAATGATTTTTAAAAATAAAAAATAGATATATAAAAGTACTATAAATTGACAAAACTTAGTACATGGATTAAATGCATTCGGGATAACACGTTTATGAAGAAAAAATTTATGAATAAAATAAAAAATATATATAATCGTGTCGTCATAGTTCATATTGTATATATGGATGTCTATTAGATGTATTTAATTTTTCAGACGTCCTATTTATAAATAAGATGTTGCCAAATTTTTTGTAGGCATCAAGGAATAAAAAAAAATTAGACTTGTTTTTAACCCTTACAAGGCCTTCCATTGAGTTTTACTTAAGACTTTATTTCCTTTGTATAAGTTTTACTGCTTAGAAAATATTCTGGGTAGTAAAAGCTATGACATGTATATTAATTTGAGTGTTATAGGTTAGAGTGTCATAATTAGATGGTGAAATATCAATTTATTTTTAAAAGATATATAGGGGAAGAAGCGTAAAATTATTTTTTGTTTAAGGGGGTTTTTGGTAACCCATAAACTTTAAAAATTAAATTTTCAATTAAAACTTTTCACATTCTACAATTATCTTATTTTTAATTATTTCTTCACTTTTTCGTATACAACTATCCTATTTTTCAATTGTTTATATACAAATACTAATATATCTAACCTATCAATTTTAACTTTTTTTTTATTATTTATCATTATTTGTATATATTTCATATTTCCAAAACTTTTACACTAAAGATTTTTCATCAAAAGTTTTATCACTTTTCAAACACACCTTAAGATTATTAACAAACAAAATATTAATGTCCATTTGGTACAAGCATAAGTGAACTTTTCCACCTTTTTCTCACACATTTCTCAAAAGATCATTTAACATTTTAGTTACTTTATTTTTTATTTTTATCTCTATATTCTAACAATTTTTCACAAAATTATTCTGTTTATTTCAACTTGATTTCTATTATATCACATTATTCACATACTTTTTAAAAATATAATGTTGAAGGAATGTTTCTATGAAACCTTTCTTTTACGTAACTTCTTTCATTTTTAATATTTTAGTAGTTAGTAGAAAATTCATTTCATCTATTAGATTTAGAAATATTTATATTAGCATGAAAATCATTTTATTTATTTAGTATCAATGTATATCAATCCTATCAATAAATGTGTAAAATCAATATAATAAAATAATTTAATACTAAAAATCAAAATTTATAAATAGTATTTTCAATATTTGAAGCATCTAAAATATCACTACTATCAAGATAAATGATTCTACTATGTAAATGGATCTAAACATTTGCCTAATTTACAGATGATATATTTATTTTTGAGCGAGTGTGCCCACATACATATCTGATTTGAATAAAACTTGATATTCTAGTTAAATAAATGACGTTAAATACAATAAATGGATTCAATTTTGCATTAATCATTAAAATTTTAAAATTTATGTACATATTTGATTTGGATGAAATTTAATTTCCTAGTTAATAGATTACCTTAAATACAATAAATGAATTGAATTTTGTATTAATCATTAACATTCTAAAATCTAAAAAAAAAATTACATATAACCGCTTATACGTAAGTTGGCTACACAAAACCGAAGCCAATTATGTTTG
Organism: Annona cherimola; assembly: GCA_030490835.1. NCBI lineage: Eukaryota > Viridiplantae > Streptophyta > Magnoliopsida > Magnoliales > Annonaceae > Annona > Annona cherimola. The sequence goes on from CM059977.1 coordinate 27,871,773, forward strand.
CTACTTTCTTATCACCGTACACATTTTACCAAAATTACCGTAACGGAAATATAAAAAAAGGGTACCTGGTGACACCGAAAATTTTGATGACATTATCATTTGAAATATTTCCCAAAATAAGAATGTTCCATCATGTCACTCTAAACGAGATCACGACATCTTTTGGCCAGCAAAACAAGCCAACTTGAGTGACACATGCATCTCACCTTCCAGCTAACATCTAGATATTTTGAAGATAAGGCAGATAGCAGTAGCATATGATGCTCAAGGAAATGGTACTCTTCATCACGAGTAAAGCTACACTTTGCCTTAAGTATATCTAGAGTGTGGTTAGGAAAGTCATGAAACTTATGAATGAAAATTTGGTCATGAAAAAGTTTTTTGAAATAAAAAAAAAAGATGTGATAAGATAGAGGCATTGATGAATGATAAATAAAATAAAGTTACCTAGTTAGTTGCATGTGCAGTTGTTTAGAAATAATTGAGAAATATGATAATTGTATAAGAAAATATGAAAAAATAATTATGAAATGTAAAAACTTTTTAATTGAAAAGTTTTAGCTTCAAAAATTTTAGAGTATGTTTGAGAAGTGAAAAAAAAATTTAAATAAGTTTTTAATGAATTTTTTTTTGAAAAATGATGTTTTGAAAGTGATGAAATTTTTGATGAAATTTTTTTCATAAAAGTTTGTGAAATGAGAGAAATGATATTATATAATAAGGAAAGTTTCAGTTTAAAATATTTTTAGTGTGAACAAATATTTCCTAAAAGAAAATGATGTATCATGATAGAGATAATAATAAAGAACAGAGAAAGAATAAAGTTAAAATAAAAAAATATTTCAATGCATCTCGATCATTGAAATTTCAATGCATCAAGATGCAAAATCCCATTTTTTAAATATTTTTGAAATTTTTTTATAAAATTGTTAATCTAGGTATATTTAATTTATAAGCCAAATTTTACTATTTTGAATACATGTATATATATTTTTTAATTTTTTTAAAATAATGGTACTTTAGCCATTCTTAAGTGACTAAAATAAGCATGTTTTTTTTTAAAATAAAAAAATATATTTATATATCTTCAAAAATGATAAAACTTAATACGTAAATTAAATACACCTAGATTAATAATCTTATGAAAATATTTAAAAATATATATAATAAGATTTTGCATCACGATACATTGAAACTTCTATGCATCAAGATGCATTGAAATATGTTAGTTGTTTGAGTACTTGTATAGAAATAATTGAAAAATAGATTAGTTGTATAGAAATATATGAAAAATAATTTAAAAATAATTTAGATTGAAAAGTTTACCGCTAACCAAATGCACTCTTATACTTATCCAAACATGCCTGTCATCGGATGTTGTTGTTGTGGAGAGACAGTTGATTTGTGTCTAGACAATTAAGATAAAAAATCTCTTTTGAAGATAGTATAAAAATCTATATTTGTTGCATTATCGACACATAACTAAAGGTTTATATCATATTAACACTCAGATCATCATAACAACACATGCACAATTCACTTGTATTGGGATCGTGGTAAGCCTTTGGAGTATTTAATCCAGCTTGCTCGTCTGGTTGCTTCCGCACGACAAACACAGGTAGGTAACATGTCACTGCGTCGGGGGTCTGTCCTTGGAATGTCAGATCATAAACCCCTCAAATGCGGGGCCAATTAGACTTGGCCTCGACCCACGAAGTCCATATCTCTCTCTCCAACAGCTAGAGTTGCCCAAAGATGTAAGGTCAACGTTGACGTGTGTGGAAAGTAATAAAATTTTATAATATAAAAAATTTTAAAATGAAAAAAATAATATAATATGATGAGAGCAATAATATAGAGTAAAGAAGATAAAATTAAAATAGATAATATATAGTAGCTGCGTAGAAATAATTGAAAAATAATATATGGAAAGATGTAAAAAAAGATTAAAGATATAATAATTATACATAATGAAAAATTTTAAATTAAAAAATTTTGGTATAAATCAACACTCCTTAATGTAGAATGTGTTAAGGAGGTGATAAAACTTTTAAAAGAAAATTTTTATATAGAAATTTTTGAAATGAGAGAAAATAATGTGATATGATAAAGGTAAGAATGAGAAGTAAAAAAATAAAATTAAAATAGATAGATTAGTTATATGGGCAGTGATAAAAAGATGATTAAAAATAAATTAGTTACATAATAATATATAAAGAAATAATTTTAAAAATAAAATAATTGTGGAGAGTGAAAAGTTTTAAATTGAAATTTTTTAATATTACACTCTTTTAATTTCCAATGCAAGTTTCTACATTTTTTATGTCTGTGAAGTGATAAAACTTTTTAGGATGTGTTTGCTATAATCAAAACTTTTGAATTAAAACTTTTCACAACTATTCTATTTTTTTAATGAACATTAATTTTGTTTATCCGAACTATGCAAATGACTCACTTAGCTCATCTCAAAAAATCTATTTAAAACATTTTTTTTTTCATATACTTATTTATCTAAGGGTATTTAACATATAAATTAAGTTTTGTTATTTTTGGATATATATATATATATATATATTCTTTTGAGATTTTTAAACATAAGAGTAGTTTAAATAAATATATACACATGTAAGTGTATATATTTTTGGTATTTTTAAACATAGAGGTATTTAACATACATATATACACATAGATGCTTAAAAATCTTAATATATATATATATATATATATTCAAAAATGGTAAAACTTATAAAATACACTTAGATAAATAAGTTATAAAAAACAAAACAAAAGTGTTTTAAATATGTTTTTTGAGGTCGATTAAGCGAGCCATTTGTTTAGCTGGGGCCAATAGAATCATTATTCTTTTTATTTATTTGTTCACATATTTCAATATAATTGTCTTATTTTTCAATCATTTTTATATAACTATTCATACAACTAACATATTAATTTTATTCTTTTTACTCTTCATTATTATCTTTATTATATTATATCATTTCTTTTGATTCAAAAGTTTTATCATTTCTCAAATATAGGATGAAAATTTTTTATGTAAAAAATTCTTAGATGAGGAGAAAATGATATGATATGAAAATGATAATGATAATAATTAAAAAGAATAAAGTTAAAATAGATAAAAAAAGTTCTATGGATAGTTATGTAAAAATAACTAAAACTATAATAATTATATGAAAAAATATGAAAAAATAATTAAAAATATTAATTGCAAAGAGTGAAGAGTTTTAAATTGAAAATTTTTTACTTGAATGTATTTGTTTTTCACTAAAATTTGTTGTATAAAACTTTTTTCTCTCCATAATTATCTTATTTTTAAACTATTTCTTCACATTTTAATACAACTATCATACTTTGTCAATATTTCTTCACAAATTTTTATACAATTATTCTATATATTTTAACTTTAAGTCTCCTCATCATTACTCTTACCATGTTATATTACTTATCGAATTTAAAATATTTTTCATTCAAAATTTTTATTAAATATCAAACAAACCTTCCATTCTTACCCAATTTTCAATTTCATTCATGCTTCTTGAGTCCTTCCGCTCGTACCCGGTTCCATCGATTGATACTATCAATTGATACTATTGTGTATCCTTGGATCAGACAAGACGTATCAAATGGGATAGAAATGAAATAAGATTTTTCATTCCATTTCTTTCAAATTTTCAATAGAAATTTTCAGATTCCAAATAAGTAACTACTTTTCTCATTGTCAATATAATTTTCCATTTGCTGATATTAGATAATTCCTCCTCATCCAAATTTAATTCTATGTTCATCTAATTGGATGATTTTAAACATGCTTAAGAAGATTATGGTGCAAGTTACCCCATCGTAAACAAATTAAGGGTGCAATTCGGGTCGGTTCGGTTCGGGTTGTAGTCTATCCTACCAGTACCCTATTTGTAAAAGACCTACCTTACCCTATTCATTTGTTGATTCGGTTCCTAGCATACCCTACCCGACCCATTACCTATAAGGTTCGTTCCAGTTTCGGTTTCAAATCGATTCATTTAATACTCAAATACAATATTTTTAAAAATTTATATGTTAATTTAAATAATATAAAATAATATACATTTATATTTTAAAATCATAAGTACATATATTATTGTTTATATTATTATATAAAAATATGAAGTATAGACCATTATGACCCAATCATTAAAATATTAATATATTATAATCATAAGTCATAAGCGTATTTATAAGAGTTTTTCGGAAGTCAATGACGTATATATAAATTCATTTAAATTTATATTTCACAAAGTACAAAATTGATTTAAATTTGAATGTGTTAAAATATGCGTGCACATAAGATGTCAAAGAAAAAACATAATATATATATTATATATATGTATAATTATGCATTTAATTAATTACCCATATAAGTACCTATGTGGGTTGATTTTGAATACCTAACGTATCTACCCTACTCATACCCTATTTGAGAAAGCGGGTAATAATTTTTACTATACTCATAACCATATATAATATTTTCTACCTTACCATACCCTACTAAATTCAGGGGACGTTTGGTATTCGGGTGTGGGAAATGTGGGAGAGAAATTGTGGGAGCACGGGTTTCGAGGCAACTCATTAATCAATCAATCATTATATTTTTCCACTTTTACCCCTATATTTTAATCATTTTCTCTATCAACTATCTTTCAATAAACCTATTTATTCCAACTTCACCCCTATCATTTCAGTATCGGGTTACCAACGTTGCACCCTAGAACAAACCCGCTGCTGCTGCTTCTGACGTTTCTATAACTGTGGATTTCATCACATGGCCGGCCCTATGGGCTGAAAATGGAAGGCCTGAACGGGTCGGGTAAATTACTTTGCTTCCATCCCGACTACCATGTAAAATTAGCGTACATTGCATCGCCACAGTGCAGATGCTGAAACATACTCACAATCCGAACCGTTCAGTTATATAAAAAAGGTATATTCGAAATATTGGTTCAAATCTACTATTAATTTGATTTTATATAGCATCGAAAATTAAATGAAAACGGACGGCTCATGTCATAAAAAAACATAACATACCGTTTAAAACCCAACGTCATTTGCGGAACGCGGACGCACAAAAGATCATCCAAAACGAATGGATCGGACAGTGTAACGGTTGGCACCTCGTAATTTTCAGACAGAGTGGCATTTTCTGTTATTTGGTGGAAGGAGGAGGCCCATTTGCCCAATAAATCAAAATCGAGCGGCAAAATCCTGTATCCCTAACCAGAGGTGGTTAGGGTTTCATAGATGGCGCTGCCGTCCTCCGACCCTGGTTAAACTAACCGCGGTTAAAGCCAGATCTTGCATCTTCTCCCTCCCTCGTTATAAATTTCCGCACCAGAGAAGCATCTGCTCACTACTCTTTAGGCGTCTTCACACACGCCGCTTCGCTTTCCTTATTGTTTCAAAACCCTTTCTAGTTTCCGTCTCTCTCGATCTTCTCAGTTCTCTATTCTTTCCCTTCTCTTCGAAAATGAGAGAGTGCATCTCGATCCACATCGGTCAGGCCGGTATCCAGGTCGGAAATGCCTGCTGGGAGCTTTACTGTCTCGAGCATGGAATTCAGGTTCGTTTCTGTATTCTTTCTCAGATCTGGTGGATTTTCTTTCAATGTTTCCTTCGGTTTGGGTTTTCTTCCATCTTTGTCGTTAGATCTGCTTGCGTTTCGCGCTCGTTGATTTTTCTGCGGTTATTCTACATTTTGTTTTCGGGAAATGCCTGGGTTTGTTTGCAATAACTTGATTCTCTGTCATCATTTGTAAATCTAGGGTTTGGAAGTGGCTCTGATTCTTCTTTTATTATGGATCTGGAGTAGCAATCGTCAGATCCGTGCTAGCATTTGAAGTGCATTGTATACATCCGCTTGGGATGACATCTTTTGTTTTCCTTAGCTAGATCTATACGTATCTTCAGCTTTTTTGTCCATTCTCTTCTGATTATTCAAAAGATCTGTCAGTTTTCTCCAGATCCGTTATCGTTCTGCCCTTTTCTGTCATTTTCCCTGTATTCGCATCGCAGGTTTGAAACATTTTCATTTTCTGTTGGACTACTCTTCAAAGGTACATTATTTCGCTGCCGCTGCGTATTCCTTCCCTCATTTCCGTTGTTTATGACGCTTCTTGTTTTCCCGCGACGATCTTTACAGCCGCTTCAAAAATCATTAATCGCTTGTTTTCATTCTCCTCATTTCGTGGGATTTTATTTTTTCCCCCTAAATTCTAATTTCAATTCGTCCTTCTTGCAGCCTGATGGCCAAATGCCAGGCGACAAGACCGTCGGCGGAGGCGACGACGCATTCAACACCTTCTTCAGCGAGACCGGCGCCGGGAAGCACGTCCCTCGTGCCGTCTTCGTGGATCTCGAGCCCACTGTTATCGACGAGGTGAGGACCGGCGCCTATCGCCAGCTCTTCCACCCCGAGCAGCTCATCAGCGGCAAGGAGGACGCTGCCAACAACTTTGCTCGCGGCCACTACACGATCGGCAAGGAGATCGTTGATCTCTGCCTCGACCGCATCAGGAAGCTTGCGGACAACTGCACTGGCCTACAGGGATTCCTCGTTTTCAATGCCGTCGGCGGTGGTACGGGCTCAGGCCTCGGCTCTCTCCTCCTGGAGCGTCTCTCCGTGGACTATGGAAAGAAATCCAAGCTCGGTTTCACCGTCTACCCATCCCCCCAAGTGTCAACCTCTGTTGTTGAGCCCTACAACAGCGTTCTCTCAACCCACTCCCTCCTAGAGCACACTGATGTTGCTGTGCTTCTTGACAACGAGGCCATCTACGACATCTGCAGGAGGTCTCTGGACATCGAGAGGCCCACCTATACCAACCTCAATCGCCTTGTATCCCAAGTGATCTCGTCCCTCACTGCTTCTCTGAGGTTCGACGGTGCTTTGAACGTCGATGTGACAGAATTCCAGACCAACCTGGTGCCCTACCCAAGGATCCACTTCATGCTTTCCTCCTACGCCCCGGTCATCTCCGCTGAGAAGGCCTACCACGAGCAGCTCTCAGTGGCGGAGATCACCAATAGTGCGTTCGAGCCGTCCTCCATGATGGCCAAGTGCGACCCACGCCACGGCAAGTACATGGCCTGCTGCCTGATGTACCGTGGGGATGTTGTTCCCAAGGATGTGAATGCTGCTGTGGCCACCATCAAGACCAAGAGGACTATCCAGTTCGTGGATTGGTGCCCAACAGGGTTTAAGTGTGGTATCAACTACCAGCCTCCGACTGTGGTGCCTGGTGGGGACTTGGCCAAGGTGCAGAGGGCTGTTTGCATGATCTCCAACTCCACCAGTGTTGCTGAGGTGTTCTCCCGCATCGACCACAAGTTCGACCTCATGTATGCCAAGCGCGCCTTCGTGCACTGGTACGTGGGTGAGGGCATGGAGGAGGGGGAGTTCTCCGAGGCACGTGAGGATCTTGCTGCTCTTGAGAAGGACTATGAGGAAGTGGGTGCGGAGTCTGCTGAGGGGGATGAAGGTGAAGAGGGGGATGACTACTGATAAGCTGGTTTTTGTTATGTTGCTTCGCATGCTTCTGCTGTTATCTGTGTCGTTTATGTTTTTTTTTTTTTTTTTTTTTGTGACGGGTGTGTCGTTCATGTTGGTTTCTGTGTCTAAAAAAACGCTGTGACATTGTGCCATGCATCATCGCCCGGTTGATGCATTTACCCCTACTATAAGTAATATTCTTCTGTTCGGTTTTTATCTGCTCCCATTATGGCTTGTGGTTGTTCTGGCTGATTGTTTCGGAGTTTCTGATAGTTTTGCCATCAATTTTGCTTGTGGTTGTCGAAAGAAAAATTTGATCGAGTCTTGCGCTTTGGATGAATTGGCCAGAGTCGGCCATGGTGCTGTTTGGGGCTTCGATAGAGGCTTGACAAACGGCATTGGAAATGGAAATGGGCGATTCTGGGTGCTTGGAAGCCATGAGAAAGATTTGAGTCTGCTTTACATGGCAACGAGAAAGTTAGGCTCTGTTGGATGTTGGGTTTTGCTCCCTCCCGCGAAGGAGCAATGGCAGATTGACAAACAATCACTGGTTTTCTAGCTGAATTTGGTAGAAGAGCTCTCCTCTTTGCACCACGATGGGTTTTCTCCGGAAAGATGGGTTCGCATCTGCTCATCTGTGACATCAATGAAGAAATACCCCAACACCCGAAGGCTCTAATCTCATCAACCTCAATTGCTGTTTACCACTTGAAGCGAAGTATAGCATATGCAATACAAGAGAAAAACAACAATGAAAAAACCTGTTGATGTTATCTTCTCATGACCGACAATTTTCTTGTTTTAGCCAGCAATGCAGCGGATAATCGAATCGACGTTCAGTTCTAAGAATGTCGTTCTTATTCCATAGCCATGGAAATTGGGGGAGGTATTTGGCTGTTTGATATGTATGATCTATCATTTTTCCCTCCTTTCTTTACTGTAAAGATAGCCCGTGAATTATTACACAGTTTTTTTTTTTATTCAATTATTCTGATGATCCAGCTTCTTCACCAATGATCCACCTCGATAGCCACTTTTGAGGCAGAAAGAGGGAAAGGAGTCAAAAGGTAAATCATAAGAAAGTCAGGCAAGCATAGCATATGCAATGCAGGAACGAAACAACAATAAAAATCTCTTGACGTTGTTGCAAATCTTTGCAAACCAGAGAGTACACAACCGACTCGTGAGATTGCAATTGATCCTTTTGCTTCATTAGCTGAACATTGCAATGCCTATAAACTGTTCTTCCAGTCGCATTTCAGTATCTGTGAAACAATTTCACAAACACCATCCTGCCAATTTCAGAGAGTTCTTTTATGACTCTGTCAACAAATTCAAGATAGCCATCCATCCAGCCTCTCCTGACGATTAAAACAGTGAAGAACCCTAAAATTCCTATTAAATACCCACAACCAACGTTAGCATAAAACCAGAAGTCGCCTTCTTCACTTTCTTCAATGTGAGGACTAACTGGTGGAGCTGCTCCGTCGCACGTGACTTGCAGTGGAAACCCACAGAGGAATCGATTGCCAGCATATATAGAAGGGTCAGAAAATGTCAGCATTTGTGGTCCTGTTGGAATTTGTCCTGAGAGATTGTTAATAGATACATTCAATACCTCCAAATCAAGCAAAGCACCTATGCTTGTAGGGATAGTACCACATAGCCCATTGTTCGAAAGATCTAAAGATTCCAACTTTCTCAAGCCTTCTATTTGCTGTGGTATGTTGCCAGTCAGTTGATTTCTGGATAAGTTCAACACTAGTAAGCCTGCAAGCATAGTCAATGATTCAGGTATCCCTCCGGATAAATGATTGTCTGAAACATCAATTGCAGTTACAAGTGAAAGTGTGGAGGTGTATTCAAGTTCTCTTCCTTTAGCTATAAGTGATATCTTCTCTTCATATCAGCTGGCTGAATGATATACTGGATCACTGAACCCGAGGTCATACTTGCGTTTTTGAGTTTCTGCTATGCTGGTGAAATTGCCAAAACTTGGAGGAATTGCACCTGATAGGCTGTTACTTGCAAGGTCCAAGAGTTGAAGGGAAGTTATATAGGATAGCTGTGAAGGTATGCTTCCATTGAACTTGTTTGATCGTAAGCGCAGCACAATGAGAGATGTTAAATTCTCCCCCACCCATGATGGTAGGTTTCCCTTGAAGTCATTGTCACCAAGATCGAGTACTGCTAGTTTCTGAGAATGAAACACAGAAGGGAATTCTCCTGACAATCTGTTGTTATTCAGGTGCAATGAACGAAGACTTGTCAGTTGCCTTACTGACTCAGGAATTTCTCCAGAGAGACAATTACTTCCTAGATCAAGAACTTCGAGTGTTGAACAATTTCCTAGGCTTGTTGGGATATTACCTGTGAGCTGGTTTCTGGATAGATCAAGGACTAGCAAATTTTGCCACATTCCAATAGATTCAGGGATGCTGCCACTGAAAAAATTTCTTGACAGGGACAGAAACATTGAATCAGGGAAGGTTTCACCAATGTCTTGGGGGATGGGACCAGAAAAAATATTGTTGGAAAGATCTAATAAGCCAAATTTGAAAGAGGAAAAGGGAAACGGTCCACTGAATTGGTTATTGCTGAGATCGACTTTGGCATAGGCATTGAAATTCAGTAACCTGGGAAGTTCACCTGATATTCGATTGTGTGAAAGTCTCAACAAAAGAAGATGCAAAGTTGTTTCATTAAACCAATCTGGTATCACATCGCAGATGTTTGTATGCTGAAGATTCAAATAACGGAGATTCTTTTGGGTACGAAGCCATTGAGGGAACTGAGGACCAAGGTTGCAGCCAGCCAGACAAAATTCTTTCAATTGAAAAGGCGGAATCCAACCAGAACTCACCTTCCAAGCCAGATCATTACGGCGAGTCATAAATTTGTTTAAGTGGGTGAGGTTTGAGAAGTGAGTTTCTGTTAAGATGTCTTGCAGGGAATTGTCAGAAATGTCAATGCCAATAAGCTGAGAAAGCTTCCCTAAACTTTTTGGCACAGGCCCAGTGAGTTGATTATTGTTTATAGACAAATGCTGCAAAGAGCTTAACGAAGTTAGAGACAATGTAATCAATCCACTAAGCAAATTGTTGGAAAGCTCAAGAACTGTTAGGTTCTTAAGTTGACCTATGATTTCTGGAACATGACCACTGAATTGATTTCCTCCCAGCTTGAGAACTTTGAGGGTAGTGACATTGAATAACCAATTGGGCATTGTGGAATTGAAGTGATTCTTGCCTATGTCGAGGTAAACAAGGGAAGGAAACACTGGAGTGGCAAGTAATGGAGGGATGCTTCGGAGGGAACTGGAGGAGAGTGACAAGAAGGAAAGTGAATGAAGCTGGTTCAGCACTCCCACCCAAGTTTCACCAACTCTAGACAAGTCCACACCATCCAATTCAAGATGTGTCAAAGACGCAAGACGAGAGAGCCACCAAACATCGACAACCTCCAATGCAGGCTTCCTCCCAGATGATGGGATTTCAGACCCAAGGCTGATCTGATTCAAGTTGGTGAGGTTGCCAAGCTGCCATGGAACAAGTCCAGCAAACCCAGCTCTACTCAAGATCAGGCTCTTTAAGCTGGTCATGGAGCCTAGGAAGGATGGAAATTGTACACCTTGAAAATCATTCATGCTAAGGTCCAAGTGAACTAGTTTTGTTAAATTGACCAACGAATGGCTGATGTTGCCACTGAAGCTGGCGTTTCAACACCTTTGTGGATTTTTGAGATCGAGACTGACGGCATGCCCTGTTTTCGTGCTGCATTCCACTCCTTCCCATGTGCAGCAATGGCTTCCCACCCAAGATGACAGCCTTCCTGCAGGATCTAAGAGGCTCTTCTTGACATCAAGAAGCGCTTTCTGCTCCATTTCCAGGCAACTACCGTTGGGTATTCCCTTGCATAGGCTGAGTTTGATTATTTCCGCAAGGAATATTAGGAACCAAAAGGACAGCAACATGATGGCTTGACGAAGAAACAAAAACAAATGGGGGTTATTTATGGTTGTTAGTCTGGCCGACTATGAACTGGAATCTGTCATCTTAACGAGGGATGTTGTGAAAAGTTTCTATAAAAGCGTTTGATTTATGGGGAAAGAAACGACAAAAAATGCAGTACCCATCGCAATAATCTAGGAGAATTTGCTAACAGCCGCTGAAGTAAAACAGGGCAATATTAGGCACCTTTTTTTTTTTTTTTTTTTAAAGTGGTTGGTATTATACAGTACCTTTGATATTGCAATCAGGCTCATTCCACTTATCATTATGGAGACCAAACTCCACATATATTACATTTTGACACACTGCTGAGAAATAGTATCCGTAGACACTGTCAGGAAATAATACTCGAACACGCCGTTGATGATGAGATTCGAAACGCCCAACGGATGGTAAACCCATCAGAGGCGCTGCAGGCGGCACGTTTTATTTTACTATTAAAATAGCAATAATTTCATTATACGTATTTATATTGAATAGATTGTTTAATTTATTGAATTCATAATTTGTTTAATATATAAAGGATATGTTTGTTTGATATAAAGAATTTTCAAAATAAAACTTTTCAATATAAAAATTTTAAATTTTCATAACTATCATATTTTTTAATTAATTTTTACTTCTTTCTGTATTACTATTCTACTTTTCCATCATTTTTACACAACTACTCAATAACTAATCTATCTATTTAATTTTATTTTTTTACTCCTCATTATTATCTATATTATATTATATTTCCAAATTTAAAAACTTTTATGCAAAACACTTCAAAAGTTTTATTGCTTCCCAAAAACACAAAATGAATTTATTTAATAAACTTGTAATTTACATTCAAGCATGATGTGGAACCGCTGTGTGCTCTTCTTAAAAACGAGTTGCCATGGATGATGTGTTAATACCATCTCCCATTTAAATTTTAGAGCGAAAGAAATTCTAAATAATATAAACTAAATTTGCTTATTTTAAAATTTAAATAAATTAAAATGTTTAGTTGCACTTAGACTCTTTAAAATACTTATACGGTTTAGGCTATATTTTGATGATTTTGTTAAATCAAATTTATTTATTGTATTTAACATTATTCGTTTTATTCAGGTATTTAAAATTATCTCAATTCATAACTTGCGTCATTCTTAATATCATTTAAGAGTAACTTTAAACCTATTAAAAATGATTTGTTTATCATAAAGACTCGTGAGATCTCAATTTAATATCTAAAACATTTACAATATGCATTATACTTAATTAATAATTTTATAAAATTGCCATAATAAATGATTCTATGAAATTTTATAATAGTCTAAAACTTAGATATATGATTCAAGTGATTTTCTAAATTTGTATACGTTTTTAGAATACATGACGGGCAAATACATCCAGTTAGTATGATTTTTGATAGTTAAATAAAACAAATAGTTTTAAATAAAATGAATAGATTGACTTAATCAAAATCATCAATAGAGTGAGTTTCAAACCCATCCCGTCGGCCCCCCTCAAAGTCTTACGCCTGCTGGGACGAGTTCAGTTGGACTCTTATTTATATTAGCTATATATGACAGATATGTGAAACATAAATAATTTTATTATACCTAGGTAAGTTGTATATTGATTTTGCTATCGAATATCTAATTTTATCTTTTTTTCGTATCCATTTTATTATACCCCGGCGTACTATTCTTATTTATACATCTCAATTTTCTAAAAAAATAAATTTATTTTATCTTCCATAAAGTCTTATACTTTAATATTATAAAAATATTTAAATAAACCTATTAGCTATATAAAAAAATACTCAAATATATTTTGATTATGAAATTATCTAATTTAATGAATTTAATGTTTGTAAATATACATTTAAAACTGTATATTGAAATTGTTAATTTGGGTAGGTCATTTGGGTCCGGTTTTAACGACATCGCGGATGAGATAATGAGTTGGTGACAGCTCAACCCATCCCTCCAATACCTCGAGCGTATCTCGAATCTGTCTACGAGAGAAACAAAAAATACAAGTATACAACAACATGCATCCATAAATAAACTAACATCGTACAACAGTAAGAAGTTAAAAGCTTTGATTAGGCAAAACATTTTAGTGCTGGACTGATGCGGGTTGTAAGGTTCCAGCGAAAGGGTCGCATCTTATCTTGTTTGTCTTACCCTCAACGTTTTTGTTCTCGGAGCATCCACGATACATTCGAGGAAACCATTGAAACTTCAGCCGAATTATATAAGAACCCTATTTGGCTGGGCTTTCAATAGTAAGGATGTAATAGCCGGTTCTTCTAACAATATTATATAAAATTTCAATGTTTTATCTGTTGAGTTTTTTCTAGATTGCTTCTGGGCTTTATGTTGAGTGATTTGTAAATATGCCCACATATTTTGCCTATAATTATAAATATATCTACATAGTTTCAAAAATTACAAATAATCATTGCATAATTTGATCATAATTATAAATATACCAACATGTTTATAGCACCTTGATGACGTGAGTATTGCTTATTTTTGTAATTATGGTTAAACTATGTGGGAGTTATTTGTGATTTTTGAAATTATATATGTATATTTATAATTATGATCAAATTAAGCAGATATATTTGCAAATTTTTACATTTATTTTAAAAGGATAATGATTCAATATATATGGATTGAAACCTCACCATATCAAGGTGGTTTGAAATCTCACTATATCTAGGTTGTTTGAACTCTTATTTTTATTTTTATTTATTTTTCTTTTCGCTTTTGCATGAGCTTACATGTATTTAGTTCATCTACAAAAAGTTTATTTATTTTATATATTTTTCCAAATATATATAGGTGGCTAATTTCTTCTAAAAACTAGATATGCATTGAGGGCTAGATACATATTAGGGGTGTCCATCGGATCGGATTGATTTGAGTTCAAATCTTTTTCTTTTTTGAATAGTGCAGAGATCTGGCCATACCAAAAAAGAAAAAAAAAAAAAAGGACAAGAAAGAGAAGCAGGGCTCAACCCTCAGTCTCCTTAATCAAAATTCCTACGGAGAATGAAATAGGAACCCCGCCCTTTACCCAAAAAATAAAAAAAACACAGAGCTATCTTTACACAATGCCTCTCTGATGCATTCAGGAGGTTCTCCCTCCCATAAAGAGTCATTTGAACTCCGACTAACAGCGCACTTTGCCAATATGTGTACATATTGATTTCCCGATCTTAAGACATGAAGATACAGTCGCTGCTCAGAATAATACTTGAGATCCTTTATCTGCTTTACCAGGAGACCAACACAAGATCTGCTATTCTCCTCCTTATAAGCCATTTAATTACAATAAGTGAGTCTTATTCCACTTCTATCTTCTTGAATCCCATATCCACAGCGCACTTTAAACCCGATTAAAATGTCTCTTGCCTCTAACCAAACCGGCTGAGCAGATCCTGGGCGCTAAGCTACTGTTAACGACTAACCAAACGGATTAAACAGATTAAAATACTTTTCTTGTATATTGTAATGAACATGACAAATTAGCACAAAGAAGAGTGCATACATTGGTTTGATATTCGTCCAACGACTAACGCCCCAGGATATTTTCATGCATGGCTGTAAGTGAGACATATATATTAAAAAATGGATGGAATAAAACATCAAAAAAAAAAAAAAAAAAAAAAAGGATGGAATAAGCTGGCACACATAGGCTGCCATGTACCCTTGAACGTGTATCTCAACCGCATGATCATCACTGGCGGACCATTGAATTGAATTGTTCACCAATGTCAACATTCAACTAAACTACCTGATAATTTAGGTGAAATCCACTTTTTCTCTGACAAAATTGCTTGGAAGTTTGTATCAATTCGATATTGCAATGACGATTACATTAGTTGAGAACACAAAAGAGCCTACTAGGAACGACATAAAAGGTGGAAGAAACATCTGGCTACTCTTTTAAGTTATTCTTTTCTTTTGTACTAACATTTCCAACTACAGTCCCTAATGAGGCCTTCTTCTGTTCTCATTTTCTCCAAGTAAATTCTCCTTTTCCGTGGCTTTTTAGAAAGTTATTATATCATACTATTATTCTTGGTTTTATATAAAAAAAAAAATACTAAAAATCATCGTGTGGTGTCGGATTAAATTAGATTGAAAAGTTTTAGATATAGTAAAATACACCTTCAATCAAAATAATAGTTGGCATCATAAATACGAGATATGATTTGAACCGGCTTCGCTGTAATCTAGATTACACTGAAGCTTTGCGAGTAATACCATGGATGGGGCCCATTTTAGAATCAAACTTGTCGTTTACGTTATTTGATATACTATTTGCTTTATTCTGAGACCCAAAATCATCTTAATGAAGTTGCGGGGCCACATTTATTTAAAAATTATACTTACGTGCAGATTACTGAAAACGTTGATCGATTGACAACTATATTAGAATGTAGTTCACATGGCCACCCAGCGTGATTTTAATGACCAACCTCTGTAGCGAAAAGGTATCATCATGTTCACGGATTTGATACAGTGCACTCTTGTGTACTTACCTTCGGTGCATTTGGATGTTTTAAACTTTTTTTATATAGCTATTAATCCAAATATACCTAACATATATATCAAGTTTTATCATTTTTAGATATTTTAAAGTATTTTTTATTTTTAAAAATCAGTGACATGTTAGTAATTTTAAATTATTAAAACTGCCACTTATTTTCAAAAATAAAATTTTTAAAAAGGTGTAACTTTATATATCTAAAAAGTAAAACTTATTTGCCTTGTACGTAAAAGCAAAGCCTTTCGTATATAAGTAATATAAATGATTAATATTAAAAAATATATTTCCAAAAATATATGAGCAACCAGTTGCATGGTCATTAAAGGGCTTCCTTCATGGTTGCCATTTGTTATTTTTTATAGAAACAATGGCAAAATGACAACAGATGCAAAGGTGTATATTAGACTGTAGGAATATCTCACACACTTTATTGAATAAAGATGCTTCACATATATATATAAGAAACATAACAGAAATACTAAAAAATTACAAAATTAAACCAATAATCCTATTTTTTGGTGATTTCTATTCTTAATTTTTTTCACATCTTGACTTGTTTAAAAAATAGCTCTAGCAATACAAGAACTTTCACATCAGTAACCTTGAATTTTTAGTAGCTTACTTAGGCTTTTTTGCAGTAGCTGAGAGACTTTCTCCACCATCCTTGGATCAGATGCTGCACGTTCCCAATTTTCTCTTACAAAATTCAAATCTGGTTTTAGAAAGTGCTTTTGTTAAAATATCAGCAATTTGACTATCTATTTTGCAGTGAAGCAATAATACTTCTCTTTCTTTCTATACTTTCTTGAGAAAGTAGTTTAATCTTAGAATGTTTTATTTTTCATGGAAAATTAAATTGTAGGGATAACAACTTGGTAATAAATAAAAATTCGTGTACTTCTTTCTCCTTTAATATGCAAGTTAGCTAATATTTTTTGAACCATAGATCATAATTAACTGCTACAGTAGCTGCTATATATTCAAGTTCTGCAATATTTTGTGCGATGATCTCTTACTTCCTTGAACGCCAAGAGAATGCGCCTAATCCGAAACGAATAAAAACCATTTCTACTCTTCATATCATCAACCAAAACTGCCCAATAGCTGTCAAAGAAGCCATGGAACTTAAAATTTAAACAGTGAGTGAACTTTATTCCATAATCAACAGTACCTTTGACATATCTTACAATCCTTTTTATTGTTTGAAAATGCACTACACTTGTAAAGTGTATAAATCTAGAAAGTAGACTTACGATATCTATTATATCAGGCCGAGTAGATGTAAAAAATATTAAACAACCAATTAAACTCATGTACTAACCTTCTTCAATCTTCTCAACTACATCGTCCTTTATGAATATCTCTTTTTGATTCATAAAAGTTTTTGTAGCTTTGCAGTCTTCCATTTGAAAATTTTTTAGGATCTCCTTTGCATGTTTTTGTTGACAAATAAAAACTTCATGTTGTCTTTTCTTCAATTTTATTCTAAGAAAGTAAGTTATAAAGCCTAAGTCTATTATCTCAAAACACTTGAAACATCTTTGCTTTAAATTCCTTTATAAGCTCCTCAACGCTTCCTGTTACAAGAAAATCATTAACATAAAATGAGACAATAATTGAGTCAGAAGCTACATTTTTCACGTAAATAGTTGATTCACTGAGGCTTTTTACAAAGCCTAGGCCTATCAAATGGTCATATATCTTATTATACTAAACCCTC
This sequence comes from Annona cherimola, assembly GCA_030490835.1. NCBI lineage: Eukaryota > Viridiplantae > Streptophyta > Magnoliopsida > Magnoliales > Annonaceae > Annona > Annona cherimola. The sequence continues at coordinate 27,889,579 of CM059977.1, forward strand.
AGTGCTTGTTTAAGACCATGCAACTCTTTTCTCAATAAATATAACTTAAGCTATTTTCATAGCAAATCTCTCTGGCTTCTATATATATTTCCTCCTGTAAGATTCTATTTAAGAATGCTGACATCTAGTTCGTATACTTTCCAGCCCTTTTGGGCTTCAATAACCAACAACAACCTGATTATATCTAACCTTGCCATAGGAGCAAATATTTCAAAGATATCTATATGAAAAATCTGAGCATAACCCTTCACCCCTAGCCTTGCCTTGTTTGGGAATAGATAAAATTTTTAATGAAAAGTTTTAAAGAGTAAAAGTTGGCAAATGACGTGATATGATAGAATTAATGATGAAGAGTAAAGAGGATAAAGTTAAAATAGATAGGTTAGTTGTGTGAGTAATGTAGAAATGATTGAAAAGTAGAATAGTTGTATAGGAAAATGTGAAAAAATGATTAAAAAATATGATAGTTGTAGAGAGTGAAAAGTTTTAGATTGAAAAATTTTAACTTGACATTTTCTATCCATTGCCAAACACACCCTAATTTTTAAACATTCATTTAACTCCTACAATCTTCCTATTTTGAGGCCTTTCCATGGTTCTTAGGTGTGATTTTTCTCTATCTTCTCATTTTCTCTTTTGTAGCTTCCATCCACTTTTGGTCTTTCTCAACTTCTTCAAATCCTATAGGCTCCATCACAGCGACATTTCATCTTTGATAAATATCAGCTAGTAGCCTTGTTCCTCTGATTGGTGAATCTTCAACATTATCTTTAGAAGGTTGTAAAGCTTCTGGATATTGATTATCTTCATTGACATCCCAATTCCATTGCTCATTCTTTATAATAACATCTCTACTTATTAGTATTTTTCTTATTTGAGGTTGGAAAATTTTATAAGCCTTAAAGATGTTGCTGTAGCTATTGAACAGTTGACATTTTAGTTCTAACAATAAAAATCTGTTAGCATGAAGATCAGCAAGAAATCAAAAACAGATTTGTTTTCTGTTTTTTATTTTTATTTTTTCAAGTTTTAACTGTCCACAAATTTGGAAATTCAAAGTAGGAGAAGGTTGTTATTTTTTATGTATAAATAACTGGTTTTGAATGAAAGAAAGCAGATCATTTTTTCCAAACCTTTCAGTTTACACTTTCATTGCTTTCCTTGTTTTAATCCAACAAGTGATATCAGAGCCACAGTTGGTCTTAGAGGATCTGTGAGAGAAAAAAAAACAGAGAGAAGCCTTATATTTTCAAACCCAATGTCAACTAATAATCACCTTTCCTTGTTAGCTCCACAAACCTTCACTGGCGAGAATTATCAAATCTGGTCAGTGAAGATGCAATCTTACTTGGAAGCCTTTGATCTTTGGGAGATTGTAGCTGAAGACAAACATGTATCTCCAATACTAAGAGATCATACTTTGGCACAAATCAAAGCCAACTCTGAAGAAAATACAAAAAGGGCTAGAGCCAAGACTGTTATTCAAAATTCTATGGGAGATTCAATCTTCCCCAGGATTATGGCATGCAAGACTGCAAAAGAAGTTTGAGACAAACTGAAAACAGAGTATCAGGGAAGCGGCAGAACCAAGCAAATGAAGATTTTAAATCTTAAAAGAGATTTTGAAGCACTAAGCATGAAAGAAGATGAGTCTATAAGCAAATACTCCAACAGAATTTCTTTGATTGTCAACCAAATTCGGTTGCTTGGTGAGAATTTTTCTGACTCAAGGATTGTGGAAAAAATCTTAGTGACGCTTCCTGAGAAGCTTGAATCTAAAATTTCCTCCCTTGAAGAGTCCAAGCATCTCATCAAAATTTCAATGGCTGAACTAATCAGTGCTCTTCAAGCATAGGAGAAAAGGAGGGCTTTGAGGCAAGAAAAAATTATTGGAGAAGCTTTTCATGTACAAAATCAGAAAAGAAACAAAGGCAAGAAGCAACTTAACAAGAAGTTGAAAGACAAAGATGAAGGCTATGATAGTAAGAAAAAATTCTCACCTTGCAGATATTGTAAAAAGAGCACACACGTGGAGAAATACTGCTGGTAGAGGCCTGATGCAATATGTGGCAATTGCAAGCAACTTGGGCACGTCACCAAAGTATGCAAATATAAAAATAAGGGTTCTCAAAGCAACCAACAAGCATAAGCAGCTAAGTCAGAAGCTCAGGAGGGGCAACTACTTGTTTCCTCATGTTTTCATAGCATAGATACCGGCAACACTTGGCTCATCGACAATGGATGCACAAATCATATGACATTTAATGCAGCAATATTCAAAGATCTTGATGAAAGCTATAAAACTATAGTGAGAATTAGGAACAGAGACTTCTTTGATGTGAAAGGCAAAGGTACAACCAAAGTAAAAACTTCTACAGGTATCAAACTTATTACCGATGTGCTATTTGTGTCTAAACTTAGTCAAAATTTACCGAGTGTTGGGAAAATGTTGAAAAAGGGATATTCGCTTGAATTTAAAGACGATAACTGGACTATTTTTGATAATGATGGAATTGAATTATTTTGTGTGGAATTGAATTATTTTGTGTGAAAATGAAGAAGAAAAGTTTTGTTATAGAATGGAATGAGGATAAAGCTTATGCAGGTGCAAACTTAAGTGACTCAGATTTGTGGCACAAAAGATTTGGTCACTTTAACCACATGAGTTTAATCAATCTCAAAAGGCAGAAACTTGTTGAAAACATGGCTGAAATCACAAATGAACTATGATTGTGATGCTTGTTAGCAAGGAAAACAAGTAAAAGTTTTATTTCCAAAAGGCCAAGCTTGGAGGGCTTCTCAAAAGCTGCGACTTATACACACCGATGTGTGTGGATCCATGACAGTTATATCAATGAATGATAATCGATACTTTCTTCTTTTCATTGATAATTTTTCTAGAATGTGTTGGATCTATTTACTCAAAGCTAGAAGTGAAGTTTATGCTGTGTTTCAGAAATTCAAAAATTATGTTGACAACCAAAGCAATTTGAAGATTAAAATGTTGAGATCTGATAATGGTGGTGAGTATAGCTTTAGCAAATTTGATAAATTTTGTAGTGATGAAGGAATTAAACACTAGTTGACTGTCACTTACACACCTCAACAAAATGGTGTAAGTGATAAAAAAATAGAACCGTGATGGAGATGACTAGGTGCCTAATGTTTGAGAAAAATTTACCAAAGCATTTTTGGGCTGAAGCAGTCAACACTTCGGTGTATTTATTAAACAGGCTACCTACTAAGGCTCTCAAAAATAAAAATCCATATGAGGCTTGGCATGGTGTGAAACCATCTGTACATCATCTCAAAGTATTTAGGTGCATTTGTTTTTATCAAATTCCTTATTAGAAAAGAGACAAGCTTGATAAAAGAGCAGAAAAGAAAATTTTTGTTGGTTATAGTCTTGTCACAAAGGGATATAGAGTTTATTCCTTGAAAACTCATGAAATTTTGATATGCAAAGATATTAAATTTAACGAAATGGTAGCTTGGAATTGGGACAATCTTGAGGATGTGCAACCTGAAATTTTTAATGACGAGCTAAACCAGCAACATACTATAACATATGATGAAACTTTTGATGACGAACCTATCAGAGGTACAAGAACTTTGCAATATATATATCGGGGGTGCAATCTTGTTATCTCATAACCTAACAACTTCTTTGAGGCAAAAACTTCACTAGCTTGGAGAAAAGTAATGCAAGAAGAGATTGATATGATCAACAAAAATGAAACATGACAATTAGTTGAAAGACTTCGAGTGCGGAAAGTGATTGGAGTTAAATGGGTATTCAAAACCAAACTCAATCCTAATGGCTCAATATGCAAATACAAGGCAAGACTTGTGGTGAAGGGATATGCACAACAGCAAGGAGTGGATTACCAAGAAACATTTGCACCAGTTGCAAGGTATGATACTATCAGATTAATTATTGCCTTTGCTGCATTCAAAAAATGGCAAATTCATCGACTAGATGTTAAATCAGCATTTTTAAATGGATTTCTTGATGAAAATATTTATGTTGAGTAGCCTAATGGTTTTATAATTTCTGGAAAAGAGAATTATGTTTATTTGTTGAAGAAGGCTCTTTATGGCTTTAAACAAACTCCAAGAGCTTGGTACAGCAGAATTGATAGCCATTTATCTCAAATTGGTTTCAAGAAAAATGATAGTGAAGCAACCTTATAAATCAAAGGAGAAGGGAGAAAAATTCTGGTAGTATCTCTATATGTTGATGACATGTTAATAATAAGGGAAGATTGCGGTCTTGTTCAGTCTTTCAAAACAGAAATGAATCAAGTTTTTGAAATGACAGACCTAGGATTGATGCAGTATTTTCTAGGTATGGAAGTGAATCAATTCAGAAATGATATTTTCATATGTCAGAAAAAATATGCAACTGATATCTTGAAGAAATTTTGCATGGAAGATTGCAAGCCTGTGTACACTCCAATGCCAACAAGTGAAAAACTGAGTAAAGATGATAATTCAAAGAAAGTTGATGAAAGTTTGTTCAAAAGTCTTATAGGGACCCTATTATATCTTACAACAACAAGACCAGATATTATGTTTGCTGTGAGTATCTTATCCAGATATATGCATTCTCCATCTGAAAAATATTTTTCAGCAGCAAAAAGAATACTCAGGTACTTAAAAGGTACTATGGATCTTGGTGTTTTGTTTAAAAGTGCAGGAAATGAAGATGTGAAGCTGTTGGGATACTCTGACAGTGATTTGGGAGATTGTCTAGATGATTTCAAAAGCACTTCTGGAAATCTCTTCTCTTTGGGTTTTGGTGTCTTCACATGGAGCTCAAATAAGCAATAAACAACAGCACAATCCACAACTGAAGCTGAATACATTGCTGCTGCTGCTGCTGCTACTGTGAATCAAGCTACTTGGTTAAGGAAGCTTCTAATGGATCTTGGTTGTCAACAAAAAAGTTCAATTGAAAGCAGATGTGATAATCTTTCAACAATATCAATTTCAAAGAACCCGGTATTTCATGGTAGGACAAAACACATAAAAATAAAGTTTCATTTCATTCAAGAAGTTCAACAATCTAATGAAGTGAATCTGGTGCATTGTTCATCTGAAGATCAACTTGCTGATTTACTCACTAAGGCTCTGCCTAAGGAAAGGTTTGAAATTCTCAGGCAAAAGATTGGTGTTTGTTTCAAAAATGCCAAGGAGGAGTGTTGAATAGTTGACATTTTAATCCCAACAATAAAAATCTGTTAGCATGAAGATCAGCAGAAAATCAAAACAGATTTGTTTTCTGTTTTTTTGTTATTTTTTCAAGTTTTAACTGTCCACAAATTTGGGAATTCAAAGTAGGAGAAGGTTGTTATTTTTTATGTATAAATAACTGGTTTTGAATGAAAGAAAGCAGATTATTTTTTCGAACCTTTCGGTTTACACTTTCATTGCTTTCCTTGTTTTAATCCAACAAGCCAATAAGGACTCTTCTTTGCTTTCTTATCTAGCTTATCTCTCTTTACCTGAGACATGTATGAAAAACATAGGAAATCAAACACTTTGAGATGTTGTAAAGAAGATTTTATATACACCAAGCTTCAAAGGATGTTTGCTTCTGTAAAGCCCTTATAGAAGCCCATTCAATAAAAAACAACATTATTTCCAGCATCCAAAACTTTTTAGCAATCCTTTTTCATAAAGCAGACATTTGGTCATTTTCATAATTATTTTATTCTTCTTCTCACTCATTCCATTTTGCTGTGGAGTCATCAATTGATGCTCAATTCCAGCTTCTTCACAGAATAAATTGAATTGTTGTGATGTGTATTCTTTGCCATTGTCTGATCTTAGTGCTTATATCTTGTAACCACTTTGATTTCCCATCCAAGCTTTGAATTTCCAAAATATAGCCGTAACCTCAGATTTAAACCTTAAGAAGTAAATCTAACACATTCTTATTAGATCATTTATAAAAATAATGTAATGTTTACTTCTATTTAATGGAGTTCTTTGAGGCCTTCTAAGATCTGTATGTATTAGTTGCAGCTTTTGTCTTCTAAGAAAAACACAATTCACGTTATTTCCATATTAATAAGTCTTATAAAATGCTCTTTCCATGGAGGTAGCAGTTGAATTTTTATGCATAAATATGAGTGCTGAATGATGAAAATGACCTAATCTTTTATGTCATGTCTATGGATTGTTCATTGAGACTTGATATGCTAGTTGCTCCTCCTCTAATAGATTTAGAGAGAAGCACTTGTGTTTCATTTTTATTGTGAACATTTCTTATCATCTGTATCTCTAATAATGCAATTTTGTTTTCAAAAATAATACTTTATAGTCTTTCTCCAATAGTCGACCAATACTAAGAAGATTTTGATCCATGTTAGGTACATATAAAACATCAGAGATGAGTTTTGTACTTGACGCACTTCCAATGGCTACTATCCCTTTGCCCCTGACTATAATATATTCACCATTGCCCACTCTAATTTTTGAAGTTGCCGACTTATCAAGCTCTTTGAAGAGTTCTGCATCATGAATCATGTGGTTTGTACAATCACTATCTATAAGCCAACTCTCACTTTAGCTTCTCCTTGCATAGCATGAAGCTACAAATACTTGCTTCTTCTCTTGTTGGTTCACCATCTTAACTTCATTTGCTTGTTGTTGTTTGCTTTTGCAAACCTTCTCCATGTGACCTAACTAGTTGCATTTTCTGCACTTTATATCAAGCCTCCACCAGCACTTAGATTGAATATGATTTGTCTTTTTGCAATGTTGGCATGGAGGGTAAGCTCCTCCTTTGTTGTTGTTGCCTCTAACTCTAGCATCACCTTTATTCTTATTTTCCATTTTCTTCTTATGTTTGCCTTCTTACTAGATTTATAGTTTGGCTTGCAAAGCTCCTTCCACAAATCCTTGTTGCCTAATCCATCTTTTTTGCTCTTGTGCCTGCACAGTATTCAAAAACTCTACAAAGAAATAGACAACAGATCATTAGATTCCTCAAGAGAAGAAAATTTATTCTCAAATCTTTCAGGGAAGGTTATTAAAGTTTTTCCAATTACCCTTTAATCAAATAATTTTTTTATGAGCAACCTTACCTTATTTATTATGTTTAGCAACCTGTCGGAGTATTCTTTTATGGTCTCTGATTCCTTCATCCTTTGTATCTCAAATTTCCTCCTTAAGTTCATCATTTGCATACTTCTTACTCTATCATTGCCTGGGAACTCAGTTTTGAGATAGTTTCATATATCTTTGACTGACTCCAAAGTCATGACCTTCATTAAAAGTGCTTCAAAAACTTATGAATATAGGCAAGATTTGGCTTTGAACTTTTTGGTCTTCTGCTCCTTTTGAATTCTGATTCTTGCATAGTATAATTGTATGACAACAGAGGAACTTCATTATCAGATTCCATTTCCTCCCAAAGATTAATAGCCTGCAAATAAGCTGTCATCTTACTGCCCACATTCGATAATTCTCATAGGTGAAAACTAATGGTATAATTGGAGAGAAAACATTTAAAGTCATGCTAGGAAAGTTGGGCATCTATGTATTTGGGTGAAAAAACACTCTTAATACTCTCTCACAGGCCCCTTAAGATGTTAGCTCTACTACTAAGATATTATTTTTTTTATAAGAACAACCGCAAAATGATAACAAATGCAAAGGCACACATTGGACTGCTAGAATATCTTATATACTTTATTGATTAGAGAATACTTTACATGCATAAGAAATATAACAATTAAAAAATTGCAGCATTAAAGCCATAAACAACATAGACCTATGATCCTATTTTCTAGCAATTGCTATCTTGAAACTTTCTACATTTTGACTCATTCAAAAAATAGCTCCAACAATATAAAGACTTCTACATCAACATCCTTGAATTTTTGGCTACCTACTTAGGGTTTTTTGCAGTAGTTGAGACACTTTCTCAACACCATCCAGAAGGACATGGAAGCACTTCACATTTTTAGATGATTTGTTGGGTAACCTCGCTACTGGATGTTCTTGTGTGGTTAGCTGCTAGCATCCGACCTCTAGGATTGGGACATCCAAGTATCCAACTTCTTCTTTGGTGCTGTGTGGAAGGTGGATTTCCTTAGTCTTTATCTCTATCTTTTTGTGAACAATGACAATTCACGACAATGATCAATTTTCTCTAGCTAGGCTTAGTGGAATAGCTCTCTTTCTTGCATTATATACCCCATGAAACTATTTTTCTAGAAAGCATCTGATTACATAGAGCCACAAAAATGCATAAGATAGTGACCATCCCCTCATCTGTAAAATTGGAACAAAAGGAACTCTTACACCAACACCACTTACATGCGTTGGGACAAATATGCTGGAAAGAAAAAATTAAGAAAAGTGATAAAAGTGAAAATAGAGCTAAGCTTCACTTTAGGCATGTTATCGGGCATTTTCTTTAAGTCAATTTTGCTATGTTGTTTGAAATAAAAAAAAATTTTGGTATCTTGTTTGTTGCTTAGGTAATTTTGTAATCAGCTCTAGTATACAAAGTGAAATCTGAATTAGAATAGAAAACAACTCTTTTTTTAGGCACTGAACACTTGAAGACAACTCTTGCTTGAATGGAGAGAATTTCAAAGCATAATGATAAACTTATAAAAAATAATTAAGATAGAATTTTTTCTAAATCAAGACAAGTTATAAAGATGTTTGAAGACATGGAAGATGGTGTTTGAAAGAAACAAGGACAGCACTAAAAATAAACGCGTTCGAGCCACACCATGCAACCATTCAAATTAATACAACCCATTTTAATCATTCCGTTCCAATTCATTTTATCCTTTTGAAATATGCCAATTCGAACATTTCCAACAGTTGCAGCCACATCAGACATCCATGCTTAGCAACAATTTACAACAGAACAAGAATCAGAAGGTGAAAATCGAACGCATGATCAGTTACACAACTATCTCAGTTATCATTTTTATTTTGCACACCTATGATATAATATTGCATATATTATAAATTTTTATATTGAAAGTCACAAGAACATATCTCAATTACCTATGCGATTGTTCGCATGTTCTAATTCTTCATGGTTTTGCAACTAGGCCAGCTACTGTAAAAGGAAGACAGAGCATCGGTTGATGGAACTGCGTGTTATAAACCCTCAAACCTGGATTAAATATCAGCCTTGACCTACCCATCATGAAAGAGAAGTAGATTAATTCCACCCAATAAAGGCGACATCCACTTAGTACATTTCTGTTAAATGCATTTGATAACATTTGCATACAGGAAACAATGAATTTTGTTGACTACAATAATTAAAAAACAAGAGAGGAGAAGACCAAAATGTTCTTGGAGATTTGATTTGATCCTTTCTGCTTTATCTAGCTGAACATCACAATGCAGATATTACTGTTCTTCCAATTGCGCCTATAGTTTCAACGCCTATGGAATAATTTTGCAAACACCACACCGCCAATTCCAGCTACTTCTCTATAACTCTGTCAAGAAATTGACAGTAGACGTCCATCCAATACTTCCTGATCGTTGAAAGAGTGAAGAATCCCAAAATCCCTGTTAAATACCCAAAGCCAACACTTACATAAAACCAAAAGTTGTCGTCTTCACTTTCTTCAATGTCAGGACTAACAGGCGGAGTCGCTCCTTTGCAGGTGATTTGCAGTGGAAACCCACAGAGGAATGGATTGCCAGCATATATAGAGGGGTCAGTAAGTGTCTGCATTTGTGGTCCTGTAGGAATTTGACCTGAGAGATTGTTATTAGCAACATTAAGTGCTACCAAATAAAGCAAGGCGCCTGTGCTTGGAGGGATAGTACCATATAGCTTATTGTTTGAAATATCCAAAGATTCCAAGTTTCTCAAGTCTCCAATGTGCCATGGTATGTTGCCAGTCAGTTGATTTCTTGATAAGTTCAAAATTATTAATCCAGAAAGCATTGTCAATGGTTCAGGTATCTCCCCAGATAAACAATTATCTGAGATGTCGAAAGCGGTCACCAGTGAAAGGGTGGAGCTGTATTCAAGTTCCATTCCTTTGGCTATGACCGATACTGTCTCCGCATACCTGCTAGCTGCACCATATACTGTATCACGAAGCCCAATGTCTTGAAGAACCTTTTGACTTTCTGCTATGCTGGTGAAATTGCCAAAACATGGAGGAATTGTACCTGACAGGCTGTTGTTCGCCAGGTCTAGGATTTGAAGGGAAGTTATATAGGATAGCTGTGAAGGTATGCTTCCATTGAACTTGTTCGATCGTAAGCGGAGCACGATCAGAGATGTTAAATTCTCTCCCACCCAGGTCGGTATGTTTCCTAGTAATTGATTCTCACCAAGATCAAGCACTGACAAGCTGTGAGAGTGGAACAGAGAAGGGAATTCTCCTGACAAGCTGTTTTTATCCAGGTGCAGTGAGTGAAGACTTTTGAGATTCCTTACCGTCTTTGGAATTTCTCCAGACAGATAATTGCTTCCTAGATCAAGCGCTTTGAGTGTTGAACAATTTCCTAGGCTTGTCGGAATGTTACCTGTGAGCTGGTTTTTGGACAGATCAAGGACTTTCAAATTTTGCCATCTTCCGATAGATGCGGGGATGCTGCCATTGAAAAAATTTCCTGAAAGGGACAGGTACTTCAGACCTGGGAACTTCTCGCCAATGTCTTGAGGAATGGGACCAGAAAAATTATTTTTGGAAAGATCTAATAAGCCAAACGTGAAAGAGGAGAAGGGAAAAGCTCCCCCCAACTTGTTATTGCTCAGATCAACCACCGAATAGGATCTGAAATTTAGAGACCTGGGAACTTCACCAGAAATACGGTTACCAGAAAGTCTCAATGAATGAAGATTCGAGGTTATCTCCTTAAACCAATCTGGTATTGTGCCAGAGATGCCTGTAAGCCGAAGATTCAAGTAACTGAGATTCTTCTGGGTTCGAATCCATGCGGGGAAGTGAGGACCCAGTCTGCAGCCAGACATACCAAGGTGTTTCAATTGAAAGGGAGGAAACCAATCAGAACCCACCTTCAAAACCAAACGATTGAAGCGGGTATAAAATTTCTTTAAGTAGGTGAGATTTGAAAAGTGGGTTTCTGTTATGATGCCTTCCAAGGAATTGTCAGAAATGTCAAGGTAAAGAAGCTGAGAAAGCTGTCCTAATCCACTTGGCACAGGACCGGTGAGGTTGTTAATGTTCACATATAGTTGCTTCAAAGAGCTCAGCTGAGTTAGAGACAACGGAATTAATCCACTAAGCAAATTGTTGGAAAGATCAAGAATCGTTAGATTCCTAAGTTGCCCTATGAACTTTGGAATAGGACCACGGAATTGGTTTCCTCCCAGCTTAAGAACTTCCAGATTAGTGACACTGAATAACCAATTGGGTATTGTTGAATCGAAGTGATTCTTGCTTATATCCAGATAAACAAGAGATGGAAATGCTGGAGGTCTAAGATACGAAGGGATGCTTTGAAGGGAACAGGAGGAGAGGGACAAGGAGGAAAGTGAGTGCAGCTGGCTCAGAACTCCTACCCAAGTTTCACCAACTCTAGATAAGTTTACCCCCTCCAATTCAAGATGTGTCAATGACAAAAGGTGAGAGAGCCACCGAACATCGTCAACCTCCAATGCAAGGTTCTTCCCAGCTGATGGGATTTTAGAACGGAGGCTGAGCTCATTCAAGTTGGTGAGATTGCCAAGCTGCCGAGGAACAAGTCCAATAAACCCAGTTCTACGCAAGATCAGTCTCTTCAAGCTCTTCATAGAGCCTAAGAAGTATGGCAGCTGCATGCCTCGGAAATCATTCATACTGAGATCCAAATGAGCGAGTTTAGTTAACTTTACCAAGGAATGGCTGATATTGCCACTGAAGCTGGCATTGCAGCACTCTCCTTTAGGATTACGGAGGTTGAGACTGAGGACATGCCCTGTTTCGTTGCTGCACTTCACTCCTTCCCATGTGCAGCAATCTCTTCCCACCCAAGACGACAGCCTTCCTGCAGGATCCAAGAGGCTCTTCTTCACATCAAGCAGCGCTTTTCGCTCCATTTCCAAGCAATTCATGTTGGGTGTTCCGCTGCATAGACTGAATTTGATTATTTCAGAAAGGAATGGGAACCACAAGCAGAGCATCATGATACCTTGATTGAATCTCATCGATGTCATATGCACATTCAACTGCTAACAAACAAGTGGCCAATTTATTTTTGTTACTGTGGCCGGCATTGCAACAAGAGTTGAGTTCTCGACTTGGCTATGAACTGCCGTTTGTCGTGTTTGAGTAGGAGTGGTGTAGGAAAATTCAGTCGGCACGTTTGATTCGAGGGAGACGAACGACTGAAAAAACAAGAACTCTTCATACCCTTCTCTTTTTTCAATCCATAATTTTACCTCTCATTTACCGGCAACGTGAGATTGCGAATCTAATAGTTGGAATTTTTTTTTCCTAAAAAAAATTACTCTCTGTTCAATTGGATTATTGTAAGAAAATGACGCCATGAAGGTAATTTCCAGTAGATCCTTGTGCTGATGTCTGAATTCTGTCCCTTTGCGTTTTCAACCCACAAGCACTCGTATCAAAAAGCCAAAAGTGGTAAGTTATGGGTGTAACGTGGGTAGGGTGGTTCAGTTACTAGTTGTCCTCATCTTTATCATATTTTCAAAAACTCTTCGCAATTCTATTTTAGGTTGGGTTAGTTCTAAGCATATCCTATATTATTTTTAAAGTCGGGTTGGTCTTGATTTTTATTCCAATTTAGTTATTTAAAATAGTCTTTATATTATATCTGAAAATTATAATTTTATCATAAGTCTTACTTAAAAATCAAAAATCAAGGTGATAGTAATATAAATTTTTAAATACATTAGTTAGATTTACTAAATAATCGATAAAATAAACAAGTTTCTATGTAGTTAAAGAATATATTTATGTCTTTCACTATAAAAGAATTTTATAAAATTAATATTAAATATATATTAGTAATTTGGGATGGTTTCTAGTATGTGGATTTTAGAACTTATCCTACCCAAATTGAACTTGATATTTTTTATTTGCAACCCACCCTACCCTATGGGTATAAAATGTTGAGATTTTCAAAACTATAATATATATTATATTGTGTCGTAGATATATAACAAAATGAAATGGCTGAAACGGTAAAGGCTTTGGACATTTCCCAGCAGGTCAATTTGTATATTTGAAATTCAAATAACTAGATTCATTAGACGTGATGAATGAATGTTTGAAACTCTATAAATAGATTAGAATCAGGTGATTGAAAACACAATTCTCCCCTCCCTATTCATCAAGATATCTTGTTAGTGTCTTATTGAAGACATCCTTTGCTTTTGTCGTAATTTAGCAGTGTGTCCAAGTTATTGATTTGCAAAATTGACATATTGTCCTTAAAATCTCTCTATTCAATCAAGAATTTTGTTTTGAAGTGTTTGTGTACTTAGAAAAGGTACTGATTTCTATTCTAGTTCAAGTTCCACTTTTTATATCTTAGGGACAACTGCAAAATTATCCTAATCATCAAATAGGGTGGGAAAATTGCCTTAAGAAAAATGACGTCCCAACATGGCTAAAGTGAAACTTGATTTTAATTTTATTTTTTTCTGCTCTCCTTAATTCTCTCCTTTTTTATATTTTGCCCCAACATAAAATTAGGAATCTACTCTACCCATTTCAGGGTACCAAACAGGCCGATCTGCGGGTACCCTACTCAAGTTGCACCTCTAGATCAAGTATAATGGTGAACTAGTAGATTAATTGACCAACTCAAAAAACTTCTATTAGTACGAGAATGAAAATGATGAATTAAGTGATGGTTAAAATCGTTAAACATACTTTTGCATTGTTTTAAAACTTTTAAAAATTTATATTGAACTTGTGATTTGGGGTTAGATCATATGGTTGAACTAATTGCAAGCAGTTGCTTGAAGGATTTAATCTCCCTTCCGGTTATATTAACATTATGCACCAGGTGCCGAAGCTTAACCCATCCCTGTAATGGATGGAATAGGATGACATTTTAGATGGGGAGTTGTTTTGTTATGAAAGATGAGAAATTATACGGAGAATAGAAAATAGTATAAAAAATAGGAAAAGTAATGTTGCTATATATTGAAAAATAAGGTATTGATTGGAAATTGAAAAGAAGAAAAGAGGGAAGGCACGAACCATTGTGGCCCTGCTCCTCCTCGGTCAGCAGCTGGCGTGATGTTCGAAGGGGATTGGGTGGCCGCCTGCTGAGGTGGGGGCAGATGTGCTCCCTGTCTCTCAAATCAAAGGTGACATAACACCCATGGAAAATCCTTTATCGTCAAAAAAAAAAAAAAGAAAAAAGAAAAGAAAAGAAGATCATAGAAAAACCAGCAAAAATCCAACAGTAAGAAGCTAAATGTGGCTTGATCAAATATTTTATTGGAGGGATAATTCCATATATCCGGCTGCATGATCAGCCCAGAAACATATATTTTTTAATTGTTTTTGTTTTCTTAAAAAACCATTGTTCTAAGTTTATTTAATTTTATTTAATTTATATACCCAAATTTAATATTTTTGGAGGTGTATATACATTTTAAATTTCAAATATAAGGGTATTTTATGTTGCAACGGAAGCATGATATTAACCTCCGATCACTGAATATAGTCTAGAAAGCTTCATTTTTTATTTTGTGTTTTTTTTCGTTTTTGTGATTTTTGTTAGCTGGGCATTTAAGAGTCACCCTTTAGGGATTTTAGAGATTATATAAAGAGATGAAATGAAACGAGGACGGATTATTATGTATTACGAAATAAGAAACTACATTCGAAATGAAAAAAAAATACTAAAAATGGGAAAAGTAAGGACTGGGTTCTACTGTAAAATGAAAAATTGTATTAAAAATGTGATTTTTTTTTTTTTTTTGAAAATGAAAAATCTAACTCCATTATCATCCCTTCGCATACTTTAGAACAAGCCCTTAATTTTTCTCACGTCTTCTCCTGCTGTAATTTTCTCTTACACCCTCTTTCTATTACGCTCATCCAAACAAACTAGTTTTAAAAGAGGGGCTTTGCTCATATGCAACCGGTTTGCTGCTTTGCCTCAGAAACATTTACATAAAAGAAAATAAAAATAGATATTAATATTCTAATTACACATATTTGGATTGAGACTAGATCAATGAACTTCCTTCCTGAGTCAGTCATCCACATCAGTACAGTTGTCTATATGGGTTTTGAGGAAGGAGGATGTAATTTGCATAACCATGAGCTGTATCTTAGCAAACCATACCTCTGAAGGGAATTAAAAGATGGAGCATGATTATATACATCATAATGTATTTTAGGCTAAGATACAATATTCGTGTATTTTTACAATTAATTTTTTATTTTTATTTTTTGTTCATAAACATGTTTATCTAAATATATTCAATTAATGTACAAAGCTTTTTTCATTTTACAATACTTTACATATTTATTTTTGGTTTTTTAAAAATTCAAGTTTTTAAGGGGCAAAATGACTTAAATGCCCTTGAACTTGATGATTTTTAAAAAATAAAAAATAAGTGTGTAAAAGTATCGTAAAATGAAAAAATTTTGTTTATAGATTGAATACTTTAGAATAACATGTTTATGAAGAAAAAATTAAAAAATATATCTAATTGCAAAAATAAATGAATGTTGTATTTGAGCCTAAAATATATCATAATATGTATACAATCATACTTTAAAATAGAGCATGATTATATACATGATGATGTATTTTAAGCTAAGATACAATATTCATGTACTTTTACAATTAGTTATATTTTTTTAATTTTTTCTTCTTAAACATGTTTATCTAAATGTATTTAATTAATATACAAAGCTTTTTCATTTTACAATAATTTTACATATTTATTTTTGATTTTTTAAAAAAAACAAGTTTTTAAGGTGGCAAAATGACTTAAATGCCCTTGAACTTGATATTTTAAAAAAATCAAAAATAAATATGTAAAAGTATTATAAAATGGAAAAACTTTGTATACAGATTGAATATACTTAGAATAATATGTTTATGAAGAAAAATTAAAAAAATATAATTATAAAAATAAATAAATATTATATTTTAGCCTAAAATACATCATAATGTATATAATTATACTTCTTAAAAGATAGTTACTTATGCTTCTAATTTAGCAATCAAGATACCAATAAATAAGGTAGGTTTCATCATGGATGGACAATGCCTACAAACTGTGAAGATTGTACAAGCTCCATCTATTTTAGGATTTCGTTACGTAATTTCCCTACTTCAAGTAGGTACAAACATCTCCAATCATCAGAATTATGTGATCAACAGTCTAATAGCCAAAAAGAAAACGATAATTGTGATGGTTAAACTCATGTTAGGAAAATTGTTGGGGCAAAATATAAAAAGAAAAGATCAAAGAAAGTAGGAAAAAGTAAAATTAAAATCAACCTGTGCTTCAAGTGTGTTACGACATTACTTTTCTCAAGGTAATTTTACTACCCTGTTTCTTTAGGGTAATTTTGCAGTTGCTCACAGGATTAAAAAAAAGTGAAACTTGAACTAAAATAAGAAGTAACGTCTTTTCTAGGCACACGTACACTTGAAATAAGATTTTTTGTTGAATTGAGAGAATTTCAAAATTACACGACAGTTTCACAAATCACCAACTTGGACACACTATGTCTGAACTAAGACAAGAATAGCATGTCTTAAATAAGAAACTAGTGGATGTCTTGGTGGGGACACTGGATGTAGGAGGGAGGAGGAGAATGAGCGTTTTAATCTCCCGAATAAACTCTATACGTTGCATCTCTTGTACACCGTTGCATGCCAATCTTTATGTTGTTTAAGACAGGCCATTTGAATGTTTGAAAATTTTCAAATATCCAAATCGATGTTTGAAAATTTTCAAATGAGTAACTGTCTATGTCTTTAACCATTTCAGCTACTTTATTTTTGTTAAATATATGAAATTATATTATACTTATTATAATGTTTGAAAATCCCGACACAAATAACTAAAGCAACGCACAACTGTTTCTGGTCCAATTGACATGATCCGAGACATTTTAAATAATAAATAGTCTGAACTTTGAAGAAATGCAGTCTAGGAGCTTTTGCTCCACCCACATATATATACTGTGGATTTGCGACAACCCACAGCAGGCCTTTATGGCATCAGGGAATGCGTTAATGAGTGCATAATATTTGGGACACAATTGTTAAATAACAATGGATGGTGAAAGAGCAAATCATATAACATCAAGCATCTTCGTTTCTGCCCTTGCTTCTATTTTAGCTTTGTCATGAAATCATCCCCACTGTATTAATTTCGTCCAAGCCTCCGAACAAGACCATCCTCAATTTCTATTCTTTTTTTCATGAACGAGGTGTACTTGGAGAAAAGACCTGCATCTCCAGCAGGCATTGAAAGCTTACAACCAAGAGATGTTCTCTCTAGCTTGTCTTCATACAAACATGAGATGGGTACAAAAAAACACAATTTGTTGCATAACCACCCATGAGCTGCCCTCAGGGCCGCACCCAGTGAAGCTGAATCTGTAGTCAGACAACTATGCATCAAAAGAAATCACGACTAAAATAAACTGAGCTTCACTCAACACCACACACAAGGAAAGATGAATCTATTATTAGAACTAGGGACTAAAACAAGTGACAGTTCACAACTAAAACCATGCAATCTTTTTGGTTTTTTAATTGCTTCATATCGCTAACTGTGTCAATGAAGTCAAAAACGTTTAGATGCTGTACATAGCATCCATTTATTGGAATGTAGAAAATATACCAGTACAAAAAGAAGAAAATCCTGCTTAAATAGCATGTGATTTTGAATTCATAACCACCCACAAGGGAGATGGCTTTCAGTTGTTTATATTGATGGAAGATCAAACGCATCAACAAAACAACTTGAAAATGGGAATAACTCAGGATCCTAAGCCCATAAAATGTACACTTCAGTACATGAAGGATTGATTCAGTGCATGAGAAGCAATAGTTCAACAAGCACACCACAAAAATTTTGATTGTTGGCAAAGAAAATTTCTTTGCAAAAGATTAAAAATTGGTTGTTAAAGAAAAAGTTGGTTGCCAATAATTTTGTGTATATTCCATATAGCGACCAGTAAGAAGAAATTTTGTTGCCAATAGTTCATGGTTTTTGTGTTCAGGCAAGGAAGTTTTATTTGGTTGCCAAAGTACTATTACAAGCAAGAAAATTTTCCTCATCCATGACAACATCACCATAAGCAAGGAAAATTTTACTTGTCTATAAAAGTATCATCAAAAGTAAGAAAATATTCCTTGCATATGCATTTTCTTTGATAATAAAGATATTTTTCCCTTCTAAGAAGGGTTGCAAAAAATGTATTTTCTTGTCGTGACAGCAATCAGCAGATCGAAGACATCTGTAGGTTTTAAGATCCAAACAATTCCTTCTTTTCCCAATTCTCACTTGGTGCATAGGCTGTGTTCTTCCCATTCATCCATTCTTGAGCTACTGATTGATTGTCAGGATGATTTGATTGTATCCAAGATTAGAATGGCCTTAAGAGATTGTTTTAAAGGGGCTGCTGGGGCATTGGATGAACAGCCGCAGTTTTTCATATCATTGGGTGATTTGGATCTAGTGACATGAAAAGCTCGAGCTGAATCCAGGGACACGAAACATGTAAGTTGTTCATCTAAGGCCCCAGAAGCCCTTTTAAACCAATTCCCTGATGTCATTCCAAATGTATCAGATGATTCTGAAAGTTCCATTGTTTCAGATCCTCAGCACGTTCCAACACATTAAGAATATATCTAAAATTCAAGTTACATACCAGGACGCTGGACTGTATAGACAGAACAGCCGAAAATGGATGCAATGGCGTTCAGAATGCTTTCATTTGTTGATGCTCCACCAGTTGCTATTATACGTTTTGGGGTTGCTGGCAATCCAGACCTCTCCATATGGGCACGCATTGAGAGAAGTTGACCTTCGATTATTGCACGTACCTTCATTTGGCAATTTTTTTTACAAACAACAATTTAGATGCTTTCAGAACCAGCAATAGGGTATTCCTTTATTTGGTTGTACAACTTGCTTCGGGCAATTTGCGTTTTAAATTCTCTAAGTTTGCGTATTTACATTTTGAACCCTGAAGTTTGCGTATTGGCATTTTAAACCCTATGAAATTTAGTTCTTTGCATTTTAGACCCTTAATCCTAACGGCATTAAAAAATGTAGTTAAAATCCAGTAAAATACCCAAAATGCCCTTTGCATTTTAAATCATATAAAGTCTAGTTTAAATCCATAGCCCTCAAGGTACTTATGGCATTTAAAAACACCATTGAAATCTTTGTTTGCATATTACCATTTTAATCATTGTGAAGTTTGGTTCAAAATGCAAAGGGCATTTTAGACATTTTATTTAACGGCAGTTTTTGACACTATTAGGGCCGGGGATCTAAAATGCAAAGGAACCAAACTTCACAAGATTTAAAATTGCTAATGTGCAAACCTCAAGGTTAAAAATGCAAATACGTAAAGTTAGAAGGTTTAAAACTCAAATTTCTCCCCTTGTTTCGTAAGAAAACGGTACTTACAAATGTTGCCTAATCTATGCTTACTAACCTCTGAACGAGAATCAAACTCCTCCACGCCATGCTCTCTCAAATCATCCAGTGAGTTGCCCAGGAAGTTGTCAAGAACATATCTGTGAAACCCAACTGCAAAATGTATTGTTTTCATGAAATTTTAAACACAGTATCAGAGGATCAGAGGACTTTCAGATTCCATTGGAAATAGAAGCTAAAATTTGAACTTAAAAGAGCAAAAAGTTTATACTTGGCAGTGGAGGCAGTATTTCATTCTCCTTGTAGTAGAACCCTAACTTTCCACCTGTTTGGACCAGAAACAATGATAATGCAAAGCCTTGCATTTGAAAAGTGATGGGTTGTAGTCATGATAGAAGTTTACCCACCCGAGAATGATGTGAAAGGGAAGAAACCACGAGTTGTTAATGAGGGCAAAAACAGAACCAAGTCATTTGATTAGATACCCACCTAAAGATGAGTAAAGGCTTAGGGAATTGAATCGTGACAATTCAATTCAATCAAGATTAAAGTAACCAACGTAGGGCTTACCTAATGCCTTCCAAAAAATTCACCTCAAGGAGCACATTATCATTAACTAGAGATTGAAACAAGTGAACTGAAATGGAAGTTTTTCACTATAACAAGTTTATAGTAGAACAGTCTCAAAATGGTTTCAGTTTCAGTTTAGAGCAATTAAGTTTCAGTTTAGCATCTAATTGGAGCCAAAAATGTAAAGAAAAGAGACAAACCATTAAGCGGAGGTGTTTCCTGAAGGAACTTGTTGAAGACATCCCATGACTTCTCTGCATGTTGATCACGCACATCTACCATGATCACCATAGTATAAGTCTATCAGAGTGCATGAAAAATTGGAATTTGTAAAAAAAAATCGTTTCTAAAGTAGAAGGTGGTACATTCTCGAGTTAGAGAACCATTCTTGTAGACCAACATCACCATGCAGTATCTTGGGTCAACAGGATTTGGCAAAACATGTCCTTCTAGGCTAGGCTGAGGATCAATCGCAACCCCAAAAACCTGACATGGAATAAGAACAAGGAAAATTCCAACAGTTTAGGAAAGCAGTTAACATGACCAGAAAATGTAACACAAATGTTCTCTGTGCATGGGGCTGGTTCAATTACTAAACTGATGGTTTCATACAAACCAAGGTCAATATAAAAGAATACAAAATAAGAATGTTCTATTGACTTTCATTTCTTTCAATTTTTCTTGACTTTGAATATGCTATTGCTTTTTTTTTTTTTCCTCCTTTTCCTCAACTTACAGTGTCACTGGTACCAAGACTGATGGCCAGATCTCCAGGAGTACTGAGGGTCAAACCTGAACATCCGATTAACAAAATTGATAGTGATAACGATAAATAGATCATCCAAAACATAAGAGTGGT
This sequence comes from Annona cherimola, assembly GCA_030490835.1. Lineage (NCBI taxonomy): Eukaryota > Viridiplantae > Streptophyta > Magnoliopsida > Magnoliales > Annonaceae > Annona > Annona cherimola. The sequence goes on from CM059977.1 coordinate 27,910,587, forward strand.
ATTCCATTGAGCACATAATTGCATGACAATCTAAAATCCAAAATCCCTCAAATACAGTTTCAACTGGAAATGAAAAAAGAGTATGAATGTTTTGGTTGTCTTCATCAAAGACGGGTCAAATTGTAATACAGAACTTACTGCAGCTGTTCCACGTACCTGCAGCACATAATGGTTTTAGAAGCATGTGCCACAGACATCTGAGATTTTTATCAATTACTATTTCATTTCCATTTTGCTGCATATTGTCAATGGAAGCATTTAGCACAGACACTGCCATTTGCACTTTATTAACAGCTGAATTTCATTCACTTTTTTCTCAGCTACACTAGAACCCAAAAAAAAAAAAAAAACACTATTTTTTTAAAATATTCATGACGGAACTTTATGAAGTTTGGATTGGTTGACTACAAGCTGCTGCTTATACCTTTTTACACCAATTGCACTTACAATATTGTTTGTACTTACATGAAAAACGTCTTATAATGGCCAGAAATGATTGGTCATTTCCCAAAGTAACCTAATTGACTTCATATATGGTTTAACCCGAAATGCTAATTTTGAAAAAAGTATATAGAATAGGGAGACCACAATAAAGCACTGAGACAATTCATACAAGTACCAATAGGGAGACCACAAGCTCCCAAATGTCAAATAGGGTAGATGATACGCTTACAATAAAGCACCGAGACAAATCTTACAAGTATCAATAGGGAAACCACAAGCTCCCAAATATCAAATAGGAGAGACGATACACTCCCAAATATCAAAGGAAAGACCATACACTCCTAAATATTAAAGGGGAGACGAAGCTTCCACGCCGTGTTTCGAACCTGGGTCTTTTGCTTGAGAGGACTTGTCCTTTACCACTTGCGCTAGCCGCAAGTGGTTGAAAAAAGTATATAACCACTACTTACAGAGTAATTATTGCAAAAAACAAAGATGGAAATTTGAAGCCATTGTGATGATTTTGTTATCAGCATAATAAATTTTCTAAAAAATAGTTTGTGGTTTTGAAAATATTTGCAAGCATTGTTATAATTGTAGATATTGCAAAGAGGCATATGGATAAATGAAACAACTCTGCAAATAGTAATAATGAGTATAAGAAGTGGAAACGAAAGTGGTACTGTAACACCCCACCCTTGAGGTGTTGGGAATGGGGTCTACTATGTCAAAGCTAAAATAAGATCTCCCAAGATGGAAATAGATACCAAGGTGCAAAATCATAAACATTTTAACTATTACATCTCAAGTTTGCTCCTTAAGGAGTTAATATACAATTTTCAATGTCTAAAATCAAAATAACCATGCATTATAAGGAAATTTCAATAAAATTCTAAACTTCTTTGTCTTTTCCTCTACTAGGTTCGCCTTTTCCCCATGTTGATAAAGGCTCTAGTATAGCATTGTATCCCTATTTTTTCCACTGAAAACAAAACTATGTGAGTTGAAAGCTCAGTAAGTAAACATGTATTTTTTAAAAAAATTCATTTTCAATCATATATATATTTTTTTTACAAATACAATATCTATACTGTCTTTTATGCACAATAAACTGTAATAAAAAAAAAACATCTTGATAAATGTGCACAGATATGTCAATTTTAAATCATGCATTCGTACTGGGGGTATTGCCATCTACTTGTGCTCGCGTGCAGCCGTGCTACACATTCGTGAGCTAAATCATCTCCTTTGGTAGTCCTGAGGTCGCTACCCAGGTACTACCATACTACTTTACTCCTTAGCAAACCCAAATATGCAATTATGCATCATACTCATGAATTTTAATTGATGCACCACTTAAATTCACTACTAAACATGAGTTTGAAATAATAATGCTCATTTTTGAATAAACAAATTTGAAAGAAATAAATAATCACATTTCATAGCAAATCATAATATTCACATAATATTTTCAAAGACATGCTTTGGTAAAAGTTTACTTACCTCTGAGTAGACTTTAAAAATCCTCTTTTTCCAATTTTTTTGTAGTAGCCTCAAGTCTCTTTTCCTAATTTTCATCACAATATGTTTATTATTTCACTTTGATTTTCACAAATATTATTTAAAATTCCATTTATAACTTTCTCAAAATTTCTCATAATTTTAATCGGTCAAAATCCTATTTTCTTCTATTTATTCTTATATTAATTTACTTTTAAACAACTTTATTTTTATATGTAAAAATAATTTTGGACTTATACTTCTTTAGATATTTTCCTTTAATTTTTCTCATATTTTTATAATTTATATATATTTATTTATCTATTTTCTATTTATCATACCTTCATAAACTTTCATTTTTTTCATAAATTTATAATTTTAAACTCATTTAAGCTTCTAAATATTGAATTTAATTTTCTTGGTATTTTTCATAATTTTTTTGTATTTTTTTTTTCTCTTAAAATACATATTTACCACTCTATATCATGTATAAAATCGCTATATCTAAAAATCTATAAGTCTGATCAATCTAAAATTTTGCGGGCAAGCTAATGATATAATTATCTTGTTATTGTATGGTCACAATTATCTAATTATGCTCAGAAGTGCGTTTATTTCATCATATATCATTTCATACCCTTTATTTGGTACTTCTCATTTAAATAAGTAAAATTTCAACATTAAACATTTTGATAATACTCCTGTGACTAATTAGTCATGCTAGAATTGTCGTGAATGGTTTAGATCTATGAAATAACTTGCGTATAACATAGAATGAATGAGATTAACAGAGAAAATGGTTCGACGCAGCTTACCTTCAAATTTTTTTTCTTCTTCCTTCGTCTCTCTGTCTCTGCGATCTCTCTGTCTCTGCGATTTTTCTTCTTCACGAAAACTCATTCTCGTCTGCGCCTTTTATACTAATCCATGGCTGGGGTTAATTGAATGCGCATGACCCATTAATCCCACCGTTTCCATAACGGTGCCTAATAAAACAGTTTCCATAACGGCGCCTAATAAAACAAAAAAAATAAATAAATAAAATAAACGGCGCTGAATACTGCGCCGAATGACGATGGCTATTACATTCTCCCCCCCTTATAAAAGTTTCGTCCTCGAAACTTAATCAAACAAAAATGGATACTTTTGTTTGATATCTTCTTCAAGCTCCCACGTAGCTTCCGATTCTCCATGATTGCTCCATTGCACTTTGACATACTTTATCAATCTTTTCCGCAACTGTTGCTCTTTAGAATCTATTATCTTGATTGGATTTTCTTCATATATTAACTTATCTGAGATTGGCAATCGATCTGCTGTGAGCACATGGGAAGGATCTGACACATATTTTCTCAACATAGAAATGTGAAACACATTATGCACTGCAGCCAATGAGGGTGGTAGTGCTATTCGATATGCCACTGCTCCGACTTTATCTAAAACTTCATATGGTCCAATATAACGAGGACTGAGCTTTCCCTTTTTGCCAAATCTCATAACTCCTTTCATAGGTGATATTTTTACAAACACCTTATCACCTATGGAAAATTCTAATTCTCTCCGCCTGAGATCTGCATAACTTTTTTATCTACTTTGGGCAGTAAGCAATCTTTCTCTGATTAACTTCACTTTATCTGCAGTTTCTTGCACAATATCTGGCCCGATCAATCTTCTTTCTCCAACCTCATCCCAATTTAAGGGTGTTCTGCAAGGTTTCCCATATAAAGCTTCATAAGGAGACATTTTAATGCTAGCATGATAACTGTTATTATATGCAAATTCCACTAAAGTCATATATTTATCCCAACCATTTCCGAAATCTATTATACACATTCTCAACATATCCTCGACTACTTGATTTAGTCTTTCAGTCTGCCCATCTGTTTGTGGATGAAATGCTGTACTAAATTTCAATTTTGTCCCCATTGTCTGATTTAAACTGCGCCAAAACTTTGAAGTAAATATAGTATCTCGGTCGGAAATAATTGCCTTGGGAATTCCATGCAACCGAACTATTTCTTTACAATACAGGTTGACTAACTTTTCTGCAGAATAACTGGTTTTGATTGGCAAGAAATGTGCGACCTTTGTTAATCTATCCACAATTACCCAAATAGAATTATTTCCTGTAGCAGTCCTTGGTAACCCCTCAATAAAATCCATAGTGATTTCATCCCACTTCCATTCTGGTATTTCCATTTGTTGTAATAATCCTGCTGGCTTTTGATGTTCGGCTTTAACTTGTTGGCATGTTAGGCATTGTGCTACAAATTCTGCTATCATTTTCTTCATACCCATCCACCAAAAATTTCTTTTAAGATCTTCATACATCTTTGTACTCCCTGGGTGTATGGTGTATAGTGAGTAATGAGCTTCTTCTAAAATTTGTCTTTTTAGTTCTACCGCCTCAGGTACACACAACCTTCCTTTATATCTGACGGTGCCCTCATCCTCAACTGTGAATCCTTCCATAGTCCCTTCTGCCACTTTCTCCTTTATCCTTATAATTTGTTCATCTGTTCTTTGTCTTTCTTTAATCTGTTCAAATAGAGAAGGCTTCACTTGTAATTGATATAACTGATACACTAACTCTTTGGGGCAAATTTCTAATGACAACTTTCGCATGTCATTAATTAACTCCTCCTGATCTGTAATTAAAGTAGCTAAATTGCTATTTGACTTTCTGCTTAAAGCATCAGCTACTATATTTGCTTTCCCTGGGTGATATTGGATATTCAAATCATAATCTTTCAGTAATTCTAACCATCTTCTTTGCCTCATATTCAACTCTTTTTGAGTGAAAATATATTTCAAGCTCTTGTGATCTGTATAAATATCACATTGTTCCCCATAAAGATAATGCCTCCAAATTTTCAAAGCAAATACTACTGCAGCTAGTTCCAAATCATGAGTGGGATAATTCTGTTCATAAGGTTTCAACTGTCGTGAAGCATATGCAATCACCTTCCCATTCTGCATTAATACACAACCAAGACCCTTTTTAGAAGCATCGCTATAAATAACAAATCCTCCACCGCTAGTAGGGGTAGTTAAAACTGGTGCCTTCACTAATCTCTGCTTGAGTTCTTGAAAACTATTTTCACAATCATCAGTCCATTGAAATTTTACCCCCTTTCTTATTAGCTTTGTGAGAGGAGTACATATCCGAGAGAAATCTTCTACGAATCTGCGATAATACCCCGCAAGACCAAGAAAGCTACGTATCTCTGTGACATTTGTCGGCCTTGGCCAATTCACCACTGCCTCGACCTTAGCAGGATCAACCATAATACCTTCTGCTGTAACAATATGCCCCAAAAATGGAACACTATGCATCCAAAACTCGCATTTCTTCAATTTTGCATATAATTTGTTCTCCCTCAAAGTTTGCAATACCATTCTAAGGTGTTCAACATGATCATCCTTTGTTTTTGAATAAATGAGAATGTCATCTATGAATATGACCACAAATTTATCCAAATAGGGTCTGAACACTCTTTGCATTAAATCCATAAAGGCAGCTGGTGCATTTGTTAACCCGAATGGCATTACCAAAAATTCATAATGTCCATACCGAGTTCGAAAAGCAGTTTTCTGTATATCTTCTTCTTTAATCCTCAATTGATGATATCCCGACTGTAAATCAATTTTAGAGAATATAGTTGCCCCTTGTAGTTGATCAAATAAATCATCTATTCGAGGTAAAGGGTATTTATTTTTGATAGTCACCTTATTCAGTTCTCTATAATCAATGCACAATCTCAAACTACCATCTTTCTTTTTCACAAACAGAACCGGCGCTCCCCAAGGTGACACACTTGGTCGTATAAAACCCTTATCTAATAATTCTTCCAGCTGTGTTTTTAATTCTGCCATTTCTGTCGGGGCCATTTTATAAGGTTGTTTAGAAATTGGAAGTACCCCAGGCACTATATCTATTGTAAATTCTATTTCTCTCTGAGGGGGCAATTCTGACAACTCAATAGGAAAAATATCAGAAAATTCTTTTACTATTGTTATCTCTTCAAGAGGTAAAGTTTCTCTGTTTATATCAACTACCGAAGCCAAAAATGCCTGACATCCTTTGTTTATCGACTTAACAGCTTTCATGGCAGAAACGATTTTCACCTGCTGAGATTTATCTGCAACCACCTCTATCGACTTGGACATTTTAAAAATAATTTTTCGATCACCACAATCTATTATCGCTCTCCACTTAGATAACCAGTCCATTCCCAATATCACATCAAAATCATGCATAGGCAACAATATCAAGTCTGCTTCTAAATTCATTTCTCCTATTTTGATTGGGCAGGCTTTGCAAATTCTATCTGTACTTGCTAATCGATGTACCGGGGATTCAACATTCACAATCATATCCATGCTTTCATGCGCAATTGCATATTTTGTAGTAAAAGCACAAGAAATAAAGGAATGCGTAGCACCAGAATCAAATAATACTTTGGCAGGACAAGAGTGGATAAGCAATGTACCAATGAGAACATCGTCATGTGCAGTTTGAGCTTCTGCATTGGTCATAGCGTGCACCCTAGCATTTGTCCTCTGCCTCTGTTGTTCTGGGCCACGAACTGGTGGTGCTGGTGACCTCATTTGTACTGCTTGACGCTCCCCAGTTTGTTTGTTGTCGACTTTTTGAGTGCAGTCTCTTGCTAGAGGTCCAGGCTGTCTACATTTATAACAAGTGATCTCACCTGTGCATTCCTGAATTGAATGACCAGTTTTCCCACACTTCCAGCATTTTCCCGTTGCTTTCCAACATTCTCCTCGATGATTTTTACCGCAAGTAGGACATGGGGTAATTGACTGCCTTACTCCTACCTTTCTTTCATCATACTGTATCTTGCCCATCTTATATGATTTTGCCCCACTATCTGATGCAGAGTCTCCACGCCTTTTTCCTTGGCGGAAAGCTTGAATTGCATTATCTTCCATTTCCACCATTCTTGCCCGATCCACAATATCAGAATATTGTTGGAAATGGTGACTGGCTAGCTGTTGTCGTATAAAAGGGCGTAACCCCATTCTGAATTTGCGGATTTTAAGTGCAGGATTTGTCAACACCCATGGAGCAAATCTGGATAAGGCAATGAATTTTGCTGCATACTCTGCCACAGATGATTTTCCTTGATATAGTTGCTCAAACTCTAGCAACTTTTGTTGTCTAACTGACTCGGGATAGTATGCCTCATTAAAGTGTAAGAGAAAGTTCTCCCAGTTCATTTGTTGCCAAGTAGGGATACTTAACTTCACCGCATTCCACCACTTAGCTGCATTGCCTTTCAACATATGGGTGGCAAACTGGACCTTTTGCTGCTCGCTGCATTGGAGCAAATTGAAAATCTTCTCTAATTCTTCTATCCATTCTTCAGCATTGTTACGGTCCGGATCTCCTCGATAGAGTGGAGGTCGCATGTTCAGAAAATCATTCATGACTCTCCTATGAGCATCAGCTTCCGTAACATTCCTTGGTACATTCCTTCCAACTGGAGAGTTTTCTGAAAATTGTTGGGCTGTCATCCGTTCCATAGTTTGCAATGCTCTCAACACTGCGTCCATAACTTGAGCATTGACGTCCACAATGCCTTGTGATTGTCCTGCATTTGATGCTCCAGCAACATCATTTCTAGGATTGTTCTCTCCTGAAGCTTCATTATATGGGTCATTTGTGTGAGCTGAAGAAGAATCCTCACTGACCAATACACTTCCCACCAACCTACGAGTCCTTTTTCTTACTAATCGCGACAGTGGTTCCTCCATCACCACTTGTTTTCCTTTATCCTTCTTAGGAGGCATCTTTTTCCTACATCATACCATTAATCTTAAATATATTTGCATAACTTCTAAAATTTTCATTTTTCATATCATAAATTAAAAGAGAAGACTATCTAAAGCATTAAATTTATCATATTATTCATAGAAAATAAAAACTTTAAGCTAATCAGCTAAGTTTACATCATCTTCACTAGAAGAATCATAAAACTTAGGACCACTAAGTTTCATTTCTACTGGTTGATACTCCATTTCTAGGAGTTCAACTTCATTATCATCATCATCATCACTAATTTGAATTTCAACATTATAATTTTTATTATTTTCTTGATTTTCTTGTGAGTCATCTCCTGAGTTTCCTTCACAATCTGTTGTAAATTCTTCTTCATATTCTTTATCAGAATATTCTATTGGTTCCTCCTCTACACTCTTCTTTTGATTCATATGAAATGCCCACATTCTTCGATAAGCATTTCTTCTTGCTTTTGCTTCAGTACTAGTTGCACGTCCGGCTTCATACTTACGTTTGGGTGCCATTATAACTCCTATATCATTAAACAGTTAAATTTCATAATTATTTAGAATTACTTAAGTTTTGCACTTTCTAAGTCTACTATCATGATTTTGCCCTTGGGATGTATTTCAACCTTTGCTTTGATACCACTTGTAACACCCCACCCTTGAGGTGTTGGGAATGGGGTCTACTATGTCAAAGCTAAAATAAGATCTCCCAAGATGGAAATAGATACCAAGGTGCAAAATCATAAACATTTTAACTATTACATCTCAAGTTTGCTCCTTAAGGAGTTAATATACAATTTTCAATGTCTAAAATCAAAATAACCATGCATTATAAGGAAATTTCAATAAAATTCTAAACTTCTTTGTCTTTTCCTCTACTAGGTTCGCCTTTTTCCCATGTTGATAAAGGCTCTAGTATAGCATTGTATCCCTGTTTTTTCCACTGAAAACAAAACTATGTGAGCTGAAAGCTCAGTAAGTAAACATGTATTTTTTAAAAAAATTCATTTTCAATCATATATATTTTTTTTTTACAAATACAATATCTATACTGTCTTTTATGCACAATAAACTGTAATAAAAAAAACATCTTGATAAATGTGCACAGATATGTCAATTTTAAATCATGCATTCGTACTGGGGGTATTGCCATCTACTTGTGCTCGCGTGCAGCCGTGCTACACATTCGTGAGCTAAATCATCTCCTTTGGTAGTCCTGAGGTCGCTACCCAGGTACTACCATACTACTTTACTCCTTAGCAAACCCAAATATGCAATTATGCATCATACTCATGAATTTTAATTGATGCACCACTTAAATTCACTACTAAACATGAGTTTGAAATAATAATGCTCATTTTTGAATAAACAAATTTGAAAGAAATAAATAATCACATTTCATAGCAAATCATAATATTCACATAATATTTTCAAAGACATGCTTTGGTAAAAGTTTACTTACCTCTGAGTAGACTTTAAAAATCCTCTTTTTCCAATTTTTTTGTAGTAGCCTCAAGTCTCTTTTCCTAATTTTCATCACAATATGTTTATTATTTCACTTTGATTTTCACAAATATTATTTAAAATTCCATTTATAACTTTCTCAAAATTTCTCATAATTTTAATCGGTCAAAATCCTATTTTCTTCTATTTATTCTTATATTAATTTACTTTTAAACAACTTTATTTTTATATGTAAAAATAATTTTGGACTTATACTTCTTTAGATATTTTCCTTTAATTTTTCTCATATTTTTATAATTTATATATATTTATTTATCTATTTTCTATTTATCATACCTTCATAAACTTTCATTTTTTTCATAAATTTATAATTTTAAACTCATTTAAGCTTCTAAATATTGAATTTAATTTTCTTGGTATTTTTCATAATTTTTTTGTATTTTTTTTTTCTCTTAAAATACATATTTACCACTCTATATCATGTATAAAATCGCTATATCTAAAAATCTATAAGTCTGATCAATCTAAAATTTTGCGGGCAAGCTAATGATATAATTATCTTGTTATTGTATGGTCACAATTATCTAATTATGCTCAGAAGTGCGTTTATTTCATCATATATCATTTCATACCCTTTATTTGGTACTTCTCATTTAAATAAGTAAAATTTCAACATTAAACATTTTGATAATACTCCTGTGACTAATTAGTCATGCTAGAATTGTCGTGAATGGTTTAGATCTATGAAATAACTTGCGTATAACATAGAATGAATGAGATTAACAAAGAAAATGGTTCGACGCAGCTTACCTTCAAAATTTTTTTCTTCTTCCTTCGTCTCTCTGTCTCTGCGATCTTTCTGTCTCTGCGATTTTTCTTCTTTACGAAAACTCATTCTCGTCTGCGCCTTTTATACTAATCCATAGCTGGGGTTAATTGAACGCGCATGACCCATTAATCCCACCGTTTCCATAACGGTGCCTAATAAAACAGTTTCCATAACGGCGCCTAATAAAATAAAATAAATAAATAAATAAAATAAACGGCGCTGAATACTGCGCCGAATGACGATGGCTATTACAGGTACACACCTGCCAAGCTATTTGGGTTGTCTCCTGTCCACTGAATAACTAAACAGCTAATTTTAAAACCAAACCTGAAAGCATCTAGAGAAGGTTGAAATCATCAGTTTCATACTTGCATAAGAAATATTTCAAGAGAAGACTTTAAGAAACCAGAGCGAAAGGAATATTTCAAGATAGCATAACCTATGTTCTCGACCTTGCTAAGGACCTTGGTTATAGTAGCCCTGTCCTGACCATTGGCCTTTTATACCTGACCATGATTGTATAGTCAATAATACCTGAAAGGAGAGTGCTAACTGCTAAATTTCCTGGCTTGAAACAAAGGTTTAAGAGAGGTTTTTTAATTGCCCAATTCCGAGTATGAGGACTAGGAGCTCCTAATTTGATACTTATCTTCAAGAAGCAACTACAATGTCCATCAAAAAATTAAATATTATATTAGGCTACCTACTCCATTATCCAAACCAAGACCTTTCAAGGGGAAGCGAGTGAGCCTCAACGTCCCCAGGCAGGAACCATCTGGTCATGAAAAAATGTTCCAATGATTACAATTACATATTCCATCATAAGTTCTATCCAATCGTCAATTGTTCTTCGGGATGAGATTTCCTTAGTTGAATGGAGTTTATTTTAATTTTGAAAATGGCGGGGGACTGTTGGGATTTTTAATATTAAAATTTATAATAAATGTCATATTATATCATAGATGAACAACGAAAAAATTGTAGTTTATGTGTAACGACTTTGGCTATTAAATATAGGTTGTATGAAACACCATTGGATATTAGGTTTTGTCTATTAATTTGAATGGCTGCATAGGGCGGCCTTCAAAAAGCGCAACCTTTCAAAATGTATAAATATAGGTTAATGCAAACGAGAGGGCACTCAATTTAATTCCTCTCGTTGTCTCCTTTAGATACCCCATTCTTTGTCTCCTTCAAAATATTGTGTTGTCTTCCTTGACACGTCTTCATAGCTTGTCTAACTTTAGATTGACATTGTTGTCTTAATCAATTTTTGCAAATTTGTCATTTTGTTCTGAAATTTACTCCATTCAACTAAGAATTCTATTTTCAAGTGTTTGTGTGCCTAAAAGAAGAGTTATTTCTTATTTTAATTCAGGTTTTACTTCTTGTATCCTAGAGACAATTGCGAAATTATCTTAGGAAGTGTTTGGAAAGTGATAAAAAACTTTTGAATAAAAAGTTTTCAGTATAAAAGTTTTTGAAGTTGTAAAAAATGATGTGCTATGATATGAGTAATGATAAGGAAAAAAGAGAATAGAGTTAAAATAATAAGTTATTTATATGGGTAGTTGTGTAGAAATAATTAAAAATAGAGTCGTTTGTATAGGAAGGTGTAAATAAATAATTAAAAAATAAAGTAGTTGTGAAGAGTGAAAAATTTTAAATTAAAAACTTTTAATGTGTATTTGAGAAATCATAAAACTTTTGGATGAAAATTTTTTTATGTAAAGGTTTTTGAAATTGTTTAAAATGATGTGATATGATAGAGGTAATGATGGGAAGTAAAAAGAATAAAACTAAAATAGACAAGTTATTTATATAAGTAATGTGTGAAAATGATTGAAAAATAGAGCAATTATAAAGCAAGATGTGAAGAAATGATTAAAAAATATGAACTTGTGGAGAGTGAAGAGTTTGTTTGAAAAGTACTCTGGTTAAACAAACACACCCTTAAGCGGCAAATACCTTAAGGAAAGTGATGCCTAGCACACCTAAAATGAAGCTTTGTTCTATTTTTTTACACTTACCATTTTCCTTAATTTCCTCTTTTCCTCATCTTTTGCCCCAAAAAGTGATAAAATCAATTGGCATTATTTATTTGAGCTCTTGCAATGACAAATACAACGAAGAAAAGTAGTAAAGACAGAGTATACAGATTAATGCCCATCTCTCAATCATTGGCTCACTAATTCAGTGGTCGAAGTCCCACATGAGCCTGTTATGCTGTCATATAGAGAAAGACTATCTACAGATCCTACAGGATCAAGTTAATCAGGTAAACAAAAGCAGAACTTTTCATAAAAGGACAGCGGTGCATGAAGTTTAATGAGAATAGGAATGCTAATTCCTTGCCACTTCATAATTTACAAAAGCAATGAACAAAATCTCATGTGAACCAATTTCGTGAACACGAAAACACCAAAAAACCATGCTGAAGAAGGTTCCAACCTTCTGCTGGAGGATGTACAACCAAGTTTTTAACACTAAGATCTTGGGTTTGTACCTTAACCAGAACTCTTAACCTCCAATAGATTTCTGGACGATTGATAAGAATCTCTGAACTAAGCACCATAAATTTCCAGCACCACAACCATGAGAAATGTGTCAAGTAGAACTGACCTCTGAACAAAATAGGGAGCAATATGACCAGCAACATTATAAGCTGGAGCCAGTTTTCCCAGCTTTTCTTCTAAGTCGGGTGCAGTAGCCTAAAATAGGAGCTTCACTAATCAAGATGGGGGAAATCCAAGTATAAAAACATGTTTTGCTGGTACATTAACAAACCTCCAAAGCAACCCGAGACCAGGTGCGATGTTTGATGTCCATCAAGTTCATTCCTGATCCATCTGTTTCATCTAAATTGGCATAATCTCCAATTAGAATTGATGCCATGAATGAGCTAACAAGGGATATCCTTTCTGTATCATGATATACATCTGGCCGTTTCTGATATATCTTGCGGATCTGTGGTCCTGTAAACCTCTCATGTGCTCGGGAACCAGTGAATTGGGCTAATTTGAATGCACCTCCAACTGCTTCCTCTATTTCTCTACACTGTACTGTGGTGCCACAATCCATCCAAATTGGTGATTCCTTGATAGAAAATGCATCTGCAAGTTGTTCTACCAACAGTTTCCTGGGATCTAAGGATGCCAACACTGCAGAACTTCCTTTCTTCCAATAAACGCTACCATGCTGCTGTGCACTTCCAGAAATGGCAGTAATCCTTCCAAAATCCAACTGTGCTTTTACAAATTTTTGCAGTAGAAGATCCAAGGCCTCTACCCACATCAAAGTAGGGGAGCTAATTCTACCATTTTCTAGTGGATCTCTGCAGACTCCATCCCTAGTCTTATAATGTGGCAATTCGGAATCAAAATGAACTGTCTCAGAAGTAAAGATTCTGAGGTTGGCATCTAGAACAGTTGCCTTCAATGACCTGTGAAATGGCAGGAAATTCAGGAGACTCATTTGATGATTCTAAGCTTCAAAGTAATATTAGCAGGTTAAAATTCATATGTTCACAATGAAAGCTGTAGAGTTAAAACATAGCCAGAAGCAAAATTCTATACTGAGTAATACTTTGATTCATAGGCCAATTAACATCAAGAGTAATGAAGATTGGACTTCAACTTGTTCCCAACTAGACTATCTGAAGTTCTGTTTGCAGAATTGAAGACAATGTACATTGATCTTTGTGATTGTCCGCTCAGCGAGGAAATGAAATTGGAAAATCTTCTTCAACTGCACCATCATCGAATGCCTAACATCTTTAGTCACTCATCGATTCTAGTATATCTGAGCACATCTGAATGTTCCTGCTGCTCATTGATGGTGTTTTTCGGCCATGATCTCTCTGCAATTGATGGAAATATTGGCACAATCGGGAGTGTACAACATTGCTACCCTTTGAGACTGGTTAATGCAGACTGGAGTTGTGTAGTATCAGATTATTCTTCTTTAATCAAAGAATAAAATGAGTAAAAGAAAATTTTCCCAAAACAATTGCCTTTGAGCAATGTACATTGAAGTCTCCTGGGATGACAAAAGTTTCTGCTGAAATCAGAAAAGTCATGTAGCACCCCAAAAAGCAAATAAACTATTCCAACCCAAAGTATTTGCAAGAAGGATCTCAGCCAAGATTTGGATGGAATAAACAAAAGAACTACAGTGATTACTGATTAAGCAATTCCCCACCTTTCCAGAAGGATATGATAGGCACATATTTCAGTCATCTTGTGGGGGTACCCTAAAAAACACTATACACATTTATGAAATCATGAAATTCAACTACCAATGGAATAATCAGATCTCACAAAATCAAAACCCAGGATTCAAGTTAGACGAATTCGCATTGAAGTTAACCGGCAGTTGAATGCCAATAAAGGAAATATTGGTCAGATATGGAAATACGAACAAATAGACCAAAAGAGAACCAATTCTTCTTGAATCAAAGAATGAAAGAACCCAATATTTCAAGCCCCAAAACAAAACGAAAGAGAATCTGGGAACTTGCATCTTTTGCAAAAATTGGATTCTGCAATTCAAAGAAAAGGCAAAGGTAATTGGGGACAAATTACTGTGTAGAGCAGTCAAATCCAAGAAAAAGAGATTCCTCCGCAAGAGAGTAATCCATCACTGACCATGTGGAGCTTAGCCAAGGGGAGAAGTAGAAGAGGAGTTCATTTATTAATTTTTTTCCCCTTCGGTGTTGATATACAGAATTACAGTGTTACACGCAGATTCTCACAAATTCATGACAGAGGATTTTGTTATTATTATTATTATTATTTTCCACGGGAGATTTTGTTATTTGTTTATACATATTTTTCCCTAAAAATTTGTTGGATTTGTCTGTAGATTTCTTTGTAATTGGAAAAAGCCAACGTTACAATAGGATAATTTACATGTACACCTACACAATTTGACACGAACTGCATATATATCTACAAAATTTCACCAATAGTGTGCGACCTCGACACAATTTACTGAAATTTGCGTCTATACCCATGGCCCTTCTTTCCTGTCAACTACTGTTAGTTTGCGGGTTAGAAAATTTTCTAATGACAAAAATGACCTTATTAAAGACTATGATAGACTCCACAGTTATAAAACACCCACGTGCACGAGATCGGGTGGAAGGAGAAAATTCTACGTGAGATTTCTTAAAAATTTTGGCATGAGAAATATTCAGCATATAGATTGGAAAAATTCGTAGCAATTTTTTTTTTTTTTTTTTGATTCGTAGCATTTTTTTTTTTTTTTGAGAAAATCATTTTAAAATAGATGTTGATCAAAAATCATTTTGGAGATGGAATATGAGATTGGAATTAGTAGACGTGTTTGCAACAGATACTCAGATGTTTGCATTTTTTTTTATCAAGAAGTGTTTGCATTTTTCAAATAGATGGCATTTTGGCAAATGCAATTTTTTCTGATGAAGAAGTTTGCATTTTTTGAAATAACGGACATTTTTATAATAAGAGAACAATACCCATTTACAGAGGCATACACAGATGAAGAATGATTGCATGGTCATCATTAAAGAAAATTGTAGCAGCTGGAGGACAAATAAAGAGATTTTTGAGAAAGAAGAAAATCGAGCAGAGAGAAGTGTTGGAAATCATGTGATGCGGAAGCGTACCTGAATCCATGTGTGCGTATATTCCACCTGTAGACCGAGTAGAGCACGAGGTCTTTTCCCTCAACACTTTTCCCTATAATACTAGCAGTAGATAGGAACCACTAATGATGTAAACCGTGTGAGAAAGGGACCTAGACTCCTTTATTTATAGAGCTCTTCTCATCATGACTCAACTAGAAGTGCAATTCAGATATGACTGGGCTATCTTTAAATCCAAGACTTATTATCTAATTAGGACACCTTATAGGAGTATAACTCTAACAAGAAGGACAGCGGCAGGTGAGAACTCAGAAGAGAAGAACAGCAAGGGTGAGGAGAGAAGGAAGTAGCAACAGGGGGAGATGGACCGTGGACGGCGACAAAGGCAGTGCAGCAGCAGCGACGGAGTGAGCTGGCTCTTTGCCTGGTCGGTGGTGAGAAAGGGGGCAATGTAAGAGAGGAGATTGATTGCTCATGCCTTAATTCGAATGACATTTTGGGTATTGAATATTTTATTTAACAGCAGCATCTCCACCGTTAACTGTCAGACGTTAAAATGGGTATA
Organism: Annona cherimola; assembly: GCA_030490835.1. Classification (NCBI taxonomy): domain Eukaryota; kingdom Viridiplantae; phylum Streptophyta; class Magnoliopsida; order Magnoliales; family Annonaceae; genus Annona; species Annona cherimola. Next base: position 27,926,826 of record CM059977.1, read on the forward strand.
AATGCAATTTTCAGTAAACTGTGCAAGGATAATATGCTATTCCTAAAATTTTATGGGTATATAAGTAATTTATGTGAAACAATATGAGTATATATGCAAATTACCCGCGCCAATATTCTAACTCAACACATTCCAAAACGCTGCACGGGCATCATTTGGAGCCATGCGGCAGAGTATCTCGTGTTTTTCTATGGTGAGAAAAGCGTGCTCGACCACCAGGCTAACTCTCCGCCTCAAATCACGTGAATGTGTCAGCCCAATGATCTAAGCCGTTCAACCTGTGGTCTTTCTCTCAATTTTTACTCCGTGCATCGAATTTAGGCGATTCCAACATTTATTCGTAATGTTTGGGACATTTTTCAAGTACAGACCCTAAATCTGCTGCAATTATAAAATGACTTTTGAAACATATTCTTTTTTGTTAAGGAGATACTTGTTTTCAATAAAAACTTCTCAAACTAAAATTTTTTGCTTTTCGTAACTATTTTATTTTTAGTTATTTATTTACCTCTTCCTGTATAATTATTCTATTTTTCAATTATTTTTATACAACTAGTTATATCTAAGTTATCTATTTTAACTTTATTATGTTCACTCTTCGTCATTGTCCTTATTATATTATATTATTTTTTCTATTTTAAAGACTTTTACATAAAAAATTTATCACTTCCCAAACACATCCTTAATCATCTACTCAACATTTGAAAAATGCAAGCGATATTTGCACTTGTCTCCTCATCATTTGGGCTATGGTAATTTTTTAACCACAACTATTAATTTTTCAAAACACCCTCACTTATGATGGTTAATTATTTTTAAAAATACCTTTGTGGTCAACTTTGATTATTTTTGTAGCACATCTAAGCATAATCAAAGTAGATGAGTGATCTTGTTTGCCCGGGCTAAGTAAATATCCCAGTTAGCCCCCTTAAAAAACCTATTTATGACAATTTTTTTATTTTTTTTTCATGCACTTGTCTATTTAAGTGTATTTAACATATAGACAAAGTTTTACCATTTTCGATTATGTTTATCTATTTTTTGATATTTTAAAACATCTATGTATATATATGTATTTAAAATATCCTTATTTTTAAAAATCTAAAAAAATATATATACATATCCAAAAAAGGTAAAACTTGATTTATATATTAAATACACTTAGATAAACAAGTGTACGAAGAAAAAAGTAAAAAAAAAAATTTAAATAGAATTTTTAAGATGAGCTAAGTGAGACATTTACTTAGCCTGGGCTAACAGGATCATTCCTCATTAAAGTAATGTAATATTATTGTCAAATTATATCTTATTTGATCATGATACTAAGTTCGTTAAATTCGACCAGCCAGATTTTGGCTTTTGCTAGAAATTTCAACCAAATGGCATTTTTGCAAATAAAATTCATTAGTAGGAATACTTAATCAGAAATTAATAATTATGGGATAAAAATGCAAATTTACAAAAAATGAAATATACATGCAAATAGTTAAAAATTTAATCTAGATGGTAAGCAAGGGAGCTATATGCCTGGATTAAAGTTATTAATTATGGGATAAAAATGAAAAATTATAAAAAAGAAAGATACATGCAAGAGAACTGATCCATTTATGCCGGCCTAAGTGGTTCGCTATTAGGCCGGCCACAAATCATATTCTTTATTTTTTATAAACATGTTCATTTAGGTATTTTTAATATATAATCCAAGTTTTACTAACTTTTGATATATTTTTATTTTTATTTTTAAACACAAAAACATTGTATTTTTTCACATATGTTTAAAAATAAAAAATATCTAAAAATATAAAAAATTAGTAAAATTTAGATTATAAATAAAATATATCCAAATAAACATGTTTATAAAAAAGCAAAAGAGAAAATAGGTGAAACGGTAACTACGGCCGGCTGCACCCAATACCCCTCTGCATGCAGATAGCTCGAAATTATTCTAGATGGTAAGCAATGGGCTATAGGCCTGGCTGAATATGTGCATGCAACTCTAAGAATGTTTGGGCCTTAAAAAATCACAAGAGGCATATACATGGCCCAGCAACAAACCGTGTCCTTGATTGAATGCCATCATCACAAGACAACAGCTTGAGATTTTTAATTAACACGATCAGAACTCCTGTTTCCGAATCAATATTCTCTTCTTAATATATTTGATAGAGGAAATTGGAAAAGAAAGAAAATTTTTTTAAAAAAATTATGTCAGAAATCCTTAAATAAAAAATGGAACGCTAGAAGTATAGAAAATATCAAATCCTCAGTGCTTTAAAAACAAAATCTTTTCTTGCATGTACGGTTGGAAAAAAAATCGTTTTAAGAAAAAAAAATGTTGTCTACAACAAATATCGGCCACTATCACAATTATTCTTTTATTATTAATGGCATGTCTATTTAACTTTATTCATTTAAATCTTCTTTCCATTTCCATTTTCTTTCAGGGTAACTGGATGAACACTAGAGTTTTCACAGTCTTTTTACATTCGTATAGAAATACACTTGGGCTACCTCAGGTCCTTAACCGGTTAATTAGTGATAATATCTTTAATTAATATTTTAATGAAAATATAGAAATGAGGTGTAAATATACTTTAATTAAAGAAAACATGGAACTATGCTCACTTGGGCTACATCTCTGAAAGGATGTATTTTTAATAATTAATTTCTTTGCTTTTTTTCTCCTGACTATACTTTAATTGAAGAAAACATGGAACTATACTCAGTTACTCACTTGGGCTACATCTCTCGAAAGATGTATTTTTTTTTAATAATTAATTTCTTTTCTTTTTCTCCTACGTTTTTCTTTAAAAAAGTAAACTGTTCGAGTTTTGATATTCACCGATGCGGCCTTTGGTGCAATAACCTAGTGTTTGCTTTTACACTTTCTCCCCTGCAGCGGGGGTTTATAGGAATTTTTCCTTCATGGTATGAGGGTATGAATGTACGTCATTGTAACATCAAGATGTGACTTATATTTTGGGTCGAGTAATGATTTGTAGCATTTTCTAAGGCCACCCTTCACGTGTCAAGAGTGGTGAATTGTAGACCACATGTGGCTTTATTTTATTTTATTTTATTAATCCAAATTAAGTCTTATTTATAATATCATATTTTTATCTTATATTACAATCAAAGCTTATAAAATTTTATAGATTTTTCTGTAATCTAAAATTATGAAGGATACTGCTCCGGCTCAGAGACGGAACGCTCACCCAGCAGGTATTGTTCTGATCCAATCGCACCGACTAGGCAACTGCTCCGATGCCAACCTGGCAATGCTCGTTTATGTGGCTTTTTTTTAAAATGTATTTTATACAACAAACCAACTGATACATGGAAGAAATTTTTAACAAACTCTCGTCACGAGAGAAAAATTAAAAATCCACACAATACAGTGAGATTAGGTTTCAACCATGTCATTTTACATCCATGGCACGCACGGTTAACACGACGCCCAACATGTTGCTTTATTTGTTCTTTATTCACCATATCTTAATTCTATTGTTGCCCAATGCAATTACTAATTAAATTAAAAATACTTCTAAAATTACTGAATTATTATGTTTTTCGAGGTAGAATATATTAGGCAACCAGAAAACCAACGATACTTGAAATATACCCAAACCACAAAAATATTCCACTGATTATTTTAGTAGCATCTATTGTAGATTTAGATACGACAACCCGTGCCCAGACAATCTGTATTTATTTACTTTTCATAAACGTGTGACTCTCACTTAGATTTTGTACCATACAAAAATCGATAATTTTTTAACTTGTTTGATTTTTGTTTTTTTTTTTTTAAATGAAATGGGTATTTCTAATAAATCCATGCTTATTTTATTTTTAAAAATTAAATAAATTCAAATAATTATCAAATCTCATATGGTGTAAAATCTAGATAGAACTTATTCGTTTATAAAAAATAAATAATATTTTCTGGGTCACCCATCATGGCCCATATATACATGAACTTGGCTATAAACAAAATGATTTCACGCTTGCTACCCCGGAACCGTTTCAATTAATTAACCATTATGCAATATTTATAAAATGACTGCCCATATAATATTTATATCTAAAATTTAGTGCCACATAATATTATATGCAATAGTGTAGATGCAAATAATAATAAATTTTTTATGGTACAAATAATGTTAAATTTGGGTTGCAAACTATGTGTTAAATTTTGATAATGTTGGCAACTATTTTACTTTGTTGTTTATACGACTTATGTTCATTAGCAACAAAATATTATCAAATCGTCACCGGAATTGAAAGCTATTATAGTGTTGATTTATCCATAAACATAACTCAACTTTAGGCTTTCATCTACTAGAGGGAGTTCACTTTGATTCCACTTGTAACGCATAAACTTAGAAAAATGATCTTGAGCCCATGAACTATAGGTTCGACAATGTGATATTATTCACTCACGGTTTTAAAATGTGGGACACCATATTTTAACTTAAGATACACTCATAAACCTTCAAGAACTCTTTTTCCTTTTCGATGTGAGATACATTATTTTCCCTTCAAGAACTCTTTTTTCATGAAACTATTAATCTAAGTGTATTTAACATAAGTATCAATTTTTACTATTTTTGGAGATTTTTAGATATATTTTTTGGATTTTTAAAAACTAGTGACATTTTAGTAATTTTAAATTACTAAAAATGCCACTGATTTTTAAAAAATAAAAAAATCTAAAAATCTTCAAAAATGATAAAAATTAATATAAATATTAAATACACTTGGATTAACAGTTTTATTAAAAATTTTCAAAAAAATATAAAAAATGAGGTTTTACAATGGGGTGCATTGGAATTTCAATGCACCCTGCTGCAGTGATCAGTTTGGTTACATATATATTAATATATTATTCTGATGTAAATACTTATCTGGCTCTAGACACTTAGCTGCCTAAGGGTAGTAACGTGTTGTCTGATGCAGCTAATGTTTATTTTATTTGTAACCAACTATTGTACTATTTGTAGTTGTTTACATTTGACTATAAATAAAGATATTTTTTATAGTAATAAATAGTTATTTGGCTAATATTAATATTGAAATTTAGTTGCTTATAGTCAAAAACAATAGTAGACCAAGGATCTTAAGGAGTGGAGCCAATTTGACATAAAGGGCTTATGTTATGACTTGGTAGGAGTAATCATGTCAAGATAAACCATATTTTGATGTTTTTACAAATTTAAAATAAATTACATAATTTTTTAAATTTCAGTGGGGGCAAATGCGCTATGATCAACTGCAAAGCAAGGAATATTAACCACATACATACGTAAAATTCAAACACTAATAAATAAAAACAGAAAAATAAAATTTTCAATTAATTCATGAAAATAAAGTAATAGCTCCCATATGCCCAATCAAGAACTTAGATTAAAAAATAATAAGTTATGATAATGCTGATATCTGTTAGGTCTGTGTATGGACTATCTGTCTTTGGCAAAGCTAAAGAATTTCCCTCATAATAATTGACTTTAAGCTATTATATTAAAGCAGCATTATTGAACAAGGTGTTTATTAATACTATCATTTTGCTTCTTATCCAGGGCTTGCAATAAAACAAGATTATTGAATCATTTAACTATGTATACAGTGAATGCAGCAATTCATATTTTAATATCACCACTTCTTTAATTATAATATTTGAGAATGATATATTCCACTGATATACTCCACGATGAGCTTTCACAGGCCAGATGACCAATTTTTTTTTTCTTAAATAACAAATATAATTAAAGAGTCCATCGACACGTGGTCATTTATGGACAATCCAATATGCCTCGGGAAATCCATGCACGAATTGACTAAGTTTGCCCAAGCTAAGACCACTAAATTTGGGAAATGTGGTCCACCAATATTCATGGTCCAATAAACAATATTAATTACAAATGAATTAAGTACTAAAGGAATGGAGGGAATTAGAACGAGGAAAAGGGCAAGCAGCATGTACAGATCACAGGTCAAGGGTACATATGCTTCAAGGAGAAAAGAGGTTTGACCCACGTCACTGTTTGCTGTGGCTGCACATACATAATAAGATGCAACTGTTGCATGAGACTTCTGTCTTCTGACCATTTAAAAGGTGTGTGCATGCACGAGCATTATTCAATGCACCCGATGCATAGGACTCATATTTATTTTTTTTGAAAATTTTGAAAATTATTAAAAATGTTACTGTTTTTTTAAAAAATTAAAAATATTCAAAAATGGTAAAAATTAATACACACGTTAAATAAACTTAAATTAACAGTTTCGTTAAAAAAAATTCAAAAAAAAAAAGGTCATATGCACTAGGTGCATTGAGCGGATGCATACAACCAGGAGCCGTGCATGTAAGCATGTTCTTTTATAACGTTGCACTTGCTACGGCCACTGACTGACCTGAGAGAAATTATTGTACGCACTGCGTGCATGGGCAGAAGGTCATGCGAATGAAGTCTAGCTATGGACAATAATTGCTAAGACTTTGGATGGTGTGAAATGGATGAGACAAAGTCTTCTTTCGGGCCCCATGCCAAAATAGTAAACGTTGGGTGCTTGTCTACTCAATTATTAGGAATTTTATCCCACTAAAGTTCCTTGCACATTGCTCGGACCCGATTTTATTAGGAAGCTAATCGGGCTTCAAAAGTAGCTAGGTCGGATTATTTCATGTTCAGTTCTTCCATCGGATGTGTTGCGTTAATTTATCAATCGACGGGAAACAGCATCAGCAGTACCAAAAACTAAACTAATATTAAAAAAAACGAATAGAATTTTTATAGAGTGTGTTTGGTAATCAACAAAACATGTCAAGCTAAAATTTTTTAATTTAAAACTTTTCACTCTCCATCACTATTTTATTTTTAAAATTATTTCTTCAAATTTTTTTTTATATAACTATCATTCTTTTAAATTATTTCTTCACAACTGTTTCAATAATTCGTATATATATATATTAGAAAATACTAGAGCTGCAAGTGACATTGCTCTTCAACTGATCATGACTAACATATACCATCAAAGGAGAAAACTAACACTCCTTAAATTGTACATATAAAGCTCCTCGAAAGAAATTGAAATCCCAAAAAGGCATTCATGACTAACACTTTACCAATTGTATTATGTTAATATTGGTTGTGGTTATACAAAATTTAATCCGTTGACTACATTCAATACCATCCATCCGCCAAACGAACAACGCTCGTCTGGTCACCGACTGCAGAACGGGATTCCCGTTTCCAGCTGGTGGGTGTTCGAATCCCACGGGGATTTCGAACCATATTTGAGGTTGGGGCATTTGGTCGCCCTTTATACTTAAATGGGAGCTAGTGGTCTCCCCATTTGATATGTGAAAACTTGTTGTCGTCTTCCGTTGTAAGCTTGTTAGAATTGTCTCAGGGTTTGAATGTAATATGAATTGAGATATGATGAAAAATATTTTCCAATAAAAAAAATACCATCCATCCTATATATATATTAAACTTTTAGAAAATGTATTAAAAAATGTGTAAATGAATTTCACTTAAATTCATTCAATAAAGTATTTGAATGTTGTAAAGGGGGTAGTGCTTTTTATGGTGTTGACAGCACCCAAATATTTTAGGATTGCTCCCAATTCTGGCGACTTTAATGGCTAAATTAATACCTAATCCACTTAAAGTTATTTATTTAACTATGAAACTAAATTTTGTGCAAATTAAATAAGTGCAGAGGTTCCATCTACTCAAGGCACCATCTACTCAAGGCATAAAATTGAATAGTTTAATTTATATCAATTTAAAAGTTGTTAATTCAACTCAATCGTCATCATATATTAGTATTTTAGAAATACGCTTTTTTAATTTTTGCTCAATATATTACTAAATAGATCCATTTACTTTTATTAGCTGCATTCTTTATTATATTTAAATCATGTAGGTCTCACATTGTTGGCTTAATCTAAGAGAGGAAGAGTGAATTAAGTTATTAAAAAATTCTTGGCTATTTAAAACTTAATTCCAATTAAGTAAGTCCCATTGAATGAAATAAATAGAACTAATGAGAGAAAAAAGGAGAATTAAGTCAAGAACATGAGAGAATATAAAAAATTATAATGGTTTGAGCAACACTTATACTCCACTTTTCCAAGCACATACTCCTCATGTCTTAAATTTTACTATTTCATCAACAATAAAAATAGAGTTTCAGCTCTCCTCTAGATTCTAGCTCTAGGAAGCCTTTACAATAAAGACACAAGTAGTCGACAAGTGTCACTCCAACCGAAACATTATTTGTGGCTCACCTTGGCCTTAGTCTCCAATACTAAGCTAAGTAGCCAATTATAATAAAAAAAATCTAAATTGAATGAAACTACACTTTACAGATGTGTGTAGAATAATGTAGCATAACAACAACCTCTTTGAATTTAAAAGGATGTAGGATCTTGAAGCTCTTGAAATGATCTTGAGAAACTTGCTTTGAAAATCAGTTAATGAGAATTTTATTGCTTATAGGTGGGAATGTTAGAGCTCAACGAATTCTCTAACTAACATTTTCAATGCTATTCTATGTCTCTTAAATAGATTTAAAGAAATTTTGAACATTAAGTGGAAGGTAATGTGCATGTAGTATACCAACATTCAAAAAATTATGATTATTATAATCTAAGTTGCTCATGAGGTCGACTTAGCCTGCGAATTCGCCAAAGTTATGATTGGAGTCGACTTGAGTATCAACTTCAATGCTTCATATGCCTTGTGAAGAAAATCCTTCAACTTCCATATAGAGTTGACTTGAGACTTGAGACTTTACCCAAGTCACATGTGAAGTCATCTTGGTCTTCAACTTCACTATATCTAGGGTTTCAAAATCTTAAAGAAATTGTTCTTTAAGCCTCTCTCCTTTTAAATCTCATTCTTAGGTTGACTTCATGTTGAAATTCACCTAAGTTGAACTTGTCAAAAAATTTTCATATCTTCAGTTGTCCTTCTAAGTAGCATATTCCAGATCAACTTCGAATTCAACTTTACTCAAGTCGCAAGTGAAATCAACTTGAAATGAGACTTCAGACTACTTTTTTGCACTTTTATGATTGTATAAAATCCATAAAACAATAAATCATAATATAAAAATAAAATTCCTAAATGTAATATCAGTATAAAAGCATAATAGTGTGTATTTTCCCTTTTGTCTTAGGGCATACCAATCTAATGCTCAAGCCACCAGTAGTTTCTTTTACATAAAAGTCCTTTATATTATTTATCCATGCATATTCACTTGTTCAACTTAAAGATTTTTCTTATGTTATAAAAATTCAACAACATTTTGTGACAAAAAATAACAACACTTTAGAGTATTAAAAATTCAGTTGTTGAAAATGAGTAAAATACCTCCATGATTAAAAATTCAAAAAATATACATCTCCAAAAATGAAAAACTTGATTTAGAAAGTAAGTACACCTAAATTAATAGTTTTATAAAAAAATTTAAAAAATAAGTTTTTTGGCCCAAGCTAAAAATTCATTTCTTAGCTAAGCCCAACAAGATTATGTTTTCATATAATTAAGTTCCTAGATGAAGTGATTTTTAGCATCATAGATGACTAACATGTATTAGTAATTTAAGGTGACGACAAGATCATGCCTCAATAATATAATTGTCATTTAGATAACCAAATGACTAACATAAGTGGATATAGGGTGTTAAGAGAAGTAGATCTAGGGGTCAAATTTAGATATCCATCTAATATGGGTAGCCTAATCAAAAAATGTACCAGTAATATAATTAAGGGTTAATTTGGCAACACATGTAGGCAGAAAGCAAACACTCTCATCTCTCTTTACCCACATTTCGAAAAATGATTTAACATCTTAACTACCCAACTATCAAAACTTTTTCGATTTTTTTAGGAAAAATATCCCATACCCAAAACATTTGGACATTATTTCTTTTATACTCACAATATTTTATAAATGCATCCGACACCTACAACATTTCACCCATAATTCCCCTGATGCCCACGTCGTCAATATCAGATCAAACCGACATCAAGTGCATGCAAAAATGTCGATTTTGCTTCCATATTATTTGTAAATGAAGATGCCAAATCTAATTCCTACCGTATTTTTTGTTAAACAGATATAATTTATTTTTTATTTAAATTATAATGAAAATAAATTTGGTGTGGGAATCGGGGCGGGTCCCGTGACCCGCCCAGACCCGACCCTATTTAATACCGGGGCAGGTTGGATATTTGATATTTTTAAAGAATGGCAGGTCGAGGCGGACCTACTAGAACCCGGACCTACTTATGCCCCTTGACCTGTCGACCCGCTAACCCGTTTTCTTATCTCTCACATAAAAAACCCTCCTTTAGTGCCGATGAACCCTTCCTAGTTGTGCCCTGTACCAAAATCCCTTCCCTATCCCTGTACCCCTGTGTGCCTCTTGGCCCTCTTCTAGCGTCTCGTTCTTCCGTCATCGCCTCTGGTAGAAGCGTGTAGTCGCCGACCATTGATGCATGCTCATTCCGGCAAAAGCTCTGATATGAAGCTTCTTCATAGTCGCTGTGTAGTTGCACGCAGTCGCCGTTTTTGCTATCCCTCATTAAATCCCTTCATCTCATCCGCCAAGTCTCTCTCTTCCCCCATCTTCTCCTTCGTTTACATGTTTTTCTCTTTATTTCTGTAATGAGGGATCTATAATAATGTTGGTGATGTCATTGAGAGTTGGTATTAGTCGTCTGATTACATACCTTGCTGAGGCAATTTAGGAATCAAGGTTTCTATTAGGTCAGGTTTGTTCTGTCGTCTCTGGAGATTGCACTACCGGCCGACCATTCCAGTGAAAGGCAACTGCTGTAGCTTCATCTTTAGGTTATTTACCTCCGGTTCCTGCTTACCCAGCACCAAATACACAACTCAGCTATCCATTAGTCGGCCTATCCATCCCAGATGAATTTTGGTTGTGTCTGGTTGGATGTTAAAATAATGCTGTAAAAATATAAAAAATGGAAAAGGCTGTAACTATCTATGATACATTCTTCATAATCTACGACTAGCACATATCAGGGATTTCTTTAAGCACTATAGGTGAATAAATATTCATATTTTATTTAAGTATTTATATTTTACTTTGACTGATTAGTAATAGATTGAAGCATATAGTAGTTAAATTTAATATAGATTTATCTTTATACTTGATAGGTTCATAAATTCTTAAAAACTTCTTACTTGGCCACAATTTTTACCCAACTCGTTGACCCGATACCGACCCGAATTTTGTCCCAAGACCTAGTAGAAAAAAGTAATGGTCAAACCGACCTTGTCCCGACCTAGTATAAAAATGAGAGTCAAACAAGATTTTTGAAAAGTATGGTCAGGGTTGGGCACACCCTGACCCGTCTCGATTCTCGCCCCTAAACAAAATAGCACCCTAACATATTTCTGTAAAATAGATTTAGTTTATTTTTGTTTAAATTATAATGAAAATAGAGTAGCAATTTATTTCATCTTTATTTACATAATGGTGTGGGCAATAAAATTGACCTTTTTACAGGCACCTAATATCGGTTTGGGCTGAAATTAACGGCGTGCACATCTGAGGAAGTAATGGTGAATACGGTGGGTGCTGAAGAAATTTTTAGAATATTGTGGGTATGAAAGAAAAAAATGGCTAGATGTGGTGGGTATGAGGGGAATTCTCCTTTTTACTGCCCTATTTCAATCATATTCTCATATAACTACTATACTTATTCTCGCTTTACCCTTATTATATCATATCATACTCACATTTATCAAAAATATTTTCTTCCCAACATTCCCATGCCCATTGCCCTAATTATATTTAATTTATATGCTAACTTTTATAATTTTTCATATAAGTATATATTTTTTGTTTCAAAAAACAACATTATTTTAAGGTAAAATGACTTAAATGCCCCAAAATATTATTTTTCTGTTCGTATACATGTCGATTCTTGGTGCTTCATAATAATTTAGGTATGCAATTTAGGTAGGGTACTCATGGGACAGGATAGGATCCAAATAAAATACCCTACTAAATTAAGTTAAGATAGGTTCCAAAGTTCGGGTACTCGAACGGGTACTCGAAACTTACCCTAATTATTAATATATGTTTACGATATATCATATGAAATATCTTTTATAGTGGAGAACATAAATATATTCTTTAAAGAGCTATTATCTTTTACAATCGACTACAGTTAAGTGTATTTATTCTATAAATCAAAATTTACCATTTTTGAATATATTTATATTTTTTGATTTTTAGACATAGGGGCACTATGTTTAGAAATCAAGAAAAATAAACATATCCAAAAGTCATAAAACTTGATTTTATATATTAAACGCACCTAACTTCACATGTTTACTAAAAAATAAAAAAAATGGATTTTGTGGCTAGCCTAAGGGAGTCATTCCTCTTCTTTAAATATATAAAAACTTGTTTAATTTATCAATAATGAATATATTTCAAAATTATATATAGACTATTTTAAAGAATCGATTTGGAATCGAAACCTAAATCGATCAGACCTTTAAAAACAAGATAAGATATGCTTGGAACTGACTTGGCATAAAATATGATAAGGTAGTAATTTTTTGGAATATGGTAAGGGTAGGATCAACCACAGACCAAAACTACCCGACCCAAGTTGCATCCCTGACTAGTATCTAGCTTTATGACTATATTATTAAGTTGCATCACAAGGGTCTCATGCACATTCAAATATTCACACAAGTATTTATCGTCATTCAATCCATATGTTCAATACCATGCAACAAATTCAACACATGGGGACCGCCCTTAAATCATGCAAATCTAAACCAAATATGTAATAAATCATGCATGACTTTCATGCAAAATTCTACAAAATATACTCAATTGTGGGTCTAAAACTTCCAATTCCATTTTAAATAAATAAGGGGTAAGAATTCCTATATTATCAAAATGCATTAAGTGCCAAATCAAGCCACAACCCTACATAAGAAGATCAAGTCTATGTTAGCCAACAATAAAATCGAAAATCAAGAGAAAATATCCTACCTACCTTGACCTTGGTAACTTGGGTGAGAATATCTAATTTTTACTTTTTAAGGTCAACAAGCCTTCAAAGCTCCTCAATCTTTTAAATATTAAAAAATCTTCAAGTCTTTAATTATTCCCAACCAAAATCTCTTTCTTCTCTTTTTTTTCCTCCCAATATTTTGAAATGTTAAAAATGGGATTGGTTCATGCTTGAGAAAAAAGAGTTGTATTTAAATAATTTTCTGACATTTTAAAAATACCTCGTTCATAATATACGACCGGACATGCGTTCATTATTTTGCGTATAATGTTATCCTACGAACTTGAATTGATCTTTTTTTTTTCGGTTAGATTTCTGAATTTAAGATCTATATCTTCACAAAATTTTGACAAAAACTCCAAAACCACGATATTTTTGGCAAGAATGTGAAGTCACATTTTTCTCTTATAACTTCTTAGGCTTCTTGACACACCTATAGTATTTTTTTATAATATTTATCTGTAAAACCTCAGGTTTACAAATTGTTTATTACGTAGGATTTTAGACGTTGAGAAGAATCCAATAATATATGATATATATGAAGTATCTCATAACTCCATATATACAGATTGTGGTGTTCAGTCAAAATCAGGTCTTGTGCATTCCCAACTCAAGTTATACTATTAGTAAACTACAACGACTTATGTTTAACTTTCTAAACTCTGTTTCATTCAAAGATAATTCAGGAAAGTATAATTTATTTTTAGGGATGATTCTTCTTAATACTCATAACAATCGCACATAACTCCTAATATACCCAAAATATTTTATAAATTCCTTTTATACTTATAACATTTCACCCTAAATTTCTCTCATACCCACACAGTTAAAAGCACCGTTATCTATCTCATTGAAAAGATAATTTTGACATTTTAAATTTTTTTCCTAATTAAAATAAATCAACCTTAATATGATTTTCAAGTTATTTAATATATTGTATTAATGATTTACTACAATCACTTGAGTCATGTTAAGGTTAAATTATCTGAATTAAAAATTTTTAAATAGGCAAAATAGTCTTTTCAATAGGGTAGATAACAGTAGTTTTAACGGCATGGGTATGAGAGGAATTTATGATAAAATGTTATGGGTATAAAAGAAATTTATAAAATATTGTGGGTATATTAGGAATTTGTACAATTGTTATGGGTATAAGAGAAATTATCCCTTATTTTTATTAACATTTTTCAGATGCAAAATCTCATCAAATTCAAAATTATGGTTTTCACCTCTTAGACTCTTATTAAATAGCTAATTAAATAAGTCAAGTCATGCCAATTGAGCTTTGCTCGGTTGGTCGCCATAGCAGGAATAAGGCATTGTGTTGTAGTTGGCGTGGTTCGAATCCCCGCATGTGGGATTTTGGTAATTAGTCTCTCTTAATAAATAGATGAGAGCTCGTTGTCTTCTTTCAAATAGGTAAGACTTTGGTTAGGTTTTGTATGGGAGCAATTAGTCTCTCTTAATAAATAGATGAGAGCTTGTTGTCTCCCTTCAAATAGGTAGGGTGGGTTTTGTCTCCCTTAGAATAGAGTGTACAATGCTAATAAAAAAAATTCTATTTTATAAAATTTTATAACTAAAGTCAGAACTTCAGACTCCAGCATTCAATTAAAATCAACACATCATGTTAACCTGTTCACGTGTACTAAATTATTAGCTCTCAGAACAAATAAATAGCTAATCCAATTCATTAACTGCATATAGTGGTAGAGCCATGACCTTTACTAGCGAATGCAAATTCACATGAAGGGGACATTGTTGGAAACAATGTTCAAAACAAAACAAAATTGATCAAAGTATGAGTTTTGATGATTAACAAAGACTAATTTGAGTATATCAAGTATACTAATGAGTTTGCCAAATGTTTTAAGGAACTTAAATAGTCAAGTCGATCCCCAAGTCGACTTGGACTTCGACTTAGGGTGAAGTCGATCCCAAAGTCGACTCCATTATCAACTTGAAACAGAACTTCAAAGGCAAAATCAAAACTGGAAGAATAGCAGGTGAAGTCGCAGGCTAAGTCGACTCCACTTGCGACTTGGGAAGCCAAGTCGCAAACGAAGTCGACCTCACTATCGACTTCAGTCGAGAAAAACTGTCCAGACCTGATTTTGGGGCACGAAGCTGCCCAAGTCGCAGACGAAGTCGACTCCAGGTGCGACTTGGGTGAAGTCGCAGACAAGGTCGACTCCATCTTCGACTTGAGAAGTTCAGACTTGAAAGATGCATTCCTAAGCTCATTCCAAGAATCTATTTGGACTTTCTCAAATCCAAGTAATATGCAAAGTCCATGTTCAAGATTAACTTGAGTATTCTTGAGATTCAAGTTCAAGTTCAAATCAAGTCTATCAAGTCCAAGGAAAATTTTCAAGTTTGCTTCCAAATGAAGATATATTCAAGATATGAAGATCAAACGACTCCAAAGCAAGCAAGGTGCATAAATATATCATGCAAGGACTCAAGCTCTCCTAAGTTCTACAAGGTTCAAGCAAATCCAAGATGGATCAGGGTCAAGCGCTTCATAAATCACAAGATCTACAAGTATGAGGAGCCACTTGACAATTAAAAGGACTAAAGGAAGAAAGTCAAGCAAGCTAGAAGCAAAATCAAATGAGGATCAAGGCATTATTTTGCAAAGACCAAGTCAAGTCGCAACCCAAGTCGACTCCATGATCGACTTGAGTTGAAGTCGGAAGCCAAAGTCGACTCAAGACTCAGACTTGGAAACTGACAAGGTGAAGTCGCACCCGAAGTCGACTTCACCTGCGACTTGGGTCAAGTCGATGCCCAAGTCGACCCTGACTGGAACTTGAAGTTGCGACGGAGAAGCGAAGTCGCACCCGAAGTCGACTCCATCTGCGACTTGGGCGAAGTCGTATCCGAAGTCGACTCCACATGCGACTTAGGTCGCAACGGTCGGAATTTATTCGAACGTTGGCGCATTAAATGCGCGCCACCTACCTTCTAACGTTCGGATTCCCTCCAAAATTATAAAAGGCATTCATGGTGGACGAGGGAAGTAGCTGAGAATCATTAAGTGTGCATAACTACCATCTACAAGAGCTTTAAAGAGATCAAGCCAATCAAAGAGGAAGAACTTTGCTTCAAACTGCAAGAGCTCAACTACTGATCATTCAAAGCCAATTCAACAAGTTCTTCTCTGCGCCAAACTGCTTCTACACAACTGTAAAGTGTAGTCTTCTTATTGTTTCTTTTGTATGTGTTGAACTTGATTTAGTTTGAGGAACTAAGATCAAGTGTAAGCAAAGTAGTGTGTGATTGGAGTGTAACTCATCACCTACTTGTGCTGTGATTTGTTGATGCCCCCTAGAGCTGGAATCTAGAAGAGAGCAGTGGCTCTAATTGTATTGAGAGAATACAATAGTGGAACTCAAGTCACAAGGAGTGTGAGCTTAGAAGAGTGGAGTAGGGAGGTTGCCCGAACCACTATAAAAATCCTGTGTACTTGATTTATATTTCTGCCATTTACATTACATTGCTTTCCATTTCGTTTCTTCATTAAGGGGACTGGATTAATCCGGGGTTAAGTTTCTGTTTAAGATATAAATTTTTTAAATACCCAATTCACCCCTCCCTCTTGGATTTTGCCATCAACTCGGGACCAACAGACATAACATTATTTGGAGGGCAACTAAGGGTGTGTTTGTTATTAAGGAAAAGTTGTCAAGTTAAAACTTTTCAATCTAAAACTTTTCACTCTCCACAACTACCTTATTTTTTAATTATTTCTTCACATTTTTCTATACAACTACCCTACTTTTCAATCATTTCTACACAACTACCAACACAACTAACCTAACTATTTCAACTTTATCTTATTTATTCCTCATCATTACCCCTATCATATCACATTATTTGACAACTTCTACTCTTTACAACTTTTCATCAAAATTTTTACCTATTCTCAAACACACCCTAAATGAAAAATAATTACATTTTAAAATATTTTAAAAATTTTAAGAGATTTTTTGAAATTTCAAAATTTAGGACATCACCTCTACATATTAAATAGAATAATTTACAAAGATACGAACATAATTTTAGAAATTATAAATAACTTCATAGGGTTTATGAGTGTTAATGGATCGGGTTGGACGTGTTGGAGCTTAATCGTAATCCTAACGCATTAAAAATATCTCAACCTTAATCCGTTTATTAAGTCATTTAAAAAAACTAAACCCTAACCCATTTACAATCCATTTAATAAACAGGCTAGTGGATTGTTAAAAGATTGTATATTTGTATAGCAAATGAACTGAAGGCCTAAGTTTGGCAGACGATGATCTCTAAGGAGATATGAGAGAGTGTTTTTAGTGTAGAAAAAATGAAAATAGGGCAACAACAAGAAAAGTGAATTAAGTCTACAGTGGAAAATATGAAAAATAGGTGGTGAGAGGAAGACTTAGTAGAGGAAACTAATCTAGGGATTTGAATGTTATATATGTATAATTTTAATTGGTTAAACAAGTTAAATGACTTGAACGGGTTAAATAGGTTAAATTGGTTAAACGGGTTACTAGAGAGGGTTGATGAGTTATAAAATCTCAAACCTAATCCGTTTATTTAATTAAACGGTTAAACGTGTTAGTAGATAATAACATATTTATTCAAAAATCTCAATCCAAACTCATTTGTAAATGAGTTGGATGAGTGAGTTGACAAGTTGACCATAATCATTAATACCTCTAATAGAGTTTAATTATAATTGCAAATGTACTTATGTTGCTATTATGACATGAATATATTTGCAAATATATAAAAACCAAGATATATTTACAAATACATGATACACCCACTTAGTTTCGGCGATTGTAAATAAGGATATTATTTGGTGCACCCAGGTGTACTAAGCTTTGGTACACCTAGGTATAAAATTTTATTTTTAAAATTTTTATATTTTTTATAAGACTATTAATCTAAATATATTTAACATGTGTACCAATTTTTACCAATTTTGGAATTTTGAAATTTTTTAGATTTTTAAAGTCAGCGGCATTTTCATTTCGAATTATAAAAATGTCATTGATTTTAAAAAATTCAAAAATATTTAAAAATTTATGAAAACGATAAAAACTGATACACATGTTAAATACACTTAGATTAATAGTCTTATAAAAATTTTCAAAAAATTTAAAAAATTTATTTTTTGCACTCGGGTGCACCGAAGCTTAGTCCAACTGGGTGCATGGTATCAAATGCCTTATAAATATACTCATATAGTTTGAAGATATTTGCAAAATGAGGAGTGATCCCATGTGTTGGACCATGAATATTTTTTTGATTTTTAAAATAAACATATAGAGATAGGCGTATTTAATTTATAAACCAAGTTTTATCTTTTTGGATACTTATAAGTATTTTTTATTTTAAACACACTAATTTTTTCGTAATTTTTTGAGTTAAAAATTACGAAAAATGTCATTGTATTTAAAAATAAAAAATTTAAAATATCCAAAAACAGTAAAACTTAGTTTATAGATTAAATATACCTAGCTCTACAAATTTATAAAAAAATCAAAAAAATAATAAAAAGGGTCCATAATCGGACGCTTGGGATCAGCGCTATTGCAAAATATCTATGTTGTGTCAACATTGTAACGACATAAGCATGTTTGCAATTAGGGTTAAACAAATGAGTATCACTGGTAACTTTTGAAACTAAGTAAGTATATTTAACAATTATAGTCAAACTATGCGAGTATATTTACAAATTATTCTATGAAATATAAACCCCCAAGACTATCGTGAACACATACATCACACCATGTAATATATGAAAACTTTAGAATATTGGGCCTCCTAATTGAAGATGTCCTCTCTTGTGTGGAACCCGATTGCATAAGCTATTTTTTTAATTTTTTTCAAATTTTTTTATAATATTATTAATCTATATCTATTTAATATGTGTATAAATTTTTACATTTTTAGAGTGTTTTAGATATTTATTTTTTATTTTTGAAAATCAGTGGCATTTTAGGTAATTTAAAATTACCTAAAATGTCATTGATTTTTAAAAATAAAAAATAAATATCTAAAATACTCTAAAAATGATAAAAATTTATACACATGTTAAATACACTTAAATTAACAGTTTTATAAAAAAAAATTGAAAAAAAATAAAAAAAATCGCATGCAATCGGGGTCCCTCTTGTGTTAGCCTTTACAAAAACGCATGTGGATTTACGTCCCTGTGGTCCTGTGGACCACCAAAATGGAGGAGGGACCTTGCTCACCCCAAAGTTGATGGGGATGCGGGTGAAAACGCAATCTAGCTCCTGCATGCATGCGATTGCAGGGGGAAAAGAACAAAGTGACCGCCTGCCTTTTGTCCCATGTGGTCTCCCACGCTTTCCTAGACTGATGGTGGACCTGCTTTCGTTGGGGGGCCCACCATCTGGTATTTTGGGATCTTCCGCAGTAGTGGCTGGTGCAGCTGATAAAGGTCCCCACACACCTCCCACCTCCCTCCTCCCTCCCGAGTCCCGATCCCATCACCCGTCGCCCTCTCACCCTCTCATCCACATCCCAAATCGATGTGGCCAGTGTGCACGCACGTCGCCAACGGACCTGCCTCCGTGGGACCCACCTCGCCTACTGGGCGCGTAGCATCTCTGCTGCGCCGGAGTAGTTTACCTTTCCCGGATGTTGTGGAGCCCACGACACAAAAAGCCCCGGGAACGGACAGACGCGACGCGCGCATGGGACGGATGCACATTCCAATTTCCAGGCTGGCGAGTTCCTCCTCCGCCAAACATGAAAAAGCCCAACGCTCTCCGTAGGAACGGCCCCAGAAAATTGTAATTTTGATTTTGTTTATCTAATAGGCCATATTACTTAAAATATAATTTTAATAATTTATGAGAAAAATCATACAAATCAAATGGTGTTAATTACAAAACTATGATAGAAGAATATCAACGGTACATACGTTTTTAGATTATAAATATTACTGACAGTAATGTTTATATCATCTGAGAAGTTATATATATTTATATTTATATTTATATATTTATATATATATATAGCCGGGTGATATTTTCAAACCGATTTCTCATGTTTTAACATTTTTGGATAAACGTATATATTTATTTAAGTATTTAAAAATCCAAAATAAATATATACACATATCCATAAATCGTAAACTTTGGTTTATAGATTAAATATAATTAGATTAACGTGTTTATAAAAAATTCAAAAAAATAAAAAATATATATTTGGACGGTCTAAAATTACCAGATTGTAGACTGATTTAAAAAGATTTGGATTTATATATATATATATATATATATATATAAGAAATATTCAGGTGCAGCTTCACTGTACCACAATTACGATACAGTTATCTCAAAATAGGCCCCATATGATCATAAAAGTATAATTTACTCTACCCATTATATTTAAAATTATGTATTCTATTACCATACTAATTTTCATCCCAATTGGATGTATATGGACCCAATCTAAAAATGGTACAAATTCAATGTAATAAAATACTTTGATGTGAATAACAATTTTAAAGTTGTTTTTTCAACATATAAACTATTTGCTATAAAATTTATATATGGATAAATAATTGTACAAAGTATCAATACATTTAAATACATGTAGAACTCATTTTGGGCCAAATACACCGTTAATTATGATACACAGCAAAGATTCTCTCTCTCTTAGATGAGTAATCATGTTAGCCCGGCTAAGCCACTTAGCCCACCTCAAAAAATTCATCTACAATATTTTTTTCTTTTTTCTTTATACTCTTATTTATCTAAGTGTATTTAACATATAAACCAAGTTTTACCATTTTTGGATATATTTTATATTTTTTGAGATTTTTAAACATCTATGCGTATATATGTATTTAAAATATCCTTATCTTTAAAAATGTAAAAAGAATATACACATATCCAAAAATTATTAAACTTGGTTTATATACTTAGATAAACAAGTATATGAAGAAAAAACAAAAAAAGTTGTTGCAAATACAATTTTTGAAGTGGGTTAAGCGAAACATTTACTTAGAGCTGGCTAACAGGATCATTTATCGTATATATATGAGATATATTCAGGTGTAGGCACCTGCACTGTAAGTTACAGTGTAGTTGTCTCAAAATGGGCCCTACATGATCATAAAATAATAATTCACTCAACCCATCATATTTAGAATTATGTATTCTATTATCATACCAATTTTCATTCCAATTGGGTATGTGTATGAACCCCATCTGAAATTGATACAAATTCTACGTAACAAAATAGTTTGATGTAAATAACAACTTTAACGTTATTTTTTCAGCATGTAAATTATTTCCTATATAATTTATATGTAAATAATTAGTTGTACAAAGTATCAGTATATTTAAGTACACATAAGGCCTATTTTGAGTAAAATGCACCTTAAGTTATGGTGCAGATAAATGCACAAGAATATCTATATATATATTATATTGATGATTCTAAAAGGTACTGTTGCGATGTTGTTATAAATAATGATCATTATTTTTATATGCTAAATATAAAATTTTTACTCATTTAAGAACGTATTTCTATCGAATTTTTTAAATTTCCTTTCCAAACAGACAAAAAGTCAAAATCATATTCTATGTAATATGTGTGGTTTAATTTTCGAAGTAAAAATAAAATATAAAATTTTTAACATAATTCTCGCGGAAATCGGTGGAAACTGGTTCCCATCGAAGCCGCTCTCGGCAGTCGCCAGTCGCCCACTGCCAGAGCTTTGGAGTCTCTCGTATGCTGTCTTGCTGGACCTTCTAGTGATCCTGGTCTTCGGCTTTTTCAAAGGAAAAATCCTTAATATTATTATAGCATTGTTACGCTTGAAATTATTTTTTTCCAATTACCTGTTTATTCTAAATTTACGTATATCATATAATATCAATCACATAATTCTCATACTATTCCTTTTCTATTCCTCACTTCATCTCAAAATCCTACAAAAATTTATCAAACCAAACATCCCTAAGTATTGTAATTTTCTCACTAATTTACAAATATATCTACATAGTTTGACCACAATTATAAATATGCTTACTTAGTTTCTAAAATTACAAATATTTCTTATATACTTTGACTATCATTACAAATATACATACAATTTCATAGAAACATAGCAGCACTTTCATGATATAGGTATACTCGTAAACATATACGAACTATATGAATACATTTACAATTTTTTATAATTTTTAAATATACTTACATTGGTTGCATACGTTTGTAAGTATAATCACATCATAACAATGTTGTGATGGCGTGTGTATTTTACCATTATTGTCGAATTATATAAAATTTATTTATAATTTCTAAAACTAAGTGGTATTTGTTTACTTGAAAAAATTTTTAATCTAAAACTCTTCGCTCTCCATAATTATCCTATTTTTAGTTTTTTTTTTATTTCTTTCTATACAAGTATCCCACTTTTCAATTACTTTTACACAATTACCTATACATCTAACGTATCCGTTTTAACTTTATTTTTTTTATTATATATCATTATCCTATCATTTTCAAAACACACCCTAAGTATATTTGTAATTAAAGTGTAGATTTGCAAATTACTTTTTTTTATATTGCTCACTTGATGTGTATTCTAAATACTATTTGCTATTGAAAAGTAAATTGTATGGATGATATTTTCTCTCAATGCGGCCAATCAAAAATGGACTTCTGTCGATATTCAGGGAAAAAAAGAAAAAAAAAAGAAGACTTCTCTCCTGCTTTAATCAGGGTTGACGGAGAGTATGGGATCTTTAGCTGGAGTCTGACGTTCTGATTATGAAGGTGGGCCCAGAGTAACTAGATTAGGAATTCAATTTACGCAATAAAACCTTCTCTTCTAACTTAGATTCACCACAAAAAGTCACTATCTTCTTTTTTTTTTGTTTTTTTTTTTTTGTAATACGATCTCTTTAAAAGGATAACATCTAGCATATATAGATTTTCATTTTACTTGGATTATTATTTTGCTTTTTCAATCGAATGCAATTTAAAATTACATGCCTTACTATACTAGTAGAAAATAATAGTCATGGGGTCACATCATTTGGAAACGGCAAATTTTTTTTCCATTCTAATGTGTTTTATATATTTTTTCATGAGTTCTACTTCTATTTTTTTTCTCTTTGATGATTAAGTAAAGTCATTCTATTTATTATCTTTAGCATGATTTATATTGTAATAAAAATCTTATCATTTGTCTAGTATCCTTTTATAGAGTTCATTTCCAATTTTTGCTTTGATGATTGATAGTAAATTCATTCTATTTATTATATTTAACCTGATTTGTATTATAATAAAAATCCTATCATTTGTGTAGTATTTTTTGTAGGGTTCTAATTGAATGTACCTTGATGCACTAGGCTTTCCATGAATTTGGGTGTAAATTTTATTTTTTATTTTTTAAATTTTTTTATAAAACTGCTAATCTAAGTGTATTTAATTTATATAACAAGTTTTAACATTCAAGTGATGTGTGTATTTTTAAAAATTTTTAAATATAGGAGCATTTTAGTCATTTTAAAGAGTTGAAATGATTAAAATTTGAACTTATAAAAATATATACACATTTAGAATAAAACTTGACATAGGGATTATATTATATGTCTAGATTAACAATTTTATAAAAAAATTCAAAAATAAAAAATGAATTTTATACCTAAGTAGATGGAAAAACCATTACAACTGAATGCAATAGACGAAGGTCCCTTTTACATGAGCTTCATCTACAAATATATAAAACCAACATAATAAAATGATTTGATAGTAGCTAGGGGTGCAACTCGGGTCGGGTTATACCGGGTTGGAGTGAACCCAAACCCTAAGCCAACCGGGTTGGAGTAAACCCAAACCCTAAGCCAACCGGGTTGGAGTAAACCCAAACTCAAATCCTAAGAATTTAATCCGAGTTCGGACCGGGTTCAAACCGGGTTCGCATTGGTTTTGGTTTGGTTTCGGGTTAAAATTCGGGTTACCAATAAACTGTTTTTTTTTCTAATTTAATTGTAATCTAAAAGAAAATTATTGAAATATACATACCTATGTTTATGAAGTCAAGTGTCGCAAATAGCTAATGGAAATGACTCAAGTGTAGTAAATAAAAAATAAACATATCATACCAATTATTGTAGTTGAAACTAAACATTATCATATAAATTGTTGAAATTGAATTCAAACTGAATATTTATCATACAAATTGCTAAAATAGAAAGTGACCACTTGTCATACCAATAAACTTAAAATATAAATCAAATTTATACTACAATCTAAAATTCAAACTAACAGATTTCTCATACTAACAGAAAGTATAATATGAAATAGATTTATCATGTCAACTCAAATTCAAACATAATCCACATAACAGTTATTCAAAGCAACTAAATCTAAATACACTAAGCATAATGGTTCAACATTTTAATCTAATTTAAATGCAATCCAAATTTAAAATGACGAATAAACAAATCTCAAGTTTAAATAAGTTTACATCCACTTTTAAATAAATTCAAAATTCAAATGAGTTCATGTCTCCAAAGTTTCCAAAATAACTAAAAAACTATTCGAAGATTTCCAAGTAATTTCTCCCTTGATTTCCATTTGTATTTCGAATGTCAAGTTCTTACACGTGCGGCTACCCCTCATATATTTTTTAAATATCCATATTAACTATATGTTATAAATCATTAAATAATAGTTATTCATTAATTTAAATCAATTAATCACTTAAATTAAACCATTTGACTGATATATATATATTAAATCAATTAACCACCTATATATTAATATTACAAAAAAATTATATAAATTACACCGGGTTCGGACCGGGTCGGGTTTTGGTAATGGGTTGGTGCGAACCCGGTTTTGGTTTCGGGTTTCTACGGGTCGGGTTGAAACCGGGTCTATTTTGGAAAAAATCTTAAAAATAAAACCTATTTTCGGTTTTGGTACCGGGTCGGGTCAGGCGGGTTCAGACCGACCCGGTACCAAGTTTCACCCCTAATAGTAGCCATTAAGCTTGTGGCGTGGTAGTAACACCCATGACGTAGAAGCTAGAGGTTAGGTGTTCAAGTCTTGCCATGTGCAAGTTATCAATTCCCCTTCAATTGTGGAGGTTTTACAAATTTTCATCTATAATAGGGTATTTACAGAAAATTTTCTCCATAATGTGAAGGTAGTAAGGGTGCTTGATTGTAATATCGATTGTTACATATGTAATATACCGATTAAAAAAATAATTTAACAATAACGTACAAATTTTAAAGTTGTATCTTCAGTGTCTAATCCATATAAAATAAAATTACTATAAATAAATAATTGTATATAGTGATGTTATATTCTAATGCATATTTCATGGATCTACGGATTTTTAATAATTAAGGAATAATTCCGTTAGCCTGGGTTAAGAAAATGCCCCACTTAACCCCTCAAAAAACTTGTTTACAACAATTCTTTTTGTTTTTGCTTCATATACTTATTTATCTAAGTGTATTTAACATATAAACTAAGTTTTATCATATTTATAAATGTATATATATTTTTTTAGATTTTTAAAAATAGGGATATTTTAAATACATATATACACATAAATTTCAAAATCTTTAAAAAATATATATATATATATTCAAAAATAGTAAAACTTAGTTTATATGTTAAATATACTTAACAAGTGTACAAAGGAAAACAAAAAAAATATTGTAAATAGATTTTTTGAGGTGAGCTAAGCGGGACGTTACTTAGTTTAGACTAACAAGATCATTCCAATTAATAATTTACATATAAATATATATTTAAAAAAATGTAGGTCATTATTTGGATAAAACTTAGGTCTTTTAGTTAAACAAATAATGTAAATATAATGAGTAGAAAAATAACGTAAAAAAATAAAATGAATTTTCTATCAATTGTCAAGGTCAAAAGAAATGGATGAGATTACAAGTTCAATGAATGGAAATAGGGGAAAATATAAGACCTTTCGAATTTTCAAATGAACAGTTTGGCCAACCTTTTTTTTTTTCTCATGAAGGAGTTTGGCCCACATAAGATAGTCCCACTCCAGGCATAAAGGAGATTCGATTTTATAACATTGACTTGCTTCAACCGAAGCGTAAAAAGATACTTCTTCTTTCCAATGGCCAGCACATGAAGGTCTCCACCAACGGTGCAGCTTTCGCGGTCAGAACTCAGCAGTGGTTTTGTGGAATCATCTCGGTTCAGCTGTGGTGCAACCTACTTCAGTAGGTCATGAATCAGAGCCGTCCAGATAATGGGTCACCTACGAATATTTTACAGTCGAGCGTTATAGAATTTTCAACGGCCTAGATCGTTTCAATTTAACACCCATAGGATTCTTAGTCTATGATATGATGTCTGGACGGTTCAGATCCACCATAGGTGAGCATTTGAATGGCCCACGCAATCATTGACATAGAAAGATGTAGTGATAGCCATGCGGCGGGACATTGAGGTGTAGCAAGTTGTCACAGTTGTGATGTGGAATTATGGATCGCAGAGATGCCTCTTTTTCATTAACTGTACCAGCAGATGTACGCCTGTCGGTACTCTCATGGTTTCTTCCCCATTCTACACTGCCGTGCCCATTTCTGCATTTTGTTTGGTTGCGGTAAGAGAAAAGTGGACGCATTTTTCTCTTTTTTCAAGCTGAAAACCGTGAATCCTTGATTCTTTTTCCAATGCAAAAATTCTTTTGAACACCATTATTTATTTATTTTAAGGAGTTTATTTAATTAATGGGTCCGTATCTATACAGCTTCTCGTAAATCAACGGCCCAAAAATATATATTTTTATTTTTCGCAGATGTGTAGCTTCATTTAGATGTTGATTCATGTGTAATTTTGTAAATTTTGATGCATGTATCATGCTCCCTATGTTCACTTTCAAAGATAAAAGACCAAATAAAGTTAAAAAATTATTACATTTTACATGAGATAAGATCTATTTTTTTTTTATTATAAATACATGAGATAAGATCTAAGTGAGGTTTATATATCCATAAAATAAAAAATATATAAAATATTTTTGTTGAGGCACCTGTAATTGTTGAGGCACCTGTAAATTGCCCAATTTACTGGCGCCGCAGAAGATCACTAACGTTAATTAATTTGCCTTTATATTATGGTTGAGGCCAGCTTTAGGAATGTCACTATTCCTTTTGCAGTAAGTGCTTTGTTAACATAGTGCGTTTCTATTATCAAAAAAAAAAAAAAAAAACATAGTGCGTATCTTTTTCACTTCTTAAAACTTAGAAGTGACTGTTTCTTTATTGGCTGAAAAGAAAAATTGTTGCTCTCAGATGCTGTCAATGATGTTATGCATGATTGATAAAGGGAAAAGTTAGGATTGAATACAACCACTTGCATTTGGGTGGAGGGAAAACTATTTTGATAACATATAAATTTTTCTTGTAACATATATTAAACATTATTAATTTTTAGAATTTTTTTTATCTCATAGCTTGCTAGTTTTGTTTCTGTTCACTTTATGTTGAGTTGTTATTTCTTATCCTTTTTGCATTGGCTTTTTAACATTTCATATTTCTTATTTTTAAAATTGTTTCTCGATTTCTAAGTAGAATTAAGATAACATTCGCAATGCCACTAGAGCAATAGCCTAGTGGTTAGATATGTTGGCAACCTTGCCAACGACTTGGGTTTGAAGTACCTTGTGGGTGTATGTGAATAAAAGGTGGAGCTTTGTCTCCATAGAGATTTAATGGGAATTTGTTGTCTCCTTCAAGTGAATAGATGAGACTATATTTGTCTTCTCAAATGATAGATGATAACTTGTTATCTACCTTTGGCTCAATCATAATATTTGAAATGAGTTGTAAAATTGTCATACATATACACCTAATAAAAAAATTGACATTAGAGATAATCTAAATGAAGATAACATATAAATTTTTTTTGAAAAATACGAAAAAAATCTTAACCATGAAAAAATAAACAAGCGTTAACCTAGCCGATCATGATAGATAAAGTTTGACTATCAAATTCAAAATTTGGAATTTCTTCGGTTAATTCATATTCTAGATCATTGATTATATCATTATGTTTCTCACTTTTGATTAACTTTTTTAATGTTTTTTTTTGGATTAACTTAGACAGATATACACATAATGATATAAACCTCTTGAACCGAATGTATAAGAAGAGAAAAGAAGGGGGGCACTTTCAACCATTTTTTTACGTTTTTATATATAATTCAAGATGTTATCTATCTAATATTTTTTACTAATATTGATTTTTTAATGAATATTTAATTTTAATTTTATATTTTGTTTACTTTGTTTCTAATTATTACTCTTTATCACATTATAACATTTTCTTTCCTTTATTTTTATTTTATATATAATGCTTTTTATTTTTGACTTTTTTTCCCAATTCCCACACATAAAACCGTCCAGAGAACAATCATTTTCTATATTCTATTGATAATAAAAATATATTAGAATAAATAATATCAAATTAATTAAAGGATAGCCATAAAAGGAAGAAAAATGAACTTCTATAAAATTTTCAAAGTTACAATATGATTTTCCACTCATTTTTGAAAAATATTTTATTTTTTTTCCTCTCTCCTAATACCCACTGAACAGTACCAGGCTCTTTCTATGGGATAAAACCCTTTTAAAATTGGGTTTTTGTGATGTGGGATGAAATACTTTGAAAATTGGATTT
This sequence comes from Annona cherimola, assembly GCA_030490835.1. Lineage (NCBI taxonomy): Eukaryota > Viridiplantae > Streptophyta > Magnoliopsida > Magnoliales > Annonaceae > Annona > Annona cherimola. Next base: position 27,955,636 of record CM059977.1, read on the forward strand.
TTGTGATGTGTAATGAATCATCCGGACTTTTTATTGCTTATGATTTTCATGTTAAAATCACTATACGAATAATTAAATGTACTATATATACGTATAATAGGATTAATAAGCATCACAAAATAAGATTTAAGCTATTAAATGTATATTTATTACTTTTTATACTATTAATAACTTAATTTCCAAATCCAATCTATAAATTATATTCAAGACAATAAAATACTTACGTCAAAAATCTTAGAATAGGAAAATATTAATGGAACTACTATCGATTAAAAAATAAACATTTAATAAATTTAATTCTTAAAACTAATATAAATAATTAAATTTTATTTTATAATATTAAATTTGAACTGAAATTCAATTAACGGTTTAGATAATAAAAATATATTATATATAACATGTTTTTCACGGTGCTTCTGAGAGAGTGAGAGAGAGCAGTGTGATGCTCTCCCTATCCTCAGGCCTCTGGACATGCATAACATAATTGATCAAGATGTTTATAAGCCTAATGTACGTCCTGATCTGCTCGACATCTACTCGAATTAATAAGTAAGAAGACATGTACTCCTGGTTGCCGTTGATTGCATGGCAGCAGGTTGCAATGTCCATGGAAATATGCAGCTGCCCACCTTGCAAAAAATGGCATTGCACCAAACAATTATTTAGTACTTAAGCAGCAAGCTTACTATTTATTAATTATTGACTAAATCATTGGTCCTAATTAAATGGTCATGTTACGTGTTCAACCACAAGTTAAATCGGATGATGAATTAAAGACAGAGTGACAGATGAGCATTTGCGTCTCGTCGTGATGAGTCATGAGAGTCGAGATGTAGAAATTGTTTCTCAAATCTGTCTGCGGATTTTTGGCAGTGTGAATTAATGAGTGTGCGGACAAGGTGCTACATATGCTAATTTGGACGGCCCCAGCATAATGCATGACGTACTCGCAGCTGACTTTGGGTATTGCACGGCCTGGATTTTTTTTTTCTTTTTTGATGACAGGACGGCATGGATTTGATCCGGAAGAAAAGTAGATAATGGGTGTCATGACATATTTGTTAGATTGATAGGGATGATAACGTAAAAGATATGTGTTTGAGAAAGACGTACAAAATTAGGGGTGCGTTTCACGTTTGATGAAACTTTTGAATGATAATACTTTAGTAGGATGGGCGTCATGGTAACTAACTTGGGAAATAGTGGGCTGATGGTGAGTTCAAATGGTGGTGGTAGCATATCTTTTTGAATTATCATGGGAGTGTACCAAGTACGGAATTTCAGAATATTGTTAAATCAATTATATTATTTCTTTTCATGTTTAACTATGTATAACATTAGATATTCAAGTAAGTCATAAAAAATCATGATTTTTTGTGGAAAAATCATGATTAAATTATGTAGCTACTAACATTGGCGTAGCCACCTCTACAAGAAAACAAACTTTTAACCGTGCAAAATTTTACCACTATAAGTATTAATTTATATTATAATGTCATTATAACCAAATAACTATAATTCTGTCAGAAAAAGTTTTTGTGATGTTGATTAAATTTGTCACTAAAAATTATACTTTTAGTGACATTTTTTTGTCAATGAAAAGTTACTTTTCGCAGTACTCATTATATTATTATTGCTAAATTTAATTTTAATGATAATAATTATTTATGTCATAAAATAGTGTGTCACAAAATGTAAATGATAATAATTATTTATGTCATAAAATAGTGTGTCACAAAATGTAAATGATAATAATTATTTATGTCATAAAATAGTGTGTCACAAAATGTAAATTCTTTTGTAGTGCACATGTCATAAAGTGATACATTCATGTGTGCCTCGAAGTATGCTAGCTTTCTAACCTTTATAAAATTGGCCATTTTCTATTAAAATTTATTTTATTATCATCGGTTTCTAAATTTACAATCAAGATAAAATTCCATAATAAATATATAAAAACATCGAATTTTAAAAAAAATCTGATTGACTTAAACGATAATTAATGGTAATTCAAAATCTTTCCTGAATTATTTTATTTTGTGAAGTATAATCCAATTAGTAATATTTTCAATTATTTATGTTTTTAAATTAGAATAGATAAAAATATAGATACTCGATAGTCATGACACCAAGCATCCATGTTTCTGTCATCAACAAAAAAAAAAAAAAGACATTCGTTTTTCACTCTATTATTATGATTAAATATTTTAGAAAATCCTGTCCCAGTGCTCAGATTATTGCAAATAGGTTGCCTAAATCGACTGTTAATTTGTTAGCATGTTCCTAATGACAAACGGTGCTGTACTCCACATGAATGCAAAGAAAGTGAAAAACAACGAAAGGAATTTTCAAACTGAAATAGACCGATTGGTTATATTTCTTATTCAGGTCCCCTTTTACACTTGAATCCTGGGCACGAAATCTTGGCAATTAATCCATAATTCCAACATTAAATTATTAAGTTTCTTAATCCTTAAATTGCATATTTTTTGTACATACTTGATAAAATTATTAACGTTTATTACAAATCATATAAGATTCTTAAACTGAATTTGTATCATAGTTTTCAAGACAATTTCTTAATTTACAGGATTTTTTTTAAAATTTCCAATATAATTTTACTATTTCCATTATAACTTTATTCGTTCTTAATATAAATTATTACAATCTCATCCAAGATACGGATTCGACTTAAGAATCTTTTATGATTTGAAACAGATACTTAATCTTTGTACGTGAGCATATGAGGTTTCACGTGGACTGTTAATTTCTTTTTTTCTAAACTGAAGTGGACCTTGGTGCCTCCAAAGAGTAAGCATGCTTGTCAATGTGATGGACACCCACCAAGGGATGGTTGCCAACTTCTTTGGAGCGATTCCGCCAGCACTTTTCATCATGCTAGCGCTATTTACCCCCGTATATAACCTTTAAAAGTCAAGTCCCACTTGCGTAAAAGCTAATATGTGGCATACTTATTTTATAAATTGTTTAAGGAACGCAGAGATCCACTAGTAGGTAGGTGTGGGGACTGGATCCACCCCGACCCGAACCTATTTACTACCCGGCTGAGTCGTATATTTGATATTTTTTAAGAATAGTGGGGTGGACCTACTCGCTTACCTGTTTTCTTAGCTTTTACATAAAAAACCTTCATTCCGTGTTAAATATTCATTTTTATTTAAGTATTTATATTTTACTTTGACTGATTAGTAATAAATTGAAACATATAGTAGTTAAATTTAATATAAAATTTTCTTTATACTTGATATGTTCATAAATTTTTAAAAATTTCTTACTTGACCTGCAGTTTTTACATGACCCGTTGACCCGATATTGACCCGAATTTTATCCCGAGACCTAGTAGAAAAAAGTAAAGGTCAAACAGACCTTGCCCCAACCCGGTATAAAAATAAAGGTCAAACAAGATTTTTAAAAAGTAGGGTCAGGGTTGGACACACTCTAACCTGTCCCGACCCGCCCCAATTCCCAACCCCTCCTTGGATGTCCCCATTAGCTATTTAGCTATGCACGTAGCTAACCATAGGTTCTACATCAAATCAAGACCGTTCAGATGAGAAATCTATACAAGGATTAAACGTCTATCGAAAAAAGATACGTGAGATTGCCATAACTAGGAGAAATTCTTATACTTTTTTTTTTTTTTTTTTTACCTTTCATTACTGGAACTTTGCTGTTATGATTTTTTAGGCAGACCTTGAAATTATTAAATTTCATTTTATACGTGATCGCATCTTGGTTAGGCTTCGTCCTAATGACCTTAGACATTTAGTCTTCAACTTTTTTCTTAATCTATAACGTTTGTCTTCAACGTCCTATGACTGGCAATTGCATCTACGGGCATATTTTTAAGCAGTAATTCCCTCTTCTCAAGGTATTTATTGAAACTTTAAATTAGGAAATAAGTTAGAGGTACCTTGACCCAAAAAAATAAGATGTAAGATGCTAATGTATAAAATTCACACTTGCCTGCTTAGCGGCTGCCAAAACCTAGAAATTTACCATGTAAGGATATCAAATTTGCTATTTTCAATCAATGACAGAGATACATTCAGTGAACGGTCGTCAATGAGTGGCTGTGCATGCCTAGTGAATTAATGGTATTTGAAGCATCTGGTCCTGCAAAATCCGGCGGATTTTACCTTAAAATTAAGGAAATATTTCTCACGTATCTACAACATTTTCCCATAATGCCTATTATACTAAAAAATATTTAAAAATTTTCTTTTACACCTATAACATTTTACCTTAGATTTCTATCATATTCATGCAGTCAAAACAACTATTAACTACCTCACTGAGAAATAATTTTGCCCTTCCATAATTCTTAATTGAAATAATTCAACAATAATATAACTTAATTAATATTCATCAAAATATATGACTTAATTAATGTTGCTAAAATATTGATTTATTATATTGAGTAATTCAAATATCATATTCGGGTTAATTGTTTTAATTAGGAAAAATTTAAAGGAGGCAAAATTGCCTTCCAATATGATAATTAATGATTGTTTTGACAACATTAAATAATAGAAATTTAGAGTAAAATGTCATGAGTATAAAAGAAAATTTTAAAACGTTGTGAGTAAATATTGTGGGTGTAAGATCAAACTTGCGTGCATAAAAATAGAAATGACTATCATTAATCAACTTTAATAATTAGAACATCATTTTCACACTGAAATTTATTTTTCAAAGTATGTTTTTATTACCAACTAAATTTGTTGTGCGCACCGAGATCTTTAAAAATAGATTGCTTTAACTTACGGTGAAAATTATAATACATGTTAGGTGATTCATACATGATCGTGCGTATACCATATATATACATACCACTCAGAGGTCCTGAATTACAACACCACTCAAAGGTCCTGAATTAAAACACCACTCAGAGGTCCTTAGTTACAATCGACTCCACCGAATACACCAATAATTATCTCCATCATTAGATTCTTAATCTCTAAGCATAACAATGGCACTTAATAGATGTTAGGTCACAATCAGATGAACATCCAGAACTAAGTAAGGGTGTATTAGATATTCTCATAGACTTTTTTTGAGAGAATTCTCATAAATTTGTTTACATAAAACTTTTCACTTTCAGAATTATCTTCTTTTCTATGTACTTTTTCACATCTTTTTATATAATTATCCTGCTTGTTAATCATTTTTCACAAATATTCATATAACTAATATACCTATTTTAACATTATTTTCTTTACTATTTATCATTACTCTTATTATATCACATCACTTCTCTTATTTCAAAAAAATTTACACCAAAAACTGTTATTAAATTTTTTTTATCAAATATTAGACACTATCTTATTAAACAATCTCCTAACATTCATAGAAACATGAGCACACGTACATATATAGAAACTGGTCTGAAATTCAAATTTTTAAAATGCATGGGGGTGACTCAATTCCCAGCGGTCATTTAATTCTGTTGGAATCGACTGCCGGATGGTGGATAGACCAAAAGCGGTAACTGTTCTCTGCTCAGAAAATGGTTAACCAGCCGGTCTCATTTACTCTGACTGACAGTGGTGCTTCATGCTCGTGCACACCCAAATAACAAATCCACCTGTAATCAGCTGTACAATGCCAAGTCATGCATTAGGTTTTTATTTGGTTGGGTTACTAGTATACTCATCCTTTTCTATTCCAATGTTATTCATACTATTCCAAATATTATTCATACTTCTAAATAATTATACCCTGCATTCCTTTGAATTTTTAAATGCATAATATGATAAAATCGTATATAGGCCACGGAGTTAAGTTATATGGCCTGGATCTCATTGATCTTAATGAATACCTCTTTGATCAGTTATTCTATTAAAATTTGTTCTTATAGAACTAGGCATATTAATTAATTGCTTTCGCATAAGACTGTGAGGAGCATGGTTGAATGTTACAATTTATCGTTCCATACTATTATTTAAATGATAATAGCATGTGAATTTTTAATCCATTATTTTGAATATCTTGGAGAGAAATTGGACATGTGGGTACGTAATCCATACATCGATTGTTTAATTGTTCTACTCGATTTTATGGATCGCCAACATATGAGCACAAGCCATCGTCACATGGGGTCCACAGAAAGATGTCCTGTTTATGGCATGTATCCATTTTTTTTTTTTATTATGAAACAGCGTGTATCCACTTTGATTGTAAACTTATGTATAAATGTTTAATATCATTTAAGAATGGACATGAAACAGTTAAAATTTGAGAATTTTTTTTAAAAAATAAATCTAGAATACGTAAAAAATTTCAATACAGTAAATTTTGGCATCATATATAATATGGGATCCTATCCCGTGTGGTTGCCGGTGTACGGGTAACCCAAAATAATATATTTTTATTTTTTATCCACAGTTGTGTGTGCCCCACTTATTTAAGTTTTCGTACAAAATTTTATATTTTTGGATTATTAAATATTTTTAAATTTAAAATTTTGAATTTTTATTCGTTCGCAAATTCAAAATTTTTTGATTTCGAAATTCCAAAAATATATAAAAATTAAAATTACAAAATTTGTATGAAAAGTTACATAGATAGGGCCCACATATCTGTGGAAAAAAAATAAAAAATAAAATATTTTGCGTTGCCCGTGTACTACCCCATATGCGGGCAAGCAGCGACCACATGGGAACATGATCTATAAAGTATACAATAATATTGTAAATAATTTAAACTAAAAAATAGTTTTAAATATAAAAAATATGGGAATACTTCTATGAAACCAGGTTTCATAGAAGTGATTTCGTAAAACTCTTTTCATTTTTGAAATGTTAATCATTGTTGGAAAATTCAATCCATTCATTGTGTTTTACACCATTTTTAACTAAGAGACCAGGTTTCATCCCAATCTAATACGTGGATAGGCTATATTTGCTAAAAAATAGGTGCATTTATGTGTAAATTATGAAAAATGCTTAGATCCATTTACACATCTATTAGAATGTAACAATATTTTAAGATTATTAATCTACATATTATTGATACTTTAGACGGTTTAGATATTGAAAAATTACTTTAAATTTGATATTTTAATATTAAATTATTTTATTATGTTGATTTTATATATTTATAAATGTGATCCATATACTGTGAAATTAAAAAAATAAAAGAGTTTCCTTTATACTATAAACGACGCTAAGTATAATGGATAAAGAGAATTTTTTATCGGCTATTAAGATTTAAAAAATGGAGAGAATTTTGTAGAAGAGGAGTTTCATGCAAGTGTCGCCGAAAAATTAAAGGGTTATTACACAGTCAATAACAATCAGATTGTTTAACATCATTATCCTATATACATTTACATGGAAATACTATATGGTATGCACGAGTATTCTTATGTGGATGCCTACAGGGAAGCAGGCATGTTTCCATTTGTAGAAAAATTCTTCCCACGCGTGGCTTCTCTCCTCCATTTAATGTGCGCGCGCGCGGTGGTGGAATGACCAAATCACATGGAAATGCGTCGGCTCTGGTAATCTGGTTCGTTAATCTCTCTTCCGTTATGAAATTGAACCACTATTTGTTACACGGCCTATCACTTCCTGCTCCATCCTTGCATTCAAGTCCACCGTCTACGTGGCGTAATATTCTTGTTTTAACACGCCAAGTTTACACCCCTTTAATCCTCCCTATTTGAAGTGCAATCCTCTTTCAGATCTCCCTCTGCCTCTCCCTCTTCCCCTCCTTTTCCACCCTCGATATAAGAAGGCAAGCAGCAAGAGGAAGAGAGAGATCTAAACACAGTACGAGAACGAGAGATGGCAATCGAGCTGCAGAATATGAGAGCACTGGAGGCCGGCAACGACAAGAACTTCGACGACGATGGACGTGAGAAACGGACGGGTACCACCACGAGTTTCTTCCCTCTCCCTCTCTATACATATGATTTCTACATGGATTTCTGTGTGTATTTATTTATTATTGCACAGGTACGTTACTGACTGCAAGTGCCCACATCATAACGGCTGTGATCGGCTCAGGAGTGCTTTCTCTAGCTTGGGCTATTGCTCAGTTGGGATGGGTTGCTGGCCCTGTAGCTCTCCTCATCTTCTCTGCAATCACATGGTTCATGTCTACACTGTTAGCTGATTGCTACAGATCTCCTGACCCAGTCACTGGCAAGAGGAACTACACTTACATGGAGGTTGTGAGAGCTAACTTAGGTAATGCGTTTTTATCTCCAAAACGGCGCCCATGTCATCTTTTGCTGTTTTTGGAAGCTCCCCAACTAACACATGCAGCTCATCTTAGCCGACAACCCTCCCATCCATCAGAAAGATCAGGCCATCAGTGCGGCAGCCTGATTTTTACAGTAATCGATATTCATGGCATTCTTCTGCTTTTGGATGGCTTAGATTTTCATGCGGAGTATTTTCGAAGGAGTCTTGGCTTTTCGGGTTGTTTCATAAGCAACCCAATTTAAATTTTTTCCTGATTAATTAAAATAAACAATAGAGCGAAGGATGGAGAATTTATTTATTCACTTCTTATTGCAGGAGGGACAAAAGTCCAGCTATGTGGAATAGCACAGTATGGAAATCTCATAGGTGTTACTATAGGTTACACCATCACGGCATCCATTAGTATGGCGTGAGTTTCCCAATCCTCACATGCCTCATGACCATATACTTTATGTGCATAGACAACAAACGGATGTTGGTTTTATCTTTGTGATTTGCATGGTAATAAATTTTTTTAAAAAATTCCCTTACTATTTTCTTTTTTGTATCGTTCAGGGCTATTCAAAGGTCCAACTGTTTCCATAGGAAGGGCCATGATGCAGATTGCGTTGCTTCAAACAATGCCTTTATGATGATCTTCGCAAGCATCCAACTTATGCTTTCTCAAATACCCAATTTCCACAAGCTCTGGTTTCTTTCTATCATCGCGGCCATCATGTCTTTTGCTTATTCTTCCATAGGTCTCGGCCTTTCCATCGCCAAAATCTCAGGTTTGTCATGGGAATAAAGAGTTCTTGGTCTTGTGTTGTTTGCTTTTTTCCCTTTTTCGCCAATATATATGTAGCTACCACCATTTCTTAAAAAAAAAGAAAAAAAGTTGTTCTCGCCAAAAAATATCCCTTGAATCTATCATTAATCTAGGCCGTCCAATTCTTCCTTCTTAGCCATCATCACCGTGTGTTTTGCTCCCATGAAACGGCTCTTTCAAAAAGTTGTTGCATGCCCCCATGAAGCGTAAAGATAGCTATTAAATGACAGAAGATAGCTTTTATAAAAGCTGATATTTAAATATTTGGAAGGGTTGTGGTTAAAGAATCGAGGTGATTACTTAAGTCCCACAATAACATCTTTTACCTAACCCAAATCCTCCACCAACATCTTTTACCTTACTCAAATCACACCATGACATCTTTTACCGCCTAACAAAGAACCTGCACATGTTGCACTTGTGAATACAATTTTTATATAATTAGATCCAAAAGTGAAGATCATGAAAGAAAAAGTCAATTCAATGAAAATTCTTGTCGAATTAAAATTAATTAGCAAAATTATAATGGGAATTTCAACAATATTTCATTTAAACTTCTATCATCATTTTTAGATAATATGCTTGGAATTTGGGAATGGACAAAAATTTAAGAAAATAAACGAACACAGAAAAATTGTAAAAAGAGTAAAAGATCAGTGCGATGTCATATAGGTTAATAATTAGAAAGGTTCGGTCCTTACAGGATCACCCATAAATTGCGTGATTTATGGGTGACCATCAAATTTTTTACTTTTATAAATATGTAGACTCTACCTAAAATTTTCACCTTGTGAAATTTAGCGATTTTTGAGTTTTTTAGTATTTTCTATTTTTAAAAATCAACAAAACTGTTGAATATCAAAAATTCAAAAAAGAGTTAATTTTCAAAAATGAGATATACTAAATAATTTTTTTTTCAAATTTTATCGTTTAGAAAATCTAAGTGAGTCTCTCATAACTATAAAAAAAAAACAAAAAAAATATTTTTAATGTGTGACCTTAATTATTGGATCCCTAGCGTAATTAGAAATGAGGTGACTAAAAGTAAGATGCCAAATCACATTTATTTATTTATTTTGAGAAAGGGTTCAAAAGTCTGAGAAAACTTTATTAGCTTTTTTTTCTTATTACAAAAGAAGAGATCTCATAAAACTCTTTAGTACCGATTTTAGCATGCAAATATGAACAAGGTAAAATTATAGAAATCAATTGTATGAATAATATTTACAGCTCAAATTTTCATATAAACGAAATCCACTCCCTCAAACGATTTTTTATATAGAAAAATTCTTTATTTTCATTAGACCATGAATCTCAATATCATATCTCAAAAAGGAGTGATCCCATGCGGCCGACCACATGAGGAGTCATGGGATCTGTTTTTTTATTTTTTTATAAGCGTGTAGAGCTGAAATTTAATTTATAAACTAACTTTTAATATTTTTGGATGCTTTTAAGTAGTTTTATTTTTAAATACAATGACATTTTTAGTAATTTTCTAAGTTCGAAAATTATGAAAATGTTACTGTGTTTAAAAATAAAAAAATACTTAAAAACATAAAAAATAGTAAAAATTGGTTTACAGCTTAAATACACCCAATTTTATATGTTTATAAAAAAAAAAAAAAAAATTTTGTGAAGGTCTCATGCACCCGGACATGATTACTATAGTTACTAATTTTTCACTGTCCCACGGAGGGCTAAAATTTTGAGGGTCCAAAGTCCAAACTCCAAAATCCAAATTGGGGAAAAAGAGTGTGCATGGATGTGCAAGCAGAGCAAAAGAAAATCTTGGGAAATGGTGGAAAACAGACACGACGGGGGTGGTGTGGCCAATGTGTTGTCTGATACTGCATTTAAGGAACTGGATAGAGCATGCATTGAACGGAGGAGTGCTCTGGAAATTTTCTGCAGGAGACGGAGGTCACGTGAGGACGACCCTAACAGGCGTGACAGTGGGCGTGGATGTATCGGCTGCGGAGAAAGTGTGGAGGACTTTCCAAGCGCTTGGGGATATTGCCTTTGCATACGCCTTCTCTACGGTTCTCATAGAAATACAGGCAAGCCCTTCCTCTTTTCTTCTTTTGCCCTTACTTGGAAAAAGAAAACTCTTTTTCTTTTTCTTTTTTCTTTTTTGCCTTTTTCATTCTTTATTTTTATCTTGATACTTTTTGGGATTAATTATTCGCGCTTGTAATTATTTGCAAGTGTATCATAAGGCATCACAAAAGTTCTGATACTTGAAGGCCAAAATTTTCTTACACGAAAATTAAAATTTAGTCATTAAATAAAATTTTGATTGTCAATAATTGATGGTATATGTAATATATTAATCATTAAAGGGAAATTTTTGGTTACTAACAATTCATAATTCTCTATAAACGGACAGTTAAATTTTAATTTGATTATAAAAGCATTATTATAAGTAAGAAATTTTTTTATATCTATGATGCATCATCATAAATAGGAATGTAAACTCGTTGTAATAATATTGGATTGGGGTCAACCCAACTTTTACTTTTTAAAATTTTTTTTGCATAATCTTGTACATTATATGGAGTTGGGTTAAAGTAAAAATAACTCTAAACCTAATATTTGAGAAACATTGTCATCACTTGAATGATGACTTGAGTTTGTGTATGTGAGTTAGAGGACCAAGGTTCGAAGTTGGGTTAAAGCATTTGTTTTATTCACTCCTCCCATAGAGTACACCCCTCTTAGTTGTTTTGCCATCCAATATAGGGTGTCATGATAAAAAAATTAATAATAATTGGGAAACATATTAAGTTTAGGTTGTCCTTGAATCAAATTTAAGTTGTTAATACTAGTTGGAAATGCAAGTCACGTTAAAAATTTTAATAGTTTTACACACATTATAAATTAAAGTTATGCTGACGTAGACATAAAGGTTAACGATTAAAATGCATGATTTATAAATTAAATTAAAGTGTAAATTCCCATTCTTAGAATGAAGAAGGATGTATTCAGTTTAGAATTTCTTTAATCTTTTTATAAAATTGCTATATATGTGTAATAGCTCAAAACTGAATTAATTCTGTGTAAAAAAGGGAAGAGAGTTCCTAGGGTTTATAATTGAATCTCAGACTAAATATAATATAATACGTTTTAAAATCGTGCAGCTGAGCTACCAAGCAGTAACATACAATGTCACACTATTTGACCTTTAGCCCATGTGCCAAAGATAAATTTTATAGGTTTGTGTATTACGAGTGCTATCAAAGTAGACCTCCCCAACCAATTGGGCTCGGTTAACCAGGCCTCCCCACGGGTTTTTGAACCTCATGTATTGCTACCCATGCCTTTGTAGAAATAGAAATGCTGAAAAATATTATAGTGGCAATTGGTCTTCCCGAGTTTCACGGGAATGTCCATCAATAGGATATTGTAGGAAAATTAGGAATACCATTAGATGATTATTGGACTGTTGTATGGAAAGTTGTAAGAATGTCTCTATGGCCTGAATAAAATACAGTTTGAGATGATTGTAAAAATACATATCTATAAAAAAAGCAGACCCTCTTAGTAAATGTGGTTTGGAGAGTCGAAAAGTTAATTAAGTGAAAGCTAAGGCTATAGGCAAAGGACCAAAGTCAAGTTGAATTATGGTTGAGTTGACTTGAGGCTTAGGGATGAACTAAGTGGAGGTTGGTTCTTAAGTTAAATATTATGTAACACATTTTAAAATAATAAAATTGAGCTATCAGGTCAAAGTAGATAATATCACATCATTAAACCATAGCCGATGGGCCCAGAATAAATTTTCTAGATTTATGCATTACAGGTAATATAAATTGGAGCTCTTTTAGTAGATGTAGTTTAACAAGTCCAAAAGTTGATCCAGTTTTATGAGTTTGTGCCTTAAATGTGAAGGGCAAGTTACCCTAGTCTTGGATATAGTTGACTAGATTCTACCTGTAAGGTATCGGGTCAACCAAACATTTGCCTAATCCTATGTAAAGTTGATTGGGTTGGTACCTGATCATGAGTAACTCGAACCCATTTACACTTCTAACTATGAGTAATGGAAAATTTTCTTGCCTAGCATCATAATAAAAGAAAAGAAAACTTTACTTGCGTATACAATGTCCTTACTAATAGAAACTTTTCGGTTGCTAATGAAAGTTTTCCAAAACTAATGTTCTTGCGACGGGGTTTGACAATTTTAACATATTGTATGTTTATATTTAGCAAAAGTGTTGGTGCACTTTCTATTTAATTTTTTAATTTCATCTTCCATGATCTTTTGCATGGCCTGTTCGGATAAAGCATATAGAATATTGGAGAGATGATGTATTAGAAAAGTACATCTCAACTAAGTCGATATAATTAAAATACAGGATGACATTAAAAATGCGTTTTTTAATAATAGAACAAGAAAAATGATGATACCGAGAACTAACATACCTAAAATTGATTGTAATATCATATTACTTTAAAAAGTGCCTACAATTAGTTGTGTATATGAGACATAAAGGGCACCTCTTTTAAAAGCATCCAAATAACCTTGCTTTATTGTTAAAACTTGTCTAATTTGAACAAGGGTGCATCACATTAAATAAAGCCATTTAGAGGATGTTTTCCATTTTAACATTAATTTTTTACTATCTAATTTTTAAAAGTTATAAAATATGGAGAAGCCCTACCATGAATGATAATTGAATTGGACATATAATATGCCATCTAGCTGGCTGTGTTTTATTTATTTTTATAATTTTAATTTTTTACGAATAATGTAAAGTATTATAATGCAATACAAGGCAGCCAACGTCGAATTTCATTTAATATTCTTTGAGTGTTCCACCTGTGGTATTAGAAAGTTGCTTCTCGTATGTTTAAAATTTTGTGAAATTCAAGATCAATAAAATCTCTCTTTTGCGGAGTATGCTGTCAAAGAATAGATTTCATTCTAATATAATATTATTTTTGGGCTTGATGTGTTCCATGGATTAAATAACTTAATTAAGCTAGATCTTTTTTCTCCCACATAAAACTAATGAAGCAAAAAATGTCAGTTTCCAATGACAGAAAACCAAAATGCTTTCTTTGATTCCAAGGACAGAAAAGCAAATGCAAATATAGGAGTATACGTCGTTAAGCTCTGACCTAAAGCTTGCAGACAAGGTTCATCAGAACCAATGATAGAAACTGGACGAAAACAATTAGGTGAATACATGTGAGTGGTTGTAACTTGGGAAGTTTTTGAGTTGCGTGCTTTTGGGGTCTGACTCGCTTTGTGGATTGGACGTCTCTGAATTTTATTGCTATGATAAGGACCTGGCAACCTCATTTAACCGGATGGACGGTGCACAAAATTCTATCCTCTTTGGTAGGAATAAATTTCTTTCCTTTTTTGAAAATTTTTTTTTTTGGTCTTGGGCCATAGGTGAATGAAAATGAATTTTTTAAGTAAAAGAAAAAAAAAATTTCTATCTATGGTATTTAATTCAGTGCCTCTACTTTTCAGTCATTATCTTTTCGAAAGTACATTATTTCAATATTTGCACGTAGATGACTAACATGACCACATACCTCGTTGAGTGCTGACGCCTTTTCTTTTTTTTTTTTTTTGCAAGTCCTAAACCAATATCTTGCGTTTTCTTAGGCGGCACTTCTCAAGTGCACCAGATGCCACCTAGTTTTAGTGTACTTAGGTGTAAAAATTTATATTATATATTTTAAAATTTTTTAATAAACTTTTTATTTTTAATCTAAGTCTAAATGACTAAAATATTAATGCTTTTAAAAAATAAAAAATGTACATATTTCTAAAAGGATAAAACTTGTTTTATACTTTTTTTTATATAACTTGTTTCATATTTTAAATATATTTAGATTAACAGTTTTATAAAAAATTTTAAAAAATATTAAAATGAATTTTTGCAACCAGGCGCATTAAAGCTAAGTGCATCTAAGTGTACAAGATTAGACTCCTTTGTTAGCCCAGCGCATTTCATAGTCGGGCACTGTTTAAATAGAAATAAGTTTTTGCAACCCCTTAGAATTCTTCCTCTTGCACAATTTTTATTTATTAGTAGTATATACAAACTGTGACATCTGATATTACAAATCAAGTACTTTCACAACTCTCAAAGTGGAGGGACATTTTATAAATACCCCTAAATTTTGGGAGAACAATGATAAACACCCCCATTACCAGGGGGACAAATAATTATATACCTATACTTGACAAGGTTTGAACCGGAGCCGTTTGATAATGATGCCAATGAACTCAACCACTAGGGCAAGAGCCTACTAGCCTTGTCAGAGTTTTTTTTTTTTTTTTTTGAATGATGTGAAAGTAAAAGTATGAAAGTGTCTTTAAATAAGTGTGAGAGTGACAATTAGAAAGTTTTTTTTATGATATCTATATATATTTACAAACTCACCATTATAATATTCATATCTCATTCGGCTTAAGTGGCACACAAGGAAACTAAAATTTTTTAATCTAGCAAGGAAGACACAACTCCTATACAACAAAGAGGGGGACAACTCTGCCCCACAAATTAAAAATAGGAGGACGCAACTCTCACCCTAGTGTCAAACTAGGGATCCACGCTAATGAGGACAAAGCTCCAGCACTTCTACTAGTCACAAGTGGTGAAAATTAGATAATTAAAATGATGGGATGATACGATATAATTGAAGTAATGATTAGAACTAAAAACAATCTAGTTAAAATAGGTAAGAAAATAGGATGAAAAATATGAATAAATATTAAAATATAGAGGTGGTAATAGATAAGTAAGGTAGTGTTAAAATGTCAAATAATATCATAAACAAGTGCGGAGGAAAAGTGCGATTTTTTTTTTTTTACTTTCGTATTCTTAAGAGATCCATTATTTACCTTTACTTGATTTTATAATACTTCTCTTGAATTTATGAACTTCATGAATGATTTCATTTGTTTCTATTTCCCTATTATTTCTCTAGTAGTTTAAATCCACCTTTACTTTACTATCCAATATAGCTTTAACTGTAGTTGAGAGGGAAAAATAGGGAAAAATAAAGGGGACGTTTGGGAATTAGCCAAAGTGGGAAACGGTGGCAAATGATGGGATTTTATTTCCCAAGGCTAATAATTGTTCTGTTAATTATACTATTTTTTTTCACTTTTACTCCTACATTTTAATTATTTTCCTTACCAACTATTTTCAATAAACCTATTTATTCCAATTATACTCCTATCATTTTCTATTAATCACACATTTATTAAACTATTTTTCTTCACATTTCTCACTATTTTCCACGATCCGGCAGGATTTTACTTTCCCAAATGTCTGCAAAGTTTTGATTGAGAAAAAATTAAAAAGAAAAAAAAAAATCGTGGAGAGTAAAAAGTGATTGGGCCCAGCCGACGGCAAAGGTCGGCTTGGCCAGACAGACACTGAGATTTAATTGTCATTGAATTGCTAACGGTATGCCATGGTGGATTGCAGGACACCCTAAAAAGTAGTCCCCCAGAGAACACGGTGATGAAGAAGGCCACCTTCGTGGGCATCTCTACCACGACCATCTTCTACATGCTGTGCGGATGCGCTGGATATGCAGCCTTCGGCAACGCTGCACCGGGCAATTTCCTGACGGGCTTTGGTTTTTACGAGCCCTTCTGGCTGGTGGACTTCGCGAACGTGTGCATCGCCATCCATCTAGTCGGCGCGTACCAGGTATGTTGAACCTCCGATTAATGAGTGGACGATTTTCAACTGCTGAGATGGGCTTATGTGTGGGTTATTTTACATGGATTTGCATCGATGAAAAAAAGAGTGGAAATATCGCATTAAGTGGCCATTGACGCCATAGACACCGGTTTGATCTTCCACGTGGCGGAATTTATGTAGAAGCTTGTTTTCTGTCTTCAATATAGATAGGTGGAAGCTTGATTGTGATATAAAATAAAATGTAATATTGTGCTCCTAATAAAGAATTAAAATAATAAAATAATAAAATATAGGCTGAATAAACATGATAATAATCGAAAATGTCGATAATAAAAAAAATAAAAGATTACCAAGTAGTTGAACTATTAGACATCGTTAAAATATTAATCCGTTACATTTTTTTTAAATGAATGAAATTAAAAATGTTAGTCATTGAATTTCGACGTAGGTTCGGTTCGGTCTATGCGAAAATAAAACTGAATTCCAAGATACTGTATTAACTTTTTATTTTAAAAATAATTTAAAGTGGATATTTCTATCAATCTTTGTATTTTTGTTCATAAATTTCAAAAGTACATGTTAAAAGTTTTTTAAAACCACTGAAAACTTCAGGACAAGGCGGAAAATGACAATTACACTATTTAAATAAAAATTAATCGAATTCATATTCACGACCACATTTAAGCAACAACCATTTAAGCTAAACTTCCATTCATAAAATAAAATTTAGTAATTGAAATTAGTTCAAATTATTTATAGCTAATTTTATTAAATTTATGCCCAGCCTGAAATTTTTAATGCTGCAGTAGCGTTTTAAAAATAGGATTATAATTTCAATTTAATTACAAAAAGGGCAATATTAGCATTGAGCTAACATCAACTTCACACAAAAACGTTTATTCATAATATTATTATGTGATTGTTGTATATTTATAACTCATCCAAAAGTACATTTTTTTAATTTTTTTCTCAATTGATAATACCATTGGAAGACATAAGCTCTTCGTCAAATAATGGGAGACAAAAGTTCCCCCCACCTCAAGTTCAATACTTGGTCCGCTGACCTAAAGCTAGGAGTGTGAACACGAGGGTCTATGCCTTGATCACCAACAAAATTGTTTCTTATTAAAGAAGCCCATTTCCAGCATGTGACTAGTGCAGTTGGAAAGAGTTCTCCGTTGGTGCAAAAGCTCCCGAGTTTTGAGTTCCAGTTTGAAGGGTTTATTTCTTATTTTATGGAACAATGTGTTTATAACTATTGCTTTTATTAATATGATATTATATCTTACGATTTCATATTACAATCAGCCACAAAGAGAGACACGAGGTTCTTAGGAGCCGAAAGCATTGAACCTCAATACTTATAGACTGTTAACTAAATGTATTTAACATAGTATTAATTTTTATTATTTTTAGAGATTTTTTTTAATTTTTAAAAATCAGTGACATTTTAATAATTTTATCTAAAATAGCAAAAAATGATATACATGTTCAATACATTTAGAATAACGATTTCATGAAAACTTTTTATAAAAATTAAAAAAATAAGTATAAGTACCCATGACCATTGAGATTCAATGCTCCTGAGAGTATATAATTACATTCTTAGTTCTCATCTTATCTTATATGGGAGATAACAGGCACCCATCTATTTACTGGGAAGATCAAAGGCTTCCATCTATTTATTTAGAAGATCACAGGCTCCCGAAAAATTTTGTTAGCAATATTATTAGAATTATCTCTTGAAGCTAGGATTGAAATGGTAAAAATTAAAATACGTACTTGGTTGAATTGTTGTAAGAACAAAAAAGCCCATTGGCCAGACCGTTGTCAACCCAAAGGTCGGCCCTAAACCTTGTCTCCTCCGTCCCGCAGGTCTTCGCTCAGCCCGTATTCCAGTTCGTGGAGACCCGAGCCCAAGCCCGGTGGCCCGATAGCCGGTTCGTAACGGCGGAGCACGCCGTGAACGTCCCTCCGCTAGGCGCCTACCCGGTCAACCTCTTCCGCCTGGTGTGGCGCACCGCCTTCGTGATCTTGACGGCCGTCATAGCGATGATCTTCCCCTTCTTCAACGACTTCGTGGGCCTGCTGGGCGCCTTCGGCTTCTGGCCCCTCACCGTCTACTTCCCCACCGAGATGTACCTGGCCCACCACAACATCAAACGGTTTTCCGCCACGTGGACGTGGCTCAAGGTCTTGAGCGGCGTCTGCCTCATCGTCTCAGTCGCGGCGGCCGCCGGCTCCGTCCAGGGCCTCGCGCAGCACGTGGTCACCTACAAGCCTTTCCAATCGCCCAAGTAAGATGGGCCCATTTACGATTCTGCCATCATGTCTTGGGAGGAGGAATGCTTGCTGCCCACCGTACGCATCAGGGTTGGGAGATGATCGCAGCATTTTCGCATGATCTGCACCGTTAATCTGTCATTTCTTGATATTAATGGTGGACGATTGCAAAATCAAGCTGTTTAAAAGGTTAGTATCGATATTTTGGGCGGCTGATATATTGGGCGTGCTTATGTGTAGTGGGGATGGTGTAAAAGAAGAAGTGTGCGATTAGCATTCCTTTCGATAGTGTATTGCTTGCTGCTGGTATTGGTCACTGGAACAGTGCAATAAGCTTGTTTGTGAAATGGAACCAATTCCAACACTGCTAATTTTTTGGCTCTTTTTCTCCCACTCTGATTGTTATTTTTTGGTTTATTTGCTTTTTCTGTCATGAACTTCATGAATTTTGCTAAGTTACGGTGAAATGGGATTCGCTAAAAATGAGTTTGATGACTTATGATGTGAAAAATGTGGAGCATGGAGTATAGAGACTCTAAACATGTATCTACTTTTTTTTATTTTAACAATCGAAAGAAAATATTAAACAAATTCAGAAAATTACAGAAGATAACCAAACTTTTAGTGATCACTTGCGTTATGACAAAACCCTATAAAGAGTAATACCAATATCAATGTTGGGTTATCTTTTAAAAAAATAGATAATATTAGGTGCTATTCGGTCTTCTTAACCTTAAAAACTCATTTAAGAAGTGTAATTTTGTTAATACTTACCTAGCCAACTGGTTTGATATTAGTGTGTAGGTGAATGAGGTTCTAATTTTAATTTGTGTTGAAGCGATAGTTTCTATTTTCAAACTCAAACTTTTTTCATAATTATCTTATTTTTTAATTATTTTTCACATCTTTTATACAAATGCCTTATTTTTTAATTATTTATATACAATTACTCATATAAATAACCTACCTATTTTAATTTTATTTTCTTTACTACTTATTATTATATATAATTTTTTTTTATTTTAAAACTTTTTATACTAAAATTTTTTTATTTAAAGTTTTATCATTTTCCATATACAACCTTAAAGTACATGCCTAGTTGTTTTCATAATTGATTTGCAATAACCTAACAAAAATCACATAAAACTCATATTTAGATGAAGGCTGCCTTGATCATCCCATGTAAAAGTAAAATTACATGGATTACCGTTAATCAATTTTCAATCAAATCTCGATCAATCATCATATAATTTTTCAAATGCTCAGCGAAGAAGATTTTTGAATTATCTTGAATGTGATCCATTTAGCATTTATCAAGTATAAAGAAATATATTAGGCTTGAAATAACCCATCAAAATGATAAAACTGCCGGACTAGTTAGTAGTCATCTGGAAAGAAGAAATCCCAACAAAGAAGATTTTAACTCTATATTTATATTTTTGAAATATAAAAGTATTCGTAACTATTTTCATTATTTTTTATCGTTCTAAAAAAACTTCATATTTTGTGTTCGACAAGAGATAATCTATTTATAATCTTTACTTTTTCATGAGTATTATCATTCTCACAGTGCACATATCACATTGATATGTGTAAATGTGCAGATGGTGTTGAAATGTGATTCTATAAAATAATATGAAATTTGACCGACTAGTGAAGTCTTCAATGCACCTACATTCTTTTCAATAGTGTTGTCCCCGGGCTGCCCTCCAACCTTCTCTTTTCCCTTATAATAATAACCTCCTTTTATTGATTTAACTACTTGTTTTACTGCTCTCTATCCATCCGATGGAGTTAAATAATCTTATGGTTTTATCATCATTTTACTTGCACCCACTTCCTCCTTTCTCTCATTATTATAATCCCTCCTAATGCCTATTTAATTGTATCTCTATATACAATCACTTAAAAAAATTCTCTGATTCCACCACCATTTTCATGCAATCTTATTATATTTCTGATTCGAGAATGTCCTACGGCCAACATGAAATGACTGATTTGCCTGGGCACAAGTGGGATTTTCTAATTTCTCTCGCTCCCTCCGGTTTTATATGTTGCCCGCAACTTCCGCTTGTAATAAGGGCGACAAAATAAAAAAGCTGTTTGTTATTGGATTGACTCGTGGTGAACGTCTTCGTATGAAAAATGCGGCTAGAATGATTTTACGATACATCTAAAGATACGTTTATAAAATTAAAATTGTTTACGTTTGTATATACCCCAAGAATCCGATAAACCTTAATTAACAACATCAGTAGCACATATAAAGAAAAGCGAAATTTTCTTTTCTATTTTATTATTTTATGTAATATTTTTTTAATCTACTAGTTTTTCTTCAAAATATAATTTATATTTTTTGAAATTCCAACCATTGGGGTTGTTGGGATGACCAAAATGAACTTTCTTTTATTTTTATATATTATATTTAGGAAAAATTACACATATACGCAGTAAATTTACCCCATACCACTAATATCTATAAGCTTTCAAAAATTCCAAATATTCTCATATATTTTGTTTAAAATTCTATTTATACCCATGACTTTTTGTAAAACAACAAATATACCCAAATTTTAATTATTTCTAAGCTAGAAGTTCGCATTTATATAAGTTTTTAATACATTATAACTGTAGAATCATACTTTTTGTGCTATATAATTATTTATCATTTGAATGAGGATTTTTATGCATATATTTATAATTAGGTTTCAGGTATAGTCATTATTTTACATAGAGAAATGGAAATAAATAGAATTTTAAGTAAAATATAAAAATATATTTAAAATTTCAAAAGTTTGTAAGTATAAGTCGAATTAAAGGTAAAATTCACAAATAAATATGAAAATTTCCTTTGTATTTATGTATTCAAAAAATTTATTTTACACTTAGATAATTTATGCTTTTCATTACCATCTGATCATGTAACAGTTACTCATCCGAATAACTTATTTTTTCAAATTAAGAAATAACTTATTTCTAAATAATAATTTTATATATCCAAATTAAATTTTTAGGATGTGTGTAAGAAGTGATGAAACTTTTTCGTATAAAAGTTTTTAAAATGTGAGAAAATGATGTTATATGATAGGAGTAATGATGAAAAATAATGTGAGTAAAGTTAAAATAAGTAGATTAAATGTATGAGTAGTTGTGTAGAAATAATTTAAACTTATGATAGTTTTATAAAAAAAAGTGAAAAAATAATTAAAAATAGTGTAATTGTACAGAAAAAAATCAAAAAATAATAAAAAAATATATGATATTTACCGAGAGTAAAAAGTTTCAAAAGTTTCGGGCGTTAATAAACCATGGGCCAGCATGGCTGTTGATTATATGATTTCCAAATGATGGCCCGGCATGTATGTACCCGTCTATTTCAGTGGTCCTGATGAACACTTGGCTTTTATTGCATCACCGATTCTTTTCATTTCCCAAAGAACTGGCAGAAAACAAGAGAACGAGCTGCTGTTCATTCCTCACATTCTCCTGAGGCAGAGCGGCAGCAGCAGGAGATCACTGGAACTCTTTTGTACAGCCTTTAATGACAGTGACTTTCTTTTCCCTTATTCCCCCACTCAACCCCGGTATCCCATTCTTGGCCTTTCTCTGAGGTGAGAAGCAAACAGGTCATGGAGAAGGAAGAGAAACTCGTTCAGAAAAACCAGGAAATAGAATCCATTGAATATTTGGTAGGATTTTGATCAGAGAAGCTCTCATGTATGATTCATCTCCTTTGCGTCTCTTTTTTAGCTTGACTTGAAAGAATAGAGGTTGGAAAGTTTGTTCCATTTTTAACTTCTCTTTCCTTTTTTTTTTTTTTTTAATCTTTTTGTGAATATTAGTGTTCTATATTTGGTAACTGCTGCTGTTTTGTTTGGATTTCACTTGCGGAAATCATTTGCAATTGATTTGCATGTTACTGGGCCATGTAATTCGAAGTGTGCATGTCTGTTTAGAATGCACGTGGGTCCCTTTGCTGGATTTGGGATATTAAATCCCGCTTTGCTGTTCCTAACTGATGGGTCGGGACCCATGAGCTTCAGGCTTTGCTGGTAGTGGTCCTTGTCATCTGATGGATGGGATTGCGGAGATAATGAACATTGTACGTCCCTTGATGGACACACAAATCCATTTGTTTGTACTTTGTATTTTCGAAAGTGGGCTCCACTTGCACTGCTGTGAGTCAGGCATCACGAGGAGCATGAACAGGATTATGGTAATGTTGAGCGTTTCATCCCATGATGAAGACCCACAAACTCATTATTGTAAGTAGTTGTAGCTCAAGCATTACATGGGGTGTGGACAGGTTTATGGAGATGATGAACATTTACACTCCATGATGAAGATCAACAGTCCATTGGTCTGTACTGAGCAGCGACCATTATTATAAATGGGTCTCACTTTTCTGTTGTCACTTTTGAGCCGAGCATTACACTGAGCCCTTTTCAATAATAGCATCAAATTTTTAATTTCTATTATCATTATCATTTTTCATTTTCAGTTTATTTTTTCAAAATTTGTTTTCATTTTTGCTAATGGGTGGGGCATTTGATAGTAGGTGTTACCATTTTTAGAGTCTGGTTTTGGATCACATTGCCGATCCCTGGCACTGCTTGGGAAGTGATAGTTCAAATGCCTCAAATGAATTACTATGGAACATTTGTTGAGCTCTGTTAACGTTTTCGGGAAATTTTTTGTTTCTGATAATTTACAGAAGCTATAGAACCTAAGTTTTTTGATTTATTGGAGTTGTCTTTAAGGTTCACAAAACAAAATAGAACAGTTTCTTGGATTATATTGTTGTTTTTTTGAATGGTTATGTAGTAAACTGATATGGCAAGTACCTATCGCTGTACCGAGATACTTTGCCATTACTTGGTTCTTCTACTTGCCACGACTTCTGGGAAACATTATATGAGAGTTGAAATTGTCTCAGCCAAAATTTGAACTCTACATACTAAGTTTAGCTGTACAAGCATAGCCTTTTCTTTGGTCGATTGGTCACTGGAAGGGAGTGGTCTACGTGGATGGGCTATACACTTGGGAATTTTCCATGTTGGAAGATGCTAGACTACCACTAGGCCTCATGTGGAACCATTGTTACGTTCTCAAGTGCCTATTCATTCAACGCTCACTGGAGGTTCAGTATTCCAAAAATAAGGGTTCTTTTTTACGCTCAGCTCATCTGTGGAAGGTTTGGATTTGTGCCTGTTTTGGTTGCTTGGAAAAGAAAATTTGCTTCAGAGAAAATTTTCCATCTGTTAATGTGCCTATCCTACAATTCAATTAGTTTTACCATTGCTTAAAATTTTTTTTCATTATATTTTTGAGAAACATTCCAAATTTCCAATTGTTTTATTATTAATCTTATTAAAGGATTGTCCTGCATATGAGGGTCCATTTGGCATTCATAAAAAAAAGAGAGATCTCCACCCCTTACTACAACTTTTGATGACGTTTGACATCTTGACTCCCTAATTATCTTACTTTTTCTATTATTATCTCCATATTCTAATCATTTTTCATATTTTTTTGTTCAACTACCCTATTTATTTTATCTTTATTCTCTCTACTTCTAATCATTATTCTTTTTATGTCACATCACTTCCCACATTTTCAAAAATTTTCCCATTTATGTCTTTACCCATTACCAAACACACCTTGAATTGAGAAAAATGAATGCCACCAGCAACTTCTTCCTCCAAATTTTGGGAATATGGACATTCATTTTCTATGATTTGAGAGTCTCACTATGTTGATTGATCTGCTTAGAGATGTGAAAAGTTGAGTTTTTAAAAATAAATTTTACCACATTAATTTCCCCTTTCCTGAACTACTGATGATAATTGTCATGAATGATGAGACAGACAAATGAAAGTCAGGAGCAAATGGGTGTAGATTGTCTTAGAGGGAATTCCAAAGCTAGCAGTCCTTCACATGATCCTGCTTCTTCGGCTTCTCAACAATACATACCGACTGTTCATTGGCCAAATGCAACTCAAACAGCCTCTGTAGAGTATCCACTTAGCAGACCATTTCTGACTATGCACCAAAACTCTTCCACTGTCATGACCCAAAGGCAGGCCTCTTTCTTAACACCTCAGCAACAGCAACTAGGCTCTATCAGTCATAATCTTCAGCCAGGGCAGCCACAAGTAACTCCATCATCTGGACCTTTCTGGTTTCCTACACGGCCTGGATTTCAATCACCTGGACCTCCTTTTCAGCAATTTGTGCCAGCTGGAGCCACTGATTCTAGCTGGCAAGCTCCCATAGTTGTTGGAGCTTCGACAGGAAGCGAATCTATTTCATCTTATAGCTTTCAAAGTGGTTATTATCCAATGGGATTCCCAGGTAGATTAAAACACCAGAATGGGCACTTATGCTATTATTAGATGTTCATAGATTTACTATGATGGATATCTTTGAATCCATGCTTGTAGTATGTTTACAGGTTCTTGGTATCCTCCATCTTTATGGGGACAGCCACAGCAGGCACAACCTCCATTTTCCCTTCATTATCCAGCTTGCTCTGGGGGATATGGTTACTTTGCTTTACCAACTTTATCAACAGAGAATTTGTCATTTGGACAACCGCATCAGAGAGGAATTTCTCAGCTTCAAGCAAAGCTTTCTCAGAAACACCAGCGGATATGGGAAGCTCAGGTATGCTTCATGAAGATATTTTGTTCTTATTTTTTGTAGGGCATTTTGATTCTGAATATGATCTGTCTTTATTGTCATTATCAAATTTGGATTGATTTTGAGAGAACCTCATTTTGCCTCGTGAGTTTTGGCACCAATCAATTAATTGTTTCATTCTATTACTACATATTCTGTGATTAGGATTTTTCAGGTGCAATTCTCAGGCTTGAATCATCTCTATTTCTGATGGTCTAGATTGCTATATGCATAACTTCCAGTTCATGCTGACCGCAGAATTATTAACGTTGAATAATGCTATTACAAATAACTAATAAAGTCAGTCCGTCGGTATTGGTGATGCAGTCTGCTGAAAATGTGTATCTGCGAACTGCTATTGGCAGAGTGGAAGCGGAATTAGCTACATGTCGAAATAGGCTAGCAAAGCTTGAGGCTGATATCTCATGCCTCAAGGTACAGCGTGATCCTGCTGCTGATGGTTCTGCCGGGGCAGCTGTTGTTGTTCCTGCACAAACGACAAGAAGAGGGAGACCTAAGAGATCCATTGCTTCAGTTGGTTCATTACCTTTTACTGATGACCTACAGCCTAAACCTCGTGGAAGAAAGCCCACCTCATCCAAGGCTGAATCTGAGGCCAAGGGTTTGATCTCTGAAAAGGAAAATGCAAACAAAGAAGAAGGTACATCAAAAGCCTGTCAAACAATGCGTGGCATTGGTCAAATGTCTAAACAAGGAGAAGATGATGGGAAGATCTCAACCAACTGTAACAATGGCTGCACCTCAGATCTCAATGGGAGCAAGCCTAAGCTCTCTCCAGACATCCGAACAATGCCAACTTTTCCAAATAAGGCGCATTATCGTCCCAGGGTCAAAATCACTCCAGTTAGTCTCAATCCTGCCGTGGGAATGAAATGTCAGAATGGGAAAGAAGAAAGCTGGAAACCTGTCTCTTCGATTCCATCTCAGTGCCCCAGGGGACCTGATGCTGTGGGAACAGGTAATGAGAACCATTGTTGGCAATCAAATATTCTAACTGATGATATCAGATCACATTCTTTCTTTGATAGTACCAGTATCATAAAGCAAGAAGGCAAGATGTTTAATGGATGGAGCTTTGTGAACCAAGATGCTTCGGAAGATCAAGATGACATGGTGGGCTCTGGCAAAGATGATGATGATGAGATGGATGATGATGATCTAAGCTCAGCAGCAGATGAAATGAGTCAGGCCAAAACTGAGAGCAGCCTCCCTATGGATCCCTCGGCTGTCCCCTCATCTAATGCTCTACCTCAAGTGAATCGGTGGTGAAGGCATGCTGGTAGTCTACTAGATACTAACATGTTAGATATCAGTTGCACTTAGCTTAGGGAATTGTCTGCTCATCTGGGTTTGCTTCTTGTCCAGTGGGAAAGAAGTTTGACTGGGATTTTGTAAGCTGCAGGCATGTTAGCTGACACTTAACTGAAGGTGAAGAGGGGATATTAGCATGTAAAAACTGGTCGAGATTAATCTAGTTTTCAGATTACTGTTGAAGAAGTCTTCAAGTTTCTCTTTTTTTTTTTTGTTTTGTTAAAGGATATATTCCATTCCTTGGGTAAATAACCTGATGGTTTAATTTATATGTAAGAGCCAAAAGCAAGCAAATCTCCATGCAGATAACTAGCTGCAAGTACCAAAAGTGAGCCCTATTTAGTGGTTAAAGATTCAGGGGTTGGAACTTTTGAGTTGTAAGACTCTAAGTGTGTTTTTGGTTTTGAGTTTGAGGAGGGTAAAGTCCCTTTTACCATAAAAATAGGCTGACCTTTTCACACCGTTAGTTATTTTTAAACCATTTTTTTTAGCAAAGCTTTTCTATTAATTTTTTTTCTCTCACTTTGTGGTAGACAATTTGACATCACTTTTATAATATTAACATATATTTTCTTTTACACACCTTTTGCTTTTTTTCTCCTAGTTGGAAAAATTACTGGGCGGAATTTGGCAGCATTTGAATAGGTATGTACACTTAAAATGGGGCTTCGAAATACTCTTCAAAAAAAAAAAAAAAAAGCTGCGAAATAATTTCATGTAACTCCTTTTAATTTTAATATCAATATTGATAGAAAATCTACTTCATAGTCCATCCTTTGTATTTAGTATTATTTGTTTAACTAAGAAATCAAGTTTCATTAAAATTAAAAATGTTCATAAGCACATTTGCTTGAAAATATACATATTTACGTATAAATTATTAAAAATGCATAAATCTATTAATATATGTATAAGAATGTAATATTACTTCAAAAAATTATTTATCTACATAAAAATTATATTTTAGATAGTTTAGATATTGAAAATATAACTTTAAAATTGATATTTATGCATTAAACTATTTTATTACATTAATTTTACATATTTGTAGATGAGGTTTCTACAAAATAATATTAGACAAATTAAAGGATTTTTTTTGACAAATAATATAAGCGATGTGAGATATAATAGATGAAGTGGATTTTCATTAATCATTAGAAGGGCTATTTGCATTGACTTTTTTTAGCTTTTTTTGTGACTTTATCAGACCGATCAAGATCCTCTTGATCTTGGTCCAATAAGTAAACTTGTGAAGACGAACTCTGAAAACTGGATTGGATGAGTGTTGCTGAATGTATGATTGGAGACCGTTTGGAAGCATCCAAGGAATTAGATATGGATCTGGAGATTAGATGAGGATGTTGTTATAGTGAGAAATTATATCAGAAGGTGAGAAAAGTGAATGAGATTTGGATTAGGAGATAATATGAGTATGTCGATATTAGTGAGAAATTATATCAGAAGGCCAGAAAAGTAGAGTTTATGTATATTAGGAAATAAGATATATTTTTCTGATTGGAAAATAAGATACTATTATATCATAAATGAGAAAAAGCAATCCAAACGAAGTTAACTTCCACCACCTCTCCTCAGGGCAGCTGCGCCACTTGTGCAATAAGTTACCCAAAATCTACGAATATTGGGAACCCCATGAGTGCAACTTGGGCTGGGTTGAGCCTGAACCCAATTTTCAACCGTATTTAAACTTTTTTTCCCAACACGAGCCTAAAGAACCTGAACTCGAGCCCAATTTTCCATTTTGTATTTATTATAAAATATATTATATACATAATATTTAAATAATATTTCTTTATATTTACATATTTATGTTATTTATATTTGAATACATGTTTGACATATTATAATTATATTAAAAATAAAATCTATTACTTTTATTGATATTTACCTTTTATTTCTATCATTTACTTTTACATCCATTAATTTTATTCCTTTATCTTGTTTTTAAAAATATTCTTTGTATTGCTATTTTTTAAAAAAATCTATAGTTTCACTATATATTATTATGTTTACTTATATGAATTGTTATTATTATATATTTATATGAAATTCTAAACTTATTACTCTTAAATAAAATGTAAATTCATTAACATAAATTTCAACCCGAACCTGATTTTCAAAAATAAAGTTGAGTTTAGATTTTATAAATAGGGTTAGGATTAGAGTTAGGATTAATATTTTATAAATACGGTTAGGATTGAAGTAAACCCGAATTTCATGAGCCTGAGTTGCACCCCTAGTCTACCCACATCCGAGCTACCACAACTAGTAATTAAATGTGAGGTAGTGACTTGAATTAACAAGTCGGTCGGTCACTCGGTCATTTGCGCCAGATCCCTTAAGCAACATCATTGCGTTATTTAAATTAGTGGGATGATTCAGTTAGTTTAGGTTATGCAAATGTTTAGCATAGTTCACTTTAAAAAATTCATTTACAATATATATATATATATATTTGTTCATAAACTTGTTTATTTAAGTTTATTTAATATATAAACTAAGTTTTACCATTTTTGGATATGTGTGTATATTTTTTTGAGATTTTCAAAGATATAAATATTTTAAATACATATATACACAAATATTTAAAAATCTCAAAAAATATATACACATATCCAGAAATGGTAAAACTTATTTTATATGTTAAATACATTTAGATAAATAAGTGTATAAAGAAAAATAAAGTGTTATAAATAAGTTTTTTGAGGTAGACTAAACAATGCAATTGCTTAGTGTTTTGCCCGAGTTGACAAGATCATTGCTCTTTAAATTATGTAGTGCTCACGAAGAATAAGAACGCAGTGCATTCGTCTATCCCACATATTATCCCACATATTGTTAATATGCACTATTTGAGCTCTTTTTGTTGTTATAAATGGAAGGCTTGTTTTAGGGTATTGGATGTGAATTTTTCTAAAGCTCTCTTATATGCTTCTTGGTGAGATTTGATTTTTTCGAAAGTTTCTCATGAGAAGTATTGAGTTTAAGGATTTTTTCTTTTGAGAGTTCTCTATTTCCAGTAATATTTTTGATAATGGATTTTCCTCTTTTTCGCTAGTGATTTTTCCCTTCTCATTGAATGATTTTCCATGTAAATCTGTCTACTTTATTTCTCTTTCTCTTGTTTTTCCATACCACTTATTATTGATCCCTAGAATGATCATGTTATATTTTGGTGTAAAATTTTTTAATTAGGAAAAATAATGTGATACGGTAGGAGTAATGATAAAGAGTAAAAGGATAAATTTAAAATAGATAGGTTAGTTGTATGAGTTGTTGTGTATAATTGATTGAAAAGTAGGATAAATATATAAGAAGATGTAAAAAAAATAAAAAATAGAATAATTATGAAGAATAAAAAGTTTTATTAAAATTTTTTTTATTTAGAAATTTCTTTTTTACTCATCCAAAAACTCCCTCAATACTAGAAGGGGTGAAAGCCGCAAATCATGCATCTCAAGTAAAACATGCAAATCATATCAAACTCACATGCATGACATCAAAATGTCTGCTGAACTGCCAAGATCCAACTCAGAATAACTGAAGTCTGAAACGCTCAAAGCATTTAAATTATCAAGTATTAAATCTCATCTTGGCCTGCTACATACACACACAACATTTTATATCCAACAAAAAATGTAAAAAATACCAATCCCTAGCTTGCCTTGACACCGCAAGCGTCACCCACATATTAGACTTGATCAAAAGAAATATTATACCATACAACCTTCATTTGGGGCTATCTTTTAATGATTAAAACAAAATCCAAACGACAATCTAATCTGCTCATTTTATTTAACATATTTATTTTGTTATAGTATCAAAAATCATTTTAACCAAAGTCTCAGATGGCTCATATCTACTTAAAAAATACTTAATCATGTCTAAATTATGAAAAATAATTAAGTTCATTCAAATATGCAATAAAATGTTATAATAATTATAAAATCATTTGTAAAGGAATAGTGTTTTAGCCGGTTTGTATTTTGAATTAACAGCTTTGAAATTAAATAATTACACTATGCTAGTTTTATAAATTTACTTAGAGAGAAACATGCACTCATATGATTTGATTGAACTTTGGTCTCCAAGTTAAATAATTCATGGAGACTACTACACTTCTTTCAGAATTCGAATCCTGGATCACATGCATGCTATATAGGATGTGAATCATTGGGCTATGCTTTGTTTCACCAAGTTAAATAATTAATTTAAAATTTAATTAGTAAATCAGATTCTATTCAATCATCAAAATGGCCCTAAAACGAGGGTCATATAATGAAATCTTTAATGGCGCCGCTGCCACTGAATTATCTCCCCTTGACTAAAGGCCAGTGTTTTTAACAAGTGGTGAACAATTCATAGTATCCGCCTAGAAAGAGCATTGAGAAAATACAGATGTGGATGCTGCTTTCAAACTCTTGCTGTCGTTGAGCTTTGTTTTGGTCTGTTCGGCTTAGTGGCTTGCATTATCTAGTCCACGCAGTGCACTGAACTACTTTTCTATTTTTTTAAATTATTTTTTCTTCAATGTGCGGGCTCAATCAAAAATATTTCACATATGTAATTTTACATTTCTATTTTATTTAATACTTTATTTTGAATTCTAAAACAAATAGTATGAAAAAATTATAAAATTGTATATATAAAAATTACATACTTGGGATCGCATTTTGGTAGAAAAAAGGAAGTGATGCACTGGGTGCACTGGATCGGTCGCGTTTGCATAATTGGCTTTTGTAGGCATTTTTTTCATTGCCCCCAACAAAATCAAAAATCAAAGAAAATAGGGCCTGTTTGGATGATCGGAATCATTACCGCCCAGCTCCATGTTTTCGAAAATATGGCGGTGGAAGGAGGATAGTTTTATGAAATTTTCATGCAATTTTGTTGTAGTTTTGACATGATTTAATTTATATGCGATGCGTTGTGATGAATACGTATTGATTTCATGATTTGGGGCTATGACTTTTCGAATATTAATTTTATGACATGATGATATTTAGCATAGATAAGTGTAATGATGGTATGCTTGCATGAGACATAACATAAGATTATCCTTACGAATGAGATTATTGAGCCAGATTCCTTGAGAACAGAATAATTAAATGTGAGTTCGTTCTTATCAGCGTTATTTTATTTACAAATTGCAAAAAAACATATTTCATTGCAAAAATTGTTGCCATAACATACAATTGCAACAAAAAATGACAATTTAAAATTGTTCATTAGAATCAATGTGCATTTTCGCAACAAAATGAGTCTTCATTGCGATTGCAATAACAAAATGAGGCAAAAAATAAATAATGTATATTAAAATTATTGGAATACTTTGATAAATAATAAAATAAAAATCTTCCCTAAAAACTATAGAATAAAATAAAAATCTTATTTATGCATCATCGCTTTGAGTTCTTTTTAAAAAATTTTTTTTTTCCTGATCGTTAGGTTTAACCGGTTGAAGGAAATGCAAAATATGAAATGATCATACTATGTAAAATTTTAAGTTTTGGATCATCATATTTTGATGTAAATTTAAATTGTAGGACTTCTGTTAAATTATCATTATTTATAAAACATTAAATGATGTTTCTATCCTACTTTCGTAACCGGTTAAACCGGTTGGATGATCGTTACGGCCGCAAGTCATGAAAATGATGCAAAAAAGAGAGATGGTTATAGGCATCCAAGAGACTATGCACTGTGTTCTAACTTTGATTATGCTATCAACTTACTAACATTATCACATAACTAAAAAAAATATAATTATTGCATGTGATTTTATAATATATGATATTATATTTTCCTGAAAGTTGATTATTGAGCACATGAGTTGTTCTTATGTATTCTGTATGATTTAATTGTTCAAACATCACTTTATTCTTTGTTGTGTTAAATATATATGGAAAAGTAAAAATTACAAATGCAGCAAAATAAATAGGGAGGATTGAAGACTCGAGTTAAATCTTATTACACATT
This sequence comes from Annona cherimola, assembly GCA_030490835.1. Taxonomy (NCBI): domain Eukaryota; kingdom Viridiplantae; phylum Streptophyta; class Magnoliopsida; order Magnoliales; family Annonaceae; genus Annona; species Annona cherimola. The sequence goes on from CM059977.1 coordinate 27,988,653, forward strand.
TTAGGTCAGTTAACAACGTTGATTTTTCTAATTTAATGTGTTAATATTTGTACTTAGTTATTGGATTTATAAAATTTTCTATTAATTTTTTCTGTATGCTTTGTTGTGATAATTAGTCTAACATATAAACTCAGAAGTTATGAATATATAAATTTATTAATATATAATTATTAAAAATAATTAAATATTTATGACATTATAAATATATAATGTTGTCGCCATTTAAACCAGTTTGCTTAATTGGTCAAATCATTTGAACTAGATTGGTTTGTTCGCTAGTTCAATCCCTCATTTGATTTTGACAATACTAGTCTTCTTGCAAACTATGGTTGTTATTACCAACCACAAATTGCAATGAAGCATTTTTCATTCTAATTAACCTACTTTATTATGACGAAATGGACCTTCCTTCCTATTGGCATATCATAGACTGTGACAAATTTTTTTTCAGTCCAATAAATGTGCATTATTCCAACAAAATAAAGCTTCATCTCTGTTAGTGTAATGAAAATTGCAATGAAACATATTTTCATTCCAATTGAGGTTGTTTATTGCAAAGAAATGAGATTTTGTTGCTATTTGTGTGGTACAAGTTTCAGCTAGATAGATGACTCGGTGCTTGCATAAGTATTGATTCATACTTGATTAACAACCATAGTTTTTATGAATGAATTATATTTCACATTTACATATATGTCAGTCAAATAAAATTCAAGCATTGCCGAAGCGCTAGTGATGCAGATGGCAATGCAGATGGCATGGGACGGCATCCCGTTTCCGACAATTCGGGTTTTAATCTCAGTCGTTTTCAAGTGGAGTTGTATCCACATGTTTATGGGCAGAGCTGTGTGTTCGTGTTCTTTACGTGAGAATTGTATCTCTCCTGCCCATAGGTTTTAATATATAAATTTAATATGCTACATGCGGTAATATATATATATAGAGAGAGATTCTGGTGCAGCATCGCTGAAATGGGCCCCACATGATCATGAAATCATGATGTACTCCATCCATTGTATTTAGAATAATGTATTATATTAACGTACCAATTTTCATCCCAATCAGATACTTTAAAGTTGTTATTTACATCAAACTATTTTATTACGTTGGATTTGTACCATTTTCAGATGGGGCCCATGTACATATCTGATTGGGATGAAAATTGGTATGGTAATAGAATATATTATTCTAAATACAATGGGTGGAGTAGATCATGATTTCATGATCATGTGGGGCCCATTTCAGCGATGCTGCACCAGAATCTGTCTCATATATATATATAAAACTTGAATTTTAAAAAAAATTGAATTTTAAAAAAAAAATTCGAGAATTAAGGAATTCAGCCTCATTGGCATATCATGTCCTTGTCTTTCTGCTTGTGCATGAAGCTTCACACGATGCCTGAGAATTTTGTGTTTTCCTACTATTATTTTAGGGTCGGGTGTAAGTGCAAACGTTTGCACTTTTGCATAAAATGCAAATAGGGGTAAAAAGGTAATTTCATAGCATGAGAGTAGAATTGTGGGTAAAGTGTGAGTATGGGTAGGTGAAATAAATTATAGTACTTTGAGGTACATGTATTTTTATGGTTATTCATATGATTTTAATAAATTACTATAGATGATGAGTGATCCATAACGTTAAATTGAATTATATTCATTCCAAATTATAATCTGTAATATAGGACCGAAATTATAAAATTAAGAATAGTTTTATTTAAATAAATAAATTTGAACGACTGATATAATTTAGCTTGTTTGACCGCTGTTACAGATTTTACAGATTTTACGGATTTTACCGTTTTTATGAAATTCATGGGAATGATGTGTTCCACTGATAATCTTGTATTCATTTTTCCAAAGAAATAAATTTTACAAGTTATTCGAGTATCACGGATACAGCGCATATGCAATTGATAAATTTTATACATTTTACGAGTTTTATAGATTATATGATTTTGATACGTATTCGTTTGATAAGATAAGCCAGTTATACAGTTTTAACAGTTAAAATAGGAGTGATGACATTTCATGTTCATCAATTAGATAGACAATACAGATTTTACAAGAATTATGCAAAATCGTAAATTAATATATACATGATTTATGAATTTTATAGAGTAATCAATTTGTAATGTACTGATATGATGGATTTGATGAATTCTATAGATTGTTCATAAAATTTATATGAAATATATTATCCGTAAATGTAATACGAAAGATACTAATAATATTAAATAATAAAACATAGATTCTTATTAAATTTTTAAATAAATCCAATAATTGAATCCTTCACTTAATTAATATATTTAATAAATCAATAATAATTATTTACACTTTTATTTACTGGAAAGGTAGAAATTTGTATATGTTATAAATTTTTATAATAGGCACGTATATTAATTATAGTTAGCATAAAACCCGTCCCCATGCTCGTTATGCACCTATTTTTTTAACACCATATTGTGACTAAAAATGAACAAATACTATAATACTTGTGTGATTATTTATAAGTATCATTGATTTTTATTATTTCTCATAGGAGGAATTTAATTTGTAATAGGTGGTCTTAAAAAGTAAATAAATTACCGTTGTTACCTTTTTTGTGTCTCCTATGATTTACAATAATTTGTCATCTCGTACTATTAAACTTAAAATAAAATGACACAAATTTTAAACAATTTACTTTGGTTGACTAGAAAAATTGAAAATTTGGAGACCACCCGTTATTTACTTTTTCATTCGTTTACGATTTACTTTTATTAACAATGATTTACTTTGATTTATTTACTTTTTTGTTTAAATCATATAAAATGTACAACGGCATAAAAGTGAATAAATGAACATAAATCAAAAAATAAATTAACGGCACGAATTTACAACGGAATAAAAGTAAATAAAGGAAATAAATCAAAAAATAAATTAACGGCATAAATTTTATTTGTCACCTCGTACCATTACCTCAAAAAGTAAAGAATTTTTATAAAAGTTAGATGAGAATTTTATGTAATGTTGAATTTAAATTATTTATCACAAAAATAGTTATAATTTGCGATGATAAATTTATTGTAATAATTCAGAAAATTTTTATAGCATCATTCTCCACATAATTAGTTTGAGATTTATATATTTAAATACATTAAATAAATATTCTTAATGTATTTAATGTAAAATTTATGGTTTTAATTTTGCTATAGAAATGTTCTTCTTCAAATTAATTTAATATTTAGACTTAGAAATTTTGTAGAATAATTTTTCATCTAAAAATTTTAAAATTTAAATTCTAAATATACTATACAAGCGTTCTCCATATAATGATTTTAAAAATCATATCTTCAAATGAATGGTGTGAACTTTTCTATGTACTTATTTCAAATATTAAGTTTTTAAATTTCTTTTATAGTTGTGCTTCATTGTCCACAAGTTTGTTCTTTACATTTTCGCTATCAAGTTTGTAATTTAGGTCATGCTTGACAAGAAGATATATCTTCCTGTTTATTCTCTTTACTGTTGCTCTTGCATTTCTCTTTGCTACTGCTCTTGCATTTCTAAATGATGACTGTCTTTACAACAAAATTCAGATACGGCATATGTTGTTTGACTGTATAGCTCTAATGTTTATAAATGTCTGTAGCAAATAAGATAAGCCAAGCAATTCTATTAGAAAGGACTTTGATTTAGAAACACGGCAACAAAACTGGAGAAAAAGAAGATATAAGAGTTTTCATTAAGAAGAAAAGACTCTATGTAACATTCAAAATCTATCAAGCGTTTATCTTAATCATCTGAATTTATTTGTTGCAATTTACTATCGCCCAGCAAATTTCTATTTTTATAATCATGTTATTATCAAGTTGTAAAATATTTACTTTATTGTATTTATTAAATCTGTTCATGTTGTTTAGTTGCTAAAGTTGCAGAAAGACAAAATCATTTATAAATAAAGATTAGTAAATTTGCATCCTAGGCTTACTTTGCTAGTAACACATGGCAGCTATATGCCCCCTCCCTACCCTGCTTACTGCAATTGTACGTGAAGAACAGAAACATTTATTGTCAACCAGAGGAAGTGAACACAAATTGCTGACTGAATCTCAATGCTGATACAAAACAGCCACTATATCCAAAATAATAATAAAGATAAATGATTAAGTAGGTTAACTTCTGTTTTCTCATAAAAATTTACAGAGTAAGGAGGAAGGCATCCAATTGAAAAAAGGGAAAATATATCTCTTCACTAGCAAAAACAGAATTTTCTTTCCAATCAAATCATTCTATCAACATTTGCCTAAAACAGAGATCGATGTTATACATATAACCAAACAATAATTACATCCTCTTGTTGTTTCTCTGTCCCCACCACTTTTTCTGTGCTTTCTCAGCGCTCCCATCCTCACTTCCAAGTTTCTGTAGAATCACCTTCGTCTCTCGTAAGCGCAGATTGTAATCCTTCTTCCATGCCTCAAACAATTGCTTCAATCTCCTCAATTCTTGATCAGGATTCAAGCTTGCCTCTGCTTGCCCTGATTTCACCTCTACCAAGAACTTGGTATCATCACTAAAAACCTGTGTCCTTTGCTCAAACTCTTGTGCCAAACGGCTAATGACACAAAGACCTGCACTCGTTTCCATTTCAATTGCTCGTGATCCCATTCTCACCCCATTAGTGTCATGGCTGTTGACTCGTGTATGGTTGCTGCTAACATCCCAGCTCTGATCTTTGTCATGGACTGACGCATCGGACTTCCTTTCTACATCATCCAATGCAAGGCTCTTCTTTGCGATTGAAAGACTAGATTGCAGAGAACTCATCTGCAGATTACCTTCTTGCTCTCAATTGTCTCTGTTGAAGTTAGCAAAGATAAATCTCCAGAGCACCTCCTAACAAGCCAGCCATGAATAACTATAACGGATATAGAGCATCAGTTACTTCTATGACAATAATCAGTTTAAAACTATTTCTAGAATACATCAATCTGTGCATGTATCCTACCAGGGGAAAATTCCAAGCCAATGTAGATGGCATCGCAACATTTTTAACCTTAAATCTTACCAAATTGTATCACTATGGAGGCCCCACAAGCATTTACAACATTTCTTGAACCAAGCAAATACATCAGAATTTCAATAACCATCATCCATATATCCATATCAGACCATTTATATAGAAAAGTTGTTGTACTGGTATAGCTATTCATAACAAGACTCGCACATCTAAGCCAATCTTGAGACAAACCTTGTACCTCTCCACCTAGACACAAGAAAATAGGTCCTTCATTTGATTGTGGATCACAAATCAACGAATTTTAATCTTTCTTCTGCTTGCTTTTTGTGCCCTGAAGGTGTCTGTCCTTCTGTATCGCAGCTTGGCTGATCAATGAGCTGGATCACATGCCATGCAAAATTTTGTCACTAAAGAGCCATCATGTGTTAACAACAACAACAACAACAACAGAAAAAAAGAAAAGAAAAAAAGTTAAATACTGACACAAAAGTGAGATGGGAATAGTATTGATCAGTGGAATAGATAATTAAAAGGTCGTATGTAAGATGTTGACAAGAAAAGAACTGCCTTACCTTCTCAGCCGAAGGCCTTGCATCTGGATCCTTCTGTAAGCAGGCATCTATGAAGGAGTAGAATTCAGGGGAAAATAAATTCTTTGGAGGTGAAGGAGATGGATCATACAAATTCTGTTGATTAACAAAGATTTCATTGCAACTTGGAGTAATGTGATGCACAAGGGGATAGAATGGGATTAGAAAAAAGAAAAAAGAAAAAAAAGTTCTGACTAGAACGGCGAGGAAGATGATAACAATTACACAACATGCATGACAAATATAAATAACAGCAATATTCGACCAAACCAAAATCAGCAGCCAAGAGGTCAATTGAAATTAAAATAATAACAAAGTTTCACCCTTGTTGTCCTGCAGTATCCCTCATCGGACCAGCACTGCTCGTCCATCTCTTTATCCTTAGGCCAATTCGGGTTGAATGCGACAGCAGCACCAGATGACACAACAACAGCTCGTTTTACTCCTGCTTCTGAACAAGCCTTGAGAACATTGAGTGTACCTACGACAGCCGGCTCAATTAAATCCACCTGCAACACAGAGATCAATTATCACTAGAACAACCCTCCAAAAGACCCGTCCTCTTTGAAAACCATCTTGTGGAAAATGCATTCAGACTACAGAAGCAATCAAATCATATACTGCTATGACTGAATGAATGAAAGCGAGCAGGCCAGACCTTGTTAGATGAAACGTTCTAGACTTTTGAAGAATATTCGTACACAATGCAAAATATACATGTACCACGAATTAAGAAATAAGAATAACAGGAAATTTCCAATGTAAGACAATATTTATGTTAAAACCGTGACCAACTTTGCAAGTTGATCTATTGAACTCACATTTAGTTTTGAATTATGATATTATCAATCGGAGAGCCTAATCAATCCCTCATTACAACTTCACCCTCGCCTGTTGAATTTCATCATTCAATTCAATTGACATGCTGCCAATGTAACTTAGTTGATATACTTGACTTTCAACCAGCACCTATAAGATATTATGGCCTATATTGGACTCTGCAACTATTTAAAAGCTAGGACAATAAGTCTTAGATGATATTATAATCTTTAAATGGCGTATCCCCAAAATATAGAATCACTTATTATTCTTATTATTAATATTTTTTGAAAAAAATATTAAGGATGTAGGGGCTGCTAGGCCAGTGGCCTGTGTCAATGAACAGGGTTCTTACGTTCATGGACTTTGTGAACAAGATATGCTTCAAAGGCCACTGCCTCAGGAACGTATTAATTATCTCAAGATCACATCATTGAATGATGGGAGTACTGACCTCCGGATTGGGAACATTGCTTGGAGGACAAGGACTTGCAACATGCAAGACTCCACTGCATCCTGTTATAGCTGCAGACAATGAGCTGTAATCCAACAAGCTTGCTTTGAAGAGTTGCAAGTTCTCTAATGCATTGTCCAATTTCTTCAAATGGGCATTCTTTTCATCAGCTGCAAGAGATTTTTAACAGAGAGGAGGTAAGTTGGATGAAGGGAAATGGTGAAGGAAAAAAATAAAGGTGCTATGAACATTCATCTAAAAAGAAAAGTTTGCTATGGCTTAAATTTCAAAAATGTTTCCGCAGACAACATAAAATCAACGTCTTTGCAAACAATAAAGACATACACTTTTTGTCTCTCATGCGGAAAATATCCATGGGGCTACACATGATGATGGAATTGTCTAAGAAAACTATTCTCTGCTCCCTCATTACTAATCCAGCTAATCATCCACGCAAAAATACCATGACTAGGTTGTTCCTTGCCTACCAAATATCTTAGCCCCACAATGAGTGGCCTTACATCTAGCTAGTTTTTCAACTTCTAACAAGTAAAGATTTCCCTTCATTATTCAGCACCAGACCCAGATGCATATCTCTGTTTTCCACCTAAAGTAATCCAAAGGAAGGATCCTTCATAAGCTCTAAATTACTGACCAAAAAACGAAAAAATGGTAGATTTGAGCGAAATTTTCTTTCCTTTTTTTGTTATTTTATTTTATTTATTCATTTTTAAAGAGCACGAGAAGAATTTTATTGATGAACAGAAGATAAACAAAGACCTTACAAGGAAGACAGGCAAAGTAAGAAGTCAATAACTAACAAGCGTACTTAGGATTCCATATGAAACAAGCAAAACCTACCTGACCAAAGATCAAAACAAGCAAACCTCAAAATCACAGACAAAACAGAAACCAGAAAACTAGTTGCAAAAGAAATCCCAGGTTTCAATGCCGATAGAAGCTAAGTTAGATGGCTGATCCCTGCACTGCCCTTACCTACTTCATATCATCACACTTTAGTTTCTCTACCCGCTAATGCACAACATAAAAGACAAAGAAACGCACCAAGAAATTTCATAAGATCACATTACTAATGATTAATCAGTTGTGGCATTCACATTACCAAAATCAGCAGCCAAGAGGTCAATTGAAATTAAAATGATAACAAAGTTTCACCCTTGTTGTCCTGCAGTATCCCTCATCGGACCAGCACTGCTCGTCCATCTCTTTATCCTTAGGCCAATTCGGGGTGAATGCGACAGCAGCACCAGATGACATAACAATAGCTCGTTTTACTCCTCCTTTTGAACAAGCCTTGGAACATTGAGTGTACCTGCAACAGCCAGCTCAATTAAATCCACTTGCAACACAGAGATCAATTATTACTAGAACAACCCTCCAGAAGACTCGTCCTCTTTGAAAACCATCTTGTGGAAAATGCATTCAGACTACAGAAGCAATCAAATCATATACTGCTATGCATGGATGAATGAATAAATGAAAGCGAGCAGGCCAGACCTTGCTAGATGAAACGTTCTAGACTTTTGAAGAATATTCGTATACAATGCAAAACATACATGCAACATGAATTAAGAAATAAGAATAACAGGAAATTTCCAATGCAAGACAATATTTATGTTGAAACCTAATCCTCTTCTTCTCATCATATTTTGTGCATACAGCAGAGAAATGAAGTTTACCTAGATTAGGCATCAGAGGTGCTACTGGAGAGCTTTCAAGAACACCATTAATTAATGCAGGTTCATCCTCCACTGATTCAAATTCATCCATATAACGAAAAACATCATTTAAGACAAAGTAACCTACTTCCTATGGAGCAAGGAAGAATGTCTGAGTAAACTTCCTTTTCACATTATCTTTTTCTGTATCTTGATTTCTGCATAGGCCAAAATTTAATTTTATATAATGAAAAGGTAGATTGTGAACAAAATCTTGTGTTTATGTCAGCTATCATAACAATCATAACAGGAGTAGAAGTAGATGTTATTACACTTGAGCACCTTTCATGGTTGATGCCTTTGTCACTGAATGAGTTTTCCCATTTGCAATCTGGGTGAGTAAAGTAAGTTAGATAGCAGCTGAAGATTATGATAGGGTTTCAAGAGAAATATTACATGTAAATAAACCATAGCACTTAAGTGATTTGGAAATTACACCTGAAACTTTCGCAAATGGGTTGTGATTTCTGCTATTTGTGCATCAATATCGCGCACCTATTAACACATATTAAAGTGGTTGCCTCAGTCATAAGGCATTTTAAAGTATGCAAAAAACTCATCAATGAATATTTTCTACTTAAAACTTTTCAACTAAAGCAGACATGGAATGGTATAAATGAAAGAAGGGAAATATGTATTACCTTTAAGGATGTTGGAAAATTAAATTCTGCACTACCAATCATAAATACTACGAATCTAATCGATAACAATGAAAGGATGAAGGAAAATATGCTATCCTTTTTAAGATGTTGGAGATTCGGATATGTAATGTTGGCAATAATCATTACAAAATCAAGCAATATCCATAGTTTACTTCATGTTTCATTAAAATATTGGTAGTTCTTGAAAATCATTTATCTCAAGGTATAATGTCAAAATTTTAAATAGATGGATATAAGAGTAACCTGCTTGAAGAAAGCATCCATATTTGTAGCTGATGAATCATCATCTACTTCGATAACTTGCTGTCTTGGTTGATGCCGGCCCATTTCAAAAGAATGTCATTGACAAAAATTGCAGATTCTATCTTAGGATGGGCAAAGGCAAAGATGATGCATAAGAAATTTTAATAAGATGATAAAATGAGGTTGATAGCAGTCATCTGAATTGCTCAAAATCTTTAGAACCATAGATTTTTGCATAAGGTTTCATACTCGAAATTCCTGATGTGAAATCATTCCATTATGCTGCTTGCCTCTGGGTGAATCCATGAGGCTAGATCCTCAGACGTATAAAAACAACATACAATTCTCGAAACAAGAAAGACATACCTCAAGGAGAGATTCAATTTCCCAAAAAGATAATTCCACAGAAATTACATATTTCTTCAGTAGATTAGCACACCACAGAACTAGAACATTCTTTCATTTTTTACCGATGATTACAATTGCTTCTAGAAGCAGAATTTTCTCACATGCGAGATTGATTGTCAACTAAGTGCTTTTCTATCATGTTATTTTTTTTTAAAGCTAACATACATTTGAAATGAGTTTTCTATTTGGCTGAAACATGATAAATTGATAATGTGCTTCTTCATCCTTAATTGTCACCTAAAAAACATGTTGTTCTTCTTCATCCTGCTCCTTGCCTTTATATCCTGCTCCCTGCCTTTGTGAATGAAATGATCCAACCATCTCCTGTCATTCAAGCAAAATCAACAAAACATAGAATAACCAATTCAATACCAAGATATAAGTTAAAAACTACCATCTCACTGACTTGTGACAATTAATACAACTGCTAAAACATGAAGTGCCTGATGAATTATCAGTCAATCAGGCTTTGTGGCCGCTATTTTGACAAATTAACCAAAATTTGCATATTGATAGCCCATGAGGCAACTAGAGATCATCTGTTGGCACGACTTCCAAATCCAAGTAATAGAAAAAAATAAAAAATGAAATTGAACCTACTGAAACCAAGCTAGAAAAAAATGAGCTTAAAAGTATGGAGAAATTTAAGCTTGGTTGACAAGGAACCAAACGAGAGAGAGAGAGAGAGACCAAAATTCAGAACATTCATTGCAGATCCATAAACAGTTTGACAATCGATTTCTAACTCAAAATCTCTTAACCATCTTGTCACCTACTAATGAAAGCTACTTGCATAATCACAGAAACAACTCCACTTACCTTGTGCCTCTTTCGATTTTTTGAATGCTTTTAATTTCAGTCATCAGCTTTCTATGAAGATGTCAATTCTAATTTGAAGAAACAGGGCACACGAAGAGAAGATTGGGGTTTCCATGTTCAACAAAACAAAATAACGCCATGAGAAAACAATAGAGAAAGAGATGCATACATAAATATATGGAGAGAGAGAGAGAGAAGGTATATTCTTAGTACCTCAACTTCAATGGCATTATGCGCAGGACTAGAACTTACAATTTCAAGCTCACTGTTATCCTATTCATTTTTAGTTGCTGAAGAAAGACCAACTTTCTCAGGATTGTTTGTAGGGATATCAGAATCGTCTCTCCTTGTCTGCTCTGGCTTCTGTTTCACTTCTCTCACCAATATCAAAGAACGCACAACTGCATTTGATGCTTCTGCAACCACTCTCAAAAATCTACCTCCATTTCTCATTGCTTCAGGCTCCAACATCCGTAACCTTTCCAAGAATTCCTTTGGCAAGTCCTGAAGAACTTCATTATAGAGCAATTTTACGATTTGGGAAAGATCCCATCCGGAGTTAAGGTGTACCAAACTAATTGCCACAACTAATCTAGACAGGAATAAAGGGTAGAAAAATGTTGTGGCTACCGAAGGCATTGTCTCTGCCCACTCCTTTGTAATCTCTTTCTTAATTAGAAGCTCCAAAGCAGTTTTTGACAGGAATTGGAATACTTCAGTCACAATCATCACCAACCAAAATCACGTGCTTTGCCCCAAATCCCGAAATTTCACCAGAACTTGTACCTTTAAAAATTGTTGCAATCGCATTCTCATTATTCCTTATGTCAATGGTCACCGGTGCCTCTCCATGTATCAGACTACTTTCTCGTCTCAGCTTGTCTACAGACAACGGAAAGAAATGAATGAGAAAATCCATAATGCTCTGGGCCAACTTTAGAATGCCATCATGACTTCGGAAATTCTAACTCAGATGAAGTATTTCTGAGGGGCGCACATGCTTCTTATTCATTCCCATTGATTCAGAAAGGAATTCCCTGAAAAAGAGGTATCTTATATCCTCAAATCGGAAATCAATGCCTCTTGAAATTGTTTGAGCTGTCTCCAACAAAAGCAAAACCTTCCTGAAAATTGTTGCATACATGTCTGAAAAGTGCAATCTGCAGCATTGTGAGGTCTCGCACCTCATCGACGTATATAAAATCCGCTTTTTTCCTGGAAACCCTTCGACGGAGAGTTGCTGATGAAGATCATTCACCATATCGCGTGCAATGAGACGCGGAAGGGAGCAGCAACAGCAGGGGAGAAGGAGATGACTGCTACCTGGACTGCGGCCAGATCTCAGGCACGGCAGACGATCACTGGCAATGAGACGCGGGAGGGAGCAGCAGCAGCGGCAGCAGGTAACAGGAGGGACGAGGCAGGGAGGAGGGAGAGGAGAGACAGAGAGGAAAGGGAGGGAGTAGCGGCAGCAGAGAGCTGGAGGGATGAGGCAGGAAGGAGGGAGAGAAGAGAGACGGAGAGGAAAGGGAGAAATGGGACTAAAGCCAACATCTACACGCGTGTACATGTTAGTCCATTCCATTTTTACCCTTCCAAATCTCAGCCGCAAGTTTTATATGGACGGCAGATTAGGCATTTTCACGTTCATTTTAATTGTAAACGTTTTCACTGAAACCGGACTCATTATTTTATGCAGTCATGGGCATGTGAGGTAATCCCGCTTCCACATATTTTTTTCTGTTTATGTTACGCGTCCACATTTTTGGCCTAAGATAAATATTAGGGTGAGTGTTAGCGTGGATATAAAATTCCCACTTTCTTATCTAATTTGTAAAGATCCTCTGTTTGGCTGAACATCCTGGAATAGAATTGGCTCATTTCAATATGCTAAAATCAATGTATGATTTATAGATCAATTTTAAAATTGTTAATTCAAAATCTAGACGTTTTGCCCTGATCACCTAAGTCTGATAAAAAGATTTTTTGTATCATGAAAAAATAATAATGAATAAAATAAGTAGAATAGATTTACACCAAAGGGGCCCAAAAAGGGTGACGACATTCCCTAGTGAATATTAAGAGCGCTTTCCAAACCATTTAAGATTCTTAGATTAAATCTGTATCTGGAATATGAATGTAACGATGTGTATAGGAATAAGTAAAGTTGTATTAAAAATCGAAAATGCTGTTTTAAAAATTGGAAAACTATCTTAGAATGGTAATACATATTCAGTTCAAGAATTTTTTGTGACTTGGAACACACCCTTAGTATTTGTGTTTGCATTGAACCACTTCCAATGGTAAGGAAATCTACTTTCCAGTTTTTTTTTTTAAAAAAAATTAATTCAATGGAAAAATGCTCCCATACAACCAATTGTAATGTACAATTAGTTGCAGTATTCAATTTTGATTTTCAAATGTTTTTATTTTTATATTCAAGTCATCCATCATATTTAACTCAGTTTATATTTGCATGACACAAAAAATCATTTTATTTGGATTTATAATAATCATAACGAGTATAGTTGCATAAAGTTATAAAGACTTACATTTTTAAGATTATTGTATATAAAAATTTTCAATTCACTTGATTTTTGATATATACACTAAATAAATATTTTGTTACATAATGCATGAATGGGATGTTGAAAAAAAAAATTAAACTTTTAATTAATTGTTCATTATAACCGACTGCATACGAGCATTTCTCAAATTTAAGAGTGTACATATTTTAATAATCAAAGCGTGCTGGGCCGGGGAGCACGCCTCCGGGAATTTAACCTACGGTTTTGGGTAATTAACCGGGAATCCGTCCTCCTTGAAATGGATTGATTTCGGCTTGGTTCGCAAGCTCTACCCAATGCAAGTTACATAGTTAAAAAACCATATGCTTTGCCAACTGGGTCTTACCTTACCCCGTCGGTTTTCACAGGAATCTGTTGGGTGAGGTAGGTATGAGTGCGAACGTTTGCACTTTTGCATAAAATGCAAATGAGGGTAATATGGTAATTTCGTACAATGAGAGTAGCATTGTGGGTAAAGTGTGAGTATGAGTAAGTAAGATTAATTATAGTATTTTGGGTGCATGTATTTCTATGGTTAATCATATGGTTTTAATAAAGTACTATAGATGATGAGTGATCCATGACGTTAAATTAAATAATATTCATTTTAAATTATAATCGGTAATGTACGCTTAAAATTTGCAAATTCAGAATAGATTTATTTAAAAAAATAAATTTGAACGAATGATATAATTTAGCATGTTTGATCGATTTTATAGATTTTACAGATTTTACAGATTTTATAGTTTTTATGCAATTCATGGGGATGATGTGTTATACTGGTAATCTTTATTGATTTTTCCCATGAAATAAATTTTACAGGTTATTCTAGTATCACATAAATAGCGCATATGCAATTGATAAATTTTATATATTTTACGAGTTGTATAGAATATATGATTTTGCTACGTACTCGTCTGATAACATAAACCAGTTATACAGTTTTAACACTTGAAATAGGATTGATGACATTTCATTTTCACAAATTAGATAGGCAATATAAATTTTACAATAATAATGCAAAATCATGAACTAATATATACATGATTTATGATTTTTATAGAGTTATCAATTTGTAATGAACTGGTTTGATAGATTTTATAGATTATTCATAAAATTTATATCAAATATATTATCTGTAAACATAATATGAAAGATACTAATAATATTAAATAATAAAATATAACTTCGTATTAAATTTTAAATAAATCCAATAATTGGATCCTTTACCTAATTAATATATTTAATAAATCAATAATAATTATTTACACTTTTGGTAAATAATAATTAATAAAATACAGTAGTATTTTATTATTCTTTGAGTTTTTCCATAATGAATTCAAGGCCTCATAATTTTAAGTAAAATATTTTTTGCACTTTTATGAAATAAGCTTTACACATTATAATTTTGCAGATTAAACTCCTATCGTTTATTTTTAATAATAACAAACCTTATTTTACAAATAATTTTGATATTAGTTTTCATAAAATAATTTAATAATGATAATTCGTTTTAAATTTAAATTTCACGAAAAATTATGGTAAGTTAACTAATGTTATCATAATATCATAATATCCAAATAAGAGTTAATTAACAGGTAATTTCCATCCCACCGGTAATTTTCTTTGTTGATTTCAAAATTATTAAAAAATATAATTATATTTTTATAGGGAAAATTTTAAGCACCAAATAACTTAATTACATAAATTTTATTCGACAATCCAGATGTTTGGCCCGAAAATAACTATAATTGAGAAGAAAATAATATAGTATCCACACGTGAATATTATTTTTTAGGTACTTTGGATTCTGTCAGGAAAGTAATTTTTTATTTTTTAATAAGGGTAGTATTTAAACTATTAAGCACCAAATAAATCACTTGCACAGATTTTGTTTTGCACCTCAAGTCGTTGACCTGGAACTAATTTTAATCCCGAAGAAAATAGTGCAGTGTTTATGTGAGAACATTATTTAACAAGTGACTTTAATTATTTGTCACAGAAATAATTTTATTTTCGATAGTAGTGTTATCGAAATTATAAAGTATCAAATAAGTTACTTGCACATATTTTATTCCATATCTAAATCATTTCTCCAAAAATAAATATAATCAAATTTGTATAATAATAATAATAATGCAAGAAGATTAATTTATGGATAATTATATTAATTTATCCCGCACGCGAGAATATTAATTAATGGATAACCACGAATGTACTAAAATCATTAAGCACTCAATATCATAATTGCACAACTTTTATTTAGCCTCCCCTTGATTCGAAAAAAATAAAAAACGTCTAAAACAATTTGCATCTCATATGTACATGAGCTTAACAGGCATGAATTAACAAATGATTGACACTAGAACAAGCGTCTGTTGGGTCATTAAAAATAAAACAAAATTGCAAAATCAATCAACATCATATGTGGGCTGCATGTGCACAGATTGTTGTACATCGCCGCTACACCATACCAAATGCCTTCTTCCCCAGTTAAACAAGCATGCTTGCTAGTGAGAAGCTCATCCGATCTTCCTCGCCAAAGCAGCCTCCACCATGCGAGACACTCATCCTTGACAATGGCAAGAGAAAACCACAATCACCGTATAAAGTCCGGCGGACTTGCTGCCCATCGTCGTGCTCACCAAATCCCGCTGCCATCTCTGTTGAAACAAACTCACTCAGATGAAACAAACTCAAACGAGCAATGTGCTGAAAAACCAAATACAAGAAAAAAAACAAAACTAGGGACGACAACATGCAGAAGATGAAGATCAGATCATAGATCATAGATCTGAAATTTATCTACAAAGATTTTTCAATAGACTAAAATTTATCGGCAGCAGCTCTCTTTCCACCACCCCTGCTCCGACTGCATCTCAACTCCACCTGCATAGCATCGTTGTTGGCAGGAACAATCCAACCAGTAGTCATTAAAATCTCCACCGTCTTCCCCAAATTGTCCATCAATGTCTGCCTTTTCCTTCAGCAAAATCCGGCAGCAACGACATGATCAGCCATGGCCTACCGAGCACTCCATCACCAAAGCATCAATATTCTGCCAAGACTGGCTCCATAATCTCTGTTAAACCCACCGCACATTCTCTTAAGTAATTTTTGGAACAACACCTTTTTGCCAAAATTACAATAATCTGATGGCAGCCAAGAAACATGGATCGATTGGCCAAGAAATCTAGCAGATTTTTGCCAGCTTCAACAAATTAGACTCCTTCTGCTTACCACCTTTATCAACTGCGATCGGCAACTACAATCCATCCCTAATCCAAGCTGCACATGAGCATGAATCAAGCAACGGAACCATCCAACCGAATAAGAAAAATTTGTGGATTTATAGCCACCGATTAAAGAAATCCTACATCTGCCATTTTTCCAACCTATCCAAGCTTGCCCCACATCGCACCTGCATCCAGCCATGGCTTCACCGCTAGTATCTTGCAAATAAAATCAGCAGTCACCGATCCAGCTGCGTCTTCCGATCGAATAGCTAATAGATGAACGGTAGATGCACAATGTCACACTAAATTTTCAAATCGTGGCTGTTTATATGTGGAATAAAATAAATGAAAAAATCCACCGCTTTCTAGCTCACCTTAGTCGACGGCGAGATCCGGTGTGTCTTCCAGGCTCTCCTCTTTCTCCCGTAACAGAGCCACAGTGACCAGCGTTTATAGCCGTAGGCGACAATGATGGCGGAAGCGTGGAGTGGATACGCAGCTCCTCCTCTCCGCTTCTGCTCTTCCCGGCTTCTCCTCTTCCGTCTTTCTCTTCTCAGTTGCTCTCTCCTCTTCTCAGTCAGTCTCTCCCGTCTGAAGTCTAAACAAGCAGCTTCCTCAGGAAGCTAATGGGCAACATACATGCAGCGAGTATGCAATATGCATGTGATTGTGGTAGCATACTTTTCAATTTTGCCCCATCGAATCTAAGAGTCCGGTTTCAGTGAAAACGTTTGCAATTGGGTTGAACGTGAAAATGCCTAATCTGCCGTCCATTTAAAACTTGCGGTTGAGATTTACAAGGGCAAAATTGGAATAGATTTTTTATTACACGCGTGTAGAGAGAGAGAGAGACTGAAGCCTCCCGTTTTTCCCTCCAAATCAACACCGCCCAACCCGTTCCCGATTACTCTCAATCCACCTCCTTTCTCCTCTCCCTCGGCAAAGCCCTATCCTTAGAATCAGAAACCCTAGAGTTCGTCGCCGGCAAGCCCCTCGTCCTCCTTAATTGGCCCGGCAAAGACCCCTCCCTCCCCTCCATCCTCCTCAACTCTCACACCGACGTCATCCCCGCCGAGCCCGCCAAGTGGACCCACCCTCCCTTCTCCGGTCACCTCGATGGCGACGGCCGAATCCACGCCCGCGACTCGCAGGACATGAAGTGTGTCGGTATGCAGTATCTGGAAGCCGTTCGCCGCCTGAAGAGCTCCGGCTTCCAGCCGATCAGGACGGTGTATTTGTCGTTCGTGCCAGACGAGGAGATCGGCGGGCATGACGGAGTGGGGCTGTTTGTGGAGTCGGAGCGGTTCAAGGAGATGAATGTTGGGATTGTTCTGGATGAAGGGCTTGCATCGACGAATGAGAAATATCGGGTATTCTATGGCGAGAGAAGCCCCTGGTGGCTTGTGATAAAGGCGGTTGGGGCGCCTGGGCATGGATCGAAGCTCTACGACAACAGCGCTATGGAGAACTTGATGAAGAGCATTGAGAGTGTGAGGCGGTTCCGCGCATCGCAGTTCGATATGGTGAAGGCAGGGCTGAAGGCTGAAGGTGAAGTCATTTCTGTGAATATGGTGTTCTTGAAGGCTGGAACACCATCTCCAACTGTAAGAATCTGTTACTTTCTCCTCGTCTCTGTGCTCAAAGCAAGAAGTCATATATTGTGGGTGATTGATATTTGATATGTGTCATCTTGGTATACTTTTCTGATGGGGTTTCGAGTACTTCCTCTTTGCAATTGTTTTGTTGAAATGTGTTTCTCCTTGGACAACTTTTACGGAAAATTGTTTTGACAAATGGGTTTGGCTCGAGTCTTCATATTTACTCTATTTTTTGAGGGGCTCTTTCGTTAAGACTGTATTCGTTTTACTCTGCTTTTTGTGGGGCTCTTTCGTTAGACTGTATTCATCAGGATAGCAGGTCGGTTGAATTGAATTCCCACTGTTCGCAATCTTACCGCAAGTGCACGGGTCGTAGATTGTAGTATATAAATTATCGTTCCACAGGGAATTCAGGACTGTAAATTTTGCTTTTAAATATTTTTGTGTTGATTATGGAGAGAATATTGCAAATAAAATAGATAAGTGGAAGAAAATTTAGGAAAAGAAATTAATGAAATGGGAAGAGAAATTTGCAAATTTTAATGAGAAGATGAGAGTGTGGGTATCTAGGGTCTAGGATTTTACATACGTATTTTGCAATTGGTAGTGGTATAAATATTTAATTTGGATATTATTTGTTAAAGGAGAACAAACCCTATTTTATCCTTGCACCTTCTCTCGAAACCTACAAAGCGTATCCCAATTTTCTTAATCACCTATTCTCATGGGATTAAGTTAATTAGAATCCATTAAGATTTGTGGTTTGTTCATGGAATTTCCTCAAGGTTATCATGCCTATTTTCATGGTCTTAGATTTCCGGGTTTAATATCTTGACTATCGTATATTAGGCTTCCACCTCTCGGTTCCATCACCTAATATATGGAATCATGCAAAAGTACGGGCCCATATACAAAGCAAGCTTAAAAATCACAAGATATTAAATTAACAAAAAATATCCATCATAAATAAATTAAAAATCCGCACCACATTGCATTATACGCATGCTACGTCCTAAACCCCAGATTTTAAGGTTTAGCCAAGCATGTTCAAGTTCAAAATAAAATTTACATTACAATCCATCTTAAACAAGTTATCAAAAATTAAACAGAGAAAAGATAGAAAAGCTTATTGTATTGAAGCTCCAATGGTGTGTTGGTTGCTCCACACAATTCGCCGGTCTGTCTTTTGCACGTGCTCTCCACCTTACTCTCCTCTTCTTCTAAAATCCTTGCTCCGAATGATATCTTATCAAAAATCCGCCGTGGAGCTCTCGGATTTTCTAACTGTAAATCTGCTCTCTCCCCTTCTAGTCAAAATTCTCTTTTTTAAAATATTCTGATGCTGCCCCCCACACTCCAATCTGCTCCGGAACGCTGCTTTTATAGCCCACACCTCAATTTCTGTGGGCCCCATCTCCATCAATTTCTATGGATAACATGAATGCATTTCACGTGAATTCAGTGAATTCATTCGGCGGACAACATGCTGCTGATCTTGGTGGGGTCTTCATAATTATTCACGTTGTCATATGAATGCATTCGGTGGATTTATGGAAGTGGGGTCCAATGCTGTTGACTTTTGAATCGGGTTACATGAATGCATTCGGTGGATGAAAACAAACGTTGCTTTAATGATTGTTATTGCTTGGGGTCCACATTCAATGAGCGGCTTGGATTTTTGCATGATTTGATCTTGTGGGGCCCATTCGGTATAATTTGTTTTCCTGCAAAAAAAATATATTTAAATTATTAATTGGTAAAAATCATTAAAATAATTTCAAACCCGTTTAATTTCATGGAAACAAATAAAATATAATTTCAAGCCAAAATATTGTGAAAATTTGTTTAAATTGCTTGAAATTAATATTTTTTTTTTGATGAAAACGGTCACCCCCTATCCCCTCTCCCCACCACTATGATGGGAGGATGGGATAAGAGAGCCCGAGCAATTCATTGCCAAAAAATTATCTGTACACAGTTTTTCCAAAAGAACAGGAGGAGGGTTGTCCCACCATTCCTGAGAAACCAAAAAAGACATAGATACATAATCTGCAAGAAAATGAGCCACGGCATTTCCATGTCTCAACACATGATGAGTAGTAAAGAGCGGGAAGGATGCAAGAAGAAATTTGATTTCCGCAATGATAGCCCCGGCCGGTGATAAAATCTGGTCCTCCTCCAAAATGTATCTGACTAAAAGAAGGGAATCCGTTTCGAACTGAATATTTAATATTTAATACCCAAATGTTGCAAAATCACATTTTAAACCAAATTTCATATTAATATTAATTAATTACCCACCAATTTGGTATAAAATATCCACAAAATATGTTACCAAATTCTAATTATCACCCACTAAAGATAAAAAAAAATTGCAACACCTAGTTTCACTGGCTTGAAAGATTCATGTACTGTTAGAAGGCATATCAAATAAGAATTTAGCCTATGATGAGCTTGATGGTATCTGATTCCAACATGTCTTTATTTAAAAAACAGCAGTAACTTAGACTTTATGTGATTCTTGTTGATGGTTGTTATTAAAGGAACTTGGTTACTGCTTTTATCCCTTTTTACGGTCTAGCTTTAGCTTGTATGATCGTAGTTTTTTCCTGCTGGAATGGTTTAGGGCGATTAATGACTAATAACACTTCTTCTTGCAGGGTTTTGTAATGAATCTGCAGCCGTCTGAAGCTGAGGCTGGTTTTGATGTACGAATCCCTCCAAATGCTGACGAACAATCGTTGGAGAAGCGCATTGCTGAAGAATGGGCGCCTTCCTCTCGTAATATGTCATTCATGGTATGGAACTCATTTTCTTGAGGAGGCAAGGAGTTGGTCTCTTAATGGCCGATAGTCAAATTTCAAATTGCCTTTGCCTATTCTTCCTCTCTCCTGAAGTTTACACTTTACACATGTATTTT
Source organism: Annona cherimola (assembly GCA_030490835.1). NCBI lineage: Eukaryota > Viridiplantae > Streptophyta > Magnoliopsida > Magnoliales > Annonaceae > Annona > Annona cherimola. The sequence goes on from CM059977.1 coordinate 28,009,712, forward strand.
GCATATAAAATGTCGTCAAGAATTCTATGTTGGAGGATATCCTTTTTCAGTGGTCAAAACTTGTAAGAATTTCAAGTTAGGAGAATGCAGGCTTGTCATATTAACAGAGAAAATTGCAAATGTAGCTTCTTTAGAGCATTCCATTGACCACCTGAATTTTTTTTTTTCGCCATTCTTTCCCACTATTTCGCAAACACTGTTTGCATGGTCAGAAATCAAGGTGTACTTTGAGTTTATTTTTAAGAAGTGAGGTATGTGGAAGATTGAATTGATTGATTCAGTTGTGGAACCTTACTTACCAATTATTTTTTTTATGGAAGTTTATTTTTGTATCAAACAAAAAAATTGGATAGAAGTCATTAAACAAGATATGATAATGTTAGAGATTACTAAAAACATGGTTCATGATTGTAAAAAATGACATAACAGGATTCACAGGTGGTAAACAGCTTATGATGATGAGGAAGAGGAGATTCAAGACTGCATGATATAACGTGTTTGAAAGGAACAGAAGCTTTCTTTTAGTTTAATGTTGTGGAATAACCACACTTACAATCATCTAACCATGTTCTGGTGTGAACGGATCAAGCAGAAGGTTTCTGTGCTTAACATGTTTGGAAAGCCAGCTATCACAATGACTGACAGTTCAAACCCATGGTGGACACTGCTGGAGGAAGCAGTAACAAAAGCGGGTGGGGAACTCAATGAGCCAGAGATTTTTCCAGCTTCAACTGATTCGTGGTACTTCCGTGAATGAGGGTTACACGCGATTGGCTTCTCTCCGATGGCAAACACCCCTATCCTGCTCCATGATCATAATGAGATATGCTGACACCAGAACTGCAGGAGTGCATATTCAAAGTACCCGCTTTTATGCAGATATGACTTCTTGCAGCTTGTTTGGCATGATTTCTCACAAAATTTTGCATGCTCACACTATTATAGTACATCATTTTTATATACTTCTAACCTTCTTTTCTTTGTCCGTAGTTCCTGAGCAAAGCAGAGTACTCGAAAGGAATCGAGATGTATGAATCAATCATTGAATCATATGCCTCTTATCTTGAGACCTCTGGAACTAATCATAAAGATGAGTTGTGAGACTGCTTGACCATGTTCTTTCAGGCGGAAATAATGTCTTCAATGTATATCCTATTGTAACACTTCTAATGTCAGCAACTTCCCGTGTAATTTTCTCAGCGGACTAGAGTTTCACCTGTACTGCTGTGGGGCATGGATCAGAGCATTGCTTTTTTTTTAATGCCAAGGTGCATGGCCGAAATGACACACCGAAATAACATTGACAGATGTCAGTCATGTAGGCATGTACCCTTCCATATACAACTTGGAAACCATCTATTATCTGCTTTTATGAGTCACTTAGCAAGAAAGTAAAGTAGTAATTGTTTTGGGCTAGGAATTGACTTGAAAATGATGCCAAAAAAGTAAATTATTAATCTGTGACTGGCCGTACTGTGCCAGTCTTCTTGCAGTCGAGAGAATTTTCAGAAGAACGATTCCCTGCGCATGTGGGCATCTCGATCTTTCGGAAGACAATTTTTAACCGAAGAACAAATTCGTGCCGTGATTGTGGGCCTTCATCTTGTCCTCATTAATAGATATGCCATTGCGAAATTTCTACGGTTTTTAGTCTTCAACATAGGAGACCTTCCCAACAAAAAAAAATGATAATAATAATAAATAAGAGGAGACCTTAACCATAATCCATTGATAGAACGTTGCCTCAAAACAGTGCATCAGGCTTAATTGAACTGGGATATGAAGAGAACTAGATGTAAGCATTGGATGCAGAAACACTTGAATCATGTAGAAGTTAGAATTATAGTGTACATGAATTGCATTTAAATGCTGCCAGCAAGTGCCTAGAAAGGGGGCATCTCTCTAATATACTTAATTTCAAATATATCTACAATGTTTTTAAAATTTTAAAAATAGCTACTATATTCTCATTTAATTTCAAAGACACACATTCCGTTTTTAACTAGTAGTTTAATTTTTGTAAATGCCTAAAATATCCTCATTATAGAATAAAAAATGATAAAATGAAATAGATAGAACAATGAAATTAGTGCTTTCTCAATTTAGAGCTTACATGCACTTAGAACATTCATGAGTTATGATATTTAGTTTTTCTAATCTCGTCTTAAATTTGAAAGGCATGTTAGTTATTTTACATATTAACTAAAGTTGTTAACTTATGAAATTGATATTTTTAAGATTAAATGCAAATATAATGTATATATTTGAAAGTTTAAAAATATCGTAGATATATTTGAAATTGAAGTCAAACATAGAATTTGGGAAAAGCCCAGCGGGGAAAAAAAGGGTCCGCATCAGCCGTTTTGACTGGCGCATCAGCCGGAATATGGTGCTTCGGCGGCGCACAATTGCGTGTACTCATGCAGCGGGCAAAAACGTAGATTTTAATATTTAAGTTTTGTCAAAATAAGCTTGCTGAGATTTTTAATTTACTTTTTAGCCCTTTTTGAATTTATTTATTATTATTATTATTATTTTTTATCTTAAAATGTTTTGACAGTTTGCTTTATAACCATAGTTTAGATTATATTTATAATTTTATGCATGATTTTCCAAATTAGATGGTTTTATAATTTTGCCCAAATTATATTAATATGCTAATACATATTTTAACATTAAAATTTTCTAGGGGATTGTGTCATAATTTTATATTTTTAAGAATCTTGCAAAATGACCCATTTTATAGCAAAATTAGAGATTTTATGAAAAATGTAATTTTCATGAAATTTTACTTAAAACATGCATTTAATTAACATTTTAATATTTAATAGTGTGAATTTAATATGAAAATAAATGAAAATTTTTAGACTTATCACTTATTTAATAAATCAAAATGTAAATAAACAACATGAATCCAAATTAAACCCATTTTTAAGTCTTTTCCTATTTATTTATATATGGGTTAGAGTAGGCTTGGATCAAGTTGAAAATAAATTTATTTTCATCCAATTTATTTTTCGGGTGATATATTTTGTATGGTACTACAATATGGATGCTGTCTTTTTCATGTCATTTTCCATACAAAATATTCTTTCAAGCAAAAAATAATAATTTTAGTTTTAATAATTCATTGGGCCAATGGTATAGCAAGCTAAATGAAATTCACATGGATAATTTTGTTGGCACAAAAAACATAGAGTTATTTTAACATATTATTTAATAAAATCTGTATACAAATTTATTACATAGAATTTAAAAAAAAAATTTTTAAGTCTACAGCATGGGCTGAGAAAAATAATTGTAAAATGCACCGCATTAATGGTTTTCAAACTTAAAATTTAGGCCATTCACTATATTTCTAGAAAAAATGCACATTAACCTATTCTTCTAAATCGATAGATTTATTATATGTATTTATTGGAAAAATTATAGCATAGAATGTTTATTTTGTATCTATTTAATAAATAAAAATCTAAATTAAGATTATACGATAACAAAATAATTAAATTAAAATTTAATAGAATTCAAAAATGTGTTACTTAATTTTTTTAAAAAATATCGGTATTACTTGATAGCTAATACATTTAATATAGATTATATGAATAATCTGTAAAATCCATTAGATCAGTTCATCAAAATTTGAATAATTGGTAAAAATCATAAAACATGTAGACATGAGTTCATGATTTTCTAGTATTCCTATAAAATCTGTATTTTCATATAATTTTTAAAAATAAAATATCATCAATCTTAGTTAAGATGTCAAAACTATATAACTTGTATATATCATTGAACGACTAAATAGGAAAACAATATATTCTGTAAAATTTGTCAAATATCTAAAAACTGTCAATTACGTATGCACATTTTCTGCTATATTTGAATAACCTGTAAAATACATTTAACAGAAAAAAACGAAGATAGATAACCTATATAACTCATTATCCTCATGAATTGCATATAAACTGTAAAATCCATAAAATCTGTAAAATCAATCAAACAAGCGAAATTACTTCGTTCATTTAGTTATATTTTTTGATAAATCTAATTTATTGTTCCAAAATTTGGGCATAAATTGTCTATTATCATTTATGATGATTATGTTACACATTAGACGTCTCGGATCATTCATGATCACGACCATTTTATTAAAAGCATATGATTTACTATAAGAAAATATGTACCACGATTTATTATAAGTTGTCTCACCTACCCATACTCACGTTTTACCTTCAATCATACTCACATGTGTGAAATGACTATATTGCCCCCATTTGCATTTTACCCAAAAATAAAAACGTTTTCACTTGAGCCTGTCCCCGAATCTAAACCCGTTTGAAATGGACGATAGATATGACATTGGCACTTTCAGTGAGCCCGAAAACGTTTGCAGTGAAACCGGTCTCGGGTTGGAATCTTTCCTAGCTGGAAGTCAATTTGTCGTACTCAGATAATGAAGAATTTAAAGTTATCTCCAGCACTATGTGTATTCACACAAAGTTGTCCTTAGATGCTTTTAATATTTTATTATGATTTGGTATTGATGCATTTGTCGTTAATGGATTAATCTCTAACCTTGTCAACATTGACAGGCGGAAATTTTTTTTTAAATTGACGAAAATGTCATATTTGAAAATGGATTAAATTAGTCATCGCCCACCTGCGATGCCAGCCTCTAAAAAAGAAAAGAAAAAAAAAAAAAAAAAGGAAATCTGGGTAGTGGATTCGTTTGGTCAATATAAAATGCAACAGTCGTACAACCTAGAAATGAATGATTATATGCTTCTTCCTTCGATTCCTTTCAAAAGCTTTCTCCTCTGTCCTTCTTCTCTCTTGCTCTTTCCTCTTCTCACTCTCTTCTATATATCATCCTGTTATGGATTTCTTGGGTCCTATTGTGCAGATCTTGCTCTCCTTATGGGATCCAATTTCTCGGCAAATTGGCTATTGCAAAGACCTCAACCACAACATGGCTACGCTGAAGAGAGAAACAGAGGAACTGAAATGCAAGCATGATGAAGTTGAAGCCCAAGTGGAAGCTGCTCTATCGGCTGGAAAGATACGGTTACTCGCCGTGCAGAATTGGCTGCAGGACTCAGCCGCCGCTGTGGCTGATGTTCAGTCCATCAGGTTAGAGGTGGAAAGAGGGAGGAGCGGTTGCTGTTGTCTCGGTCTGAATTCACGTCGCGGATTGGGCAAGCGGGTCATCAGAAAGATCAGTGATGTTGAGAAGCTGAGAGGAAAAGGGGATTTCAGTGTGGTGGCTGAAAGCCCTCGCCGTGGACAGATGCCAGATCAGATGCAAGTGCCGCGAGAACTTGAACAGCAGAGAAGTTCTAAGGAAGCACTGGAGGAGATCTCGCACTGGCTGAAGAATGACGGGGAGGTACACGTCATTTGTGTTTGGGGCATGGGTGGTGTAGGCAAAACCACGCTGGTGAAAGAAATATATAATAAAGTTAATGCAACCAAGGAATTCCAGCAAGTCATTTGGGTAACTGTATCTAAAGACCTCGACTTGCAAGTTATCCAAAAGGCGATAGGAAGTAAGCTGGAATTGAAATTTGATGGCACTGAGGGCATAGAAGAAAAGAGGAACAGGTTGTATGCTCGGCTACGGAACGTGAGATATTTGCTCATTTTGGATGACCTTTGGTGCGAATTTTCCTTAGATCAAGTCGGAATTCCTCAGCCTAACAAGGAGAATCACTGCAAGATTGTCATAACCACTCGCTTTAATGACGTAAGTAATGCAATGGAGGCTGATAGGCAAATTAAAATAAAGCCTCTTCGAAAGGAAGAAGCTTGGGATTTGTTCCGTAGCAAAACTGATAATGTTGTTCTTTTGCCGGAGATTAGACCATTGGCAGAAAAGGTTGTTAAAAAGTGTGGCGGGTTACCTCTTGCCATCACAACAGTTGGACGAGCAATGCGTCGCAGGGATAAGAAAGAGCTGTGGGAGCATGCATTGAGGGCGTTGAAAGGTGCTTGCCCTGAGATTCGAGGTATGGAGTGTCAAGTGTTTCTTCCGCTAAAACTAAGTTATGATTGGTTAGAAGACCCTATAGTCCAATCATGCTTCTTGTATTGTTCTTTGTACCCGGAAGATTGGCAAACAGTTGCAACAGACCTTACCACAGGTTGGGCTTTTGAGGAAGGATTGGTTAACAATGTTGGCAGCTTGGAGGAAGCAATAAATAAGGGTCATGATATTCTTGAAAAACTAATAGATTCTTGCCTCTTGGAGGAAAGTTGGAACAGTGTTATGATGCACGATTTGCTCAGAGACTTGGCTATATGGATAACTTCACCATCATCCGCACCACTCTCACAGGCCTCAAAATTCATGGTGAAAGCTGGGGAGGGACTTGAGCAACCACCGGCAGAAAATTTGTGGGAAGGAATGGAAAGAATTTCCTTGATGCACAATCAGATAACCGAGCTTCAAATGGTGCCTAATTGCCCCTATCTAGTGTCTTTGTGGCTTGGTGAAAATTTACGATTACATACAATTCATAATAGTTTCTTTGAGCTCATGCCTAAACTTCAAGTTCTTGAGCTGTATCACACTAGCATTAAGTCCCTTCCATCGTCGTTATCACAGTTGGTGAATCTACGTGTGCTTAATCTCTGTTTTTGTAGAGAATTGCAATACTTGCCACCGCTAGGAGATCTCACGGAACTCCAGGTTCTAGTGCTCTCACACAGTGGCATAGAAAACTTGCCGCAAAGCATGGCAAGCCTAGCAAAGCTCAAGTTCTTGGGTTTGCGAAAAATGAATGCACTCACCGAAGTACCTAAAAACATTATTTCGGAACTGGTCTCTCTGGAGCACCTAGAATTATCCCTTAAGGAATGGGAGACAAGTTTGGATATTTGGAGGGAAGTAGCAGCATTACCACGTCTGTCTACCTTACATATTCTATTTCCCAGTTTTAATGCCTGCACAGCAAACGTCATTGAGCATCCAATATGGTCACGCATGAGTAGATTCTTTGTTGTTTTTGGCCTGTACGAAGAATTACCAAGGTCCTCCCGTCTTGTTAAGAAGGAAGTCCATATTATTAGCTGCCAAGATTTCACCAGTCATATTAACTCTAATAGCATGTTTCGGAAGGCTGAGGAATTAAGGATCGAGAAATCCAAAGGCTTAGAATGCCTTTCTCATATAGTTGGTAATTCAACTACCAGCTTGAGATTCATCAAGTTGGAGGAAGTTAAAGATATGAAATGCGTTGTCGATTGGAGGAATGGGGATAAAAGCAATTCTTTGGAGTGTCTAGAGAAATTGTTTGTCCAGAATTTACCCTTCTTGGAAAAGGTATTCGTTGGACGACCCCACACAGGGTTTCAACAACTGCGCGAAATCTACATTGATTCTTGTCCTAAGTTAACTTTCATCTTCTCATCTGCCATGCTTCAACTTATGCATCAACTGAAAGAGCTTACGATATACGACTGTGAAGAAATTGAGGAGATTGTGGAAGGGGGCGAGCTTTCAGACACAGCACCAAAGCAATTGCTGTATTTGTGTCTCGAAAAATTACCAAAATTGGTAACCATCTTCAGCCAGCATCTTGTTTTAACATCCGTGGAACGCATCGAAATTGAAGGTTGCCCCAAGCTAAAGAGGCTCCCTGTCTTATGCTCCTCTCACATACAAGAGATAAATGGCTACGTCAGAGGAAGTAGAGAATGGTGGGAAGGAATACAATGGGCAGACGAACACTCCAAGTCCCTCTACTTCGCTATCTATGAAGCGAAAGAGTCTTCCGCCTAGAGGTAAAGCAGTCTTCTTCCTTGCATGCTTATTAGTTTCTGTTCAGTCGGTTTTTGACCTTCTCCATTCCGTATTATATAGATGGGTGGAGAGGCAGTAGACTTCTTCCTCTTTTAGTTTTCTGTTTCATTAGTTTCTTGTTGTGGAATTTTTATGCTTCGCCTCCACGCTACACATTATAAAGGAAGAAGAAGTTAAGGAGGCTCCAAGAATGCAGGAGCAAATTGAGGTAGAGGCAAGTTCAGATCTCTGTATATTCTGTTTATGTGATTGATAGCTATGTATCCAATGGCTTCCATCTTGAGTCCGGTTTCACTACAAACGTTTTTACGTTTGGTGAAAATGCAAACGCCGCATCTGCCGTCGATTTAAGATGGGCGGTTGAGATTCGTTGGGGTAAAATTGGAAGACGAAAATAAGCATTGCGTGTAGGACTTGCGTGTTACCGGGTCTTGCCGAAGAGAGACAGACAGAGAGGACCTTCGTTAATAGGAGAGAGGACGGAGAGATCTCAGAGGGAGATCGCAGGGGGAGATCGAGAAGAGGAATTGCTGGAAAGAGGAGACGCTAACCAAAGCCGCTATTGTCGACGGAGAGATCGCAGGGGGAGATCAAGAAGAGGAATTGCTGGAAAGAGGAGGCGCCGACCAAAGCCGCTGTTGCCAACGAAGAGATCGCAGAATGAGATCGCAGGGGGAGATCTAGAAGAGGAATTGCTGGAAAGAGGAGGCGCCGACCAAAGCCGTTGTTGCTGACGCTTCCACCGTCGTGGTCACCCCTAGTTGCCAACGTAGAGGAAGAGAGATCGCAGCGGGAGATCGCAAAGGGAGAATGCAGAAGCGGACTTGCCGAAAGGAGGAGGCGCTGACCGTCCCTTCCGTCACCGTCGCCGTCACAGCACAACCTTAACAGATCTTGACGTGGACGAAGGTGAGCTCAGAAAATGTTTTTTGCATTGTTGCATTGAGATGCCAAGGGATTAGTTTGTCTTCATGAGTTAGGTTGTGGAATTTTTTTTATATTGGGAACTATGTTCACAAATTAAGTCTTAGTGGATTTCTTTTCTTCTCGGAGCGGGCAATCAATGACAAGATTGTTTCCCTGGGCTGCAATAACATCAAGGCAGAAATAAAGACTGCAGATGCACAGGATTCTCATAACGGGGGAGTGATTTTTCTGGTCACCGGTTGCTTTACTGCAAAAGATAATGTGAAAAGGAAGTTTACTCAGACATTCTTCCTTGCTCCACAGGAAGTAGGTTACTTTGTCTTAAATGATGTTTTTTGGTATATGGATGAATTTGAATCAGCGGAGGATGAACCTGTATTAGTTAATGGTGTTCCTGAAAGCTCTCCAGTAGCACCTCTGATGCCTAATCCAGGTAAACTTCATTTCTTTGTTGTATGCACAAAATATGATGAAAAGAAGAGGATTAGGTAAAATAAAATACCTTTTTTGTTTCTCCTTCCTCATAATATTTGCGTTGTCACTGTTGCGGCTGAGCTTGATCTTTGTCCCCTATCTTGCCTTTGATGCAACCATTTTTTTCCCTTCTCTTTTCTCATTGCCACTTGCTACACTTCTTACTGCTTTGTCAATGAGCCGCATCTATATTTTTAAACAATCATTGCTGTTCCAATCAATCAACTTCATTTTGCAAGCCATTAGCTGTCAGATCATATTGAATGGGGATCCCCCTTGCTTTTGTAACTGTGTCAGAACCAGATTCATTAACGATCCACTCTAAGTATGCTTTGTTGATAGCTCTATTTTTATATGTGCTTTGACACCATATGACCTTTAGCCTCTTCTTCAGAGGTTGGCCCAGCTTCAGATCATCATGTGGCTGATCCAGAAACTCCAATCTCTAAAGAGGATCTGAACAATGGCGAGGAAGTTTGTAATCCATCAAACAATGAAGATGGATCAATTACTGAAGAAGAGGTTATCAGGCCCTCAAATCATTCAAGCCAAAATGAAGTGAGACCTGTTCCAGAACCCTCATCTGCCCCAGAAGATGCTCCTAAGAAGTCGTATGCGTCCATTGTAAGTCATGTTAATGATTTAAGCTCCTTTTTTAAATCAGATGATACAGGTTTTTTTTAGCGCAGATTGCTGAATGAAATGGAACCCTGGTTTCAGGTGAAGGTCACAGAGGAGAGTGCAGGTACGTCTGCAGTTAATGTGCCTACGACTGCTGTCCGTGCAGCACCTGCAAATACTGAGAGACAGCCTCCTGCGCTCCCTGTTTCTGCTCCAGAGCCTACTATCTTTACTCCCTCTGAGAACACTAGCCCTGAAGGTAGCAATCTTCATGAAGAAAGTGCTTAAGTTTATCTTTCTCATATGAGGAATTATAGTGCCCTACTGCATGTGTCATGAGAATGTAGCTTATGTTCATGATGCTAGAGGACATATGGTGGCCTGGCATGCCAAATGGAATTGCTCAATGTACAAGGCTAACATTAGTGGTTAGTTAGTGCACTATGTTCTTATGCAAACTTTATAGGAAAATTTTTTGCTATTAACTTGCCCCTAGATGTTAGAAGAAGTGCTTTGCTCATTTTATAGTATTTTTTATCAGAAATTTGATGGTTTTCTTTACAACTTGTCACCCTTCTTTTCTCTACTTCCTTTGAGATTTGTTGTGTCTGTAGCCTAATTTTGATCTATTTTGTCTATTTGAGATTTGGCCCTTTTTTGGGCAATCAAATTAGCTGAAAAACTAATTAAGCACTGAATTGCTACCCAAACATTTGAACGTGTGAGAATGCTAGGGAGTTATGGGAGTAAGAAGGATGGGAAATTTTGGTAGCAATGTACTAACCAGCCATTTTCCCTTGCCCAGTTATGGGCCCTTAATATAAATTGACCGCATTTCTGGACCACTATGTCTACAACTGATTCCAGACGATTATTGGCAGTTTGGCACTGATTTTGCTGATTTTGCATTCCTTTATCACAATTCACCTCTTTAGTTTCTCCTCTTTTGCTCTGGTGGGTTGTTGGATTATTGGGGAATATGAAGCAGGATGATACAACATATCAGATTGTAACTGGCATGCTGTGTACCAAATTCTACATCTATTTCTAAAAACATGTAGCGTCATCTATGTACATGCATACGCATCTCAATCTTTTATTAATAAGTGTTCTTTTAAATCTTCTGTTGGCACAATTCTTTTGGTTCTTAGTTATCAAGCTACAGCCATGAACTGTCACTTCACATGCAACCAACATGAGAAAAGGCATTGGTTGATTTCAAGACTATAAAATATTACATGATCATCATGGCTGGGCTGGAGGAGCTTAAAAAGAAGTTAGGGCCTTTGTTTGATGCTGAAAAAGGCCTCTCAGAAGGCAGTTCATGGATCCGTCTGCATCATATATGGTAAGTGTTGATGCACCAAAAGCTCCTTCTGGATTTACTCGGATCCTTGTTCAGCCGCACCTGCATTTTTCTGAAGGTCTCAAATGGCGGGACAGTGAATCTATTGAGCAGATCTTGTGGAGTATATAATATCAATGAGCTTGGCTTGCAAAAGCGCACATCTGGGCCGATAGATGAAGCAGATGCTAGTGAGAAAACATACCAATGTGCTTCACATGAGATGCATGTTTTTGGAGCTATAGGTTGTGGTGCAAGCAGTGTTGTTCAGCGAGCTATCCATATACCTGTTCATCGAATTTTAGAACTGAAAAGAATTAACATATTTGAGAAGGTTCATATTTCTTGCCCGTGGCTTGTATCGAACTTCACAGCCATGGTTGTGATTCCTCAATGTCTCAATCCAACCTAAAAGCTCTATTTTGTGCACTTTTAAGGAGAAAAGACAACAGCTTCTCAATGAGATAAGAACTCTCTGCGAAGCACCTTGTTACGAGGGTCTAGTGGAATTCCATGGTGCATTTTACAGCCCTGATTCTGGGCAAATCAGCATAGCATTGGAGTACATGGATGGAGGATCCCTTGCAGATATTTTACGTGTGAGGAAATTTATACCAGAGGAAATCCTGTCTCATATGGTTCAGAAACTTCTGAATGTGAGGATCATTTTCTCACATTGTTTTACCTGTTATCCTCCTAACATCATTAGCATATGACTCATATCATACGCTACCTTTTTCCATTTCCTTTCCTTTTTATAATATTTCTTTTGTGCCTTGGCAAGGGATTGTGCTATTTGCATGGAGTAAGACATTTGGTTCACAGAGACATTAAGCCTGCAAATTTGCTTATAAATCTCAAGGGGGAGCCAAAGATCACTGATTTCGGTATAAGTGCTGGCCTAGAGAACTCTGTTGCAATGGTATGCATGAGATTGTTAATGGCATGCAATTATTTCTTAGATCTGTAAATTTTGGATATTAATACCTCCAGGAACATTAACGACAGTCTCATGATGCATGCCTAACATTGTTTATTGTTGTTTTGGCTTCCAGTGTGCTACTTTTGTTGTTACTGTTACATATATGTCACCTGAGAGAATTCGAAATGAGAACTATTCCTATCCAACAGACATTTGGAGCCTTGGGCTAGCTTTATTCGAGTGTGGTACAGGTGAATTTCCATATACAGCAAGTGAACAACCAGTTAATCTAATGTTGCAGGTAATGTCTGGTGATATTAACCTGGCAAATTCCGTTGGGTAGCTTCCTTCTGTGTAATGTTTCTTTCCATGTGCATGTTTATTGTTATATTTTCACTTTCATCGTATCTTGCATGTTGTGTAATTGTTATCATCTGCCTCGCCGTTCTAGTCAGAACTTTTTTTTCTTTTTTCTTTTTTCTAATCCCATTGTATCCCCTTGTGCATCACATTACTCCAAGTTGCAATGAAATCTTTGTTAATCAACAGAATTTGTATGATCCATCTCCTTCACCTCCAAAGAATTTGTTTTCCCCTGAATTCTACTCCTTCATAGATGCCTGCTTACAGAAGGATCCAGATGCAAGGCCTTCGGCTGAGAAGGTAAGGCAGTTCTTTTCTTGTCAACATCTTACATACGACCTTTCAATTATCTATTCCACTGATCAATACTATTCCCATCTCACTTTTGTGTCAGTATTTAACTTTTTTCTTTTCTTTTTTTCTGCTGCTGTTGTTGTCAACACATGATGGCTCTTTAGTTTTCTGTATTTATATTCAAGCGACAGATGAGTATCTTGATATGATAGTGCACATCCCGCTAAAGGCGTGCCTTGGGTCGGCTTGAGTGTATTGTCCCAAGTTTATGTTATATTGTACAATTATAGATTTTTGTAATCAAATGTCAACTTTCAATAAAATAATACTAGCAAAAAGTTTGAGAAAAGCATATTGATTTATAGTTTAAGATGGAACAAAACTTTATGACAACTGAATATATAATTTACAAGGCAAAGTTGAAATGACTCATACTTGGATGCTTTGTAAAAAATCCAATATCGATCAATTAAATCAAGTTCCTGTCCACTTGCAAACTATACATTGCTTTTACTTCCCCTTACTCCTGCTTATCTCTGTCTATTTCAGAGGCTGATGTCAATTTTGCAATCTTACGTTGTTGCCTAGGGATGATAAAAAATGCTGATCCAAACCATTGGTTGTGTTTCTTTCATCTAGTCAATATTCTGGTACTGCTCCAATACGATCAGTAATGGCTAGTTTCAAACATGCACATGGTAAATGGGCAACTAAATGTTATCATCTGCAACAAAAGATTTTGATTGTTACCTTCAATTCAGCAACAATTGTTGGTGAATTATCCCTAAGAAATTCAATGCCGAGTGATTTAGGCTTGTTTGTGGAAACTACTAACTTTTTTTGGTGTCTTTGTTTGTTGATTCTGGCTATTTGAAATATAGCTCTTCTGCTTAAGGTGATTTTTTTTTTAGCCGTCCAGTATCTTTTAATAATGATTTTTCTGAATGTAGTGCAGCTGTTATCGCATCCATTTATAAGGAAATATAGTGATATACAAGTGGACATTGCAGCATTTGTTCGAAGTATCTTCGATCCAACACAAAGACTGAAGGATTTAGCAGATGTGAGTTCTATGTGCATCTATATTTTCTTCCTTTCGTTGAGTTGTCATTCTATGGTAAGCAGTCTTGACTCACCATTAGTCATCAAGCATATTAGGACCGAAGGTCTGAATCCTAAAGATGGATCTCTTCATTTCTTTCCTTCTTTCCTTTACTCAGGTGTGCATGAGGAAGGTTGGGTTTCTAAGAAATTATTTTGTTTATGTTGATTATCAAGTGTGTTTGGTATTTGATAAAACTTTTGAAATGAGAAGTTCTTGGTGGAAAAGTTTTTGAAATGAGAGAGGTGATGTGATATGATAAGGGTAGTAATGAGGAGTAGAAAGAATAAAATTAAAATAGAGAGTAATTGTATGAAAAGTTAAGAAAAACTAATTAGAAAGTAGAGTCGTTGTATAGAAAGATATGAAAAAATGTGGAGAGAAAAGTTTTATTGAAAAGCAAATGGACCCAGTAAGTGTTACTTGGCCAACTTTATGAAAGAGACCAAGGGTTCATTTCTTCTCCTTTTGTCCCAACTTATTGGTGAGGACTGTTGTTCAAGGATTGAAAAACAAGATCTTGATGGATTCAATTATGTCCCATAACATTGTAAATTTTCATGTTCTTGTTTCAGCAGCAATCAAAATTTTTAATGTAGCCAAATGGTTCCAACATTCATCGCTTTATTTGCAAAGAAATCCTTAGTTTTCTTTGCTATAAAAAAATGTGAGCTTAGCACTTGAATGGAAATGCAATTCAGCGCCATGGAATCGTCAAAGTTGTCATGCTCCAAGGAATGTAGGAGCTCCGTTGGTGCATGTTATTATGGGCTTATACGTCAAGCTAGAAATGTGAAATGCTTTTCCTTATTTTTCCGTGAATGTTATTTGACAGCTTTGTAAACTCCATTCCAACTGCTGCAGATGCTTATGGTTCACTATTACATGCTTTTCGATGGGTCTGATGAACTTTGGCATGTTTATGTAAATTTTTTCCACGACCAAACATGCGTGGAGGTTATGATTTATACTTTCTAGTTATTCAACATGTGATGCTGACTTTATTTTTCCTATTTAGTGCTCAACAATGTACTCTCCATGATGTCAAAAGAGTTGTCATTTTATTGTTGGATGTTATAATTCATGTTGATAAGTACATGGCTCAGAATTTCAACCATAAAATGATGGAGGTTTGATTTGATGCCTAAATTGAGCGTTGTGTGTGTTATTCACCTCGAGATATGCAAGTGTTTCATTTCATCGTATTACATTTTTTTACTGGTAGTGAACCTCCTAACTTTAATCTTTTTTCCCCCCCTGCTGAAGGCCCGTAGACGTGGTGTAGATGAACCATTTGCTTGGGATAGCAGGGAGTACTTAAGGAAGCTCTGCATTGGAAAGGTTCTTCTCCTATAAAAGATACCACCTTGATTTCTGTAATTGGCTGACCATTCAATTTGCATTGCTTTGTTGATTGGCTCTGATATCATGATCTTGATTGTAACAGGAGGTCACCTTCAGAGTAGATTATACTGTACCATCCATTGGGAGAGAATTTGGTTCTGTTTTTCTTGGTGATAAAAATGTTGCTACATTGGTTGTTGCCGAAGGCTGGGAAAGGGTACCATTTCTTTCTATGCTAGTTATGAAATTATTATTTATATTCTAAATATTCTAAGGTGAAGCATCTAATGAGTATTTCCTTCTATGTTCAATTTGGACAGGTTAGGGAGCAAGGCCAGCAGAAAGGGGAAGCAAGCCCTTTTTTAGTGGAATTGCAGCGCCTAGAAGAGCAAGCAAAGCAACAAGGCTTAGGTCGATGGAGCAAAGTAAGTGTGTGTACCTCGCATTTGGATTGTTGGGGTTTAGACATTACTTGATATTATTTGGTCAATGTTAGCTCTAGAAGGAAGCAGTTTTGTGAGGTGATGCCAAGGACTGTAGCTAACAATGGTTTGGTTTTGGATTTTTGCAAAGCCAAACATGCTTCAGTAGCTTTTTGTGCTGCTCTGTTTGTCCCAATTAATGTGTTCTTCTATTGCAGGTGGTCCAAAGTTTGAGCCTTTATATCGTGATATGGAGAAAGGAGATGAAGACTGGAATGAATTCAATGACATCAATAAACTCATAATTCGGTCTCCCCTTAGAACAGAGTACCGCATTGCATTCCCACACCTGTACAACAATAGGCCTAGGAAAGTAAAGCTTGGTGTATATCATACTCCCATGATTATGTACATAAAAACTAAGGATCCTGATTTACCCGCATTCTATTATGATCCTTTGATACACCCTATTACTTCTGTTAACAAGGTTGACCGCCGAGAGAAGAAACTGTATGAAGATGACGAAGATGATGATTTTGAACTCCCAGTTGAGGTGGAACCTTTACTCCATAGCAGTCAACTATATACTGATACTACAGCTGCTGGTATTTCATTTTTGTTTGCACCATGGCCTTTTAACATGAGATCTGGTCGGATGCGAAGAGCTGAAGACATACCCCTTGTGTCAGAATGGTACAAGGAGCACTGATAAGGTTCAGTTTTTTGTTTCTTTCTATGGCTGTCGTGTTTTCATTTAGGTATCTGTTACTTTTTCAGACACTAACACTATGTCACCTTGTAGCCCTCCCTCATACCCTGTTAAAGTACGAGTGAGCTATCAAAAATTATTGAAGTGTTTTGTGCTGAATGAGTTGCATCACAGACCTCCAAAGGCATAGAAAAAGAAACACTTGTTCCGTTCACTCCAAGCAACCAAGTTTTTTCAGACTACAGAGCTGGATTGGGCTGAAGCTGGACTTCAAGTGTGCAGGCAAGGTTACAACATGTTGAATCTTCTGATTCACAGGAAGAACTTGAACTATCTTCACTTGGATTACAATTTTAATTTGAAGCCTGTGAAGACACTGACAACAAAAGAAAGGAAAAAATCTCGTTTTGGAAATGCTTTTCATCCGTGTCGTGAAATTCTTCGTTTAACAAAACTTGTTGTGGATGCTAACATTCAGTTCTGTTTGGGGAATGTTGATGCATTCCAATTAGCGGATGGTTTACAATATACTTTCTCACATGTTGGCCAGCTGACTAGAATGTATCGGTACAAATACCGGCTTATGCGGCAGATCAGGATGTGTAAAGACTTGAAACACTTGATATATTACCGGTTCAACACAAGTCCTGTCGGAAAGGGTCCTGGATGTGGTTTTTGGGCACCAATGTGGAGGGTTTGGCTATTTTTCCTCCGAGGCATAGTCCCTTTGCTTGAAAGGTGGTTGGGGAATTTACTTGCCCGACAATTTGAAGGGCGTCACTCAAAGGGAGTTGCTAAGACTGTTACTAAACAGCGGGTTGAAAGCCATTTTGATTTGGAACTTAGAGCTGCTGTGATGCACGATGTTCTTGATGCAATGCCAGGTTGGTTGTCTAGCATTCTCTTCTTTTCTTGGCAGCATTTTATTTTCAGCTCATCTTTCTCTCTTTCTGCACTGTTTGAACATTTTTAATTGTTGGATGATGAAGAAATCATTTGATCTTGACTTGTCTTCTTGTGAATAAATGTGATCCTTCTACTAAAACCTTTGAATGTATTACAGAGGGCATTAAGCAAAACAAGGCCAGGACTATCTTACAGCACCTTAGTGAAGCATGGCGTTGCTGGAAAGCAAACATTCCTTGGAAGGTGCCTTGCTTGTTCAATTTGTTTGAGAAAAAAATTTATATTAGTTGATTGATATCTGTTAAATCATTTTCTTCCCCTTATATTAGTTGATTGATATCTGTTTGGATGGCATTTCGAATATATGCTGCAGAAGTCTGATTTCTTGTTCAACACAAAAAATGGGTCTATCGCCTACTTCTAAAGTATAAATGCCTATTTGTTTGTTGAATACATGGAAGTTAATCTGGAATCATTGGTAATGCAGGTTGTTCAGTGATTCCAAGAATTGTTTGCTCAAATGAAGTACAAGTGATTCCAAGAATTGTTTCATGGTTCACAAGTGAAGATGTATAGGGTGAGGACTTTGATGAGGTAGAGGGGGACGACGATGACGATAACAATGATGAGGAAGAAGGGGATGAGGAGGATGAAGATGATAAGGACGATGAAATTTTTATATAGTTGTTTAAGAGATGCACATATTGATCGTATGGTTTCAGCTGTAAACTTTTAACTACCATTTCAATGAACAACTTATATACTTTTTAATTATCTTGTTGTAAGAGAATGATCTCATGTTAATAATGTTGTGGAAATATCCATTCAATTAATTCGTAATGTTTATCCTAAGGTCCGTTGCCATACGGAAAGCTGGAAACAAGTTTGAATTTAAGACTTAATGAGAATTACCTAGAAAGGACATGATTTACAGGGTTGCATATATATGTGGTGTTCCAGCGGAAATGATGTTGTTGCTGTCATAAATTTATAACGTAAAGGCTTGTTTTGAAATTTGACGGTGTTCCAGGTATGACAAATGAACAGGATTTGATATTAGCATAGAAATTGTGAGGTACCCTTACCATGTGCAATGCAACGTACTTAATGAATATAGATTTCTAATGATCAGATGTTGAAATGGTAGACACCCGTAGAATTAATTGATTCTTCCTAAGATAATGGTTAAATTGTATATCACTTGGGCGACAACAGTTTAGGAGATGGGGGATTTGCATATTACTACCCATTTCAGAAACATGAGGCAGTAATAGGGAAGTTCCTTGGAGTGGGAGACTTGAAACTCTCCAATATCTCATATGCATGTCTACGAGCACCATTTGAATTCTCACAACCAAGAAAAGCTAAAACGCACTTGCTTGCTGAAAAGGGATTGATTACATGAGAAAACCAATACGCTGAAGCCCAAGGCTTGCTCCTTTCAGCTGACAACCCTTTCTGCCACTTACAAGCCGTGTATAGCAAGCAGCTTATGTACATTAAAGATCCTTACAAATATTTTCCTAATTTATCAATACTTTTAAGCATAATTGGTGTGTTGTAGTGTCTACAACTTCACCTGTGCTCAAAAATTAATTGCCTAGAACTTGTATACTTATATATATTGAATACAGGGGCCAAAAGAGTGAATTGGATTTCATACGTGTGCCTAGAAAATGAGCATTTCCTTCTTTGTTTTATTTTTATTGATTATCTTCAAACACAAATTAATGGCAGATGGCCACAACCAAGAGCTTCTTCATGACATTAGGGCACGGGTCTCCTCCAAAGTTTTCTGGAGTCACAGCCACATAGCACCATTGCTGTTCGATGTAGTTTTGCAAGAAGACACTTTGTGTTAAATTCATTTCCATACAATCAAGTAGACTTTAGATAGTTTGTGGACAATGAAGCACAATTATAAAAGAAATTTAAAACTTAATATTTGTAATAAGTACATAGAAAAGTTCACACCATTCATTTGAAGATATGATTTTTAAAATCATTATATGGAGAACGCTTGTATAATATATTTAGAATTTAAATTTTAAAATTTTTAGATGAAAAATTATTCTGCAAAATTTCTAAGTCTAAATATTAAATTAATTTGAAGAAGAACATTTTTATAGCAAAATTAAAACCGTAAATTTTACATTAAATACAATAAGAACATTTATATAATGTATTTAAATATATAAATCTCAAACTAATTATGTGGAGAATGATGCTATAAAAATTTTCTGAATTATTACAATAAATTTATTATCACAAATTATAACTATTTTTGTGATAAATAATTTAAATTCAACATTACAAAAAATTTTCACCTAACTTTTATACAAATTCTTTACTTTTTGAGGTAATGGTACGATGTGACAAATAAAATTTATGCCGTTAATTTATTTTTTGATTTATTTCATTTATTTACTTTTATTCCGTTGTAAATTCGTGACGTTAATTTATTCTTTACTTTATGTTCATTTATTCACTTTTATGTCGTTGTAAATTTTATATGATTTAAACAAAAAAGTAAATAAATCAAAGTAAATCATTTTCAATAAAAGTAAATCGTAAATGAATGAAAAAGTAAATAACGGGTGGTATCAAAATTTACAATTTTTCTAGTCAACCAAAGTAAATTGTTTAAAATTTGTGCAATTTTATTCTAAGTTTAATAGTACAAGATGACAAATTATTGTAAATCATAGGAGACACAAAAAAGGTAACAACGTTCATTAATTTACTTTTTTAAGACTACCTATTACAAATTAAATTCCTCTTATGAGAAATAATAAAAATCAATGATACTTATAAATAATCACACAAGTATTATAGTATTTGTTCATTTTTAGTCACAATATGGTGTTAAAAAAATAGGTGCATAATGAGCATGGGGACGGCTTTTATGCTAACTATAATTAATATACGTGCCTATTATATTATAAAAATTTATAACATATACAAATTTCTACCTTTTCAGTAAATAAAAGTGTAAATAATTATTATTGATTTATTAAATATATTAATTAGATAAAGGATTCAATTATTGGATTTATTTAAAATTTAATAAGAATCTATATTTTATTATTTTATTATTAGTATCTTTCGTATTACATTTACGGATAATATATTTCATATAAATTTTATGAACAATCTATAAAATTCATCAAATCCATTATATCAGTACATTACAAATTGATTACTCTATAAAATTCATAAATCATGTATATATTAATTTACGATTTTGCATAATTCTTGTAAAATCTGTATTGTCTATCTAATTGGTGAACATGAAATGTCATCAATCTTATTTTAGCTGTTAAAACTGTATAACCGGTTTATCTTATCAAACGAATATGTATCAAAATCATATAATCTATAAAACTCGTAAACTGTATAAAATTTATCAATTGCATATGCGTTGTATCCATGATACTCGAATAACCTGTAAAATTTATTTCATTGGAAAAATGAATAAAAGATTACCAGTGGAACACATCATTTCCATGAATTTCATAAAAACTGTAAAATCCGTAAAATCTGTAAAATCTGTAACAACAGTCAAACAAGCTAAATTATATCAGTCGTTCAAATTTATTTCTTTAAATAAAACTATTCTTAATTTTATAATTTCAATCCTACATTACAGATTATAATTTGGAATGAATATAATTCAATTTAACGTTATGGATTACTCATCATTTATAGTAATTTATTAAAATCATATGAATAACCATAAAAATACATGCACCTTAAAGTACCGTAATTTATTTCACCTACCCATACTCACACTTTACCCACAATTCTACTCTCATACTTTGAAATTACCTTTTTACCCTCATTTGCATTTTATGCAAAAGTAAAAACGTTTGCACTTGAACCTTTCCCTTCCATCTTTCTCACATTGAACCTGTGCAATCATCGTCTTAAATTGCTAAGGTTATTATGGATGACGAAAAAAACATTCTTATTTCTGGGGTCATGATCACATGCAAATGCAAATGGATTTTTTTTTCTTTAAAAAGAAAAATGAAATCCTAACATTTATTCCCCCATATTCATGAGATTCCCAAAAAATCACATTAGAAAATTTATGATTTATATACCATTTTGGAAACTTAATAGTTATATATGCACACTCAAATGATTTAAAATTTTTAATACATGTTAGTTTCCAATCTGTGTAATTTTGGGGACCATAAAAAATACATGAAAATGAATGCTACTTTTTTTTTTTTTTTTTTGATAGGGAAAATGAATGCTACTGTTGGTTTCGATTTCATAAAAGCATGTTTTAGAATAAAAAGCAACCGGTTGTACCAAATCATGCAACCAGTGGCATGTGATTACAACTTTTTCTCGTTGTCCTAAACCAACCATTGCAGACCAAGCTGGAATTTCTAAAATTCCATTGGATTAAATTAGTTGTGTATATCAAATAAGTGGTGTCTCTACCGGCTAGAAGTATTTATGAATTTTGAAGTGATATTTCTTTTAATCGAAATTGAGAATGAATTTATAGCATGAGAATTTCGTATGCCATTATTGGGTTCAGCTTACACTCAATAGGTTCCATTGAAATATATTGATCACCATGTTGGCTTTTATATAACCGGATTACATTGAAGTGGTTTCATATAATCCCTTCAAAATTTAAAATTTTGATGTTTGACGGAAAATTTAATACATTAATTATATTTAACATTACTTGTTTAGCTAGAAGATAAAGTCTTATCCAAATCTAATCTGTACATAGGCCATATTTGCTTAAATGTAGGTACATTCATGTATAAATTAGGAAAAATGTTTAGATTCGTTCACATATTTAGTAAAATATAACGATACTTTATAGAATCATATATCCATATAATAGTGATATTTTAGATTATTTAGATATTGAAAATACTACTTAAAAATTAATACTTAACATTTAATTATTTTATTATGTTAAATTTACATGTTTATAGATGGAGCTCATATACATTGATTGTAATGGTCTTGCAAATCCATTTTAAAGAAATGGTGGGATTTATGGGCCATGCAAATCATTTTTTTAAAAAAAATGCATTTTTTATGACATTTAATCCTAGCCGTTTAACAATGTCCTTAGTATAAGAAGGGGGAAATGGAAATGAATTTGTCGTCTTTGAAATCAGAAGAAACATTGGGGAGATGGAGACGAGACGAAGGAAGAAGGAGAAGAAGAAGCTTTTGAAAGTACATCACATAAATCAATTTTTTTAGTTAATTTCGTTGCTTTTACAGTATATGCAATTCGTTTTTTCGATCTAAACCATTCATGATATTTCTAGCATGACTACTTAGCCACAGAAGTATTACCGAAATGTTTGTTATTACAATTGTACTTATTTCAAAGAAGAGTGGCAAATAAATGATAGAAAATGCTATATTATGAAATAAATATATTTCTGGGCATGATCAAAGAATTGTGGCCATACAATAATAAGAAAATTTTTGTTTAACTCACCTGCAAAATTTTAGCTTGATCAGAGCCATACATTTTCACATATAGTGATTTTTACACATAATGCGGAGTGGTGAATATGTATTTTAAGAGCAAAAAGCAAAAAAAAAAAAAAACGAAAATACAGATATAAAAATACTTATCCGACCCGTTACAAACATTATTTAAAAGATTTTACAGTGTGTATGATGAATGAATTTTGTTAAAAATTAGTTTGGATAGCTATTTGAAGTGATATTTAATTTTAACTCTTTATTTAAACCCATTATGTTAAATCTGATGATAGAGATACTATTTTGAGAAATGGACTGTCCAAATTAAAGAATATATTTTAGACACTTACTCTTAAAAATTCAGAGGAAACAGATACTTATACTAAGAGATTCAAGCTAATTTATTTAGAGAATAGGGACCATTGAAATAAATAATTAAAACTAAAAGCTTCTGAATTAGTGGGCCAAACCCATCCACCAAGGGCCCAGTAACCTACAGAGCTATGTTCAGCCTACTAATTCAAGCCCATGTGTCTCAAGCCCATGTAAATTAAGCTTACCCCATAGAACAAGTCAGCTTGACTTCCAAGCACATCATCAAGCCCACCTGTGCCCAACCCATCACCTGGCCCACTAGCAGTAGCCCATCGGCGGCCACCTGCCACCACTGGTGGCTGGTTGGCTGACTGATGAAGAAAATAATAAAAAAGGAAAAATTTTCAAAAAAATTAAGAAAAATTAAGAAAAATAACCAAAAAATTAAAATCAGTACTTAAAAGCTTAAATGAGTTTAAACTTATGATTTTTTATAAAAATGTAAGAAATAAAATTATTTCGAGATGCAGTGCTATAAAAATAAATAGAAAAAGGAAAAATTTATGAAAAATTATAAAAAAATTTAAATAAGTGTTTAAAGAAGTATATGAATTCGAATTTATATTTTTGCAAATAATAAGAAATAAAGTTGTTTAAAAAAGTGGATTAATATGAGAATAAATAGGAAAATAAAATTTTCATCACAACATGACTTTGAAACTTTTACCAGAGCACGACTTTGGAAATATTATGTTGAATATTATAAATTGTTATAAAATATGATTATTTATTAAGTTTGGAACTCTCTTTCAAGTTGATTTATTTAAGTATAAGCATGATTATTTCAAAAATTTTTTAATCATGTTAAGCAGTTAATCTAAATAGTGCATTATTCATAGTGCATGAGCATGATGTATAATTGCATATAGGGTTTGTCGCCAAACAGTAAAGCAGTATGTTAGTACCTGAATAGCGACCTTAAAACTATAAGAAAAGATGAATTACCTTATGAATGTATAGCACGGCTGCACGCGAGCACAAAAAGATGTTGATACCTACAACATAAATGCATGTTTTACAGTAAACATATGCATGCACAAGCATAAAAATGTTTAATAATTTAGAATTGTTGTGCATAAAAAGTAATATAGATGTTATTTTATTTTAAAATTTTGAAATGATTAGAAAATGAATTTTAAAAAAATTATTTACTTACTGAGCTTTCAGTTCACATAGTTTTGTTTTTATTGGAAACAACAAGGATACAATGCCAAACTAGAGCCTTTATCAACATGAAAAAGAGGCGAAACTAGTAGAGTAAAAGATAAAGAAGTTTAGATTTTATTGAAATAACTTTATAATATTTTCTTGTATTGATGATATATATTAAATCTGTATAATGACTGTATGAGAAGCAGACATGAGATGTATTAGTTAAATTTATATGGTTTAACATATTGGTATCTATTTCTATCTTGTGAGATTTTAATTACTATAGTGTTCTCAGATTTGACCCAATAGGCCCTATTCGTGACATTTTAAGGGTGAGGTGTTACATTGACACTAGAAAAATCAAAGGGTTTCTATGATAATAAAAATGATACTAAACACAATAAATGAAGTGGATTTCTATTAACTATCTAAGTATTAAAAATGGAAGGAATTACTTAGAAATGGAGTTTCATAGAAACATCCCCGATCTCTATATTTCACAATTTATTGTGTTAGATCAATTCACAATTTACTTTATTAGATCAATTCATAATTAGCATTCATTGTTTATATTTGCAACTAATTTAAGTTATCATTTAAAAAATGCCACTTTCGATTTCCATGGTCGATTCCTATCACCCGAGACACATGAGAATCCCCTGCATCCGCATGTATTTCTTCTCGCATCTATTCATTATTATTATTATTATTATTACTATTATTATTTAAAAATTACATAACGTCCATTCATTTGAAATATATATCTATATATTTTTACACAACAAAAATGAGAAATTCCATTATCAAGCAATTCATGTGGATAGGAGCTCATTGTCAACCTTGTTTTAATTGTTGTTTCTCTCGGACATCCAAACACAGCATCGTTTGGTGCTTTAGGCAGCGGGGAGAGCGTTCATTCTGGCTTCACTCCGGCATAAATTTGCTCCAGCTTTTCCATCTCACGCGACCAAAGTAACAAACAAAGGAAACTGCGTCTATTCATTTGATTTTTTAAATCAAATTGTAGCACCCGCCGGGAGCGCTACGGTGGGCTCGGAATAGTTTCCCGGGCCTTGAAAATGCGGATCGTGTTGAAAAGCAACGTGGGCTTAGATTTCCTGCATTCACATGGGGTAAAACGCATTAGGCTTCATATCTTTTAGGAAAGTTGGCGTGTGAGTATTTTCTCGTGATTTCGGCAGCATAACGGCTAAGACGGGGCTTTCCGTACACGGGTCAAGTCACAAATCCGGCAGCATAACGGCAGCGTACTATGCTGGAATCTGCGGACCCGCGTGCACCCACCTTGCCGGGGCGTTAGCTCAAACACGCACACAAGAAAACAATAAAAATGGAGTCGCCACCGATCTTTAGAGGAAGATCGGCCCCTATTTAAAGAAATAAGGCACTAGCAATACAGAGTATGGGTTCCGGCCTTCGGGTTGAAGCAAATATGGAGAAATCTGCCAACCCGAGGCGGTTTACACGGCGTGAAAGGGGGAAATAAAAAGATTTGAGAGAATGGGAGAGATGGAAAGGAGGCGTGGAAGAGAGAGCACGGAGCTCGTAGAGCGGGAAAAACCGGGATGCCGGGGCGTTGCTGCAGACTCCCGTCCTCCCCCTTTGGGATGCCTCTCTTCAAGTCTCCTCAAATGAGAGGGGTGCCTCTCCTTTTATAGATGCAAGAGTGGGTTTTGGGTTCTCTTGAGTCATGGACTTGGTCCATGGGCTTGGACTTGTGTTGGGATCGTGGGCTTTTGGGCCCTCTTGAGGTCATGGACTTGGTCCATGGGCTTGGGCTTCTTGAAGAGTTGGACTTGATCCACATTCTTGAGCTTGGGTTGAGGTTGTGGGCCTTGGCCCCTTTGAAGGCTTGGACTTGGTCTATATACTTGAGTTTGGTGGACTTGAGCTTGGCTTAAGCCCGTTTGCTTTGGGTGGGCCGTTGTAGGGGCCCAGAATTGTAGGAAAGCCTGCTTCTGAGGCTTGGGCTGCATTGTGGAGCCAGTTGAGGTGGCCTGTAGGAGCTTCGCTCTTTTGTGGGCCTGGTCTGGTTGTTGAAAAGCCTTCTTCGAGGCTAGATGGAGCTTCGCTCCTGTGGGTTGAGTGCGGAATGGCTCGCTTAGCTGGCTTGAACTTCCTTTCGTGTCTTGAATTTGCTTGGACTTGTAATCCATTTCAATTTATCCATATTTGGGCCCAACGGTGGGGTGTCAACACAAATCAAATCTCAAAGTCCTAACCTCAAATTCTGCTTTAGTTCAAGAAAAAACATGGAAATTGGATGGGACTCGCAACAACTTTTTCGTGGTGTTTTCATTTAGTTAGTTTGATTTAATATTTTAATTACTATGGATGAACTGCTAATTAATTACTCAACATAGATCGATCTCACTTTTATTTCTTCTTTTATTTACAGAAACCAATGAGGCGTACCAATAGCGCATGGGTATTTTGGGTTGGAGCAAGGAAGATATCAATAGACAATGGAGCTTTGAAGTTATTCTAATGATAAACAACACTCAGTGGGTCGTGAAATTATTGGTTTATGAAGATGTTGCGATTTGATTATGTTTAGATGAGCTGAAGTATAGATTGATGTGGATTAGTTTATGGTATTCATGAACCATCTTTTGTTATCTTATTTAACTATGGTTAGATTTGAATTTTGATTCGTGTGTGGTCTTGTATTGGCTCCGAAATAAAAGCATGTTATAAAACGTACAAAAATAGTTCTTTTGTTTGTGTTTAAAGAGTGTGTATTACAAGTTATTGCATATACTTTACATGCTAAAATTAGTTGTATCTTCTCGTTACTTAATTTGAAATTTAGGTAACACTGGACATCCAGAAAATGGATGGAATGGAATGTAATGTTATCTATTCCGTATATTTCAGTTATGTGAGTCTATGATTGCATATGGTTTGGCGCAAGTACTCATTGGAGTCCTGTATATAGGTGTATTAGTTAGAAATTCAGCAGAACTTTAGAGGTGTCACACTAGGGCATGAGAGAAGGTTATCAGAGTATTTTTATTTTGAGTATGCGAGACATTCAGAAAATGTATGTCAAGTATTATTGTATGTATCTTCATAACCTATTTATCATATTACATTGTTATTTCTCTCTCGTGGTTTTTCTTTTTTGGATTTGAAGGTTTTCCATGTAAAGTATATTATCTCCAATGCATGATTTTGTTATTATTTATTAGATCTTATTTTATTGTATATGCTTCCGCTATGATCCATTTCATCCTGAATCACTTCCTAATCATACTGTAAAAACAAATGATGTTACATATAAGAAGGATTTTATAAAGGTGTAGCTTTCCAAAATATGGTACACAATTGTAAAAAGGGTTATTTGCATTTACTTTAGTATATATATATATATTTTGCCATTTCATCACACACATGTATATCGAGACTTGCTTGATCTTGGTGGCCAATAGATCAACTAATGGACCTGATTTGTAAAAAAGGGCTCAACCCATGGAAAGTTGTTCCCATAAGAAAAAAAGGAAATATTGGCATTGTTATAATTTTATAGTGTGAGTACATTCGTTTAGATTTGTTTGAAAATGTGAGTATGTTTTGTTTTTTAACAAAATTTGTATTATATATACACAAAATTTCAATCTATTCCATTCATTTGGTAGATCAACCACTAAAATATATGTAGACATAATTTTTTATTATTTGACATTTTTTAAAAATATTTTTGTAGAAAATATTATTTTTAATAAGATTTCATTGTAATTGGTAAATTTGAAAAATATATTTTATATAAGAAATTATGTTATATTATTTAAAGTTCATGTAATTCAGAAATAACAATTTCAATATTTATTTTTGAATTTCTGAAAATTTAATTATAATTTTTTACTTTTCCAGTATAATAGAATCTAACAACATCTAACGATATCTAATAGCATCTAACCACATCTAACGACATCTAAACGGATCTAATTTTTGATATTAATAAGGTTAATCTTAATTTAACACCTATAATATGATCCTAGACTCCTTATAAGGTCATTTATAGCTTAAGTATGGAACTTAAAGCTCAGATAATATGATTTAATAAAATCACTTAAATTTAACTGCATCTAACAGTATTTATCGACATCTAATACCATTTAACAACATCTAACGGTGTCTGAGAGTATCTAACTGGATCTAAAAGCATTTAATGGCATCTAATGAAATCTAATTTTGTAAATTAATAAGTTAATCCAAATTTAACACCTGTAATATGATCTTAAGTCTCTTATAAAGTCATTATATCATCATTATATAATTTAAAACTTAGATAATAGGATTTAACAAAATTTACCTAAATCTAAAGGTATCTAACAACATCTAACTGCATCTAACTGCATCTAACAGTATTCAAATGACATCGAACAACATCTAACTAGATCTAACAACATCTAACAGCGACTAACAACATCTAACCGAATCTAATTTTTTATATTAATAAGTTAATCCTAATTTAATATAATATGATCTTAAGTCCACAATATGATCTTAAGTCCCTTATAAGGTCATTTATATCTTAACTACATAATTTAAAACTCAAATAATAGGATTTAATGAAATCCACATAAATCTAATAGCATCTAACAGCATCTAACACGATCTAATAACATCTAATCAGATCTAACAATATCTAATGACATCTGATAGAATCTCATTTTTTATATTAATAAGTTAATTTTAATTAATAATAAACCCTTATAAGATCATTTGTATCATAATTACATAATTTAAAACTCAGATAATAGGATTTAATGAAATTCACCTAAATCTAACGACATCTAACAACATTTAACGATATCTAACAATATCTAATCAGATCTAACAACTTCTAATGGTATCTAACCGAATTTATTTTTTGATATTAATAAGTTAATCCTAATTTAACGCCTGTAATATAATCTTAAGCCTCTTATAAGGTCACTTATATCTTAATTACAGAATTTAAAATTTAAATAATAGAATTTAATGAAATTCACCTAAATCTAACAATATCTAATAATATTTAATTGTATTTAACAACATTTAAAGCATCTGACCAGATCTAACAATATTTAACAAAATCTAACGACATCCGATCGAATCTAATTTTTAATATTAATAAGTTAATCATAATTTAACTCCTGTAATATGATCCTAAGCCTCTTATAAAGTCATTTATACCTTAATATAGAATTTAAAACTTAGATACTAGGATTTAATGAAATCCCCCTGTGTACCAATGCATAGTGCAATGGTAACATATTTGGGTAAGTGTGTCTGTTTCCGGGATTTATTCTTATGGGAGCCAAGTCTATGTTGTAATAAAAAAAAATGAAATCTGCCTAAATTTAATAACATCTAACAACATCTTAACCACATCTAACAACATCTAGTTTGAATATTTGAATATTTTTAAAAATATTTTACAAAAATTTCTATATTTTGCTAAAGATATATACTTAATAATTTATTTTTGAACTATGCAAACCTTATTTTTAATTAAATAATTATAAAACTAGATAAGTTTATAATTAAAATAATAACTAATTTAAATTAAATGAAATAAAATTTTAATAATACATAACTATAATTTATATTTAAAAATATAAACATACATAAATTATTTTTAGTTACATTTGAATTAAAAATATCTAAATTATTTAATAATAAAAATTATATTCTATATGATAGCTAATTTCAATTTAAATATTTAATATATATAACACATACTATATAATTTCTCAAATTAAATAATCCTTTTAAAATTAAGTTATTATATAATTATTTGAAAAATATAAAAATATACACAATTTTATTTTTTAGACTGATTTCATTGTTGAATATTAAATTAATTGGGGACGAATGCATAGACATGTTAAACAGTTTGAATCAATTAGGTTGCATGTGCTAAAATTTATGGTATATTTTACAATATAGTTTCTTCAAAATATAGGGCAAAAAGCTGGGGCACCAAGTTTAATAATCAATCTAATAACATCTAATAGTATTTAATTTTTAATATTAATATCCTAATCCTAATGCTCCTAATACATTGATAATCGATAACCATTTTTTGTTTAAATTCTAATAAAAAAGATATTAAATAATTGATTTCAAAATGGGACGGATATTTCCCAATTCTCACATGTCCCATTGTTCTCCACGAATACATGTTACCTGTAAGGCCTAAGGAGGAAAGTCCATTTGCGCATATTTATTAATGTCGTAAGCATTTGCCATAGTGACATGGGGATATTTTCTACCGTAGTATAACCCATTTATTTGCATTTTTTATTTTTTATTTTTTAAATTATTAAGCTAAATGTAATATTCATAAAAAAGTTTTATCATTTTTTGAATATGTATTTTTTTTTAAAGTTTAAACACAAGAGTATTATTACCATAACACGTACATGTTTAAAATTCAAAAAAATATATACAAAATGATAATTCTTGATTTATAAAAAAAATCTTCAACAAAATTTTCATGCTTTGAAAGTTAAATTGATGCTCTAACCCACTTGCACGCCGCTCACAATGCTTTAGCATAAAAAAGATAAATTAATGCACCAACCCACCCACCTGCCCCCGCACGCACATTACTATATTAGTAATTATATAGATCTATATGTAATAGATCTATAGTTTTCTATATTTGCATTTTCTATACATAATTATTTGAAAAATAAACAACATAAGTTTATTTATTTTGCAAAAGATATTTATTTTGCCAACGGTGATTTTGAAATGGACTATATTTTAAATTTAGTAATATAATAATATAAATTATAATGTCACATTTCTATATTGTTAATTAGAAAATATTAAAATTATCTTAAATAATATATTTTTATATTTTTGTTAAATAAAATTCGAAAATATATTAATTATTAAAACTTATTTTTAAAAATTAGTGACAATTATTATATCATGTAAATGTATAATTTAAAATGTATATACAAGTCATAAATTTAGTGCTTATATGAACATTACCAAGTATTACATTTATGAATTATATATTATGATTTAATTATATGTTCCAAAACTGTAATTTAAACTGTTCCAAAATATAGATCGGAAGAAAATACTTAATTTAAATCATTTTTTAATTATATGTCCCAAAATTAATATTAAGTAAATAATGGTTTAATTATATGTCCCAAAATTGTAAGAAAATAAAGTCTAATCAAATTTAAATAAAATTGAAATTTAATTTAAAAAAATATAAAAACATTAATTAAAAATATAGCTTGCAAAATAAATATTTTTAGATTGATGATAAATTACTTATTTTAAATAAATAGTAATAATTATTTGGATATTTTAACTTCAATATAAATACTTCTATTTAATTATTTCCAAAACTCCATGAAGCAAATCAAAATTTAAAATTTAAAACTTAGTTTTATTTAAATTTAATATTAAAAATATATTTTTATTTTTTAATGTCACTTATTTTTTAATTGTCGGAGTATCAGATTAACGTGAATCGCCCCTTTTTATAAAATATTGCACGTGTACAGATTGTTGTCACCGCTAGAGTATGAACCTTTGGTGCTCCATCATCCAAAGGGCGGAAGGCAACCATGGTTCTCCAGCACCGTCTCTTGTTTCCTCTGGATCTAGTACAACAAGCCTCA
The DNA here is from genome assembly GCA_030490835.1 of Annona cherimola. Classification (NCBI taxonomy): domain Eukaryota; kingdom Viridiplantae; phylum Streptophyta; class Magnoliopsida; order Magnoliales; family Annonaceae; genus Annona; species Annona cherimola. Next base: position 28,041,608 of record CM059977.1, read on the forward strand.
ATCCGATGGAAAACGAACAAAAACCTCCTTCACAGTCGCTAGCAAAATCTATTAACTTCACCTTTGATCGTTGATATGCCTGCAGCAATCGAGATCTTACATTCCTCCATCTAACCTACCATCGACCAATTGAAATCCTCAATCTTCCAATGACTTCCATGAAATCTGACAATAAAAAAAACATTGCAACTAATCCAGTAGCAACTATAATTTCAGCAGCCTAAATCTACGGTAGATGGTAGGCTTCGCATGAGAGAATTGTAAGAAAAGCTTACCATCGGTTGGGTGCCCTCTAAAAAATGGATCGTATGAGCGTTGTTGAATCTATGATGGGGAACCGTTTGGAAACATCAAAAGAACGAGAATTGGATGAGGGTGATTAGACAAAGATGAGTTGTTACTTTTTTTTTTTTTGATAGAAGAATTACTCTATCCCGAAACCCTATCCCTTTGGAAAGGGTTCGGAGGAGAGTAATTCGTGCAATTCAATGCCAAAAAATTGTCTATACAAAGTTTCCGTAAGACTACTTGGGGGGGATTCCTCCACCAAAGTAGCTGATTTACATCAGAACAAGAAGCCACCTCGGCTAAGGAGTGTGCAACCTCATTACCCTGCCTAAGAACATGATGAATAGAGAGGTGGTCATAAGCAGCGAAGATAGATCTGATCTCAGAAATAACATGCCCCACTGGAGAGGATATTGTGCTGTCTCTGGATAGGTACTGGTAAAGTAGTAGAGAGTCGGATTCAATCAGGACCTGGCTCAGCCCCAGTTGAATCGCCCACTTGGTTCCCAATAAAAATGCGTGAGCCTCCATGAGGAGCGATTCCATCGTGCCCGTCCATCTCCACCCCCTGGCAGCAATGAAACGGCCCCTGGAATCCCTGATGATAGCCGCGAAACCAGTAACACCCTTGTCATCCAAGGCTCGCGCATCAACATTCATCTTGAAAGCCCCCGCGGGCGGTTTAGTCCATCTGGCCACCAATGGAAGATCCAGAACACACGCCTGACCAAGGAGCTTTGCCCTCCGAAATTGTTCGTAGTAGTCACGGCACCAAGGTAGTATCATATGAAAAGCCGGTGGGTCCCCGTCTTCTCTCAACTTGTTCCTGAGAAACCAGACCCTCCAACAAAAAAGAATAAAGAAATCCAAATCCTGCAATTGATTCCTGAGGGACAGAGTACACAGTGTTTGAATAACTGAAGGCTGAGGAGAGTCCAACCTAGCAGCCACGCGGCTTAGCCTTGCAATATGAGGGCATCCCAAAAACAAGTGGTCAGAGTTTTCCACCTCCCCCTTGCAAAATATGCAGGCAGTATCCACCTGAATACCCCTCGAAGATAAGTTCTGTAAGGTGGGGAGAGCATTCCTTACTAGCCGCCAACCAAAAAACTTCACTTTGCTTGAAAGGTTTGTCCTCCAGATGACCCTATAAAAGGACGAGAGATTTTGGCTATCCGTACTTCGGGAGAGCAGCCTGTAGGCAGATTTAACCGAGAATTGTCCATTAGGTTCATGAGTCCAAAAGATACAGTCCTCCTCGTCGCCCTGTGGAAGGGGAATGAGGCTAATCTCCCGCCAACGAGCCTCGCCAACCGCCGCCACAATCTTTTCCTTGACCCAGGATTTGGATTCCCCATTGATGAAGTCACATACACGGGCCCCCTCAGGAATGGAGCACGGGAGAGGACCCGCCTTGGAAAGTACTGATTTGAGCCAGAGATCACAAAAGAACCGGATCCTCATCCCATTACCCACTCTCCATTTGCATCCAGAATGGACGGCATCACGTACCCTTAGAATGCTTTTCCAAGTATAGGAATCCGAGGGCTTGGCCCTACAATTCCATATATCTGAATTTTTGAAGTATCTTGCCTTCAGCACCTCATGACAAAGGGAGGCGGATCCAGTAGCCAATCTGAAGACCTGCTTAGCCAGGAGGGCATAGTTGAAGTAAAAATGAGAAATTGCACTGGAGGATGATAAAAAGTAGAGTTCCTGGAAGTGAGATATTATTATATCACAAATGAGAAAAAAGTAATCCAATGGAAGTTCCACGTTGTCTTGTCAGGGCTGCTTCGCAACTTGTGCAATAAATTCTCTAAAATCCTCATCGAAATAAATAAATAAATAAATAAATTCTCTAAAATATGCATATGTTGGGAAACAATGGTCTACCTACATCCGAGCTAGCAACTAAGGGTATGTTTAGTAATTAATAAAAAATGTCAAGTTAAAACTTTTCAATCTAAAACTTTTCACTCTTCACAACTATCATACTTTTTAATCATTTTTTTTCACATTTTCTTATACAACATCCTACTTTTCAATCATTTCTACACAACTATCCACACAACTAACTTATCTATTTTAACTTTATTCTCTTTACTACTCATCATTACCCTTATCATATCACATTATTTGACAACTTTTACTCTTCAAAATTTTTCATCAAAAGTTTTATTTATTCCCAAACACACCCTAAATTACCCAAAACAATGGCAATGATAATAATATTTAAGGAAAAGGGAAGAAATGCCACACGGGGTCAATTACGTCATGTCCAAAATAGTGTACATCATCAAAATATCAAATAGCTATTTTGACTCGTAAATCATCCATGGCGACTCAATCACAGACCCTAAGGGACTTGTAATTCTTTATTGTGGCCCTTTGATCAACCTACCTTTGAAAATAATAATAAGTACGGCATGAGTTCGGCAACTAGAATAAATCACTAACAACAGAAGAGGAAATCAATCTGGTCTGTGTCATAAAGGATATCCCCAAAGCTCTTATGTCTCATGCATCCCCTGCCTTATGCAAGCACACATGTTTGTCAGATGCAATATACATGTTGTCATCAATGTCTTGACTTGCCTACGACAGGTATGGGGATGTGGATTATGTCCAGCTCCCCCACGACATTGCATAGCTTTGACATGGTTTGGTAATGTAAGTATCATGTGGATGAGGAGATGTGAAAGACAATATTTTTGAAAATCATAATAATAATGTAATATAATAAGAACAAAGTGAGAATAAATAAGATAATTATATAAAAAATGATTAAAATATTCCTGTAGTTCTCATGATGACCGACTTTGTGACCATATCCACAGAAGCGTTCATATCATGCCAATTTGGTTGTCATGGGGTTCAGTTCTATGATCAGCTAAAGCATTCAATATCTTTCATTTAATTCTCTTGAGCCAAATCTCCATGGCCTTCATGTCTTTCATTTTTATAGGGTCTCAAGGACTTTGGCTGTACAGCCGTATCCCAAGAGCAATCATGTTATATTTTATATACATTCATATCAGAGGAGTGATTCTATTAGCCCGGGCTAAGTAAATGGCCTACTTAGCCCACCTCAAAAAACCTATTTAAAACAACTTTTTTTTGTTTTTTTCTTCATACACTTGTTTATCTAAGTGTATTTAACATATAGACCAAGTTTTACCATTTTTGGAAATGTGCATATATTTTTTTTAGATTTTTGAAAATAAGGGTATTTTAAATGCATATATACACATAGATGTTTGAAAATCTCAAAAAAATAGATAAACATATTCAAAAATGGTAAAACTTGGTCTATATGTTAAATACACTTAGATAAACAAGTACATGAAAAAAAAAGTAAAAAAAATTTATTGTAAATAGGTTTTTTGAGGTGGGCTAAGTGGGTCATTTACTTAGCCCGGGCTAATAGAATCACTCCTCTTCATATCATTACAGTCTCACGCCATGTTTGCATCGTACCATCATGTAATTAACCATCTTGGCATTAAAAGCCCCAAGTCATGCATCTCACTCAGAAACCTATGTAAAACATGTCAAACTCACATGCGTGACATCAAAATGCCTGCTAAACCCCCCAGATCCAAATTAGAATAACTGAGTTCTCAAACCCTCAAAGCACTTAAATCATCAAATATTAAGGGTCTATTCGGTCCCATATCCGTTTTAATTTTCGAAAATGCACACGCGTCTCTATGAAAACTATTTTTTCTCTTAAAAATCTACAAGGATAGCTTTTACAGGCAGCTGTAAATCTTAACTTTTTCAAAAAAGCTCCACAGTTTTAGTTTTACTTATTTTCTACCTCGCTAAGAAGGTCCTAAATCTCATCGTCGCTTGCTACGTACACACTTCGACATTTTTTTGATGAGAAGGAAAACCTTATCCCCTCTCCCCAACGCTTTGGGAGGGAGATTGGATAAGGTGATCCGAGCAATTTATTGACAAAAAAATGTCTGTACAGATTTTCTCGTGAATTACATGAGGGGGGTTGTCCCACCACTCCTGTTGATCCAATACAGAAAGAGAAACAAAATCGGCCAAAGCATGCGCCACCGCATTCCCCTGTCTAAGTACATGATGAACCGAAATGAAATTTGAGGATTGAAGGATAGCCTTGATTTCATCAATGATCACCCCAGCTGGGGAAGAGATAGGGTCGACAGAAGAGAGGAAATGAACAAGGAGGAGGGAGTCCGTTTCAATCTGGAATCTATGCAATTTGAGTTGAATGCCCCAGCAGGCCCCCAAAAGGCAAGCACGCGCCTCCAAAAGTAAAGGGTCCAACAAACCTCTCAGTCTCCATCCCTTAGCCGCAATGAAAGCGCCACATGAATCCCTGATAACCGCGGCAAAACCCATAGACGAAGACCGATTGATAATCCTGGCATCGACGTTCATTTTGAGATACCCATCTGGGGGTGTAGTCCATCTAGGGACCAAGGTACGATCGATGGCTCCGCCAAGAGTGAGAGGGGTAGCTCGTCGGTATTGCTCAAGATACGCCTTGCACCAGCCCTAAACATTGGAGAAATCCGGTTTGGTTCCATCAGCCCGAAGAGAGTTTCGCAAGAACCAGATCCTCCAGCAGCAGAGAAAGAAGAATGCGAGATCGTTTGGCCTGCTACGAACCGCCATGGACATGACCAGGTCCTCAACAGTGGCAGGAGACAAGGAGTGCCTGGCCGCCCTCAAACATATCCCCCTGGTAAAAGCACATTCAGTGAAGAGATGGTTAGTATCTTCAATAGCAGCCCTGCAAAAAAGACACCCAGGATCAACATGAATGCCCCGGTTTTGCAAATTGGAAAGGGTCGGGAGTCTATCCTTAAAAAGTCTCCAGGAGAAAATGAGGATCTTGGATGGGAGCTTTGTGCGCCAAATTGCCTTGAAAGCAGTGGATTGGGGGGAAGGACCAAATCCCGAGCGGAGCACCCTATAAGCAGATTTAACAGAAAAACCCCCATGAGGTTCAAACATCCAGTATCTCAGGTCATCATGTACGGAGGGGGAGAGGGGAATTTGGCATATTGCCCGCCACCCGTCGTCCCCCGCAACAAAAAACTTTAAAAAATACCAATTCCTGGCTTGCCTTGACGCCACAAGCTTCACCCACTTATTGGTCTTGATCAAAGGAAATACTGTAGCCATTGAAGGTTTCAGCGTCAAATCTTCATTTGGGGTTTTTTTTAATGATTAAACCAAAATCCGAAACAGAATCCAATCTGCTCATTTCATTTAATATATTTATTTTATGGTATCAAAAATCATTTCAATCAAACTGTAAGACAGGTCAGACCTACTTAAAAATATATAAATAGGTCTAAATTATGAAAAACATTTAAATCCATTCAAATATGCAATATAATGTTATAATGCATTATAAAATCATTTGTTTATATAGGATTGATGTTCTAGATAGTTTAGGTGTTGAATTAACAGCTTTTAAATCAAATAATAATACTACGTTAGTTCTATATAATTTTAGACAAGGATATGTACATATTTAATTTGAATAAACAAACTTGGATTTTTAACTTAAAATATTTTTTTATTACATTACATGGAGACTATGCTCCTCTCATGCTTCAAATCTAAATCACACACACGCTAGGAAGTGAACCATTGACATCTCTCTGTTTCACCATGTTAAATAATTAATTTTAAATATAATTAGTAAATCAAATTCTAATTTAATCATCAAAATGGCCCCTAAATGAGGGTGTCGGTGCCATTGAATTATCTCTCCCTGATTAGTGGTCAATGTTTTACGCAATTGGTGAACAATTCTTACCATCCCCCCCAGAAAAAGCATTGAAAAAGTAAGCGGAAAATACAGATTCTTGCTATCATTGAGCTTTATTTTGCCTGTTCAGCTTAGTGGCTTGCATTATCTAGTGCACGCGGTGCACTAAAATAATTTTTATTATTTTATTTATTTCTTTATTTTTATAATATGAAGACTCAAGCATGAAAATTCTATACATGTAATTTTTACATTTTATTTGACATTTTATTTTGAATCATAAAATAGTAAAATATAAAATGAAAGCGAAAATTTATCAAATTATATATATAAGGAGTACATGCTTGGGCTAAAAATAAGTAATGCACAGGGTTCAGTGGATCGGCGCTTTCGAATAATTGGCTTTTATTGGCAGTTTTTTTCATTGCCTCAGTCAAAATCGTAATCTCGTAGCTCTCCGTTTTCCAAAAAACCAATGATTTCAAGCTTTTACACTCCTCACTTAATTCTACTTTTGTATATCTCTTAAAGGTATTTTTGAAAAGTGATAAAACTTTTAGATGAAAAATTTTTTATGTAAAGGTTTTTGAAACAAAAGAAAATAATATGATATAATATAGGTATAATGATAACTAAAAAGAATAAAATTAAAATAGATATGTTAATTATATACATAGTTGTTTAGAAATGATTGAAAGGTACGATGGTTTGTATAGGAAGATACAAAAATATAATTTTAAAATAAGATAGTTATAAAAAATAAAAAGTTTTAAATTAAAAATTTTAAATGAAAAGTTTTATCTTTAACCAAACACGTGGGCGGACACTAAAAGTGGAACCAAACACCTATTATGGATAAGATTCTGCTTTCTAATGTCAAAATGTGTTGCCAAATAGGATTCCACTTTCTAATGTCAAAACGTGGAGCCAAATAGGGCCTTAACCTGGCTAACGAGTTTGTTCAAATAAATTCAGGGTTTAAACCGGTACCATGTCAAGAGGAGGGAGAGTAAGAATTAGTTTTTTTATGCATTTCAAATCATTTCATTCACTTTAACTATGACTGGTTTTTCATTTTTCTTCTATTTTCTAATCAAATTCTTATATAATTAACTTATTTATTCACAATTTACCTGTTTTCGAAAAATTTCTAACTTTCTCTCTTTTCCGCTTTGGTTTTGTTTATTGAGAAAACTCCTTTCATGCATGTAACATTTACCCTTAATTTCTTATATATTTGAAATGTTTCATATATTACTCTTGTACTCATAATATTTTATCTAAGTTTCTCTTATGCTTATGCCATCAACATATAAACAGCGATTTTGACCATTCAAAATTTTTTAATTGAGACAATTAGGATTTAATATGACTCAATTGATGATAGTAATCATAAAAAATGTGATATTAAATGATTTTGGAGTCATATTAATGTTGAATCATTTTAATTATAAAATTTTAGATGAGAAAAATCATCTTTTCAATGAGGCAGACAACGGTTGCATTAATGATGTGAGTATAATAAGAATTTTGAGTGAAATGTTACGTGTATAAAAGAAATTTATAAAACATTTTAATTATAATAAAAATTAGCTGCAAATGTTGTAAATATAAAAGAAATTCACCTCGTATTTATTTATATACAAAATTTTTGAATTAAAATTTTTTACTTTTCATAATTACTCTATTTTAAATTTATTTTTTCATATCTTTTTATAAAACTATTTTATCTTTCGATTATTTCTACATAACTATCAATATAACTAATATATTTATTGTAACTTTATTCTCTTTATTTCTCATTATTACAACTATTATATTAGATACTGTTTCACCTTAAAAACTTTTACAAGAAAATTTTTTATTTAAAATTTTTATTACTTACCAAAGGTACTCTTTTCCGGCTGCATTCCCGAACACACCCGTATTAGAAATTTAGAATTAACGTAGAAAACTAACTTAACGCGTTGACTATTGCCACAAAAGTCGGGAGTCCAGTAACCAACCCAATGCCAGTCGTATTAAGTTTAGGTACTGGTCACCGGCTGCGGAACGGGATTTCCGTTCCCACCAGGTGCGTGGTTCGAATCCCTCACGGGATTCGAGGTGGGGGCATGTGGTCCCCCTTTATACTCAGATGAGAGCTAGTGGTCTTCCCACTTGATATGTGGAAGCTTATTGTTGTCTTCCATTGTAAGTTTGTTAGAATTGTCTCAGGGTTTGAATGTAATATGAATTAAGATATGATGTAAAATATCCTCCAATCAAAAAAAAAAAAATTTTAGGTATCATTGACATGTGAGGTCAATTTTTATATACAAGCATTTCCACACGGCATCCAAAAACAGCAGAGGTAAAAAAAAAAAAAACACGCATGTCAACCAAGGGCCTGATCGGAAGCCTCCACTACACTGAGAAAAAAAGTGGTGAGGTTGCATACTAAATTCAAATATGTATGTAACTAATATCATCATAACTTATACTTATATTTATAAAATGACATAAATGATAATCTATGAAATCTCTTTTCTATATAAACTCCTCTATATTTAAAATCTTGATGATTGATGTAAAATTTACTCTATCCATTATACTTAGCACCATTTATAATATTTTGAAAACTCTTTTATTTGTTTAATTTCATTGTATATAAGTACCATCTATAAATGTGTAAAATCAGCATAATAAAATAGTTCAACGTTAGAATAGTAATTTTAAAGTAGTTTTTTCAATATCTAAATCATCTAAAATGTGACTACTATGTAGATAAATAATTCTATAAAATATTACTACATTCTATTATATGTGTAAATGGATTTTAGTATTTTTCATAATTTACACATGAATATATATTTTTCAATAAATGTAACTTATAAACATACTTGATTGGGATGAAACGTTGTCTCCTAAATAAACAAATGATGTTAAATCCAATGAATTGATTTGATTTTTCATCAAGGATCAAAATTTTAAAAATTGAAGGTGTTACATGACTCCACTTCTATGTAACCTGGTTATATAGAAGTGGAATCCTAATTTATATATTTTATCCCCAATTCTAAATATAATAACTCATTAAAATTGACGTTATAAGTGATGTAGAATCACAATATTACCCTTGGTAAAAGTTTAAAAAGCTACTCTAATTAATTGGAAATTATAAAAAGATTCAATAAAAATATAAAAAGTAAAAAGAATAAATTTAAAATAGATAAGTTTTTTTTTTTTTTTTTTTTGAGAAGGAGACACCCTATCCCCTCTCCTCTGCACTATGAGGGGAGGGAGGGATAAGGAGATCCGAGCAATTCATTGCCAAAAACTATCTGTACAAAGTTTTTCCCGAATAACTTGGGGAGGATTACCCCACCAAACCTGACTGTCCAAAAGAGAGATAGAAACAAAATCTACAAGAGAATGAGCAACAGTGTTCCCTTGTCTTAACACATGATGGGCAGAAATGTGTTGGGATGAAGATAGAAGATCTTGGATTTCTGCAATAATGAACCCCGTAGGTGAAAGGATAAAATCGTCCTTCGAGAGGTAATTTACCAGAAGAAGGGAATCAGATTCAATTTGCACATTCGTCAGCCTTAGTTGGAGAGCCCATTTGAGACCCAAAAGAAAGGTAGTCGCCTCCATGCATAGAGGTCTCATGTTGCCACATCGTCTCCACCCCTTTGCAGCTATGAAACTACCATTTGAGTCTCGGATAACAGCAGCAAACCCCAGAGCATTGTTGTTATCATGTTGCCTCGCATCAACATTCATCTTGAGAAATAAGTTAGTTGTATAAGTTGTTGTGTATAATCGATTGAAAAGTAGGATAGATATAAAAAAGATGTAAAAAGTAAAAAATAGGGAAATTATGAAGAATAAAAAGTTTTAAGTTAAAAAAATTTTTTTAGAAAATTTTTTTTACTCATCCAAAAACTTCCTCAGTACCAGGAGTGAAAGCTGCAAATCATGCATCTCAAGTACAAATCTAAGTAAAACATGCAAATCATATCAAAATCACATGCATGAAACCAATGTGTCTGCCGAACCGCCAAGATCCAACTCAGAAAAACTAAAGTCTGAAACCCTCAAAGCATTTAAATTATCACGTATTAAATCTCATCATGGCCTGCTACATACACACACAACATTTTATATCCGGCAAAAATGTTAAACATACCAATCCCTAGCTTGCCTTGACACCGCAAGCGTCACCCACTTACTAGACTTGATCAAAAGAAATATTATACCATACAACCTTCATTTGGGGCTATCTTTTAATGATTAAACCAAAATCCAAACGACAATCTAATCTGCTCATTTTATTTAACATATTTATTTTATTATAGTATCAAAAATCATTTTATCCAAAGTCTCAGATGGCTCATATCTACTTAAAAAATATTTAATCATGTCTAAATTGTGAAAAATAATTAAATTCATTCAAATATGCAATAAAATGTTATAATAATTATAAAATCATTTGTAAAGGAATAGTGTTTTAGCCGGTTTGTATTTTGAATTAACAGCTTTGAAATTAAATAATTACACTATGCTAGTTTTATAAATTTACTTAGAGAGAAACATGCACTCATTTGATTTGAATGAACTTTGGTCTCCAAGTTAAATAATTCATGGAGACTACTACACTTCTTTGAGAATTCGAATCCTGGATCACATGCATGCTATATAGGATGTGAATCATTGGGCTATGCTTTGGTTCACCAAGTTAAATAATTAATTTAAAATATAATTAGTAAATCAGATTCTATTTAATCATCAAAATGGCCCTAAAACGAGGGTCATATACTGAAATCTTTAATGGCACCGCTACCACTGAATTATTTCCCCTTGACTAATGGCCAATGTTTTTCACAATTGGTGAACAATTCATAGTATCCGCCTAGAAAAAGCATTGAGAAAATACAGATATGGATGCTGCTTTCAAACTCTTGCTGTCGTTGAGCTTTGTTTTGGTCTGTTCGGCTTAGTGGCTTGCATTATCTAGTCCACTCAGTGCACTGAACTACTTTTCTATTTTTTTAATTATTTTTTCTTCAATGTGCGGGCTCAATCAAAAATATTTCACATATGTAATTTTACATTTCTATTTTATTTAATACTTTATTTTGAATTCTAAAACAAATAGTATGAAAAAATTATAAAATTGTATGTATAAAAATTCCATACTTGGGATCGCATTTTGGTAGAAAAAAGGAAGTGATGCACTGGGCGCACTGGATCGGTCGCGTTTGAATAACTGGCTTTTGTAGGCATTTTTTTCATTGCCCCCAACAAAATCAAAAATCAAAGAAAATAGGGCCTGTTTGGATGATCGGAATCATAACCGCCCAGCTCCATGTTTTCGAAAATATGGCGGTGGAAGGAGGATAGTTTTATGATATTTTCATGCAATTTTGTTGTCGTTTTGACATGATTTAATTTATATGCGATGCGTTGTGATGAATACGTATTGATTTCATGATTTGGGGCTATGACTTTTCGAATATTAATTTTATGACATGATGATATTTAGCATAGATAAGTGTAATGATGGTATGGTTGCATGAGACATAACATAAGATTATCCTTACGAATGAGATTATTGAGCCAGATTCCTTGAGAACAGAATAATTAAATGTGAGTTCGTTCTTATCAGCGTTATTTTATTTACAAATTGCAAAAAAACATATTTCATTGCAAAAATTGTTGCCATAACATACAATTGCAACAAAAAATGACAATTTAAATTGTTCATTAGAATCAATGTGCATTTTCGCAACAAAATGAGGCTTCATTGCGATTGCAATAACAAAATGAGGCAAAAAATAAATAATGTATATTAAAATTATTGGAATACTTTGATAAATAATAAAAAAATCTTCCCTAAAAACTATAGAATAAAATAAAAATCTTATTTATGCGTCATCGCTTTGAGTTCTTTTTTTCAAAAGAAATTTTCCCGATCGTTAGGTTTAACCGGTTGAAGAAAATGCAAAATATGAAATGATCATACTATGTAAAATTTTAAGTTTTGGATCATCATATTTTGATGTAAATTTAAATTGTAGGACTTCTGTTAAATTATCATTATTTATAAAATATTAAATGATGTTTCTATCCTACTTTCGTAACCGGTTAAACCGGTTTGATGATCGTTACGGCCGCAAGTTATGAAAATGATGCAAAAAAGGGAGATGGTTATAGGCATCCAAGAGACTATGCACTGTGTTCTAACTTTGATCATGCTATCAACTTACCAACATTATCACATAACTAAAAAAAGTATAATTATTGCGTGTGATTTTATAATATGTAATATTATATTTTCCTGAACGTTGATTATTGAGCACATGAGTTGTTCTTATGTATTCTGTATGATTTAATTGTTCAAACATCACTTTATTCTTTGTTGTGTTAAATATATTTGGAAAAGTAAAATTACAAACGCAGCAAAATAAATAGGGAGGATTGAAGACTCTAGTTAAAGCTTATTACACATTTTAGGTCAGTTAACAACGTTGATTTTTCTAATTTAATGTGTTAATATTTGTACTTAGTTATTGGATTTATAAAATTTTCTATTAATTTTTTCTGTATGCTTTGTTGTGATAATTAGTCTAACATATAAACTTAGAAGTTATGAATATATAAATTCATTAATATATAATTATTAAAAATAATTAAATATTTATGACATTATAAATATATAATGTTGTGGCCATTCAAACCAGTTTGCTTAATTGGTCAAATCATTTGAACTAGACCGGTTTGTTCACTAGTTCAATCCCTCGTTTGATTTTGACAATACTAGTCTTCTTGCAAACTATGGTTGTTATTACCTACCACAAATTGCAATGAAGCATTTTTCATTCTAATTAACCTACTTCATTATGACGAAATGGACCTTCCTTCTTATTGGCATATCATAGACTGTGACAATTTTTTTTTTCAGTCCAATAAATGTGCATTATTCCAACAAAATAAAGCTTCATCTCTGTTAGTGTAATGAAAATTGCAATGAAACATATTTTCATTCCAATTGAGGTTGTTTATTGCAAAGAAATGAGATTTTGTTGCTATTTGTGTGGTACAAGTTTCAGCTAGATAGATGACTCGGTGCTTGCATAAGTATTGATTCATACTTGATTAATAACCATAGTTTTTATGAATGAATTATATTTCACATTTACATATATGTCACTCAAATAAAATTCAAGCATTGCCGAAGCGCTAGTAATGCAGATGGCAAGGGACGGCATCCCGTTTCCGACAATTCGGGTTTTAATCTCAGTCGTTTTCAAGTGGAGTTGTATCCACATGTTTATGGGCAGAGCTGTGTGTTCGTGTTCTTTACGTGAGAATTGTATCTCTCCTGCATATAGGCTTTAATATATAAATTTAATATGCTATATGCGGTAATTTATATATATATATATATATATATATATATATATGGGATATATTCAGGTGCAGCAATGCTGCACCTGAATTCCCGTGCAGGCGCGCTGCCCATTTAATCCAGCCCGTTGGAGTTGGCACATCAAATCGTGGCCGTTCTCATCCTCCCGCGAGTAGGCCGCAGGTATGTAGCGTGCTGAGTATGCGAGTATGGTAGGGAGGCAGCTGTAGCTACGGTTTTCGAGACCGAGCGGTTTTCAATGCAGGAGAAGACGTTCTGAGTGCGCCGGAAGAGGTGCTGAGTGCAGTATCATATTTGAGATTCCACGTCATCTATTTCTGGCTATCCGCATGCTAAATGATGTATCAGCATGCTATATACAAAAGTCAGTGTGTATTCTGCTACTGAAGGTCATCTGTTTGTGACTATTAGTTTCTTGTCGTGTTGAATGAGCATGTTATACCTGCATTGTGTAAAGTGAAATTGCAGGACATCTATTTCACCTTTGGTTATCAGAATGCTAAGTGTTGCATCAGCATGCTAAGTGTTTATTTTAGAATTGAAGGTTTTTGTTCGTCCATATCAGCATACTAACTGTTGTATGAGCATTGAATGCGTAATAGCTTTTTGCAGTGCGTTCTGTGGCCGCCTTCTCTTCCCCACCATCTCCCTCTCGCACTGCGTTCCTGCTCTTCCCCGCGCTCTCCCTCTCTCTTCCACCCGCTCTCTCTTACTTCCCAACTACCAGCCTCCTCTTCCCTACGCTCTTCCTCTCTCTTTTTCCAGCTTCCAGCCTCCTCTTCCCCTCTCTTCCTTTCTTCCCGCTTCCCAACACTCTCCCCCTCTCTTCCCCACGCGCCACCTTCTCGCTTCCCCATGTTTCCACGATGGGACAGGAGTCAGCACAAAAATCGGCATGCCAGCTCCCCACGCTAACCTACACGCAGCAGCTGTAGGCTAAACGCAGTCTCCCACGCAGGGCCGAACAAGCGGCCAGGATCTCACGCGCTGGAATGGATGGTGCGATGGCGCACCTGCACGGGGAATTCGGGTGCAGCGTTGCTGCACCTGAATATATCCCTATATATATATGGGATTTATTCAGGTGCATTCGGATTGCACCCGAGTTCTCCTGTAGACGCCCCATCTGGCCGTCCATTTCAGCGGGCAAAATCTGCGCCGCTTCTTCGATCGTTTGTGTATATGTGGAGGGAGACGACGAGCCAAATGAGACTGCGCATACACGCGCTCAAAACTTCGGAGAATGCATTTTCCCGCTCATCCCTCCCATTTCGAAAACGGAGACAACGACGCTGCTGCCGCCGCCGCTGCTCTCGAATCTCCTTCTCCGTCGAGCTACTGCTGCTGCCGCTGCTCTCGAATCTCCTTCTCCGTCGATTTCTCCTTCTCCGTCGAGATTTCGAAGTTCTCCGTCGATTTTGAAGTTCTGCGTCGACGGAAGGGGTCGTCTTCTTCGAAAATCCGCATGCGGATTATAACTGCGCAGCAAAAGTACTCTCATCTGCATTTCTTTGACGCGAAAATCTGCGGATTATGAATCCGCATGTGGAAAACAACACTGATGGGAGGTACGTTTGCTGCGGATTTAGAATCTGCATACGGATTTTCGCGTCAGAAAAATGCGGATGGGAGTACTTTTGCTGCGCAGTTATAATCCGCATGCGGAGTTTCGGAGAAGACGATCCGCGCGGATGGGAGTACGGGCTGGCGCCTGGGAAGGAGGACGGGCTGGCGCTTGGGAAGGAAGACGGGCTGGCGCCTGGGAAGATGATCTCGTCCACCGCCGACCGGACAAGACGATCTGATACGGGCTTGGAAGACGACCAGGTTGGGAAGGAAGACGATGGAAGAAGACCAGGAGGAGGGAAGACGATCGGGAGCCCTTGGTGCTGGCCTGCTGCACGATTTGGGGATTAGGGGCGATTTCGGTCGGTCGGGACTTGGAGATTAGGGTGCGGGTGGGATTGAGGAGGGAAGCGAGAGAGGAGGAGGAGGCGCGGGCGGGATGGGTTTTTTCTTTTTTTGCTACCGAGCGGGAAAATGCATCCTCCGCGTGCATGTGCAGTCTCGTTTGGCTTCTCAACACGTAGAATCGAAGAAGCGGCGCAGATTTTGCCCGCTGAAATGGACGGCCGGATGGGGCGTCTGCAGGGGAATTCGGGTGCAGTCCGAATGCACCTAAATAAATAAATATATATATATATATATATGGGATATGATCCAGTGCAGTTACGGTGCAGTCCGCTGTAAAATGGGCCCCACACATATTAGATCGCAACGAAATTTTATACAATCATTTATCCATATAATATAAAAATCATACTTTAGACGGTTTAGATGTTGAAAATACCACTTTAAACTTAATATTTACATTAAACTATTTTATTACGTTGATTTTGCACCATTTTAAGATGGGGATCACACACATGTTGGATTTAGATGAAAATTGATACGCTAATAAAGTGGACAATTCTAAATATAATGGGTGGGGAGGATTTCCCATTCATGATCATGTGGGGCCCATGGTGCATGGACTGCACGGTGCAGTCGCATGCACCGGAACAAATCCCTATATATATATAACTTGAATTTTAAAAAAAAATTCGGGAATTAAGGAATTCAGCCTCATTGGCATATCATGTCCTTGTCTTTCTGCTTGTGCATGAAGCTTCACACCATGCCTGAGAATTTTGTGTTTTCCTACTATTATTTTATGCAGTCATGGGCATGTGAGGTAATCCCGCTGCCACATATTTTTCTCTGTTTATGTTACGCGTCCACATTTTTGGCCTAAGATAAATATTAGGGTGAGTGTTAGAGTGGATATAAAATTCCCACATTCTTATCTAATTTGTAAAGATCCTCTGTTTGGCTGAACATTCTGGAATAGAATTGGCTCATTTCAATATGCTAAAATCAATGTATGATTTATAGATCAATTTTAAAATTGTTAATTCAAAATCTAGACGTTTTGCCCTGATCACCCAAGTCTGATGAAAACGATTTTTTGTATCATGAAAAAATGATAATGAATAAAATAAGTAGACTAGATTTACACCAAAGTGGGCCCAAAAAGGACGACGACATTCCCTAGTCAATATTAAGAGCGCTTTCCAAACCATTTAAGATTCTTAGATTAAATTTGTATCTGGAATATGAATGTAACGATGTGTATAGGAATGAGTAAAGTTGCATTAAAATGTAGTAAAGTTGCATTAAAAATCGAAAATGCTGTTTTAAAAATTGGAAAACTATCTTGAGAATGGTAATACAGATTCAGTTCAAGAATTTTATATAACTACGAACACACCCTTAGTATTTGTGTTTGCATTGAACCACTTCCAACAGTAATTACTCTTCAGTTTTTTAAATTAATTCAATGGAGAAATGCTCCTATACAACCAATTGTAATGTACAATTAGTTGCAGTATTCAATTTTTATTTTCAAATGTTTTTATTTTTATATTCAAGTCATCCATCATATTTAACTTAGTTTATATTCGCATGACATAGAAAAGACTTATAATGATCATAACGAGTGTAATTGCATAAAGTTATAAAGAATTATATTTTTGAGATTATTGTATATAAAAATTTTCAATTCACTTGATTTTTGATATATACACTAAATAAATATTTTGTTACATAATACATGAATTGGATGTTGAAAAAAAATTAAACTTTCCACTAATTGTTCATTACAACCAACTGCATACGAGCATTTCTCAAATTTAAGTGTGTACATATTTTAATAATCAAAGCGTGCTGGGCTGGGGAGCACGCCTCCGGGAATTTAACCTACGGTTTTTGGTAATTAACCGGGAATCTGTCCCGCTTGAAATCAATTGATTTCGGCTTGGTTTCGCAAGCTCTACCCAATGCAAGTTACATAGTTAAAAAACCATATGCTTTGCCAACTGGGTCTTACCTTACCCCGTCGGTTTCCACAGGAGTTTGTTGGGTGAGGCAGGTGTGAGTGCAAACGTTTGCACTTTTGCATAAAATGCAAATGAGGGTAATATGGTAATTTCGTACAAGGAGAGTAGCATTGTGGGTAAAGTGTGAATATGGGTAAATGAGATTAATTATAGTATTTTGGGGTGCATGTATTTCTATGGTTAATCATATGATTTTAATAAAGTACTATAGATGATGAGTGATCCATGACGTTAAATTAAATGATATTCATTTTAAATTATAATCGGTAATGTATGCCTAAAATTTACAAATTCAGAATAGATTTATTTAAAAGAATAAATTTGAACGAATGATATAATTTAGCATGTTTGACCGATTTTATAGATTTTACAGATTTTACGGATTTTACAGTTTTTATGCAATTCATGGGGATGATGTGTTATATTGGTAATCTTTATTCATTTTTCCCATGAAATAAATTTTACAGGTTATTCGAGTATCACAGAAACAACACATATGCAATTGATAAATTTTATATATTTTACGAGTTGTATAGAATATATGATTTTTACTACGTACTCGTCTGATAACATAAACCAGTTATACAGTTTTAACACTTGAAATAGGATTGATGAAATTTCATTTTCACAAATTAGATGGGCAATACAGATTTTACAAGAATAATGCAAAATCATGAACTAATATATACATGATTTATGATTTTTATAGAGTTATCAATTTTTAATGAACTGGTTTGATAAATTTTATACATTGTTCATAAAATCTATATCAAATATATTATCCATAAACATAATATGAAAGATACTAATAATATTAAATAATAAAATATAGATTCATATTAAATTTTAAATAAATCCAATAATTGGATCCTTTACCTAATTAATATATTTAATAAATCAATAATAATTATTTACACTTTTGGTAAATAATAATTAATAAAATATAGTAGTATTTTATTATTCTTTGAGTTTTTCCATAATGAATTCAAGGCCTCATAATTTTTAGTAAAATATTTTTTGCACTTTTATGAAATAAGCTTTACACATTATAATTTGGCAGATTAAACTCCTATCGTTTATTTTTAATAATAACAAACCTTATTTTATAAATAATTTTGATATTATTTTTCATAAAATAATTTAATAATGATAATTCGTTTTAAAATTTAAATTTCACGAAAAATTATGGTAAGTTAACTAATGTTATCATAATATCCAAATAAGAGTTAATTAACAGGTAATTTCCATCCCATCGGTAATTTTCTTTGTTGTTTTCAAAATTATTAAAACATATAATTATATTTTTATAGGGAAAATTTTAAGGGTCAAATAACTTAATTGCACAAATTTTATTCGACAGTCCAGATGTTCGGCTCGAAAATAACTATAATTGAGAAGAAAATAATATAGTATCCACACATGAATATTATTTTTTAGGTAATTTGGATTCTGTCAGTAAAGTAATTTTTTATTTTTTAACAAGGGTAGTATTTAAACTATTAAGCACCAAATAAATCACTTGCACAGATTTTGTCTTGCACCTCAAGTCGTTGACTCGGAACTAATTTTAATCCAAAAGAAAATAGTGTGGTGTTTATGTGAGAACATTATTTAACAAGTGACTTTAATTATTTGTCACAGAAATAATTTTATTTTCGATAGTAGTGTTATCGAAATTATAAAGTATCAAATAAGTTACTTGCACATATTTTATTCCATATCTATATCATTTGTCCAAAAATAAATATAATCAAATTTGTATAATAATAATAATAATGCAAGGAGATTAATTTATGGATAATTATATTAATTTATCTTGCACGCGAGAATATTAATTTATGGATAACCACGAATGTACTAAAATCATTAAGCACTCAATATCATAATTGCACAACTTTTATTTAGCCTCCCCTTGATCCGAAAAAAATTGAAAACGTCCAAAACAATTTGCATCTCATATGTGCATGAGCTTAACAGGCGTGAATTAAGAAATGATTGACACCAGAACAAGTGTCTGTTGGGTCATTAAAAATAAAACAAAATTGCAAAATCAATCAACATCATATGTGGGCTGCACATGTACAGATTGTTGTACATCGCTGCTGCACCATACCAAATGCCTTCTTCTTAAATTAAACAAGCATGCTTGCCAGTGAGAAACTCATCCGATCTTCCTCGCCAAAGCTGCCTCCACCATGCGAGACACCCATCCCTGACGATGGCGAGAGAAAACCACAATCACTGTATAAAATCTGGCGGACTTGCTGCCCATCGTCGTGCTCACCAAATCTCGCTGCCATCTCTGTTGAAACAAACTCACTCAGATGAAACAAACTCAAACGAGCAATGTGCTGGAAAAACCAAATACAAAAAAAAAAACAAAAATAGGGACGACAACATGAAGAAGATGAAGATCAGATCATAGATCTGAAATTTATCTACAGCGATTTTTCAATAGGCTAAAATTTATCGGCAGCAGCTCTCTTTCCACCACCCCTGCTCCGACCGCATCTCAACTCCACCTGCATAGCATCGTTGTCGACAGGAACAATCCAACCAGCAAGCCATTAAATCAATGTCTGCCTTTTCCTTCAGCAAAATCCGGCAGCAACAACATGATCAGCCATGGCCTACCGAGCACTCCATCACCAAAGCATCAATATTCTGCCACGACTGGCTCCATAATCTCTGTTAAACCCACGCACATTCTCTTCAGTAATTTTTGGAACAACAACTTGTTCCCAAAATTACAATAATCTGATGGCAGCCAAGAAACATGGATCGATTGGCCAAGAAATCTAGCAGATTTTTGCCAGCTTCAACAAATTCGACTGCTTCTGCTTACCACCTTCATCAACTGCGATCGGCAACTACAATCGATCCCTAATCCAAGCTGCACATGAGCATGAATCAAGCAATGGAACCGTCCAACCGAACAGGAAAAATTTGTGGATATATAGCCACCGATTAAAGAAATCCTGCATCTGCCATTTTTCCAACCTATCCAAGCTCGCCCCACATCGCACCTGCATCCAGCCATGGCTTCACCACTAGTATCTTGCAAATAAAATCAGCAGTCACCGATCCAGCTGCGTCTTCCGATCAAATAGCTAATAGATGAACGGTAGATGCACAATGTCGCACTAAATTTT
Organism: Annona cherimola; assembly: GCA_030490835.1. Taxonomy (NCBI): domain Eukaryota; kingdom Viridiplantae; phylum Streptophyta; class Magnoliopsida; order Magnoliales; family Annonaceae; genus Annona; species Annona cherimola. The sequence continues at coordinate 28,062,167 of CM059977.1, forward strand.
CAAATCGCGACTTTTATATGTGGAATAAAATAAATGAAAAAATCCACCGCTTTCTAGCTCACCTTAGTCGACGGCGAGATCCGGTGTGTCTTCCAGGCTCTCCTCTTTCTCCCGTAACAGAGCCACAACGACTAGCATTTATAGCCATAGGCGACAACGATGGCGGAAGCATGGAGTGGATACGCAGCTCCTCCTCTCCGCTTATGCTCTTCCCGGCTTCTCCTCTTCTGTCTTCCTCTTCTTAGTCGCTCTCACATCTTCTCCGTCAGTCTCTCCCGTATGAAGTCTAAACAGGCAGCTTCCTTAGGAAGTTAATGGGCAACATACATGCAGCGAGTATGCACGCGACTGTGGTAGCATACTTTCCAATTTTACCCCATCGAATCTAAACCAGACGTTTGAAATGGACGATAGATATGACATTTGCACTTTCAGCAAGCGTGAATACGTTTGTAGCGAAACCGGTCTCGGGTTGGAATCTTTCCTAGCTGGAAGTCGATTTGTCGTACTCAGATAATGAAGAATTTAAAGTTATCTCCGGCACTATATGTGTATTTACACAAAGTTGTCCTTAGATGCTTTTAATATATTTATTATGATTTGGTATTGATGCATTTGTCGTTAATGGATTAATCTCTAACCTTGTCAACTGGACAGGCGGAAATTTTTTTTTAATTGACGAAAATGTCATATTTGAAAATGGATTAAATTAGTCATTGCCCACCTGCGATGCCAGCCTTTAAAAAAGAAAAGGAAAAAAGAAAAAGAAAAAAAGAAATCTGGGTAGTGGATTCGTTTGATCAATATAAAGTGCAACAGTCGTACAACCTAGAAATGAATGATTATATGCTTCTTCCTTTGATTCCTTTCAAAAGCTTTCTCCTCTATCCTTCTGCTCTCATTCCTTCACTTAGTAGTGTTGACGATCTTCTCTCTTGCTCTTTCCTCTTCTCACTCTCTTCTATATATCATCCTGTTATGGATTTCTTGGGTCCAATTGTGCAGATCTTGCTCTTCTTATGGGATCCAATTTCTCGGCAAATTGGCTATTGCAAAGACCTCAACCACAACATGCTTACGCTGAAGAGAGAAGCAGAGGAACTGAAATGCAAGCATGATGAAGTTGAAGCCCAAGTGGAAGCTGCTGTATCGGCTGGAAAGATACGGTTACTCGCCGTGCAGAATTGGCTGCAGGACTCAGCCGCCGCTGTGGCTGATGTTCAGTCCATCAGGTTAGAGGTGGAAAGAGGGAGGAGCGGTTGCTGTTGTCTCGGTCTGAATTCACGTCGCGGATTGGGCAAGCGGGTAATCAGAAAGATCAGTGATGTTGAGAAGCTGAGAGGAAAAGGGGATTTCAGTGTGGTGGCTGAAAGCCCTCGCCGTGGACAGATGCCAGATCAGATGCAAGTGCCGCAAGAACTTGAACAGCAGAGAAGTTCTAAGGAAGCACTGGAGGAGATCTCGCACTGGCTGAAGAATGACGGGGAGGTACATTTCATTTGTGTTTGGGGCATGGGTGGTGTAGGCAAAACCACGCTGGTGAAAGAAATATATAATAAAGTTAATGCAACCAAGGAATTCCAGCAAGTCATTTGGGTAACTGTATCTAAAGACCTCGACTTGCAAGTTATCCAAAAGGCGATAGGAAGTAAGCTGGAATTGAAATTTGATGGCACTGAGGGCATAGAAGAAAAGAGGAACAGGTTGTATGCTCGGCTACGGAACGTGAGATATTTGCTCATTTTGGATGACCTTTGGTGCGAATTTTCCTTAGATCAAGTCGGAATTCCTCAGCCTAACAAGGAGAATCACTGCAAGATTGTCATAACCACTCGCTTTAATGAGGTAAGTAATGCAATGGAGGCTGATAGGCAAATTAAAATAAAGCCTCTTCGAAAGGAAGAAGCTTGGGATTTGTTCCGTAGCAAAACTGATAATGTTGTTCTTTTGCCGGAGATTAGACCATTGGCAGAAAAGGTTGTTAAAAAGTGTGGCGGGCTACCTCTTGCCATCACAACAGTTGGACGAGCAATGCGTCGCAGGGACAAGAAAGAGCTGTGGGAGCATGCATTGAGTGTGTTGAAAGGTGCTTGCCCTGAGATTCGAGGTATGGAGCGTCAAGTGTTTCTTTCGCTAAAACTAAGTTATGATTGCTTAGAAGACCCTATAGTCCAATCATGCTTCTTGTATTGTTCTTTGTACCCGGAAGATTGGCAAATAGTTGCAACAGACCTTACCACAGGTTGGGCTTTTGAGGAAGGATTGGTTAACAATGTTGGCAGCTTGGAGGAAGCAATAAATAAGGGTCATGATATTCTTGAAAAACTAATAGATTCTTGCCTCTTGGAGGAAAGTTGGGACGGCGTTAAGATGCACGATTTGCTCCGAGACTTAGGCATATGGATGACTTCACCATCATCCGCACCACTCTCACAGGCCTCAAAATTCATGGTGAAAGCTGGGGAGGGACTTGAGCAACCACCGGCAGAAAATTTGTGGGATGGTATGGAAAGAATTTCCTTGATGCACAATCAAATAACCGAGCTTCAAATGGTGCCCAATTGCCCTTATCTAGTGTCTTTGTGGCTTGGTGCAAATTTTCGATTACATACAATTCATAATAGTTTCTTTGAGCTCATGCCTAAACTTCAAGTTCTTGAGCTGTATAACACTGGCATTAAGTCCCTTCCACCGTCCTTATCTCAGTTGGTGAATCTACGTGTGCTTAATCTCTATTCTTGTGGAGAATTGCGAGAATTGCCACCATTGGGAGGTCTCACGGAACTCCAGCATCTATTGCTCTCACAAAGTGGCATAGAAAACTTGCCGCAAAGCATGGCAAGCCTAGCAAAGCTCAAGTTCTTGGGTTTGGGAGAAATGAATGCACTTACCGAAGTACCTAAAAACATTATTTCGGAACTGGTCTCTCTGGAGCACCTAAAATTATCCCTTGAGAAATGGGAGACAAGTTTGGATATTTGGAGGGATGTAGCAGCATTACCACGTCTGTCTACCTTAGCAATTCTATTTCCCAGTTTTAATGCCTGCACAGCAAACGTCGTTGAGCATCCAATATGGTCACGCATGAGTAGATTCTTTGTTGTTTTTGGCCCGTATCAAGAATTAACATGGTCCTCCACTCGTGTTAAGAAGGAAGTCCATATCATTAGCTGCCAAGATTTCACCAGTCATATTAACTCTAATAGCATGTTTCGGAAGGCTGAGGAATTAAGGATCAAGAAATCCAAAGGCTTAGAATGCCTTTCTCATATAGTTGGTAATTCAACTACCAGCTTGAGATTCATCAGGTTGGAGGAAGTTAAAGATATGAAATGCGTTGTCGATTGGAGGAATGGGGATAAAAGCAATTCTTTGGAGTGTCTAGAGGAATTGTTTGTCCAGAATTTACCCTGCTTGGAAAAGGTATTCGTTGGACGACCCCCCACAGGGTTTCAACAACTGCGCGAAATCTACATTCATTCTTGTCCTAAGTTAACTTTCATCTTCTCATCTGCCTTGCTTCAACTTATGCATCAACTGAAAGAGCTTACGATATACGACTGTGAAGAAATTGAGGAGATTGTGGAAGGGGGCGAGCTTTCAGACACAGCACCAAAGCAATTGCTGTATTTGTGTCTCGAAAAGTTACCAAAATTGGTAACCATCTTCAGCCAGCATCTTGTTTTAACATCCGTGGAACGCATCGAAATTGAAGGTTGCCCCAAGCTAAAGAGGCTCCCTGTCTTATGCTCCTCTCACATACAAGAGATAAATGGCTACGTCAGAGGAAGTAGAGAATGGTGGGAAGGAATACAATGGGCAGACGAACACTCCAAGTCCCTCTACTTCGCTATCTATGAAGCGAAAGAGTCTTCCGCCTAGAGGTAAAGCAGTCTTCTTCCTTGCATGCTTATTAGTTTCTGTTCAGTCGGTTTTTGACGTTCTCCATTCTGTATTATATAGATGGGTGGAAAGGCAGTAGACTTCTTCCTCTTTTAGTTTTCTGTTTCATTAGTTTCTTGTTGTGGAATTTTTATGCTTCGCCTCCACGCTACACATTATAAAGGAAGAAGAAGTTAAGGAGGCTCCAAGAATGCAGGAGCAAATTGAGGTAGAGGCAAGTTCAGGTCTCTATATATTCTGTTTATGTGATTGATAACTATGTATCCAATGGCTTCCATCTTTCTCACATTGAACCTGTGCAATCATCTTCTTAAATTGCTAAGGTTATTATGGATGGCGAAAAAACATTCTTATTTCTGGGGTCATGATCACATGCAAATGCAAATGGATTTTTTTTTCTTTAAAAAAAAAACGAAATCCTAACATTTATTCCCACATATTCACGAGATTCCCAAAAAATCACATTAGAAAATTTACGATTTATATATCATTTTGGAAACTTAATAGTTATATATGCACACTCAAATGATTTAAAAATTTTAATACATGTTAGTTTCCAATCTGTGTAATTTTGGGGACCATAAAAAATACATGAAAATGAATGCTACTTTTTTTTTCGATAGGGAAAATGAATGCTACTGTTGGTTTCGATTTCATAAAATCATGTTTTAGAATAAAAAGCAACCGGTTGTACAAAATCATGCAACCAGTGGCATGTGATTACAACTTTTTCTCGTTGTCCTAAACCAACCATTGCAGACCAAGCTGGAATTTCTAAAATTCCATTGGAGTAAATTAGTTGTGTATATCAAATAAGTGGTGTCTCTACTGGCTAGAAGTATTTATGAATTTTGAAGTGATATTTCTTTTAATCGAAATTGAGAATAAATTTATAGCATGAGAATTTCGTATGCCATTATTGGGTTCAGCTTACACTCAAGAGGTTCCATTGTAATATATTGATCACCATGTTGGCTTTTATATAACCGGATTACATTGAAGTGGTTTCATATAATCCCTTCAAAATTTAAAATTTTGATGTTTGACGGAAAATTTAATACATTAATTATCGTTGACATCACTTGTTTAGCTAGAAGATAAAGTCTCATCCAAATTCAATCTGTACATAGGTCATATTTTCTTAAAAGTATGTACATTCATGTGTAAATTAGGAAAAATGTTTAGATTCGTTCACATATTTAGTAGAATATAAAATTACTTTATAGAATCATTTATCCATATAATAGTGATGTTTTAGATTGTTTAAATATTGAAAATACTACTTAAAAATTAATACTTAATATTAAATTATTTTATTATGTTAAATTTACATGTTTATAGATGGAGCTCATATACATTGATTGTAATGGTCTTGCAAATTCGTTTTTAAGAAATGGTAGGATTTATGGGCCATGCAAATCATTTTTTTTTAAATGAGATTTCTGACATTTAATCCTTGCCGTTTAATAATGTCCTTAGTATAAGAAGGGGAAAATGGAAATGAATTTGTCGTCTTTGAAATCAGAAGAAATATTGGGGAGATGGAGACGGAGACGAAGGAAGAAGGAGAAGAAGCTTTTGAAAGTACATCACATAAATCAATTTTTTTGGTTAATTTTGTTGCTTTTACAATATATGCAATTCGTTTTTTCAATCTAAATCATTCATGATATTTCTAGCATGACTACTTAGCCACAAAAGTATTACTGAAATGTTTGTTATTACAATTGTACTTATTTCAAAGAAGAGTGGCAAATAAATGATAGAAAATGCTATATGATGAAATAAATATATTTCTAGGCATGATCAAATAATTGTGGCCATACAATAACAAGAAAATTTTTGTTTAACTCGCCTGCAAAATTTCAGCTTGATCGGAGCCACATATTTTCACATATAGTGATTTTTACACATAATGTGGAGTGGTGAATATGTATTTTAAGAGAAAAAAGCAAAAAAAAAATTATACGAAAATATAGATACAAAAATACTTATCCGACCCATTACAAAAATTATTAAAAGATTTTACAGTGTATATGATGAATGAATTTTGTTAAAAATTAGTTCGGATAGCTATTTGAAGTGATATTTAATTTTAACTCTTTATTTAAACCCATTATATTAAATCTGATGATAGAGATATTATTTTGAGAAATGGACTGTCCAAATTAAAGAATATATATTTTAGAAGCTTACTCTTAAAAATTCAGATGAAACAGATACTTATACTAAGAGATTCAAGCAAATTTATTTAGATAATAGGGACCATTGAAATAAATAATTAAAACTAAAAGCTTTTGAATTAGTGGGCCAAGTCCATCCACCAAGAGCCTAGTAACCATCAGAGCTATGTTCATGCCTACTAATTCAAGCCCATGTGTCTCAAGCCCACATAAATTAAGCTTAGCCCATAGAACAAGTCAGCTTAACTTCCAAGCACATCATCAAGCCCACCTGTGCCCAGCCCATCATTAGCACACTAGTAGTAGCCCACCGGCGGCCACTTGCCAGCACCGATGGCTGGTTGGCTGGCTGATGAAGAAAATAATAAAAAAGGAAAAATTTTCAAAAAAATACAACAAATTAAGCAAAATAACCAAAAAATTAAAATCAGTACTTAAAAGCTTAAATGAGTTTAAACTTATGATTTTTTATAAAAATGTAAGAAATAAAATTATTTAAGGATGCTGTGCTATAAAAATAAATAGAAAAAGGAAAAATTTATGAAAAATTATAAAAATTTTAAATAAGTGTTTAAAGAAGTATATGAATTCAAATTTATATTTTTGCAAATAATAAGAAATAAAGTTGTTTAAAAATGGATTATATGAGAATAAATAGGAAAATAGAATTTTCATCACAACATGACTTTGAAACTCTTACCAAAGGTAAACTATTACCAGAGCACGACTTTGGAAATATTATGTTGAATATTATAAATTGTTATAAAATATGATTATTTATTAAGTTTGGAACTCTCTTTCAAGTCGATTTATTCAAGTATAAGCATGATTATTTCAAAATATTTTTAATCATGTTAAGCAGTTAATCTAAATAGTGCATTATTCATAGTGCATGAGCATGATGTATAATTGCATATAGGGTTTGTCGCCAAGCAGTAAAGCAGTATGTCAGTACCTGAATAGTGACCTCAGAACTATAAAAAAAGATGAATTATCTTATGAATGTATAGCACGGCTACACGCGAGCACAAGAAGATGTTGATACTTACAATATAAATGCATGATTTACAGTAAACATATGCATGGACAAGCATAAAAATGTTTAATAATTTAGAATTGTTGTGCGTAAAAAGTAACATAGATGTTATTTTATTTTAAAATTTTGAAATGATTAGAAAATGAATTTAAAAAAATTATTTACTTACTGAGTTTTCAGTTCATATAGTTTTGTTTTTATTGGAAACAACAAGGATACAATGCCAAACTAGAGCCTTTATCAACATGAAAAAGAGGCGAAACTAGTAGTGTAAAAGACAAAGAAGTTTAGATTTTATTGAAATAACTTTATAATATTTTCTTGTATTGATGATATATATTAAATCTGTATAATGACCGTATGAGAAGCAGGCATGAGATGTATTAGTTAAATTTATACGGTTTGACATATTAGTATCTATTTCTATCTTTTGAGATTTTAATTATTATAGTGTTCTCAGATTTGACCCAATAGGCCCCATTCGTGACATCTTAAGGGTGAGGTGTTACATTGATACTAGAGAAATCAAAGGGTTTCTATGATAATAAAAATGTTACTAAACACAATAGATGAAGTGAATTTCTATTAACCATCTAAGTATTAAAAATGAAAGGGATTACTTAGAAATGGAGTTTCATAGAAGCATCTCTGATCTCTATATTTCACAATTTATTGTGTTAGATTAATTCACAATTTACTTTATTAGATCAATTCATAATTAGCATTCATTGTTTATATTTGCAACTAACTTAAGTTATCATTTGAAAAATGCCACTTTCGATTCCCATGGTCGATTCCTATCACCCGAGACACATGAGAATCCCCTGCATCCGCATGTATTTCTTATCACATCTATTCATTATTATTATTATTATTATTATTATTATTATTATTATTATTATTATTACTATTATTATTTAAAAATTACATAACGTCCATTCATTTGAAATATATATCTATATATTTTTACACTACAAAAATGAGAAATTCCATTATCAAGCAATTCATGTGGATAGGAGCTCATTGTCAACCTTGTTTTAATTGTTGTTTCTCTCGGACATCCAAGCACAGCAGCGTTTGGTGCTTTGGGCAGGGGGGAGAGCGTTCATTCTGGCTTCACTCCAGCATAAATTTGCTCCAGCTTTTACATCTCACTCGACCAAAGTAACAAACAAAGGAAACTGCGTCTATTCATTTGATTTTTTAAATCAAAACAAATCTCATGGACGAAAAAAGTCCTAACCTCAAATTCCGCTTTAGTTCAAGAAAAAACATGGAAATTGGATGGGACTCGCAACAACTTTTTAGTGGTGTTTTCATTTAGTTAGTTTGATTTGATATTTTAATTACTATGGATGAACTGCTAATTAATTACTCAACATAGATCGATCTCACTTTTATTTCTTCTTTTATTTACAGAAACCAATGAGGCGTAGCAATAGCGCATGGGTATTTTGGGTTGGAGCAAGGAAGATATCAATAGACAATGGAGCTTTGAAGTTATTCTAATGATAAACAACACTCAGTGGGTCGTGAAATTATTGGTTTATGAAGATGTTGTGATTTGATTATGTTTAGATGAGCTGAAGTATAGATTGATGTGGATTAGTTTATGGTATTTAGAACCATCTTTTGTTATCTTATTTAACTATGGTTAGATTTGAATTTTGATTCGTGTGTGCTCTTGTATTGACTCTGAAATAAAAGCATGTTATAAAACGTACAAAAATAGTTCTTTTGTTTGTGTTTAAAGAGTGTGTATTACAAGTTATTGCATATACTTTACACGCTAAAATTAGTTGTATCTTCTCGTTACTTAATTTGAAATTTAGGTAACACTGGACATCCAGAAAATGGATGGAATGGAATGTAATGTTATCAGTTGTGTCTTCTATTCCGTATATTTCAGTTATGTGAGTCTATGATTGCATATGGTTTGGCGCAAGTACTCATTGGAGTCCTATATTTAGGTGTATTAGTTAGAAATTCAGCAGAACTTTGAGAGGTGTCACACTAGGGCATGAGAGAAGGTTATTAGAGTATTTTTATTTTGAGTATGCGAGACATTCAGAAAATGTATGTAAAGTATTATTGTATGTATCTTCGTAACCCATTTATCATATTACATTGTTATTTCTCTCTCGTGGTTTTTTCTTTCTTAGATTTGAAGGTTTTCCATGTAAAGTATATTATCTCCAATGCATGATTTTGTTATTATTTATTAGATCTTATTTTATTGTATATGCTTCCACTATGATCCATTTCATCCTGAATCACTTCCTAATCATACTGTAAAAACAAATGATGTTACGTATAAGAAGGACTTTATAAAAATGTAGCTTTCCAAAATATGGTACACAATTGTAAAAAGGGTTATTTGCATGTACTTTAGTAATTTTTTTTTTTTTTTTGCCATTTGATCACACACAGATGCATCGAGACTCGCTTGATCTTGGTGGCCAATAGATCAACTAATGGACCCGATTTGTAAAAAAGGGCTCAGCCCATGGAAAGCTGTTCCCATAAGAAAAAAAAGAAAATATTGGCATTGTTGTAATTTTATAGTGTGAGTACATTCGTTTAGATTTGTTTGAAAATGTAACTATGTTTTTTTTAACAAAATTTGTATTATATATACACAAAATTTCAATCTATTCCATTCATTTGGTAGATCAACCATTAAAATATATGTAGACATAATTTTTTATTATTTGACATTTTTTAAAATATTTTTGTAGAAAATATTATTTTTAATAAGATTTCATTATAATTGGTAAATTTGAAAAATATATTTTATATAAGAAATTATGTTATATTATTTAAAGTCCATGGAATTCAGAAATAACAATTTCAATATTTATTTTTGAATTTCTGAAAATTTAATAATAATTTTTTACTTTTCCATTATAATAGAATCTAACAGCATCTAACGATATCTAACAGCATCTAACGACATCTAAATGAATCTAATTTTTTATATTAATAGGTTAATCTTAATTTAACACCTGTAATATGATCCTAGACTTCTTATAAAGTCATTTATATCTTAAGTACGAAACTTAAAGCCCAAATAATATGATTTAATAAAATCACTTAAATTTAACTACATTTAACAGTATTTATCGACATCTAATACCATCTGAAAACATCTAACGGCGTCTGAGAGTATCTAACTGGATCTAAAAGCATTTAACGACATCTAATGGAATATAATTTTGTAAATTAATAAGTTAATCCAAATTTAATACCTGCAATATGATCTTAAGTCTCTTATAAAGTCATTTATATCATCGTTATATAATTTAAAACTTAAATAATAGGATTTAACGAAATTTACCTAAATCTAATGGTATCTAACAATATCTAACCGCATCTAACAGTATCTAATGACATCGAACAACATCTAATTGGATCTAACAACATCTAACAGCGACTAACAACATCTAATCGAATCTAATTTTTTATATTAATAAGTTAATACTAATTTAATACAATATGATCTTAAGTCTCTTATATGGTCATTTATATCTTAATTACATAATTTAAAACTCAAATAATAGGATTTAATGAAATCCACATAAATCTAATAGCATCTAACCAGATCTAATAATATCTAACGACATATAATAGAATCTAATTTTTTATATTCATAAGTTAATTCTAATTAATAATAAACCCTTATAAGATCATTTATATCATAATTACATAATTTAAAACTCATATAATTGTATTTAATGAAATTCACCTAAATCTAACGACATCTAACAGTATTTAACGATATCTAATAATATCTAATCAGATCTAACAACTTCTAATGACATCTAACCAAATTTATTTTTTGATATTAATAAGTTAATCCTAATTTAACGCTTGTAATATAATCTTAAGCCTCTTATAAGGTCATTTATATCTTAATTACAGAATTTAAAATTTAAATGATAGGATTTAATAAAATCCACCTAAATCTAACAATATCTAATAATATTTAATTGCATCTAACAACATTTAACAGCATCTGACCAGATTTAACAACATCTAACAAAATCTAACGATGTCCAATCGAATCTAATTTTTAATATTAATAAGTTAATCATAATTTAACACTTGTAATATGATCCTAAGCCCCTTATAAAGTCATTTATACCTTAATATAGAATTTAAGACTTAAATACTAGGATTTAGTGAAATCCCCTTGTGTACCAGTGCACAGTGCAGTGGTAATACATTTGGGTAAGTGTGTCTATTTCTAGGATTTATTCTTATAGCAGCCAAGTCTCTGTTGTAATAAAAAAATGAAATCTACCTAAATTTAATAGCATTTAACAATATCTTAACCACATCTAACGACATTTAGTTTGAATATTTGAATTTTTTAAAAATATTTTACAAAATTTCTATATTTTACTAAAGATATATACTTAATAATTCATTTTTGAACTATGCAAACCTTGATTTTTAATTAAATAATTATAAAACTAAATAAATTTTTAATTAAAATAATAACTAATTTAAATTAAATGAAATAAAATTTTAATAATACATAACTATAATTTATATTTAAAAATATAAACATACGTAAATTATTTTTAGTTACATTTGAATTAAAAATATCTAAATTATTTAATAATAAAAATTATATTCTATATGATAGCTAATTTCAATTTAAATATTTAATATATATAACACATACTATATAATTTCTCAAATTAAATAATTCTTTTAAAAATTAAGTTATTATATAATTATTTGAAAAATATAAAAATATACACAATTTTATTTTTTAGACTGATTTCGTTATTGAATATTAAATTAATTGGGGACGAATGCATAGACATGTTAAACAGTTTGAAACAATTAGGTTGCATGTGCTAAAATTTATGGTATATTTTACAATATAGTTTCTTTAAAATATAGGGCAAAAAGCTGGAGTAATAATCAATCTTATAGCATCTAATAGTATTTAATTTTTAATATTAATATCCTAATCCTAATGCTCCTAATACATTGATAATAGATTATCATTTTTTGTATAAATTCTAATAAAAAAGATATTAAATAATTGATTTCGAAATGGGACGGATATTTCCCAATTCTCACGTGTCTCATTGTTCTCCACGAATACATGTTACCAGTAAGGCCTAAGGAGGAAAATCCATGTGCGCATATTTATTTTTTTTTATTTTTTTTTATAAAAGGAATTACTCTATCCCAACCCCCTCACAATTTGGAAAGGGTTCGAGGGCAGAGTAATCCAAACTATTCATTGCCAAAAAATTGTCTTTACAAATTTTCTCAAGAATATCTTGAGAGAGATTTCCCCACCATGTCACCTAATCTGAAACAGAGACACAGACCAAATTCGCTAAAGAATGGGCAACCATATTTCCTTGTCTAATGACATGGTGGACGGAGAGATGAGGATTTGCGTCGAGAATATTTCTGATGTCTGAGATAATATAGCCCACCAGAGAGGAAATCAGATCATTGTTGGACAAATAGGTGCATAGAAGAAGAAAATCAGATTAAAGCTGAACTTGTCTTAATTTAAGGTGGAGAGCCCACTTAGCTCCCAACAGAAAAGCGTTAGCTTCCATGAATAGCGGTTCCTCTACGCCCGTCCATCTCCATCCCATTGCTGTAATAAAGTACCCACGGGAGTCCCTAACGACAGCAGCACACCCCGTGACATCCAAATCCTGTAAACAGCGAGCATCCACATTTATCTTGAAAACTCCATCCGGTGGTTTGGTCCATTTAGGTACTAGGGGAAGGTCCAAAGCGTTCGCGTGGTCCAGGAGTTTAACCTTTCGCAGTTGTTGGAGGTAATCCCGACACCATGACAGTGTATCATCGAACACCGGTTGAACACCCTCCATTTTTAGCTTGTTCCGTAAAAACCAAATTCACCAACAAAATACAATGAAGAAAATCTTCTGCCCTGTTTCTGGATGCAATATTAGTAAGAATACTCTGTACCGACACCGACGGGGCCCACGCAGAAATAGCTTTTCGAGTAATGCTTGTAGTGCGAGCGCATCCTAGAAACAAGTGATTTGCATCCTCGACCTCCCTTCTGCAAAAGACACACAAATGATCCACCACAATACCCCTGCAGGAGAGGTTAAGGAAAGTTAGTAGAATATCCTTTAGGAGCTGCCACTCGAAAATTTGCACATTACTTGGAAGTTCAGTCCGCTAGATGGCCCTGAACCAGCTCGAAAGATGAGAGTTTTCATTATCCCCTTTGAGCATCCTATGTGCCGACTTAACAGAGAAGAGACCACTTGGTTCATACTTCCAAAAGATACCATCCTTTTCTGGGAACCTAGGAAGTGGAACCCTGTTTATAACCTGCCAACCCGACTTCCCCACAGCAGCCATAACTCGGTCTTTGTTCCACCCATTTGTCTCTTGATCAATGAAGTGGCCAACCATGACATCTTCCAGGATGGATAGCGGAAGGGGTCCCGCCTTACTCAGCTCAGAATCAAGCCAAGTATCCTTGAAAAATCGGACCCTTTTTCCATCTGCAGCCTAAATAAATGACATCACGCGCCTTGAGGATACTCTTCCAGGTGTAAGAATCGGACGGCTTCAACGTACAGCTCCAAACGTCAGAATTGGGAAAGTATTTGGCTTTTAAAACCCTATAGCAGAGGGATGCGGAACCCGAAGACAACCTCCATACCTGCTTTGCAAGAAGGACATAGTTGAATGCATGAAGGTCTCGGAAGCCCAATCCTCCCACCCGTTTTGTCTTACACATCTCCTTCTAGGCCACCCAGCTCATTTTGCGCTTCTCCCCCTGTTCACCCCACTAAAATTTACTTAACATCCCATTGATATCCTGACAAAAAGATCAGGGTAGCAAGAAAATGCTCATGGTGTAGGATGGGATTGCCTGTGCAACCGTTTTGATTAATACTTCTTTCCCTCCCCATGACAGTAGACGACCCTTCCATCCTTGGATTTTGTTCCATATGCGCTCCTTGATGCTCTTAAACATTCCCCGCTTAGATCTCCCAATCCACGTCAGAAGGCCAAGGTAACGATGAATTTCCTGCCCTGCAGACCCCAGCAGATTAGACATCGCCTCCCTGTCATAGTCATTCATGTTTGAGCTGAAGAAAATTGAGGTTTTATCCCCCTGTAAATATGTGCGCATATTCATTAATGTGGTGAGCATTTGCCATAGTGACATGGGGATATTTTCTACCGTAGTATAACCCATTTATTTGCATTTTTTTATTTCTTAAATTATTAAGCTAAATGTAATATTCATAAAAAATATTTATCATTTTTTGAATGTGTATTTTTTTTTGAAGTTTAAACACAGGAGTATTATTACCATAACACATACATGTTTAAAATTCAAAAAAATATATACAAAATGATAAGTCTTGATTTATAAAAAAAATCTTCAACAAAATTTTCATGCTTTGAAAGTTAAATTGATGCTCTAACCCACTCGCACACCCGTCCAAAATGCTTTAGCATAAAAAAGATAAATTAATGCACCAACCCACCCACCTGCCCCCGCACGCACATTACTATATTAATAATTATATTAATCTATATATAATAGATCTATAGTTTTCTATATTTGCATTTTCTACACATAATTATTTGAAAAATAAACAACATAAGTTTATTTATTTTGCAAAAGATATGATAAACAACATAAGTTTATTTATTTTGCAAAAGATATGATAAACAACATAAGTTTATTTATTTTGCAAAAGATATTTATTTTGCCAACTGCGATTTTGAAATGTAATATATCTTAAATTTAGTAATATAATAATATAAATTATAATGTCACATTTCTATATTGTTAATTAGAAAATATTAAAATTATCTTAAATAATGTATTTTTATATTTTAGTTAAATAAAATTCGAAAATATATTAATTATTAAAACTTATTTTTAAAAATTAGTGACAATTATTATATTATGTAAATTTATAATTTAAAATGTGTATACAAGTCATAAATTTAGTGCTTATATGAACATTACCAAGTATTACATTTATGAATTCTATATTATGGTTTAATTATATGTTCCAAAATTGTAATTTAAACTGTTCCAAAATATAGATTGGAAGAAAATACTTAATTTAAATCATTTTTTAATTATATGTCCCAAAATTGTAAGAAAATAAAGTCTAATCAAATTTAAATAAAATTGAAATTTAATTTAAAAAAATATAAAAAAATTAATTAAAAATATAGCTTGCAAAATAAATATTTTTAGATTGATGATAAATTATTTATTTTAGATAAATAGTAATAATTATTTGGATATTTTAACTTCAATATAAATACTTCTATTTAATTATTTCCAAAACTCCATGAAGCAAATCAAAATTTAAAATTTAAAACTTAGTTTTAATTTAAATTTAATATTAAAAACATTTTTTATTTTTTAATGTCACTTATTTTTTAATTGCCGGAGTATTAGATTAACGTGAACCGCCACTTTTTATAAAATATTGCACGTGTACAGCTTGTTGTCACCGCTAGAGTATGAACCTTTGGTGCTCCATCATCCAAAGGGCGGAAGGCAACCATGGTTCTCCAGCACCGTCACTTGTTTCTTCTAGATCTGGTACAACAAGCCTCAAACCGATGGAAAACTAGCAAAAACCTCCTTCATAGTCGCTAGCAAAATCTATTAACTTCACCTTTGATCGTTGATATGCCTGCAGCAATCGAGATCTTACATTCCTCCATCTAACCTACCATCGACCAATTGAAATCCTCAATCTTCCAATGACTTCAATGAAATCTGACAATAAAAAAAACGTTGCAACTAATCCAGTAGCAACTATAATTTCAGCAGCCTAAATCTACGGTAGATGGTAGGCTTAGCACGAGAGAATTGTAAGAAAAGCTTACCATCGGTTGTGTGCCCTCTAAAAAATGGATCGTATGAGCGTTGTTGAATTTATGATGGGGAACCGTTTGGAAACATCAAAAGAACGAGAATTGGATGAGGGGGATTAGACAAAGATGAGTTGTTACTTATCATGGAGTAAAAACGAGAAATTGCACTGGAGGATGATAAAAAGTAGAGTTACTGGAAGTGAGATATTATTATATCACAAATGAGAAAAAAGTAATCCAATGGAAGTTCCACTTTGTCTTGTCAGGGCAGCTGCGCAACTTGTGCAATAAATTCTCTAAAATCCTCATCGAAATAAATAAATAAATAAATTCTCTAAAACATGCATATGTTGGGAAACAATGTTCTACCTACATCCGAGCTAGCAACTAAATTACCCAAAACAATGGCAATGATAATAATATTTAAAGAAAAGAAAAGAAATGCCACACTGGGTCAATTACGTCATGTCCAAAATAGTGTACATCATCAAAATATCAAATAGCTATTTTGACTCGTAAATCATCCATGGCGACTCAATCACAGACCCTAAGGGACTCGTAATTCTTTATTGTGGCCCTTTGATCAATCTACCTTTGAAAATAATAATAAATACGGCACGTGTTCGGCAACTAGAATAAATCACTAACAACAGAAGAGGAAATCAATCTGGTCTGTTGTCATAAAGGATATCCACAAAGTTCTTATGTCTCATGCATCCCCGGCCTTATGCAAGCACACATGCTTGTCAGATGCAATATACATGTCGTCATCAATGCCTCGACTTGCCTGTGACAGGTATGGGTATGTGGATCATGTCCAGCTCCCCCACCACATTGCATAGCTTTGACATGGTTTGGCAACGTAAGTATCATGTGGGTGAGGAGATGTGAAAGAAAATATTTTTGAAAATCATAATAATAATGCAATATAATAAGAACAAAGTGAGAATAAATAAGATAATTATATAAAAAATGATTAAAATATTCCCGTAGTTCTCATGAGGCCCGACTTTGTGACCATATCCACAGTAGCGTTCATATCATGCCAATTTGGTTGTCACGGGGTTCAGTTCTATGATCATCTAAAGCATTCATATCTTTCATTTAATTCTCTCGATCCAAATCTCCATGGCGTTCATGTCTTTCATTTTTATAGGGTCACTTTGGCTGTACAGCCGTATCCCAAGAGCAATCATGTTATATTTTATCTACATTCATATCAGTACAGTCTCACGCCATGTTTGCATCGTACTATCATGTAATTAACCATCTTGGCATTAAAAGCCCCAAATCATGCATCTCACTCAGAAACCTATATAAAACATGTCAAACTCACATGCGTGACGTCAAAATGTCTGCTAAACCCTCAAAGCACTTGAATCATCAAATATTAAGGGTCTATTTGGTCCCATATCCGTTTTAATATTTGAAAATGCACACGCGTCTCTATGAAAACTATTTTTTCTCTTAAAAGTCTACAAGGATAGCTTTTACAGGATGCTGCAAATCTTAACTTTTTCAAAAAAGCTCCACAGTTTTAGTTTTACTTATTTTCTACCTTGCTAAGAAGGTTCTAAATCTCATCATCGCTTGCTACGTACACACTTCGACATTTTAAGTCCAACAAAAACTCATAAAAATACCAATTCCTGGCTTGCCTTGACGCCACGAGCTTCACCCACTTATTGGTCTTGATCAAAGGAAATACTGTAGCCATTGAAGATTTCAGCGTCAAATCTTCACTTGGGGTTTTTTTTTTTTTTTTTTTTTTTAATGATTAAACCAAAATCCGAAACAGAATCCAATCTGCTCATTTTATTAAATATATTTATTTTATGGCATCAAAAATCATTTCAATCAAACTGTAAGACAGGTCAGACCTACTTAAAAATATATAAATAGGTCTAAATTATGAAAAACATTTAAATCCATTCAAATATGCAATATAATGTTATAATGCATTATAAAATCATTTGTTTATATAGGATTGATGTTCTAGATAGTTTAGGTGTTGAATTAACAACTTTTAAATCAATTAATAATACTACGTTAGTTCTATATAATTTTAGACAAGGATATGTACGTATTTGATTTGAATAAACAAACTTGGGTTTTTAACTTAAAATATTTTTTTTATTACATTACTTTGGAGACAATGCTCCTCTCATGCTTCAAACCTAAATCACACACGCTAGGAAGTGAACCATTGACATCTCCCTGTTTCACCATGTTAAATAATTAATTTTAAATATAATTAGTAAATCAAATTCTAATTTAATCATCAACATGGCCCCTAAATGAGGTTGTCGGTGCCATTGAATTGTCTCCCCCTGATTTGTGGTCAATGTTTTACGCAATTGGTGAACAATTCTTACCATCGCCCTAGAAAAAGCATTGAAAAGTAAGCGGAAAATAATGATGTCGATGCTGCTTTCAAATTCTTACTATCATTGAGCTTTATTT
Organism: Annona cherimola; assembly: GCA_030490835.1. Lineage (NCBI taxonomy): Eukaryota > Viridiplantae > Streptophyta > Magnoliopsida > Magnoliales > Annonaceae > Annona > Annona cherimola. Next base: position 28,080,638 of record CM059977.1, read on the forward strand.
TGCCTGTTCAGCTTAGTGGCTTGCATTATCTAGTGCACGCGGTACACTAAAATAATTTTTATTATTTTATTTAGTTATTTATTTTTATAATATGAAGACTCAAGCATGAAAATTCTATACACGTAATTTTTACATCTTATTTGATATTTTATTTTGAATTCTAAAATAGTAAAATATAAAATGAAAGCGAAAAATTATCGAATTAGATATATAAGAAGTACATGCTTGGGCTAAAAATAAGTAATGCACAGGGTTCAGTGGATCGGCGCTTTCGAATAATTGGCCTTTATTGGCAATTTTTTTCATTGCCTCAAACAATTGTAATCTCGTAGCTCTCCGTTTTCCAAAAAACCCATGATTTCATGCTTTTACACTCCTCACTTAATTCTACTTTTGTATATCTCAAGTAGTTTTAAAAAGTGATAAAACTTTTAGATAAAAAAATTTTTGTATAAAGGTTTTTGAAATAAAAGAAAATAATATGATATCATATAGGTATAATGATGAATAAAAAAATAAATTTAAAATAAATATTTTAGTTGTATGGATAATTGTATAGAAACAAGGGAAAAGAATGATGCTTTGTATAAGAAGATGTGAAGAAATAATTTTAAAATAGGATGGTTATAAAAAATGAAAAGTTTCAAATTAAAAAATTTTAAATGAAAAGTTTTATTTTTAACCAAACATATCCTATATTAAAAATTTTGAGCGGATATTAAAAGTGGAACCAAACACCTACTATGGATAAGATTCCGCTTTCTAATGTCATAATGTGGAGCCAAATAGGCCCTTAACCTAGCTAACGAGTTTGTTCAAATAAATTCAGGGTTTAATTTGGTACCATGTGGAGGGGAGGAAGAGTAAGAATTACATTTTTTATGCATTTCAAATCATTTTATTCACTTTAACTATTGCCGTTTTTTCAATTTTCTTCTATTTTCTAATCAAATTCTTATATAATTAACTTATTTATTCCCAATTTACCCCTTTTTGAAAAATTTCTAACTTTCCCTCTTTTCCGCTTTGGTTTTGTTTATTGAGAAAATTCCTTTTATGCATTTAACATCTTTCCTTAATTTCTTATATATTTGAAATGTTTCGTATATTACTTTGTACTCATGCTATTTTATCTAAGTTTCTCTTATGTTCATGCCATCAACATATAAACGGCGATTTTGACCATTCAAAAAGTTTTAATTGAGACAATTCAGATCTAATATGACTCAATTGATGATAGTAAGTTATTAAAAATGTGATATTCAATGACTTTAGAGTTATATTAATGTTGAATTATTTTAATTATAAAATTTTAGAGGAGAAAAATTATTTTTCACTGAGGTAGATAACGGTTGTATTAATGATGTGAGTATAATAAGAATTTTGAGTGAAATGTTACGTGTATAAGATAAATTTATAAAAAGGTTTGATTATAATAAACATTAGCTTCAAAAGTTGTAAATATAAAAGGAATTCACCCCGTATTTATTTATATACAAAATTTTTGCATTAAAATTTTTTACTTTTCATAATTACTATATTTTAAAATTATTTCTTAATATCTTCTTATAAGACTAGTTTAACTTTCGATTATTTCTACGTAGCTAACAATATAATTAATATATTTATTGTAACTTTATTCTCTTTACTTTTCATTATTACAACTATTATATTAGATATTTTTTCACCTTAAAAACTTTTATAAAAAAATTTTTTATTCAAAATTTTTATTACTTCCCGGACGTACTCTTTTCCGGCTGCATTCCCGAACGTACCCGTATTAGAAATTTAGAATTAATGTAGAAAGCTACCTTAACGTGTTGACTGTTGCCACAAAAGTCGGGAATCCAGTAACCAGCCCAACGCCAGTCGTATCAACTATCAAGTTTAGGTATCATTGACATGTGAGTTCATTTTATATACAAGCATTTCCACACGTATCCAAAAACAGCAGAGGTAAAAAAAAAAAAAAAAAAAAAAACACGCGTGTCAACCAAGGGCCTGATCGGAAGCCTCCATTACACTGAGAAAAAAAGTGGTGAGGTTGTATACTAATTTCAAATGTGTCCGTAACTAATATCATCATAGTTTATAATCATATTTATAAAATGACATAAATGACCATATAATCTATGAAATCTCTTTTCTATATAAATCCCTTTATATTTAAAATCTTGATGGTTGATGTACAATTTACTCCATTCATTATATTTAGCATCATTTATAGTATTTTGAAAATCCTTTTATTTCTTTAATTTCATTGTATATGAGTAACATCTATAAATGTGTAAAATCAACATAATAAAATAGTTCAATATTTGAATATTAATTTTAAAGTAATTTTTTAACATATAAACCATCTAAAATGTGACTACTATGTAGATAAATAATTCTATGAAATATTATTATATTCTAATATATGTGTAAATGGTTTTTAGTATTTTTCATAATTTACACATGAATATATATTTTTCAATAAATGTAACCTATAAACATACTTGATTGAGATGAAACTTGGTCTCATAAATAAACAAATGATTTTAAATCCAATGAATGAATTTGATTTTTTATCAAGGCCAAAATTTTAAAAATTAAATATGTTACATGACTCCACTTCTATGTCACCTTGTTATATAGAAGCGGAATCCTAATTTATATATTTTATCCTCAATTCTAAATATGATAACTCATTAAAATTGACGTTATAAGTGATGATATTACCCTTGGTAAAAGTTTAAAAACTACTATAATTAATTAGAAATTATAAAAAGATTCAATAAAAATATATAAAGTAAAAGGGAAATCAACCACTCCTTTCCACGCGCGCACTCTTATCTCTTTTTAAAAAAATGAAAAAAGGGCCACTGTAGTTTGTACACACAATCGCTGTTAAATGAAATGATAATGGCAATTTTATTATTTTAAAAAAAATTACTATATTTCTCTTGTTGACGAGAAAGCCCTTACAACCAGGCCAAACTCCCATGAAAGCTAACCCAACAATCCGCCACTAGAGATTCCCACTTCAATAGAGGCTAGCGAAAGGTTGCAACTTCTAGTGTAGAAGTAAGAGTCAAAAACAAGCATTCTCCACGTTGGAAACTATCTGCAAGTACCAAAAGTGAGCCTAATTACTCGTTAAAGGGTTTGAACTATTGAGTTATAAGACTTTAAGTGTGTTTTCCGTTTTGAGTTAGAGGAGGATAAAGACACTTTTACCGTAAAAATAGGCTGAGGACTTTTTTACACCATTATTTATTTTTAGAAGTTTTTTAACAAACCTTTTTCTATTTATTTTTTTGGTTCACATTGTGGTTGGCAATTTGACATCACTTTTATGATATTGACATACTTTTTCTTTTACACACCATTTACGTTTCCTCCTAGCTAGACAAACTACAAGGCGTAATTTGACACAAGTCATAGGAACACCTAGAGCAGGGCTATTCCACGTGACCTTCGTTAATTTTAATATATTATTATTTGTTAAAAAATTCACTTCATTTTTTTGTTTAATATTATTTACTGAACTAAGAAACTAAAATTTCATTAAAATCAAAGATGTGCATATAGATTATGGTAAATATGATAGATGGACTAAATTTATTATCAATCGCTAAATATAATAGATACAGTAAATTTATTATCAATCATCAAAGGTGTAAACATAGACAAGATTACACAGAAAATGCGTATCACAGGAGCAAAGCTCCTAAAAATATTACTCTGAATATTGAAAACGGTAACTTGCATCTACTTTATTATCCTTTCTTTGTTGCAAGTTTATCAGACCCATCCAGACCCTCTTGATCTTGGTGATCAGTAGGTCAACTCATGGAGGCGACCTTTGAAAAGTGGATCGGATGAGTGCTGTGGAATTTGCGATTGGGGACAGTCTGGAAGCATCGGAAGAATGAGATTTGAATGAGGAAATTGAAGTTAGATGAGGACATATTATTATGAATTGAAAAACGAGAACTTGAATTAGAGATTGAGAAAAGTAGAGTTGTTTTATGTTAGGAAATAAGATATCATGAGTGTGTTTGTTTAACAATATAGTTTTTTAAATAAAATTTTTTTACTCTCCATAACTATCTTATTTTTAATTATTTTTTCATATTTTTATACAACTACCTTATTTTTCAATTATTTCTATATAACTACTATATACTAACCTATCTATTTTAACTTTATTCTTTTTACTCTTCATCATTACTCCTATCATATTACATTATTTTCTTCTATGAGAAAAATTTTTGTGCCAAAACTTTTTCAATTAAAATGTTAATAAAAATAGGACACTTATATGAGAAAAATGATTAAAATCGAAGAGTAAAAATGGAAATAGTAAGGTATTTAGGTAGTTGAGACATAAAATCATTTTTCAAAAAATTCATAAGAAAAGATTAGAGAGTTTTCTGTCCACTTAGATGTGTTATCAAATAGAAAAAAATAGTAATGATAATAATATTCATAAAAAAAGAAAATAAATGCAATGATAAAGTAATAATACTACATTGGGTCATATCATGTCCAAAATGTGCATTACATTAATGATCAAACTATTAAGTAGCTTGCATATGCCGTGAGCAGTGGGCGCTCCAGCAAATAAAAAAATATATAATTATTATTAAATAGCTATATTGCCCCTCAACCTCTACTCATGAATCACACATGGGTTGAATTCTATTCGAGACACTAAAGGTATATATATTAAAAAGCTATCTTACCCCTCAACCTTTACTCGTAAATCACCCATGCGTTGAATTCTATTCGAGACACTAGCGGTACTGTAGTTCTGTATTCTGGCCTTTGATAAACCTACCTTTGAAATAACTATGAATATGACATGAGTTTGAATAATAAGAAAAGTATAAGTGTAATTTGGGTTGGGTAAGTCCCGTACAAGATTTACCTTTATCTTATTCTTAAAAATTCTTATCTTATTCAATTTCAAATCTGGTCGATTTTATGCATATCTTACCACATTTTCTAAGGTTGGATTCTTTCCTGATTTAGTTTTACATTGATTCTTTAAAATAATCTTTATATTATATTTAAAAATTATAATCTTATTATAAATCTTACTTAAAAACTTAGTATATTTGATAAGCAATAAAACTATAAACTTATAGAGTGTGTTTGAGAAGTAATATAACTATAGGATGAAAAATTTTTGGTATAAAAATTTTTGCCAAAAGATAATATAATATAACATGACAGTAGTAATGATGAAGAATAAAAAGAATAAAGACAAAATAAATAGGTTAATTGTATTATTGTATGAATAATTGTGTAAAATGGTTGAAAATTAAATAGGATAGAAAAATAGGATGGTCGTCAAGAGTGAAAAGTTTTATGTATAGCTAAACATGCCTATAATTAAGATGATAATAATATAATTTTTGAAATATATTTACTAAATCTATTAAGTAATAAAGAAATTAAATAAATTTCTGTATATTTAAAGAATGTATTTATATCTTTTAATTAAAATATATTTTATAAAATATATATTGAATATATATTAGTAATTCAAATCAATTTCGAGTACTCGGACCTTGAAACTTATTATACACTAGTTGAACCATTTTTTTTTTACTTGGAACGTACTCTAATAATGAATATAAAAATAAGAACCTATGTTATCCATTTTAAGGTACCCAATGATTTAATCCACGCATATTCTACCTAAACTGAACTCTTAAAGAAAAGAAAGTAATTATAAAGGAAATGCCTAAAACTCATGTATAAGGTTTGCAATCATCCCCAGCCTTATGCAAGCATGCATGCTAGTCATGTAGAACATATCATGTTATCATCAAAATCTTGACTTGCCCATGACTTGTATGGATGAGTTTTACACAACTACCATCTTTATTTCTACTTTACTCTTATTATGTCAAATTACTCTCACATTGTTCAAAAATATTTTCTTCCCTACATTTCCAACCAGTCATTACCACATTACAAAACCGTGCCTAAGGATGTAGACATTGCACAACTTAATTCTCATGAGGTCCGACTTTGAGAAAATCCCCGAAAGCATTCATATCATGTCAATTTATTCAATTCTATTATCATCTAGAGATTCATGTCTTACATTTTCTCACGAGGTCCGGTTCTAAGACCAAATCTCCACAGCGTCCATGCCGTTCGTTTTCACGGGGTCTCAGCCCATGGAGTCTGATTCTACAACCGTATTTTATATATGAGAAGTGATTTTGTTAGCTTAGCTAAGCAAATGGCTTGCTTAGTACATCTTAAAAAATTTATTTAAAAAATATATTTTTTGGCTTTTTTCTTCATAAGCTTGGTTATCTAAGTATGTTTAACATATAAATCAAATTTTATCATCTTTGGACATATGTATATATTTTTTTCAGATTTTTAAACATAAGTGTATTTTAAGTACATATATACACATATATTTAAAAATATCAAAAAATATATACACGTATCCAAAAATAGTAAACCTTGGTTTATATGTTAAATACACTTAGATAGATAAGTATACGAAGAAAAGAGCAAAAAAGTGTTTTAAATTAGTTTTTTTTAAGTTGGCTAAGTGAGTCATTTGCTTAGTTCGGACTAATAGCATCATTCCTTTTTATATATACATTCATATCACTCAGGAATAATCCTATTAGTCCGGGTTAAGTAAATGTCTCGCTTAACTCACATGAAAAATCTGTTTAAAATACATTTTTTGCTTTTTTCTTCATATATTTATTTTTTGAGTGTATTTAATATATAAATTAAGTTTTACCATTTTTAGATATGTGTATATTTTTTTGAGATTTTTAAACATATATATTTAAAATACCCCTAAGTTTAAAAATCTCAAAAAAAATATATGCATACCTAAAAATCGTAAAAGTTGATTTATATATTATATATACTTAGATAAACAAGTATATGAAGAAAAAAACAAAAAACGTATTTAAATGATTTTTTTGGTAAGTTAAACAATACATTTGTTTAGTTCATGCTAATATGATCATTTCTCCTCACTAGCATTACAATCGTACGCCATATATGTTCGTACCATGCCCATGAACTATCATGTAATTAACCATCTTAGTCCTAAAAGGCTAGGGACGAAAGCCGCAAATCATGCATCTCAAGCAGAAATCTATGTAAAGGGTATAAATCATGTCAAACTCACATGCAGGACATCAAAATGTCCCCCCAAGATCCAACTCAGAATAACTGAGGTCTCAAACGCTCAAAGCACTTAAATCATCAAATATCTCATCATGGCTTGCTATATACACACTCGACATTTTGAATCAAACAAATATATATATATATATATATATATATATATATATATATATATATATATATATATAATATTCAAGTACAACGTCACTGCACCATAATTACGGTACAGTGACACTGAAATGAGTCTCATATAATGATAAAATTATAATCTAAACCACCCATTATATTTATAATAATATATTTTATTATTATATATATAAACCAATCCCCAGCTTGCCTTGACACCACATGCTTCACTGCACCCATTGAAGATTTCAACATGCAACCTTCATTTGGGGCTAGCTTTGGTGATTTTACAAAAATCCAAACTACAATCGAATAGCTTTGGTGATTTCAACATGCCCAAAGCTCTTACGTCTCATGCATCCCTAGCCTTATGCACACATGTTTGTCAGATGCAATATGCATGTTGTCATCAATGCCTGGACTTGCCTACGAGAGGTATGGGTATGTGGATCATGTCCAGCTCCCCCACGACATTGCATAGCTTTGACATGGTTTGGTAACGTAAGTATCATGTCGGTGAGGAGATGTGAAAGACAATATTTTTGAAAATCATAATAATAATAATAATAATAATAATAATAATAACAACGAAGTGAAAATAAATAAGATAATTATATAAAAATGATTAAAATATTCTCGTAGTTCTCACGAGGCCTGACTTCGTGACCATATCCACAGAAGCGTTCATATCATGCCAATTTGGTTGTCATGGGGTTCAGTTCTATGATCATCTAAAGCATTCGTATCTTTCATTTAATTCTCTTCATCCAAATCTCCATGGCGTTCACGTCTTTCATTTTTATAGGGTCTCAAGGACTTTGGTTGTACAGCCGTATCCCAAGAGCAATCATGTTATATTTTATCTATATTCATATCATTATAGTCTCACGCCAAGTTTGCATCGTACTATCATGTAATATATTTATTGTAACTTTGTTCTCTTTATTTCACATTATTACAACTATTATATTAGATATTTTTTTACCTCAAAAACTTTTACAAGAAAATTTTTTATTCAAAATTTTTATTACTTCCAGACATACTATTTTCCGGCTGCATTCCCGAACACACCCGTACGAGAAATTTAGAATTAATGTAGAAAGCTACCTTAACATGTTGACTGTTGCCACAAAAGTAGGGAATCCAGTAACCAGCCCAATGCCAGTCGTATCAAGTTTAGGTATCATTTACATGTGAGTTCATTTTATGTACAAGCATTTCCACACGGAATCCAAAAACAGCAGAGGTAAAAAAAAAAAAACACGCGCGTCAACCAAGGGCCTGATTGGAAGCCGAACTCTGATCCTATGCTCCGGACGCATATACATATTTTTCTTGTTTTTTTTTCAAATTTTTTTACGAGATTGTTAATATAGGTGTATTTAAACTATGTATTAAAATTTACCATTTTTGGAGTATTTTGATATTTATTTTTTATTTTGAAAATCAGTTGTGCCACTAATTTTTAAAAATCCGAAATAAAAATCTAAAAATCTACAAAAATGGTAAAAATTGATACATACATTAAATACACATAGGTTAACAAGTTCATCAAAAAATTTTGAAAATTTTTTTTAAAAAATAGGCATATGCGCCTGGGAGCATAGGTTCAAAGTCCTCAGGAGCCTCCACTACACTAAGAAAAAAAGTGGTGAGGTTGTATACTAATTTCAAATATGTCCGTAACTAATATCATCATAATTTATACTCATATTAATAAAATGACATAAATGACCATAAAATCTATGAAATCTCTTTTCTATATAAACTCCTTTATATTTAAAATCTTGATGGTTGATGTAAAATTTGCTTTATCCATTATATTTAGCATCATTTATAGTATTTTGAAAATTCTTTTATTTCTTTAATTTCGTTGTATATGAGTAACATCTATAAATGTATAAAATCAGCATAATAAAATAGTTCAATATTAGAATATTAATTTTAAAGTAGTTTTTTAACATATAAACCATCTAAAATGTGACTACTATGTAGATAAATAATTCTATAAAATATTATTACATTCTAATATATGTGTAAATGAATTTTATTATTTTTTCATGATTTACACATGATTATATATTTTTCAATAAATGTAACCTATAAATATACTTGATTGAGATGAAACTTGGTCTCATAAATAAACTAATGATTTTAAATCCAATGAATGGATATGATTTTTTATCAAGGCCAAAATTTTAAAATTTAAAGATGTTACATGACTCCACTTCTATGTAACTTTGTTATATAGAAGCGGAATCCTAATTTATATATTTTATCCCCAATTCTAAATATAATAACTCGTTAAAATTGACTTTATAAGTGATGTAGAATCACAATATTACCCTTGGTAAAAGTTTAAAAAGCTACTCTAATTAATTAGAAATTAAAAAGATTCAATAACAATATATAAAGTAAAAGGGAAATCAACCACTCCTTTGGATGCGCGCACTCCTATCTCTTTTTAAAAAAATGACAAAGGGCCTCTGTAGTTTGTATACACAATCGCTATTAAATGAAATGACGATGGCAATTTTGTTATTTAAAAAAATTACTATATTTCTCTTGTTGACGAGAAAGCCCTTACAACCAGGCCAAACTCCCAAAAAAGTGAGCCTAATTACTCGTTAAAGATTCAAGGGTTTGAACTGTTGAGTTATAAGACTTTAAGTGTGTTTTTGGTTTGAGTTAGAGGAGGATAAAGACCCTTTTACCGTAAAAATAGGCTGATGACTTTTTCACACCATTATTTACTTTTTAAAGATTTTTAACAAACCTTTTTCTATTTATTTTTTTGTTCACTTTATGGTTGGCAATTTGACATCACTTTTATGATATTGACATACTTTTTCTTTTACACACCTTTTACATTTCCTCCCAGCTAGACAAACTATAAGGCGTAATTTGAAGTTAAGTCAATAGGAATACCTAGAGCAGGGCTATTCCATGTGACTCTCGTTAATTTTAACATATTATTACTTGTTAAGAAATTCACTTCACTTATTTTGTTTAATATTATTTACTTAACTAAGAAACTAAAATTTCATTAAAATCAAAACGTGCATATAGATTATGCTAAATATAATAGATGGAGTCAATTTATTATCAATCACTAAATATAATAGATGCAACAAATTTATTATCAATCATCAAGGGTGTAAACATAGACAAGATTACACAGAAAATGGGTATCACAGAAGTAATGCCCCCAAAAATATTACTCTGAATATTAAACGGTTACTCGCATCTACTTTATTATCCTTTCTTTGTTGCAAGTTTATCAGACCCATCCAGACCCTCTTGATCTTGGTGACCAATAGATCAACTCATGGACGCGAACTCTGAAAAATGGATCGGATGAGTGCTGTCGAATTTATGATTAGGGACAGTGTGGAAGCATCAGAGGAATGAGATTTGAATGAGGAAATTGAAGTTAGATGAGGAAATATTCTTATGAACTGAAAAATGAGAACTTGAATTAGAGATTGAGAAAATTAGAGTTGTTTTATGTTAGGAAATAAGATATCATGAGCGTATTTGTTTAACAATATATTTTTTTAAATAAATTTTTTTATTCTCCATAACTATCTTATTTTTAATTATTTTTTCATATTTTTTATACAACTAACCTATTTTTCAATCATTTCTATATAACTACTCATATACTAATCTATCTATTTTAACTTTATTCTTTTTACTTTTTATTATACTCCTATCATATCACATCATTTTCTTCTATGAGAAAAACTTTTATGTCAAAAAATTTTCAATTAGACTATTAATAAAAATAGGACAATTATATGAGAAAATGATTAAAATAGAAGAGTAAAACTGGAAATAGTAAGGTATTCAGGCAGTTGAGACATAAAATCATTTTTCAAAAAAATCATAAGAAAAGATAAGAGAGTTTGCTTTCCACTTATATGTGTTATCAAATAGAAAAAACAATAGTAATAATAATAATAATATTCATAAAAAAATAAATGCAATGATAAAGTAATGATACTACATTGGGTTACATCATGTCCAAAATGTGCATTACATTAATTATCAAACTATTAAATAGCTTGCATATGCTGTGAGCAGTGGGTGCTCCAGCAAATCAAAAAATATATGTATTATATTAAATAACTATCTTTCCCCTCAACCTCTACTCGTAAATCACCCCTGGGTTGAATTCTATTCGAGACGCTAGCGGTATTGTAATTCTTTATTCAGCCTTTGATAAACCTACCTTTGAAAGAACTATGAATATGACACGAGTTTGAATAATAAAAAAAGTATGAGTGTAATTTGGATCGGGTAAGTCTGATTTGAGATTTCAAATGCAAGATAGGCATAAGGGGCTGCAAACCTCAATGCTGAAGTAATGGACGCAATACTGAGAGCATTGTAAACTATTGAATGGATGACAACCCAATAGGTTCTAGAAAACCCTCCAGCTAGAGGGATCACGACGAGAGATATTAGGAAAGCTGATACCTATAGAAGAGTTATGAATGATTTTTTGAACATGCGACCTCCACTCTATCGAGGAGATCCTAACCCTAACAATGCTAAAGAGTGGATAGAAGAATTGGAAAATATTTTTGAATTATTTCAATGCAGTGAACAACAAAAAGTCCGATTTACCACTCATATGTTGAAGGGTAATGCAGCTAAGTGGTGGAATGCAATAAAGTTAAGCATCCCTACTTGGCAACAAATGAACTGAGAAGACTTTCTCTTGCACTTCAACGAGACATACTATCCCAAGTCAGTTAGCCAACAAAAGTTGCTGGAGTTTGAGCAATTATACTAAGAAAAATCATTACTGGCAGAGTATGTAGCTAAATTCATCGCCCTATCCAAATTTCCTCCATAGGTGTTGACAAACCCTGCCCTTAAAATTCGCAAGTTCAGAATAGGGTTATGCCCTTTCATATGACAACAGCTAGCCAGTCATCATTTCCACTAATATTCTGATATCGTGGATCAGGTAAGAATGGTGGAAATGGAAGATAATGCAATTCAAGCTTTCCACCAAAGAAAAAGGCATGGGGACTCTATATCAGATAGTGAGATAAGGCCACATACGAAGGGTAATATACAATATAACGAAAGAAAGGTAGAAATGAAGCAATCAATTCCCTCTTGCCTTACTTGTAGTAAAAATCACTGAGGAGAATGTTGAAAAGCAATGGGGAAGTACTGGAAGTGTGAGAAAATTGGTCATTCAATTTAGGAGTGCATAGGTGAAATCACATGTTATAAATATAGACATCCTGGGCATCAAGCAAAAGACCGGACACAAAAAGTTAAAGAAAATAAACTGAGGAGCGTCAAACATTATAAACGAGGCCATCAGTACCACCATTTTGTGGCCCAGAACAGCAGAGGCAGAGGACGAATGCTAGGGTGCATGCTATGACCAATGCAAAAGCTTAGACTGCACATGACGATGTTCTTATTAGTACATTGTTTATTCACTCCTATCCTGCCAAAGTATTATTTGATTCCGGTGCTACGCATTTGTAACACCCAACCCATGAAGTGTTACGAATGAGGTCTATTATGTTCAAGCTGAGAATAAAATCTCTCAAGATGGAAATAGATATCAAGGTACAAAACCATAAAAATTTAACTATTACATTTCGAGTTTCTCATTATAGAGTTATTATACATATTCAGTGTTTGTAATCAAACAAGTAAACATTATAAGATAATCTTAATAATAATCTAAACTTCTTAATCTTTTGCTCTGCTAGATTCGCCTCTTTGTTGTGTTAATAGAGGCTCTACTCTAGCATTGTATCTCTGTGTTTCCACTGAAAACAAATCTATGTGAGCCGAAAGCTCAATAAGTAAAATATATATAATTTTTCTAAATTCATTTTCAATCATTTTGATTTTTTTAAAAAAACACAGCATCTATATTATCTTTTATGTACAACAAACTATAGTTAATGAAGAATTCAAAACATCTCGATACATGTGCACATATATGTCAATTTTTTTTAAAATCATGCATTCACACTGTAGGTATTGTCATCTACTTGTGCTTGCTTGCAGTCGTGCTACACATTCGTGAGCAAATTCATTTTTTTGGTACTCTTGAGATCGCTATTTAGGTATTACCATACTACTTTACTCCTTGGCGATAAACCCAATATGCAATTATGCATCATGCTCATGCATTGTGATTAATGCATCACTTACATTCAATAATTAATATGATTTTGAAATAATAAATGCTCATGCATTGTGATTAATGCACCACTTACATTCACTACTTAATATGATTTTGAAAGGACGCTTCCTGGGTTAATGATCTCATTGTAAGGAAAATTTCCGATAATCAAAAGCAGTCTTTGACAACCCCTCTGAGAGTGGAGGAGGTGGAGTGTGCGATAAAGAGTATGCGCCCTACTAAGGCCCGGGGGCCGGATGGTATGTCTCCAGGGTTTTTTCAGAAACATTGGCACATTATTGGAAAGGATATTTTTCTTTGGTGTAAACTTTTTTTGGAGGAAAGTAATCAGGCCCGACAGGTTAGTCACATTACGGAATTAAACACTACTTCTTTGGTGCTTCTCCCCAAGGTGGCGGGGGCGAATGAACTATCAAATTTTCGTCCTATTAGCCTGTGTAATGTGGTGTATAAAATTTTGGCCAAAGTCTTAGCGAATCGGCTAAAGGGCGCTCTCCATGAGGTTATTGGGTTTGAGCAAAGTGCTTTTGTTCCGGGGCAGCTGATCACGGATAATATGTTGATAGCCTACGAAGCAATCCATTCTCTTCGAAAATGGAGGAGAGGCAAAAGAGGGGAGATGGCTATTAAACTAGATATGTCTAAGGCCTATGATAGGGTCGAGTGAGACTTTCTCAGTCAGATCATGGGGGCTATGAATTTCTCTCCGGTGTGGATCGAATGGATCAGATGTTGCGTGTCTACAGTCAAGTACCGGGTTAAACTGAATGGATTCAAGTCTAGGCTTGTCCAACCTCAAAGGGGCTTAAGGCAGGGCGACCCGCTGTCTCCCTATCTCTTTCTACTATGTGCGGAGGGTCTCTCTGCTCTCATCTCGAGGGCAATTGCCCGGGGAGTGCTTCATGGAATCAGGATCAATCCGCAAGGTCCGCAAATTACTCACCTTCTTTTTGCTGATGATGCTTTGTTATTTATCAGGGCGGATGGGAATGATTTAAGGATTTTGCAGGATATTCTTAACACATACGCTGCTTCCTCTGGACAGATGATAAATGTGGACAAAACCTCCATCTTTTTCAGCACAAATATGAATAATCATGATCGTAGGGTGATGACCGATCTTTGGCGGCGTCGGGCTTGGAACTTCACCATTATCTGGGACTCCCGGCATGGCTTGGTAGGTCCAAGAAAGGGTTGTTCATGAGTCTTCGGGAACGTATTTGGAAAAAAATCGAAAGGTGGAAGGAGCGTCTTCTATCTTGGGGAGGGAAAGAGGTCTTAATCAAGGCGGTTGCTCAAGTCATTCCGTCTTATGCTATGAGTATCTTTCTTCTCCCCAAGTCTTCTGTCAGGTCATCAATGGAATGCTGGGCAAATTCTGGTGGGGTGTGAAGGGCGATAAACGGAAGATTAGTTGGGTGGCCTGGATGGAAATGTGCAAACCAAAGAGGGCTGGAGGGATGGGGTTCAGAGATATAATTGCCTTCAACTATGCCCTTTTAGCTAAACAGGTATGGCGTTTATCATCTAGCACTAATTCCTTTTGCCATGACGTGCTTAAAGCTAAATATTTCCCGGACTCGGATATTTGGAGCTGTATGGTGGGACCTTCTGACTCTTATACGTGGAAAAACATTCTCAAGGCTCGGGATGCGATCAAATCTAGATGCAAATGGAGAGTTAGCGATGGCAAGAGGATTCAATTTTTCCAGGATGTCTGGCTTAATGCGCCAGTGTGCAAGGCGGGTCCTCTACCGTCATCCATCCCGGAGGAGGTCAACATCAGTTATTTCATCAATGATGAGTCAAAATCGTGGATCAAGGATAGGGTGGTGGCTGCGGTGGGAGAGGTTGGTTGGTAAGAAATTCGACTTATACCACTTCCCCAAGGGGATGTTAAGGATTGCATCTTCTGGGTACACGAACCAACCGGTCAATACTCGGTCAAGTCGGCTCATAGGATGCTTTCTCCAACCTTGGGTAGTGCTCGCCTGGCCTGCTGCTTTCGGGCTATATGGAGGACTGGACTACCAAGTAAGGTGATGATTTTTGGATGGCGGTTGCTAAAGAATGCTCTCCCGACATTGGTAAACCTGTCACACAGGGGTGTTCCTGTTGATATTGTTTGTGTGCTATGTCAAAGGGAGGTAGAGGACATTGACCATTTGTTTCTTGGGTGCACGAGGATTGGGAGGATTGGTAATATGGTTGTTGGTGGATGCTCTCCCGGGTCGTCAGTATTGGAATCTTTGAGAATCCTCTCTAGCAAAAACAAAATGGATGAGCTGGCTTTCTTCATTGTATACTGTTAGAGAATTTGGTTTTTGCGAAACAAGTTCAGGGAGGAGGGTGTCCAACCTAATTTTGGTGATACTCTAGGGTGGTGCCGTGCTTTTATTGAACAACTTAGGAGAGCGAATCTCCTTGGTCAAGCTTGCATTCTCGATCGCCCTCTTGTGGTTAGGTGGACTAAACCCCCTGAGGGGGTTTTTAAGATGAATGTTGATGCGCGATGTTTGATGGAAAGAAAGATCATGGGGCTGGCGGCAGTTATTCGGGATTCCCGTGGTTTCTTTTTAGCTGCCAAAGGATGGAAATGGAAGGGTGTGGCGGAGCCGCTGCTTATGGAAGCGTATGCCTTTCTTTTGGGTACCCAGTGGGCGCTCCATCTCAATTTTGGTACAATCCAGATTGAATCTGACTCGCTGTTGCTGTGCACTTACTTATCAAGTGATTGCTCGATCTTTTCACCTGTGGGTCATATTGTTTCTGAAATCAGATCCATCCTCGCTTCAAATGCTCACATTTCTGTTCACCATGTATTAAGGCAAGGTAATAGGGTGGCCCATTCGATTGCCGATTTGGTTTCTTTGTCTGATGTGGATCATCTTTCTTGGTGAGGAAACCCCCCACAGGCCATTATTGGCAAAATTTGTACAGACAATTTTTTGGCAATGAATTGCGTGAATTACTCTTCTCCGAACCCATTTCATTTGGAAAGGGGTCGGGTTAGAGTAATTCTTTTATCAAAAAAAATATATATATGATTTTGAAATAATAATGCTCATATCTGAATAAACCAACTTAAAAGAAAATTTCAATTTAAATAAATAATCACATTTTATGGAAAATCACAATATTAAAATAACATTTTCAAAGTCATGATTTGGTAAAAATTTACTTACCTCTGAGTAGACTTTAAAACTCATCTTTTTTTTTTCAATTTCTTGTAGTAGCCTCAAGTCTCCTTTCCTAATTTTCATCACAATATGTTCATTATTTCACTTTGGTTTTTACAAATATTATTTAAAATTTCATTTACAACTTTCCCGAATTTTTTCATAATTTTAATCGGTCAAAAATCATATTTCTTCTATTTATTCTTATATTAATTCATTTTTAAACAACTTTATTTTTATATATAAAAATAAATTTGGACTTATACTTCTTTAAATATTTTTCATTAATTT
Source organism: Annona cherimola (assembly GCA_030490835.1). NCBI lineage: Eukaryota > Viridiplantae > Streptophyta > Magnoliopsida > Magnoliales > Annonaceae > Annona > Annona cherimola. The sequence continues at coordinate 28,097,591 of CM059977.1, forward strand.
TTCTCATATTTTCATATTTTTTTTCCATTTATCACACCTTTAAAAATTTTCATTCCTCATAAATTTATAATTTTAAACTTATTTAAGCTTCTAAATATTGACTTTAATTTTTTTGATATTTTTGATATTTTTCTGTATTTTTTCAAAATTTTCGGTATTTATTTGAATTTTCTATTTTTTTGCCGCTGGCCCGCCGCCGATGCCAACGAGTTGGCCGCCGGTGGGCTGCTGCTGGCGAGCTGGAATAGTGGGCCAGGCTAGTGGGTTGAATCCTTTGTTGAAAGTTGGGCCAGACTTGATATGTAGGCTGACTCTGTTTACGTAGGCTAAGATCTTAGGCTTTTGTTTCTGTGAGCTTAAGCTTGGTTTTTGGGCTTCTAACTCACTGGGCCTGTTCAAATGGGCTTAGCCCACTAGTTCAAAAGCTTATTTATTTATTCGTTTATTTTCAATGGTCCATATTTTCCAACTAAAATGGCTTATATCTCTCAATATACATATCTGTTTGACCTGAAATTTTAGGTATAAGCTTATAAAATTATGTTTTATAATTTGGACGGTCCATTTTTCAAAATAACATCTCTATCATCAGATTTAATATGAAGGGTTTAATAAAGGGTTAATATTAAACATCACTTCAAATAGCCATACAAACTAATTTGCATCTTTATTTTCCTGTAATTATTTTTTTGTATTTTTCTTTTAAAATATATATTTACTACTCTATATTATGTATAAAAATCACTATATCTAAAAATTTATAACTCTGATCAATCTAAAATTTTGTAGGCAAGCTAATCATATAATTATCTTGTTATTGCACGGTCATAATTTTCTGATTATGCTCGGAAGTACGTTTATTTCATACCCTTTATTTGGTACTTTTCATTTAAATAAATAAAATATCGACATCAAACATTTCAGTAATATTCCTGTAACTAGTTAATTATGCTAGAAACATCATGAATGATTTAGATCTATAAAATAACTTGCATATAATATAGAATGAATGAGATTTACCGTAAGAAGGTTAGACGCAACTTACATCAAAAACTCCTTCTTTCTCGTCGGTCTCTCGGCTTCTTGTGCACCTTCTTCTTCAAATGGCCGAAAACCATCTCACATGTGCCCCTTTTTATACTAATCTATATGATAAATGGCTGGGATTGAATGCCATAAATCCCACTGTTTATTTATTTATTTATTTAAACGGCTCCCTTGCATGAGCCATGAATCCAATCCGTTTCTTAGAACAGAAACGGATGGCTGTTACAACATTTATTTCTTTCTTTTGCATTTTGTGCAAAATATGCAATAGCGCATGAAAGCATGGACATGATTGCGAATGTGGAATCTCTAGTATATCAACTAGCAAGTACAGATAGAATTTACAAGGTCTGCCCGATCAAAATAGGAGAAACGAATGTAGAAGCAGACTTGATATTGTTGCCTATGCATGATTTTGATGTGATATTGGGAATAGACTGGTTATCTAAGTGGAAAGCAATAACAGATTGTAGTAATCAAAAAATCATTTTTAAAATATCTACGTCGATAGAGGTGGTTGCAGATAAATCTCAACAAGTGAAAATTATTTTTGCCATGAAAACTGCAAAGTCGATAAATAAAGGATGTTGGGCATATTTAGTTTCAGTAATTGATATAAACAAAAAGACTTCATCTCTTAAAGAGATACCAATAGTCAAAGAATTTTCTAATATTTTTCCTGTCGAGTTGTCAGGATTACCCCATTAGAGAGATAAAATTTGCAATAAATATATTACCTAGGGTACTTCTAATTTCTAAACAACCTTATAGAATGACTCCAACCGAAATGAAAAAATTAAAAACACAGCTGTGGAAATTATTAGATAAGGATTTTATATGGCCAAGTGTATCACCTTGGAGAGTGCCAGTTCTATTTATAAAAAAGAAAAATGGTAGTTTGAAATTATGCATTGATTATAGAGAACTGAACAAAGTGACTATAAAAAATAACTACCATTTGCCTCAAATAGATGAATTGTTTGATAAACTATAAGGGGCGACTATCTTTTCTAAAGTTGATTTGCAATCGAGATATGATCAATTGAGGATTAAAGATGAAGATATATAGAAAACTGTTTTTTGAACTCGGTATGGACATTACGAATTTTTGGTAATGTCATTCGGGTTAACAAATGCACCAACTGCCTTTATGAATTTAACGCAAAGAGTGTTCAGACCCTATTTCGATAAATTTTTCGGTCATATTTATGGATAACATTCTTATTTATTCAAAAATAATTGATGATCATGTTGAATACCTTAGAATGGTATTGCAAACTTTGAGAGAGAATAAATTATATGCAAAATTGAAGAAGTGTGAGTTTTAGATACATAGTGTTTCATTTTTGGGGCATATTATCACAGCAAAAGGTATTATGATGGATCTTGCTAAGGTAGAGGCATTGGTGAATTGGCCAAGGCTAACAAATATCATGGAGATATGTAGCTTTCTTAGTCTTACAGGGTATTATCGTAGATTCGCTAAGGGTTTCTCTCGGATATTGTGGCGCCCTGAACCGAGGCGTCACATTTGTCCTTACTCCAAGATCGTGTCGATTGGTAAACGTGACTCAAGATTGTTGCCCTGATCACACGACGGGTTCTTAATTGGATCTCGTCCAATTTTTTCCTTTTTCTTTTCTTTCATCACATAAACATATATCATCATCATTTATAATGGACTTATCCATAACATCATAAATCATCAACTTCTCATATTATTCATAACTTCACAATTTCATACAACTTATGTCCTTTTTCATCATATCCCATTAGGGAATCTATTCATACAAAAATCTACTAACCTTTGTAGATTCCTCTTTTCCTTTAGCAACCCATACCCTTCGTCTCTTGGCTTTCCCAACACCTGTCTGAGGTTGGGAAAACAAAACATGAGTCGAAACTCAATAAGCAAGCATTTTTCATTTTAAATGCATTCCTCTCCATTCGGTAGAAGACACTTACCAAGTGATCAACTACCAACTGAATAGAAACCTTTTCGTAAACCATTTTTCGAAACTTTTCATAAACCATTCATGTAAATCATTCGTAAATGCATTTCTCTCCATTCGATAGGAGACACTTAGCAAGTGATCAACTATCAATGGAATAGAAACCTTTTCATAAACATAGGATGTGCAAATGCTTCCTTTCCACTCCTGACATAAACCTTCGTGTGCGGGTACGCAAGCCCAGGGAACATCTCACATAACATGGTCCAATACGCCGGCTGTCTCCGACTTGGCCTCATCAAGGGGAACCTCTCTTCCTCTTGACGCCTACATGGTTCCTACATGCATGACTTTTGATTTTCCCGGCATTATATACCTCTTACACCAGGTAACTTGTCATTCTCATGTAGAGAATTATTTACATCATCCCTTAAAAATATCTTTTCAAATCCATGTGTGCAAATACTTTCTTTTCATTCCTGACATAAACCTTCGTGTGTGGGTACGCTAGCCCAAGGAACATCTCACATAGCATGGTCCAATACGCCGGCTGTCTCCGACTTGGCCTCATCAAGGGAACCTCTCTTCCTCTTGACGCCTACATGGTTCCTACATGCATGACTTTTGATTTTCCGGCATTATATACCTCTTACACCAGGTAATTTGTCATTCTCATGTAGAGAATTATTTGCACAATCCCTTAAAATCATCATTTTAAATTCATGCTTTTCAGTCCATGTATGAAAATGCAATGCATTCATTCACACATACATTTCTTCACACATAACTTTTCCTTTGCCTCCACCTCTCGGGAGGACGCCGTCGGCACACAGCCCATACGACTCGGCAATAGTGGAGAGGGATCCCTGATCCTACTTCCTCTACTAAAGCCTCTTCTTCATACATCATACATCATACATCATACATGTGCACATGTCCATAAACATAACATGATATCAATATGCCGGCATGACTTTTCATAAAAATTCATAAACATTCATCATTTCAAAACATTTTAGGAATGGCCATCCTTAAACACATTTCATAAATACTTGATAATAAAATTACATTTTAAAAAGGTTTGTTTGCTTACAAATCATCATTTTCAAAAGGATTGCTTGCTTACAATGAAACAATAAAATCACATTTTAGAAAGCTTGCTTGCTTACAAATCATCATTTTCAATGAAGCAATAAAATCACATTTTCAAAGTTGTGCTTGCTTACCTCCTCAGTCCGTGTCCTCCACCTTTTCCTTTCCCTTTTTTTTTCCCTATACAAGGAAAATGGATATTTTATCCATCCATTCTATGTCTTAGTTTACTTTCCATGCTTGCTCATTCATTACCTCATTCCCATAAAGGTTAATTGTATAAAGATACTTAGTCATTACTCATTTATATGAATTTTTATCCATAAATCCTTTAAAAATTTCATCCATGTATCCTCATAAATATATAAAATAAATCTCAATTTTTTTCCAAAATACGCTGTTCACTGTTCATAATTACTGTTCATGTCACTGTAGCAAAATCACTGTTCACGATTACTGTTCACCCGAGGTTACTGTTCACAGCGACGTGGGTTACTGTTCAAGGGTTCCAAAAATTGATATTTTTTCACAAAATAAAAAATACCATGACATAGCTTATGCTTAGTATATCATGGGAAATTCATGAATTATGAATTTATCATCATTAACTTGGCTAGATAAATCATTTTCTCCATATACTAAAAATCAACATAAATTCACTTAAGCATAATCCTTAATTCCAAAAATCATGAAATTAATATATCATCATTCCAACATCATATTTATCATATTCATATATCCCAAATCATCATTTATCAATTTTGGAGCATTATTTCCATATATCATATGTTATCTTCCCGAATGCTCTATCTTTGCTCCAAATTTTCAATGTTTCGGCATGATTCCAATTAAGCATTATAACTTTACTTATTTTCTTATGCTTAGGCATTATCTAAGCATGGTTTTACCTTATCTAACATTCAAAAGAAATTTGGGAAGAAATTGCTTACCCGAAGTGGAGAACTCCTCCTTTCCTTCCCACTTTCTCTCTCTTCCCTCCTTTCTCTCCTCCTCTCTTGCTTAGAACGTGGATGGGGTGGGGAAATGAACTTGCTCAAGTATTTTGAGCTTGGGATGAGTGTGAAATTCGTTCAAGCCCTTCACCCCTATTTATAGCATCCCAAATTTCATGAAATTTCAATTTACCCCCTTGAATTTTGGGCTAAATTATAAATATCTTTACTTAGGTCATTTCCACCTCATTTCCAAGCAATTTCTCATTATCCTAGGTGGCAAATTGCTGGCCACAAGTTTCCATAGCTGATCCATACATTAATTGCTTGATTTTCATCAAAAGACGTGATTAATCTTGGCCATTGATCATCAACCACTCTTCTCATCTTGGCCCTTGATTTTTCACACTTTTCAAGGTTTGAAAAATGTGCATTTTCAGCTCCAAATTTCGTTCATAGCTGCCCCCTATTGATTTATTTGATATTTTGCTTCAAATCACATTAATTACAATTTAATCCAAGTCATCCATCAAGTGAAAAAGCAATCGATCTCAACCGTTGCTCCAATTACGTTTTCCAAGCCTCCATATGAGTCCAAGCATAGTGGATTTGCTAGGATTTAATGGATTAATTAATCCATTAAAATATCATATCTTAAGCTACTTTTTGAAAAAGTAAAAAGTAGAATTAATGACTTGCTTTGAAAAAGTTAAGCCTCGCTTACTTGCTCTCCAAGAAACACATTTTCCATAATATTTGGCTTAATCCAATCCTTTCATCATATTCGGCATAATATTTTAGCCATCCATACAAAATTTCACCTTAATCCGACTTCTAGATTGCAAGATATGATTTTTTTCTTCATTTTCTCTACAAAAATCTATAAAAATCCGAAAATTAATAGTTTAATCCAAAAAGCACTTTTGTCCTTTAGTGGGAAGCTTCCTTTTTCGTCTTTTATGATTAAGTTAATCCGAAGTGATTAACTTAACATATTTCCTTAATCCCACGTTTACTATTCACATTTCACTATTCACGTGCACTATTCACGTGCACTATTCATCCGAATTTCCTGCATAATTATTTTAACCTTCATTTCCATATATTTCATATCCATCAATATATATTTCTCAAATATATTACCCAGGGTTTACAACCCTAGGGTTTTGTACACGTCTTAAAGATCGGGTTTCCACAGATATATACTCTTCTCACAAAATTAATAAGAAAAGGGGTAAATTTTCAATGGCCTGATGATTATAAAAATAGTTTTCAAGAACTTAAGTTGAGATTAGTGAATGCACCAGTTTTAACTACCCCTGCAAGTGGTGGAAGATTTGTTATTTCTAGTGATGCTTCTCAAAAGGGTCTTGGTTGTGTATTAATGTAAAATGGAAATGTGCTTGCATATGCTTCGCGACAGTTGAAACCTTATGAAAAGAATGATCTCATTCATGATTTGAAACTAGTCGCAGTAGTGTTTGCTTTGAAAATTTGGAGGCATTATCTTTATGGGGAACAATGCGATGTTTATATAGATTACAAAAGTTTAAAATATAGTTTCACTCAAAAAAAGTTGAATATGAGGCAAAGGAGATGATTGGAATTACTGAAAGATTATGATTTGAATATCCAATAGACCTAGGTAGGGGTGCAACTTGGGTCGGGTACCCATGGGTCGACCCGATGGGTACCCTAAATAGGGTAGGTTCGGTTCCACCATAGTTACCCGTAGGGTCGGTTCGGTTCCGGGTAAAAAATACCCGGGGGGTATTTGGGTAGGGTCGGTTCCCGGTTACGGGTACCCGGAACCGACCCGAATTTTATATAATAATATTATTATAATAAATATATATATTATTAAGCATTTAGGTTTTGTCGCGGCATCGCCTCCCTCGCCTCAGCCGCGTCGAGAAGACCACTCTTCTTCTTTGCTCTGCTCTTCCCACTAACCTACGCAACCGCTTGCTCTCCCTCTGTCCTCCTCCCTCATTTGCGACCATCAGATCTGTCCATCAGCTCCTCTTTCAGATCTTCTTAGTCTCCCTCCCTCGCTCTCTTCTGTATCTGCGATACGCCAGGATAGATGGATGCTGCGATGGATCTGTTGCGGAGGATCTCACCAAACCATGCCGAGACAGCCCTCTCTGCTCTTCTCACCCTTCTCCCTGACCACTCCTCTAACCTTCTCTCCCAAGTTGATCAGCCGCTTCAGGTTTTCTTCACTCTTCATCCTACTGCTCTTTCATTTCTCTAGGGAATGGATTCTGATTATGATTTTTGTTGATTTGCTGTTTTTTTTAACCCGCTTCATTCTTCTCTTACGTCTGTGTTTTTTCTTTTAAATCTTTTTCGGTCTGATTTGGATTCTAGCTTTCGCTGCTGCTTTCGTTTTTTATGATTCTTCTAAAGAAATTATTTTGAAGAATTCGGGAATTTTTTTTTTCTCTGGTTGCTTTTTTTGCTGATTTCATTCGAAGTTTGATAAAAAAAGATTTCAGTAGTAGATAGAAATTCTGCAATTTTAGCTGTATAAGGGAAACTGCCTTCAGAGTCAAAAATTTGACGCAAAGAGAGAATCCACAATTTTAGCTGCAATGGTGGAATTGGGTTGTTGTCAAAGGGGAAACAAGTGAGGGATGTTGAATTAATGATTGCTGAGATGGAGGAAGCAGGATTTAAGCCTGATCTTTCAATCTTCAATTTTTTACTTAGGATGTACACTGCGATCGAAGATATTAACAAGACTGCAGAAGTGTGCAGACGTATTCAAGAAACTGGATTCAAGCCAGATGAGGAGACTTACAATAACCTTATCTGGATGTATAGTAGAGATCTTAGACCTGATGAAGATTTATTTCTATTAAATAAAATGAAAAAAAAAGGTTTGAAACCTAAACTGGATACCTACGAAAGCCTTCTTTATGGCATGTTGTAAGCAGCAACTATAGGAGCAAGCAGAGGATCTTTTTGAAGGCTTGAGGTCAAAAGGATGGAAACTAGACCGTTTTGTATATCATTCAAACAGTTTTTTTATTGAATTGGACAGACTTAATATTGTTGAAATTAGTATATTCTAATGAGATAATAATTCTTATGTTATTTGATTCTTCTTTAACAGATTTTATTATGTACACATTGCACTTTTTTAACAAATTTCATGTTTTAGTATATATAAATTGAATTTTTTTACACAGGTTGCATTTTCTCATAGATCGTGTTCTAGGAACCGATTTTGGAACCGAACCGGAACCGACCCGCTCTTGAGAAAATTGGGTAGGGTAGGCTCCGGACCGACCCTGTTTAAAATAGGGTAGGGTAGAGGTTTTTATAAAATGGGTAAGGGTAGGTTCCACCCGTACCCGGACCTACCCGACCCAAGTTGCACCCCTAGACCTAGGGAGTACAAAGTGAACCTAAATTTGAAGAACCTGAGCCCAATTTTCCATTTCATGTTTATTATAAAATATATTATTTACATAATATTTGAACAATATTTCTTTATATTTACATATTTATGTTATTTATATTTGAATACATGTTTGACATATTGTAATTATATTATAAATAAAATCTATTATTTTTATTTATATTTACCTTTTATTTCTATCATTTACTTTTACATCCATTAATTTTATTCCTTTATCTTGTTTTTAGAAATATTCTTTGTATTGCTATTTTTTAAAAAAATCTGTAGTTTCATTGTATATTATTATGTTTACTTACATGATTTGTTATTATTATATATTTATATGAAATTCTAAACTTGTTACTCTTAAATAAAATATAAATACACTAACATAAATTTCAACCCAAACCCGAGTTTCAAAAATAGGGTTGAGTTTAGGTTTTATAAATAGAATTAAGGTTAGGGTTGAAGTGAACCTGAATTTCATGAGCCTGAGTTGCACCCCTAGTCTACCCACATCCGAGCTACCAGAGCTAGTAATTAAATGTGAGACAGTGACTTGCATTAACAAGTCGGTTGGTCACTCAGTCCTTTGCGCCAGATCCCTTAAGCAACATGATTGCGTTATTTAAATTAGTGAGATGATTCAGTTAGTTCTGGTTATGCAAATGTTTAGCTTAGTTCACTTTAAAAAATTCGTTTATAATTTTTTTTGTTTCTGTTCATAATATTTAAGTTTATTTAACATACAAACTAAGTTTTACCATTTTTGGATATGTGTATATATTTTTTTGAATTTTCAAAAATATAGATATTTTAATACATATATACACAGATATTTAAAAATCTCAAAACATATATACACATATCTAGAAATGGTAAAACTTATTTTATATATTCAATACACTTAGATAAATAAGTATACAAAGAAAAATAAAAAGTATTATAAATAAGTTTTTTGAGGTGGACTAAGTGATGCAAATCATATCAAACTCACATGCATGACATCAAAATTTCTGCTGAACTGCCAAGATCCAACTCAGGATAACTGAAGTCTGAAACCCTCAAAGCATTTAAATTATCAAGTATTAAATCTCATCATGGCCTGCTACATACACACACAACATTTTATATCCAACAAAAAATGTAAAAAATACCAATCCCCAGCTTGCCTTGACACCGCAAGCGTCACCCACTTATTAGACTTGATCAAAAGAAATATTATACCATACAACCTTCATTTGGGGCTTTCTTTTAATGATTAAACCAAAACCCAAACGACAATCTAATCTGCTCATTTTATTTAACATATTTATTTTATTATAGTACCAAAAATCATTTTAACCAAAGTCTCAGATGGCTCATATCTACTTAAAAAATATTTAATCAGGTCTAAATTATGAAAAATAATTAAATTCATTCAAATATGCAATAAAATGTTATAATATATTATAAAATCATTTGTAAAGGAAAAGTGTTTTTGCCGGTTTGTGTTTTGAATTAAAAACTTTGAAATTAAATAATTATACTATGCTAGTTTTATAAATTTACTTAGAGAGCAACATGCACTCATTTGATTTGAATGAACTTTAGTCTCCAAGTTAAATAATTCATGGAGACTAGTACACTTCCTTCAGAATTTGAATCCTGGATCGCATGCATGCTATATAGGATGTGAATCATTGGGCTATGCTTTGGTTCACCAAGTTAAAGAATTAATTTAAAATATAATTAGTAAATCATATTCTATTTAATCATCAAAATGGCCTAAAATGAGGGTCATATACTGAAATCTTTAATGGCGCCGCTACTACTGATCTCCCCTTGACTAATGGCCAATGTTTTTCACAATTGGTGAACGATTCATAGTATCCGCCTAGAAAAAGCATTGAGAAAATACAGATGTGGATGCTGCTTTCAAACTCTTGCTGTCGTTGAGCTTTGTTTTGGTCTGTTCGGCTTAGTGGCTTGCATTATCTAGTCCACGCAGTGCACTGAACTACTTTTCTATTTTTTTTAAATTATTTTTTCTTCAATGTGCAGGCTCAATAAAAAATATTTCACATATGTAATTTTACATTTTTATTTTATTTAATACTTTATTTTGAATTCTAGAACAAATATTACGAAAAAATTATAAAATTGTATATATAAAAACTACATACTTGGGATCGCATTTTGGTAGAAAAAAGGAGTGACGCACTGGGTGCACTGGATCGGGCGCGTTTGAATAATTGGCTTTTGTAGGCATTTTCTTCATTGCCCCCAACAAAATCAAAAATCAAAGAAAATAGGGCCTGTTTGGATGATCGGAATCATAACCGCCCAGCTCCATGTTTTCGAAAATATGGTGGAAGTAGGATAGTTTTATGATATTTTCATGCAATTTGGTTGTAGTTTTGACATGATTTAATTTATATGCGATGCGTTGTGATGAATATGTATTGATTTCATGATTTAGAGCTATGATTTTTCGAATATTAATTTTATGACATGATGATATTTAGCATAGATAAGTGTAATGATGGTATGCTTGCATGAGACATAACATAAGATTATCCTTATGTTGACACCTCATTTAAATGTGAAAATTAAATTTTCAAATGGGTTTACTACTATTTGGCACACCCATTTAAGGTTTTTTGTGGATTCACTTTCGAATTTTTAAGCCATATGTTTGCAACCCAAAATTGTGTAGGATCCATGGGCCTCAAATGCTCCAAGCCCATTACGAAGGTGACAGTCACTAGTCCATACGGCAAAACAGGAGCAATATGCATCCAAAACGAAGTGAAGGATATTTTTTCAAGTCAATTGAAGCAAAATCAATGTAATAGACGGTTTGGATTAAACAAACAATTGATATTTTAAGAGATTTTTATGGTCAAAATAAATTTGACCAAAGAAGGATCTAAATTTGCAATATTTTCAAGTGATAAATAAAATTGATAAATCCAACTTATTAAGTAAAAATCTGAACCGTTAAAATGAATGGAGCACATCAATAAGTGCGGGCCCCATCCAAAATCAAGGAAAAATAGGTGATGATTAAGGCATGAATGAAGGACAAAAAAAATATACAGAATCAATGGCCAAGGAAGAGTTGACTTACTAGCCAGGCAAAACTATGGGCCCCATTGGTGGTTTTACAAAACCACTCATAGATTTGCTAGAAATGACTCCTTAAGTTGGAATATTGTACAATGGTGAAGGTGGATTTATGCAAATATTATGACAGCCCATTGATGTGCAATTTTTCCCAACCTAAGAGCCTATAAAAGGAGGCCGAGCTTACCCAAGAGGGGGAGGTATTTTTTCCCCTTCATCATGCCCCTTTTATTTTTCTGCAAATATACCCCTGCATGCCTATCCCGTTTCTTTCGATCCAGGACATTTTCTGCCCCTTTGCCATCCATCCCTTCCATTTTCTACCTCCCGAAACCCCTGCATATTATCCATTTTATTTCAAAATCCCTCCATGTGTTGTTGACCATCAGAAGTCGGTTCCAGTCGTGAATGCCCGAAAATCCATACAACTGTTGCCTTCCATCAGGCCGCCGGTTCCATCCCCAAAAATGACTACCCATTTTCTATTCTGCGGCAGCTACCTCCTCTGCCACGTTCTCATTTTCACCTTTTGTTAAAATTTCCATTTTTATTGCACTGTTTGTCTTCCATCAAGCCGTTTCCACCAAAAACCCACCACGCATCTTCTAATCTCTCCAAAATCTCCCTACTCACTGCTGCCCGTTACTGGTCATTGTTCATCCCTTATCCAAATTTCAGTTTTGCCACCCAGCTTTTGATCCCAACTGGACGTACCCAAGAAACCCCCTGATTCATTTTTCCTGTCAATCCACCTCTTCTATGGCTATTTTCCATCTCCGAAAAGCCCAACCTCATATCTGTTCGTCCATGGTCCTACTCCATTAGCTACATCCATTCTTATTTATCTTTTCTTTTCATCCATTGGCAACCCACACCCCCAAAATTCTGGGCAGCAGCTACCTCCTAGCCGTTGCATACTCACCCACCTCTGTTGTTTTCATTTTCCATTTTAGAAATTATTTCAACCCATATCCAGTTTCTTTCACAATTGTGCTCCAATCCTACTCTTTATCTAGTCTCAATTTTCTTCCATCACTAAGATATTATTCCATACAAAAAAAAATCCATTCCCTATTTTTCATTATGTAGCCGTGGGTGCCTAGGAAAATCACGGCATGTTCTTCATTTTCCCTTTGTGAAATACAGCCTCTGTACACATGCTATGGAATCTGTTTCCTCCATCCATCATTTCAGTTCCTGTCGTGGCGTATGACGGTATTCTTTAACTATCCATGCTCTTCACTTTACATGCATCTCGTTGAAATTTGTTTATATCATGACATTTGCCTAATCATTAACGGCTCCATTATTCGTTAAAAAAAAATTGTCTGTTCAAATTACTTCACTTGTCCTAGAAGTTCAGCATTTCTAATTTTTTTTTTAAATTCCAAATGCATTAGCCGTTACATGCTTCTCCATTACATAGCTTGCATTCTGAAAAAAAAAAACTAATAGTGAAACCGGGCCATTTGCTTTCGGCCGTTCATTAAAAATTTTTTCTTTCAAGATATTTACGTAAAAGGTATCTGTCATTTCATTTCATAAAAAAGAAATAGATACCGAATCATAAAAAATCTCATCATGTGCAATGGTAATGAAATTCCCATAAATATCTTTCAAACTGAGTTAGGGCTTCATAAAAAGCTTAGGGAATAAATTCCTGCACCAACTCTCCTGAGCTTTTATATAAAAAATATATCTGTTAATTTTTCATACTCCTAGGACCAATGTGCTAAAAAAATAAAGTTGTATTTTTTTCTAGTTGTGAGATCACCCAGAGAATCTCTGTATTTTAGCGCCTTATTGTACACAGATTAACCACCGTTATATAGTTAGTGGCGACTCCAAAAGTTAATATATTAAATTTTATCGATATTTGTATGTCTGTTACTAACTGCTAATTACGTCTAATTGAAATACATGTTTGTGTTTAATTAACTCGTATCATTTAAAAATCTCTAAAAATTCGCATCATCTAAAAGTCTTAACGCTTGCATCTCCCTTCTTTAACCCCCATGTCTACACCTTTTATATTTTTTCCATTTTTGATCTTGAACCCCTTTTCTATACCGTTTATTTTTTATTTTTGCATGTTTAATTTCTGTATCTGACTTGCATCACGTCTAACCCGCTAACTCGCTAACCTGCATATCATATTTATTCTCTTCTATGGTGTATGCACGTTTTATTTTCTCATTTAGTTCGCAGTTATATTTTTTAATTGAGCCTATCTTACACTTTTTCGGCCCATTTGTCGGCCCATCGTAGCGCGCCAAAAATTACGTGCTACACCTTACGAATGAGATTATTGAGCCAGATTCCTTGAGAACAGAATAATTAAATGTGAGTTCGTTCTTATCAGCGTCGTTTTATTTACAAATTGCAAAAAACATATTTCATTGCAAAAATTGTTGCCATAACATACAAATGCAACAAAAAATGACAATTTAAAATTATTCATTAGAATCAATGTGCATTTTTGCAACAAAATGAGGCTTCATTGTGATTGCAATAACAAAATGAGGCAAAAAATAAATAATGTATATTAAAATTATTGGAATACTTTGATAAATAATAAAATAAAAATCTTCCCTAAAAACTATAGAATAAAATGAAAATCTTATTTATGCATCATCGCTTTGAGTTCTTTTTTTCAAAAAAAAATTTTCCTGATCGTTAGGTTTAACCGGTTGAAGGAAATGCAAAATATGAAATGATCATACTATGTAAAATTTTAAGTTTTGGATAATCATATTTTGATGTAAATTTAAATTGTAGGACTTCTGTTAAATTATCATTATTTATAAAATATTAAATGATGTTTCTATCCTACTTTCGCAACCGGTTAAACCGGTTTGATGATCGTTGCGGCCGCAAGTCATGAAAATGATGCAAAAAAGAGATATGGTTATAGGCATCCAAGGGACTGCGCGCTGTGTTCTAACTTTGATCATGCTATCAACTTACCAACATTATCACATAACTAAAAAAAATATAATTATTGCACGTGATTTTATAATATGTAATATTATATTTTCCTGAAAGTTGATTATTGAGCACATGAGTTGTTCTTATGTATTCTGTATGATTTAATTGTTCAAACATCACTTTATTCTTTGTTGTGTTAAATAATTTGGAAAAGTAAAAATTACAAATGCAGCAAAATAAATAGGGAGGATTGAAGACTCAAGTTAAAGCTTATTACACATTTTAGGCCAGTTAACAACGTTGATTTTTCTAATTTAATGTGTTAATATTTGTACTTAGTTATTGGATTTATACAATTTTCTATTAATTTTTTCTGTATGCTTTGTTTTGATAATTAGTCTAACATATAAACTTAGAAGTTATGAATATATAATTTCATTAATATATACTTATTAAAAATAATTAAAATATTTATGACATTATAAATATAGAATATTGTCGCCATTCAAACCAGTTTGCTTAATTGGTCAAATCATTTGAACTAGACCGGTTCGTTCACTAGTTCGATCCCGCGTTCGATTTTGACAATGCTAGTCTCCTTGCAAACTATGGTTGTTATTACCTACCACAAATTGCAATGAAGCATTTTTCATTAACCTACTTCATTATGACAAAATGGGCCTTCCTTCTTATTGGCATATCATAGACTGTGACAAAATATTTTTTTCAGTCCAATAAACGTGCATTATTCCAACAAAATAAAGCTTCATCTCTATTAGTGGAATGAAAATTGCAATGAAACATATTTTCATTCCAATTGAGGTTATTTATTGCAAAGAAATGAGATTTTGTTGCTATTTGTGTGGTACAAGTTTCAGCTATATAGAGGACTCGGTGCTTGCGTAAGTATTGAATCATAATTGATTAATAACCATAGTTTTTATGAATGAATTATATTTCACATTTACATATATGTCACGCAAATAAAATTCAAGCATTGCCGAAGCGCTGGTAATGCAGATGGCAAGGGACGGCATCCCGTTTGCGACAATTCGGGTTTTAACCTCAGTCGTTTTCAAGTGGAGTTGTATCCACATGTTTATGGGCAGAGCTGTGTTCGTAGAGCTGTGTGTTCGTGTTCTTTACGTGAGAATTGTATCTCTCCTGCCCATAGGCTTTAATATATAAATTTAATATGCTATATGCGGTAATTTATATTATATATATATAACTTGAATTTTAAAAAAAAAATCGGGAATAAGGAATTCAGCCTCATTGGCATATCATGTCCTTGTCTGTCTGCTTGTGCGTGCGGCTTCACACGATGCCGGACAATTTTGTGTTTTCCTAATATTATTTTATGCAGTCATGGACATGTGAGATAATCCCGCTTCCACATATTTTTTTCTGTTTATGTTACGCGTCCACATTTTTGGCCTAAGATAATGTAGACACCCTTCCCTTAAGCCCAAACAAAATGAAACATGTGTGTGGGCTAAAATCCAAGCCTAACGACAAAACAATTGATAATGGGCCTTAAAACCACAGCCCATTCAGAACAAGTCCAAAACAAAAATGACCAAGCCAGGCCTACCACCAGATGGGCCTATCCAGCCTCAGCCCACAGGAGTAAAGCTCCACCAAGCTACCAGAATGGGCTCTACAACAACAATCCACTAGATCCAGCTCACCAAATACAGATCAGGCTTTACAATAGCAGTCCACCAGATCCAGCTCCCCAAACACAGCAACTGGGCTCTACAATAGTTGCCCACCAAATCCAACCTCGGCTACAAAAGCAGGCTCTTCTACAACAATCCATCAGGCCTCAACAACGGCCCACTTGGAGCAATGGGTTCCAACCAGATCCAGGTTCAACCACAACAGGCTGCCATCCACAGCCTATGGCCCGAAGGCCCACTCCACCTCTATAAAAGGGAGGCTAAGCTCTCACCTCTCCAGGGACCAAGAGAGGCATCCTGAGGGGGGCGGATGGGAGTCTGCGGCAAAATCTCTGGTGCCCCAGCTTCTCTCTCCTCACTAGTCCTCTCCTTCTCTCTTTCCCTCTCTTCTTCATATTTTTTATTTTTATTTTTATTTTCCTCCTTTTATGCCAATGTAAACAACTTTGGGTTAACGGATTGTTGCGATATCCATTTTAATCTGAAGACTAGGATCCAATCTCTGCAAGACCGGTGTCTTTATTCATTTAAAACTGGAATTGATCTTCCTTTTAAAGATTAGTGGCGACTCTATTTTTTTGTTTAGTGTTGGTAGTAACGCGCTTGTTTGAATCGATGCTCCGGCAAGGCAGGCGTGCACGGATCCGCAGATTCCAGCATAATACGCTGCAGTTATGCTTCCGAATCTGTGTCTCAATTCGTGTATAAACAGGCCCCGTCTTAGTCGATATGCCATCGAACCCACGGGAGGACACCCGTATGCCTATGCTATCTAAAGATCATCAATACTAACCCCTTCTATTCTATGAGAAATGCAAGTTCTAGCCCTTTCGATTTGGCCCAAATTTCATGAGAAATGAGAAAGGCGTCTGAACCCATCGTAGCATTCGCGACGGGTGCTACAATTTGGCTACTCCACTGGAGATGGACACTGTAAGTTTGCATCAGGCACCAAGGGGGCAGAAATCTGAAGATTGGGCGTTCCCCTTTCTAGACAGCAAGGTCCCGGGTTGTCTTCCGTCTCCCGGCAGCAAGATTTCCCTATTTTTGGAACAAAAATGCCCAAATGACACTTGAACCTAAGATGTTTTTAGGTCCAGAGGCGTCCAACTCATGAACTGGAGAGAGCTCGTAAAGGGGGTAAACCATTGTGTTTTAACTCGTAACTGTTTATGCATGTAAAACGAGCCTAAAGGAAGGATTTTCAAGAGTTAGACACTCAAACCTAAAAATTTTTCAGATCTGAAAGGGATCAACCCGGGTAACTTTGGGAGGCTTTCGAAGGCACTGGCTGTTGCGTGTGGTGTCGTAGAAGTGTGTATGTGTAAAATGAGCCATGAAGATTAGTATCCAAGAGTTAAATCATTAATAGCCCTCAGAAAAAAATTGCAAAAAAAACTCACGCCTTTTTCCGAACCTGGGAAGTTTTTTGGTCCAGAAGCTTCTTCAGAAACGCCTCAGACAAATTGGGCTAGAAAGTCCCAAACCGCTTCACGGGAGGAACTTGAAGTAGCCAGAGTCTGCACACGCGCTGGAAGGACCCTGATTTACGACATCCATCCAAAGACTAATCTTTTCGTTATTTATTTACGGTTACTATCCATTTTTTAGGGTTGTTTAGGTTTTTCCTCTATAGTTTGAAAATAAAGCAAGTCAACCACAGATGTGACAGGTGCTGAAAAGGTGTGCTAAAAAGATGCTAATAAGACCACTGACGTGACAAGTGCTGAAAAGGTACTGACAAGACCACTGACGTGACAAGTGCTGAAAGGTGCTGACACAACCTGAAAAGTTTCCTGGTCCAGTTAGTTTGAAAACAAGCAAGTCAACCACTGACGTGACGGGTGCTGAAAAAGTGCTGAAAAGGTACTGACATAACGCGTCAAAATCTGGAGGAGGCAGAAAGGTGCTGAACAGAGCACTGTGGCAGGACTTAAGAAGTTTCTTGATCTAGTGATGTCCAGAAGCATTCCAACGATGCAGTAGCAAACTAGCGACTGATCTTCAAGCCCAAAGACGATTAATCAACTTTCCCACCCTTGGTTCTGAAATGGGAGACATCATATCGTATTTTTTGTAATTTTGCTTTGGCTTCTTACCAAAAAAAAAAAGAAAAGCCAAAAAAAAAAGAGTGAAAAAAAGAAAAGAAAAAAAAGTGAAAAAAAATAAAAGCAAAAAAAGAGAGTAAAAAAAAAGAAAAAATATATCTCAAAATTCAAGTTGCCTTCAAGCCAAAGCTACACACATGGAGCCGATAAATCATTTTTTTTAAGAAAAATATTGCATTCTTATTTGAAAAATGGAATCAAACAATGCAACAAATGCAATAGATGGAGGAAATGCTCTACAAAATGCTAAAGCAATGCCAATCAGCAACAAGTCTACAACATCAAGCATCATCTTCTTCGTCACAATACCAGCAAACAACAACTTCAAGCTCGCAATCTATTCCAACTCAAGGATCCCACAGCCTAATGAATGTGCAAGTCCAAATAGAAGAGGTCAAGATATAGTTTCAAAGCTAGCTCCAAGAGCTATAAAGAAAAATTGAGCGACAACAAGGGGAGGACCTTCATTTGGTAAAAATTGAAGACTTATGCCCATTTCCAAATACACAACTACCTGAAAATTTCAAAATGTCAATCCTCCCTATTTATGAAGGAAACTCACGCCCACATGTCCATATCAAGGCATTTTGCAGTATTTTATACCCTTTGGTAAAAAAGGAGGAAATTTTGATTGTGCTATTCCAACATAACTTAAGAGGAGACGCGCTTGAATGGTATACATCACTCGACTGCAAATGAATCAAAACATGGGAGCATCTATTTCTAACTTTCATGGATCGATTTTCCTACTTGCTAAATGTTGCACCCAAGAGAGCTGACTTAGAGGCCTTAAGGCAAAAAATGACGAGACCTTCTCAGAATATGTGGCTAGATGGCGAGCATTGACGGCGAAAATGAAGAGTCCTTTGCCTTTGAATGAGCAGATCTCCATCATCATCAACTTGACTCACCTTAGCATTTCGGGCTACCTCATCTCACATCCCTTTGCCAGCTTTACACAACTATTGCAATTGGCGGAGCAAGTTGAAGATCACCCAAGGAAGGAAATGATTTCCCCATGGCCACAACAAGGGAGTGCTATTTATTCTGAATAAGCAAGTCAAACACCTCAAATAACAGACATTGATATGGAAGTCAATTTTGTCAAGGGTAATGCCAAAACTTTTGACCTTTCTATTTTCATAACAAAAATTCAACCCCATAATGCTCTAGTTATTTTACAATGCCGAAATGTCAACTCTATTCTCCCTCAAAGAAAATGTGTAGAGCTTATCATTTTATTAGGAAAACCTACAAAGCTCATGCAAGAAAATCCTATTTTACATAAACCACTTGTCGAGGAAAGAAAACCCTTCAATATTTTTCCTACAAACCCGGGAACTCCACTCAAAATAGCAACCCAACCAACTTTTCCTCACCTATCCCCAAAAAATATTTTTATTCTAGTCAACCAACCAACATGCCCACAATCTAAGAATGTAGAAGAAAAGCCAAAAGCTTCTTATACCTCTACTCTTAGCATCCATCTAAAGCAGTCATTGTCATCATCATCTACACAATCATGCCCGATCACGGAAATTAAAATATTAGTCTTATCGACAAAACAAACAAATGCCTCAAAAAAGGAAGTGCTAGCCAAAGAGCATAAATTTCAAGGAATTCCTGCACAAGAAAAGCTAAATGGAAAAGACCATTTACAAGTCACAAGTAAATTTATCCCTCACACAAACAATCAAACAGAGGCATCTAAAAAGCCTCAACAAACCATCATCAACACAGGCAATGTCGACAAAGTCGAATAGCCAACAAGGTTAGCCCCGGAAGCTGTAAAATGTGCAGGACACACAACTATCATCAATCAACCCATCGTCGCAGCTACATCTTCGTCAGCACATCCACAAGGCATATTTCAAAATGGCTATCAGATAGTCTTTCCATCAAGCTTAGCAAAAAAAATGCCAACAACTAATGAAGATAATATTTCACAGGGGGCAATATCAATCTCAAAATTATTCAAGTCAATGCTCAACAAAAGTGGGGCAACCACAACAAATAACACACATAAGAAGCAAATTACCAGAACCGCATGCCGGAGAAGCATTAAATTCATGCGACAAAGGAAAAATTATAAACAAGTCTTAAGAGGTAAATGGTTGAGGAAAATATTTTCATACTATTACAAAGCATAGGAGCAGGCAATTCTGAAGGAAAAGGACACAAATTGCTTTTATATCATGTCACATCCTACATCAAATAAAATTTAGGACCCGGAAGGCAAAATTACATAAAGAAAGGTATTTATATATTCTTTTTTTAAAAAAAAGAGAAAAAAAGGAAAAAGAGAAAAAAAAAAAATAATAAATAAATACAAAGCAAGATGCGGTTACAAGTCCGACGATACATTAGAAACAGCGTTCAGTCCACTCCCCGAATGCTCCCTATGTCATCAGAAGCAATCCCCACCCATCTGACCCATGTTGCTCGAGGTATGTTTCAACAACCTTGAAAGTTTTTAGGTTCGGTGGCGTTATTCGAAAACACATTTCCAGATATCCATCAGACGCTCCCCAAATAGCGCCGGTGATCCTTCTTCCAAGGCGCCTGAACAGCTGCCGGCGGACCTCCAAACCACCTAAGCTAAGGCGCTAATTCACCCAGCTTCGATCACACATCCACCTCGCACCAACGAAAACCCAAGAATCGTCACCAACAAACAACCAACTGCAAGGAGCGAGACGAGATAAAGGAAGAGAAGAAAAGAATACTTGCCGTTCCGCGCGTCCCTCCGACGATCCTAGCAAGCAGCGACGGTCCCGCAGCGTTGACGGATATCCTACAGCCACCCGAAATTACCACCGTCAAAGACAACAGCAAGGAGAAAGAAAACCAAAAAGAAAGAAAAGAATGATACCCGCCATTAATTACCCATGACGGCAACAATCTAGGCAAATCTCCGACGCCCATCGCTCGATTCGAATACCACAAAAGAAAAACCCGCTGCACGCAGTCCTCGGTGACAACGACAGCAGCGAAAGCCAACACAGGGGATCATCGAAGAAGAGGTGGCAGCAGACTCATCCGACTCCAGCAGAGATTCCCCGAACACGCTTTTGATAACGGTGACTCCAACGACCACCAAGAAGCTGGTCAGAAATGGTGAAGAAGGCGGTCGAAAATGGAGCGACGTGCCCAAAGCAGAAGTCGGCGATGACACATCCGAAAGAAAGGCGATCGAAGATCAGTGGTCGAGCAAATCAAGTGCGGCCTTATCCCCAATCTCACCGGTGACGACCGTGATGGTGCCGATGAACTCCCATGTGATCCTTGTCGCCCGACTTCTCTCTCAAGAACGGCAAAGGCTCCGACCTGTGACAAAACACCATCAAGACAAGATTTAGGAAAATTCAACAAGCGCCCCCCCTAGAAAGAGGGTGCAAAACTTGTAGGAGATTGAGAATTGCCCAACTCACGTCATGCTTAAGGAACATGCACCTGAACTAAACCGTCAATCATCTCTTCTCACAAAACCCCTTTTGCTTGAGGAAGTAAACAGAAAGGAAGGAAGGAAAGCACAGAATCCAGAGGCACAAGCAATACCTTTAATCGTAAGGAAGGAGTAGTGTGGACAGGTACCAAGACACTGCCGCCGACTGCGAATGGTTCAGCCTGGGAAGACAATCGAAGACAATCTGGAGCGGAAGGCCAACAGCCGTCGCCCGAACAAACCCCCGACGAGGAGAAGAGAAGTGGTCGAAGATGACGGAGCCAACCAGTGACGGTGATTTCGGCAAGAAGGGAAAGTGGCAGGAAAACCTGACCCCAACGAGCCGGATCCGGGTTCCTGGAAACGACAAAACAATGTGCCTCCGGCAAATAGAAAAAGGAAAATAAGGGGGAGATCTAACCGACACCGATAGTGATGGCGCAAGGGAAATGGCTAGCAACTGCAACGACCGGAGACAGAGGAGAAAGCGGCGGTCGCCGAGGAAAAGCGGCAGTAGCTGTGGTCGCCGAGGAAAAGCGGCACTCGTCGAAGGGGACAAACAGCAGTAGCAGCTCGACTAAGATGGCAGTTGCCGGGAAATAGAGGAAGCAGCAGGAGGCGGGGAGTATGGCCGACGGCAGTCGCTCCGAACAGGCATGACCCGAACGTCGCCAGAGCAACCAATCGGAAACAGCGACAAATGACGCGCTGCGTGCCCGGAAAAGGTCGTCAACGACAGCTCCCAACGATCGGGAACATCGACGATGGCGCACGGCATGCCCGGAGTAAATAGTCGATGACAGCTCCCGACGCAACCAGTGGTTGGTGTGAAGAGGAAGAACGGCGAATGAGAAAACCCATCAGGTTGCGATAAAAGCCTAAGGGGTGGGATGAATTGCAGATGACTCCCCAAAGGTTTCGAAAATTGCAAAACTGCCCGAATTTAGGAAAAATGTAGAAACGACCCAGCAAGCTCCCAGATTTTACAAGACAACCTGCAAAGACTTTATAAAAGAGCCATCCCGAGCTCTCATTTATAGAAAAGTTGGTGCAAGTTCACGAAAATTGCAAAATAACCCTGAAACTTAAACAATTCTTTAGGTCTATGCCAAAGGGGAGTTTAATGCTTTGTCATTCACCGTCAAGACGCCTCTGGCAAAGGAGGGCAGCGGTAGACACCCTTCCCTTAAGCCCAAACAAAATGAAACATGTGTGTGGGCTAAAATCCAAGCCCAACAACAAAACAATTGATAATGGGCCTTAAAACCACAGCCCATTCAGAACAAGTCCAAACAAAGATGACCAAGCTAGGCTTACCACTGAACGGGCCTATCCAGCCTCGGCCCACCGGAGCAAAGCTCCACTAAGCTACCAGAATGGGCTCTACAATAACAGCCCACCAGATCCAGCTCACCAGACACAGAACAAGCTCTACAATAACAGCCCACTAGATCCAGCTTACTAGACACAACAACTGAGCTCTACAATAGCAGTCTACCAGATCCAGCCTCGGCCCACAAAAGCAGGCTCTTGTACGACAATCCATCAGGCCTCAACAACGGCCCACTTGGAGCAATGGGCTCCAACCAGATCCAGGTCTAACCATAACGGGCTCCCATCCACGGCCCATGGTCGAAGGCCCACTCCACTTCTATAAAAGGGAGGCCAAGCTCTCACCTCTCCAAGGACCAAGAGAGGCATCTCAAGGGGGGAGGATGGGAGTCTGCGGCAAAATCTCTGGCGCCCCAGTTTCTCTCTCCTCGCCAACCCTCTCCCTCTCTTTTCCCTCTTCTTAAGATTTTTTATTTTTATTTTTATTTTCCCTCTTTTATGCCGATGTAAACGGCTTTAGGTTAACGAATTGTTGCCATATCCATTTTAATCCAAAGATTGGGATCCAAGCTTTGCAAGACTAGTGTCTTTATTCATTGAAAACAGGGACTGATCTCCCTTTTAAAGATCATTGACAACTCCATTTTTTTGTTTTGCATTGGTAGTAACGCGCTTGTTTGAATCAATGCTCCAACAAGGCGACCGCGCACGGATCCGCAGATTCCAGCATAATACGCTGTCGTTATGCTGTTGAATCCGTGACTTAATCCGTGTATAAACAGGCCCCGTCTTAGCCGATATGCCGTCGAACCCACGGAAGGACACCCATATGGCTATGCTATCTAAAGATCATCAGTACTAACCCCTTCTATTCTATAAGAAAAGCAGGTTCCTTCCCTTTCAATTTGGCCCAAATTTCATGAGAAACGAGAAAGGCATTCGAACCCATTGTAGCATCCGCGACGGGTGCTACAAATAAATATTAGGGTGAGCGTTAGCATGGATATAAAATTCCCCCGTTCTTATCTAATTTGTAAAGATCCTCTATTTGGCTGAACATTCTGGAATAGAATTGGCTTATTTCAATATGCTAAAATCAATGTATGATTTATAGATCAATTTTAAAATTGTTAATTCAAAATCTATTGCCCTGATCACCCAAGTATGAAGAAAATGATTCTTTGTATCATGAAAAAATGATAATGAATAAAATAAGTAGACTAGATTTACAGCAAAGTGGGCCCAAAAAGGGTGACGACATTCCCTAGTGAATATTAAGAGCGCTTTCCAAACCATATAAGATTCTTAGATTAAATATGTATTTAGAATATGAATGTAACAATGTGTATAGGAATGAGTAAAGTTGTATTAAAATGGAGTAAAGTTGCATTAGAAATCAAAGATTCTATTTCAAATATTGGAAAACCGTCTTGAGAATGGTAATACAGATTTAGTTCAAGAATTTTATATGACCTGGAACACACCCTTAGTATTTGTGTTTTGCATTGAACCACTTCCAACGGTAATTACTCTTCAGTTTTTTTTTAAAAAATTAATTCAACGGAGAAATGCTCCTATACAACCAATTGTAATGTATAATTAGTTGGAGTATTCAATTTTTATTTTCAAATGTTTTTATTTTTATATTCAAGTCATCCATCATATTTAACTCAGTTTATATTTGCATGACATAAAAAATCATTTTATTTGGATTTATAATAATCATAACGAGTGTAATTGCATAAAGTTATAAAGAATTACATTTTTAAGATTATTGTATATAAAAATTTTCAATTCACTTGATTTTTGATATATACACTAAATAAATATTTTGTTACATGATACATGAATTGGATGTTGAAAAAAAAATTAAACTTCCAACAAATTGTTCATTATAACGGACCGCAGACGAGCATTTCTCAAATTTCCGTGTGTACATATTTTAATTATCAAAGCGTGCTGGGCCGGGGAGCACGCCTCGGGGAATCTGTCCTCCTTGAAATCAATTGATTTCGGCCTGGTTCGCAAGCTCTACCCAATGCAAGTTACATAGTTAAAAAACCATATGCTTTGCCAACTGGGTCTTACCTTACCCCGTCGGTTTTCACAGGAGTTTGTTGGGTTGGAATCTTTCTTAGCTGGAAGTCGATTCGTCGGACTCAGATAATGAAGAGTTTAAAGTTATCTCCGGCACTATATGTGTATTTACACAAAGTTGTCCTTATATGCTTTTAATATATTTATTATGATTTGGTGTTGATTCATTTGTCGTTAATGGATTAATCTCTAACCTTGTCAACATTGAGAGGCGGAAAAAATTTTTTAATTGACGAAAATGTCATATTTGAAAATGGATTAAATTAGTCATCGCCCACCTGCGATGCCAGCCTTTAAAAAAGAAAAGGGGAAAAAAAAAGAAAAAAAGAGGAAACCTGGGTAGTGGATTCGTTTGATCAATATAAAATGCAACAGTTGTACAACCTAGAAATTAATGATTATATGCTTCTTCCTTTGATTCCTTTCAAAAGCTTTCGCCTCTATCCTTCTGCTCTCATTCCTTCACGTAGTAGTGTTCACTTTCTTCTCTCTTGCTCTTTCTTCTCATCACTCTCTTCTATACATCATCCTGTTATGGATTTCTTGGGTCCAATCGTGCAGATCTTGCTCTTCTTATGGGATCCAATTTCTCGGCAAATTGGCTATTGCAAAGACCTCAACCACAACATGGCTACGCTGAAGAGAGAAACAGAGGAACTGAAATGCAAGCATGATGAAGTTGAAGCCCGGGTGGAAGCTGCTGTATCGGTTGGAAGGACACGGTTACCCAGCGTGGAGAACTGGCTGCAGTACGCAGGCACTGCTGTGGCTGATGTTGATTCCATCAGGCAGGAGATGGAAGGAGGGAGAAGTGGTTGCTGTTGTCTCGGTCTGAATTCACGTCGCAGATTGGGCAAGCGAGTCGTCAGAAAGATCAGTGATGTTGAGAAGCTGAAAGGAAAAGGTGATTTCAGTGTAGTGGCTGAGAGCCCGCTCCGTGGACATATGCCAGATCAGATGGAAGTGCCATCGGAACTTGAACAGCAGAGAAGTTCTAAGGAAGCACTAGAGGAGATCTCGCACTGGCTGAAGAATGACGCGGAGGTACATGTCATTTGTGTTTGGGGAATGGGTGGTGTTGGCAAAACCACGCTGGTGAAAGAAATATATAATAGAGTTAATGCAACCAAGGGATTCCAGCAAGTCATTTGGGTAACTGTATCTAAAGACCTCGACTTGCAAGTTATCCAAAAGGCCATAGGAAGTAAGCTGGACTTGAAATTTGATGGCACTGAAGGCATAGAAGAAAAGAGGGGCAGGCTACATGCTCGGCTGAGGAATTTGAGATATTTGCTCATTTTAGATGACCTTTGGTGTGAATTTTCCTTAGATCAGGTCGGAATTCCTGGGCCTAACAAGGAGAATCGCTGCAAGATTGTCATAACCACTCGCTTTAATGATGTAAGTAATGCAATGGAGGCTGATAGGCAAATTAAAATAAAGCCTCTTCAAAAAGAAGAAGCTTGGGATTTGTTCTGTAGCAAAACTGATAGTGTTGTTCTTTTGCCGGAGATTAGACCATTGGCAGAAAAGGTTGTTAAAGAGTGTGGCGGGTTACCTCTTGCCATCACGACAGTTGGACGAGCAATGCGTCGCAGGGATAAGAAAGAGCTGTGGCAAAATGCATTAAGGGCGTTGAAAGGTGCTGCCCCTGAGATTCGAGGTATGGAGCGCCAAGTATTTCTTCCACTAAAACTAAGTTATGACTGCTTAGAAGACCCTATAGTCCAATCATGCTTTTTGTATTGTTCTCTGTTCCCGGAAGATTGGTCAATAGATGCAGGAGACCTTATCATCTTTTGGGTTTTTGAGGAAGGACTTGTAAACAATGTTGGCAGCTTGGAGGATGGAATGAATAAGGGTCATGATATTCTTGAAAAACTAATAGATGCTTGCCTCCTGGAGAAAAGTTGGGACTGTGTTAAGATGCATGATTTGCTCCGAGACTTATGTATATGGATGACTTCACCATCATCCTCGCCATGCTCACAAGCCTCAAAATTCATGGTGAAATCTGGGGAGGGACTTGAGCAACCACCACCAGAAAATTTGTGGGAAGGTATGGAGAAAATTTCCTTGATGCAAAATCAAATAACTGAGCTTCAAATGGTGCCCGATTGCCCTGATCTGGTGTCTCTGTGGCTTGGTCACAATGAACGATTGCATACAATTCATGATAGTTTCTTCCAGCTCATGCCTAAGCTTCAAGTTCTTGAGCTGTATGGCACTGGCATTAAGTCCATTCCATCATCGTTATCTCAGCTGGTGAATTTACGTGTGCTTAATCTCTTTTCTTGTGGAAAATTGCGAGAATTGCCACCACTGGGAGATCTTACGGAACTCCAGGTTCTAGTGCTCTCGGCGAGTGGCATAGAAAACTTGCCACAAAGCATAGGAAGCCTAGTAAAGCTTAAGTTCTTGGGTCTACGGGAAATGAATGCACTCGCCGCAATACCCAGAAATATTATTTCGGAGCTGAGCTCTCTGGAGGACCTAAGCTTATCCCTTCAGAAAATGGAGACAAGTTTGGATACTTGGAAGGAAGTAGCAGCATTACCACTTCTATCTTCCTTGGGAATTCTATTGCCCAGTTTTAGTGCCTGCACAGCCGATGTCATTGACCATCCAATATGGTCACGCATCAATAGATTTTTTGTTTTTTTTGGCCCGTATGATGAAACATCATTGCACTCCAGCCCGCTTGTTAAGAAGGAAGTCCATATTGTTGGCTGCCAAAATTTCCCCAGTCATATTAACTCTAATCGCATGCTGCAGAAAGCTGAGGATTTACGTATCGAGAAATCCAAAGGCGTGGAATGCCTTTCTCATATAATTGGTAATTCAACTACCAGCTTGAAATTCATCCGGTTGGAGGAAGTTGAAGGTATGAAATGCGTTGTTGACTGGAGGGACGGGGGAAAAAGCGATACTTTGGAGCGTCTAGAGACATTGGTTGTCCTAGATTTACCCTGCTTGGAAAAGGTTTTCGTTGGTGGAGGCTTTCAACAACTGCGAGAAATCTACATTTATACTTGTCCTAAGTTAACTTGCGTCCTCTCAACTGCCATGCTTAAATTTCTGCATCAACTGAAAATTCTCGAGGTAGAGAACTGTAAAGAAATTGATGAGATTGTGGAAAGGGGCGAGCTTTCAGACACAGCACCAAAGCAATTGCTGCATTTGTGTCTCCGAAATTTACCAAAATTGGTAAACATCTTCAGCCAGCATCTTGTTTTAACATCCGTGGAACGCATCAAAATTGAAGGTTGCCCCAAGCTAAAGAGGCTCCCTGTCTTATGCTCCTCTCACATACAAGAGATAAATGGCTACATCAGAGGAAGTAGGGAATGGTGGGAAGGAATACAATGGGCAGACGAACACTCCAAGTCCCTCTACTTCACTATCTATGAAGAGAAAGAGTCTTCCGCGTAGAGGTAGAGCAGTCTTCTTCCTTGCATGCTTCATTAGTTTCTGTTTAGTCGGTTTATGACCTTCTCTATTTTGCGTATTATGTAGAAGGGTGGAAAGGCAGTAGGCTTCTTCCTGTTTTAGTCTTCTGTTTCGTTAGTTTCTTGTTGTGGAATTTTTATGCTTAGCCTCCACACTACACGTCATAAAGGGAGAAGATGTTAAGGAGGCTCCAAGAATGGAGGAGCACATTGAGGTAGAGGCAAGTTCAAATCTCTATATGTTCTGCTTTAGCGATTGATAGTTATGTGTCCAATGGCTTCCGTCTTTTTATCACATTGCACCTATGTAATCGTAATCTTGAATTGCTGAGGTTCTTATGGATGGTGAATAAACATTATTATTTCTGGGGTCACGATCACATGCAAATGCAAACGAATTTTTTAATGTTTTATGAAATCCTAACATTTATTACCATTTTTTTTTTTTGAGATTCCCATTTGGTAATATGAGTACCATGTGAGGATTAAGTATTTTATTTTATTTTCATTATAACCATTACCTGTTTATGAGGTAACTTATAAATATGTTACTAGGAATTATGATGTTAGTAGGATGCACAACATATATAGACATGACATTTAGGGGAATGTATATTGTATATATGCATGCACTATGATCCTAACACATTGGGTTATATAAGATATCATTCACGAGCATGTTGGGAGATGAGTATGAGTTGTATATTAGCAGGTTTCTATAGTTGCACCGCTCGGTCATGGTATGATTTATTGGGTATAGATTTAGAGGTGTATGATTGATGCATCATTTTAGGCATTATGACTATATTTCACCTCGCAGAGTAGGTACCAGGATTGACCTGCTAAGTCAGGTTATGGAGATCGGGGGTAGCGCCCCTTGCGAGGGTGAAGAGGAAAGCTTATCTGGAGAAATTTTTAATTTACTAAGTTGTATTAGCGGGAAAATTAGTCGCAAACAATGATTGGGCTCAGCCCGTGCTCGGGCTTGGCCCATTTTGACAAGAGCACTCTTAAGGGCAGCAAAAGCGCGACCAATCTCATTCCTTCTTCTTCCTCTCGTTTTCTGCATTCTTGACCTCGGCTTTCCCCTTTCTTCCTGACCGTAATTTAACCCTAAGCCTCCCTAAAAATTGCATTAAACTACCTTGAAGATCCCTGATTCACCTCAAGGAAGCTTGAAATCTCGGAGATCTGAGTCTAGGGTTACTGTATTTAGGCAAAGTCATGATCAAGGTAAGTAGATATTGTCTCTTCTCGATTTAGTGATGAAATCTCGTGTTAAACATGATATAAGGTTGGTGGAAAGGTGCAGTGTCCAACAACTTTGTGGTTTGGGGCATAGGGTTCATAACAGTTTAGGGTTAGCAGAGTTTATGGGAAATCTACTGTTAATGTGCGATTTTTATAAAATAAATGACTCGTTAGCAGTTTTTACATCATTAAAATGTAAAGTTACTTGATTGAGCTGAAACAGGAGGATGAGCTAGAAGTTCCCCTTTTACACATATCATGTATGGTGAAATACTTGTGTGATAGTTGATATATTGAATTTAAAGTAAACCATGTGAATTTTATTGATATTGTGTGTATGGTTTGTGCCATTTATTCTTGTTTGTTATGCATGATGTATTATTTAAGATGAGTGGATGTAAAAGAGTTGTTTATGGCCCTTGATTATATGAGTAAAGGATTATTCGTGTCATTTTTTTTATACATCGTTATATGTATATATTTTTGGGAGTGAGTGTTGGACTAATATATCTTATATTGATCATAACATGTACATTCAGAATTTTACTTATTTCGACTTTGTGTTAACTATTATCTACTTACTGAGTTTATTTAAACTCGCATAGTTTGTTATTTTGCCTTTAGATCATATGCTAGGTGAGGAGCCTCAAAGCAGGACAAGTGGAGGGCCTAATCCTGGAGACCATTAGATTACTGTCTTTGATCATAGTTATTTTGAAATTTATGCTCTTTGGTATTTTTTGGTATTAGTATATGTAGATAATTACTCCGTCGGTTTCAACTTTTGACAAACGTATTGTATTTAATGTTTTGAACTTGATTCCAATCTATGTGAATACATACATACATACATACATATATATATATATATGATCTTTTGCTTTGCTTGTTGTGTAAGGATAAATTTTAATTATTTTCTAGCTATGTGGATGTCTTCATAATATGAAGATACAAGGGTATGAAAGTAGAGTTGAATGTTACATTTTAGAATGAAATTGATATGCTTATAAATAATAAGTCTTGTATTTCATACCACCCCTTATATATTATGGGAAGATGCTGCCGAATTTTCCTTAAGTTGTATGTTACCTATTGACTAGCCATTGAGAATATCTAGACAATTAGGTATTACATATCATGTAGGTGAGGAGGTGCGGAAGATGGACCCAAATTCTATGCTAAGGTGTGCATATACTTATTTTTAAAAATTTTTAAAATTTTTTCATGAAACTGTCAATCTAAGCGTATGCAATATGTGTATCGATTTTTACTATTTTTGAAGATGGTTAAAAATTTTAGATTTTTTTGGATTTTTAAAAATTAGTAACATTTAGTAATTTAAAACGGTAAAAATTAACACATATGTTAAATACACTTAGATTAAATTTGTGTAAAAAAATAGTGTATGCGCCCTGGAGCAAACAACCATAATCCATTGAAGATAATATTTTTGGAAATCATAATAATGATGTAATATAATACAAATAAAGTAAGAATAAATAAGATAATTATATAAAAATGATTAAAATATTCGATAGTTATCGTGAGGCCTGAGCTTCTGACCATATCCCCGGAAGCATCCATATCACGTCAACTTGGTTGTCGAGGGGTTCAGTTCTACGATCATCCAAAGCATTCATATCTTTCATTTAATTCTCATGAGGTCCGGTTCGAAGGCCAAGTCTCAGCAGCGTTCATGTCTTTCTTTTTTATAGGGTCTCAAGGAATTTGACTCGGCAGCCGTATCCCCAAGACGAATAATGTTATATTTTATGAGGGCCAACCCATGGGAAGTGCTTCCCATGAGAAAAAAAAGGAAGCAGGGGTAATTTAGTAATTTTCCATCGTGAGTATGTTTGACTAAAAATGTGAGTATGTTTGATTTTTTGATAAATTTTATATTATATACATACAAAATCTCAATCTTTTCCATTCATTTGATAGATCAATTAGTAAAACGTATATAAACATAATTTTTCATTATTTGAAAATTTTTAAAAAATATTAATGTACAAAAAATGATATTTTAATTAGATTTTATCATAATTGGTAAATTTGAAAAATAAAATTTATATTAGAAATGATGTTATATTATTTAAAGTTAATGTAATTAAGGTACTCTCAAGAATAACAATTTCTTAGATTTTTCTTGAATTTTTGAAAATTTATTAATATTTTTTTATTTTCTGAAAATAATAGAATCTAACCGTGTCTAACCGCGTCTAACCGTGTCTAACCGTGTCTAACCGTGTCTAACTGCGTCTAACCGTGTCTAACCGTGTCTAACTGCGTCTAACCGTGTCTAACCGTGTCTAACTGCGTCTAACCGTGTCTAACCGTGTCTAATTTTTGAAATTAATAATTTAATCATAATCTAAACCCTCTAATATTATCCTAGGGCCTTTATAAGACCATTTATATCTTAAAAAAAAAATTTAGAACCCAAATAATATGATTTATAAAAATCACAAAAATCTAACCGTGTCTAACCGCGTCTAACCGTGTCTAACCTTGTCTAACCGTGTCTAACTGCGTCTAACCGTGTCTAACCGCGTCTAACCGTGTCTAACCGTGTCTAATTTTTGAAATTAATAAGTTAATCATAATCTAAACCCTCTAATATTATCCTAGGACCTTTATAAGACCATTTATATCTTAAAAACAAAATTTGAAACCCAAATAATATGATTTATAAAAATCACAAAAATCTAACCGTGTCTAACCCTGTCTAACCGTGTCTAACCGTGTCTAACCGCGTCTAACCCTGTCTAACCCTGTCTAACTGTGTCTAACCGTGTCTAACCGCATATAACCGTGTCTAACCGTGTCTAATTTTTGAAATTAATAAGTTAATCATAATCTAAACCCTCTAATATTATCCTAGGACCTTTATAAGACCATTTATATCTTAAAAACAAAATTTGGAACCCAAATAATATGATTTATAAAAATCACAAAAAATCTAACCGCGTCTAACCCTGTCTAATCCTGTCTAACCGTGTCTAACCGTGTCTAACCCTGTCTAACCGTGTCTAACCGCGTCTAACCGCGTCTAACCGTGTCTAACTGTGTCTAACCGTGTCTAATTTTTGAAATTAATAATTTAATCATAATCTAAACCCTCTAATATTATCCTAGGGCCTTTATAAGACCATTTATATCTTAAAAACAAAATTTGGAACCCAAATAATATGATTTATAAAAATCACAAAAAATCTAACCGCATCTAACCCTGTCTAACCCTGTCTAACCGTGTCTAACCGCGTCTAACCGTGTCTAACCGTATCTAACCGCGTCTAACCGCGTCTAATTTTTGAAATTAATAATTTAATCATAATTTAAACCCTCTAATATTATCCTAGGGCCTTTATAAGACCATTTATATCTTAAAAACCAAATTTGGAACTCAAAAAATTTGATTTATAAAAATCACAAAAAATCTAACCGCGTCTAACCCTGTCTAACCGCGTCTAACCGCTTCTAACCGTGTCTAACCGTGTCTAACCGTGTCTAACCATGTCTAATTTTTTAAATTAATAATTTAATCTATGTATTTTGCAAAATGTATATACTTTAATATTCATTTGAGGACTAAATAAATTTGAACTAAATAAATATATTAAATTATAATTAAAAATATTAACTCTACTTGATTTAATGAAATAAAAATTTATATAAAGAAATAAAATAGTAAAAAATATTATATATATTTTGGATGCCCGCGGGACACATGATTATTTTTAAAAAACAATATATTCATTTTTGGACGATCGCGGGACCTGTATATATTTTTATAAAAATGAAATGTTCATTTTTTGAGGCCCGTGGGACATTTATATATTTTAAAAAAATAATGTATTCATTTTTGGATGCCCGTGGGACTCGTATATATTTTTATAAAACATTATATTCATTTTTGGATGCCCACCGGATACGTATATATTTTTATAAAAATTAAAATATTCATTTTGTGAGACCCGTGACACATTTATATATTTTTAAAAAATAATATATTCATTTTTAGACGCCCGCCGGACACGTAGATATTTTTATAAAACATTATATTCATTTTTGGACGCCCACGGGACACGTATATATTTTTATAAAAACAAAATATTCATTTTTTGAAGCCCGTGGGACATTCATATATTTTATAAAAACAATACATTCATTTTATTAAGCCCGTGAGTCACATTTAAATTTTTATAAAACATTATTTTCACAATTGGATGCCCGCGGGACACATACGATTTTTTATAAAAACAAAATATTCACTTTTTGAGGCCCGTGGGACATTTATATATTTTTAAAAAATAATACATTTATTTTTGGAGGCCCATGGGACACATTTAAATTTTTATAAAACATTATATTCAATTTTGGACGCCCGCGGGACACGTATATATTTTTATAAAAACGAAATACTCATTTTTTGAGGCCCGTGGGACATTTATATATTTTTAAAAAACAATATATTCATTTTTGGACGCCCGCGGGACACGTATATTTTTTTATAAAAACAAAATATTCATTTTTTAGGCCCGTGGGACATTTATATATTTTTAAAAAACAATATATTCATTTTTGGACGCCCGCGGGATACGTATATATTTTTATAAAACATTATATTCATTTTTGGATGCCCACAGGACACGTATATATTTTTATAAAAGCAAAATATTCATTTTTTGAGGCCCGTGGGACATTTATATATTTTAAAAAAATAATATATTCATTTTTGGACGCCCGCGGGATACGTATATATTTTTATAAAATATTATATTCATTTTTGGACGCCCACAGGACACGTATATATTTTTATAAAAGCAAAATATTCATTTTTTGAGGCCCGTGGGACATTTATATATTTTATAAAAATAATACATTCATTTTTGGAGACCCGCGGGACACATTTAAATTTTTATAAAACATTATATTCATTTTTGGACGCCCACGGGACACGTATACATTTTTATAAAAATAAGATATTCATTTTTTGAGATCCGTGGGACATTTATATATTTTATAAAAATAATACATTCATTTTGTGAAGCCCGCAGGACACATTTAAATTTTTATAAGACATTATATTCATTTTTGGACGCCCACGGGACACGTATACATTTTTATAAAAATAAGATATTCATTTTTTGAGATCCGTGGGACATTTATATATTTTATAAAAATAATACATTCATTTTTTGAAGCCCGCGGGACACATTTAAATTTTTATAAAACGTTATATTCATTTTTGGACGCCCACGGGATACGTATATATTTTTATAAAAACAAAATATTCATTTTTTGAGAGCCGTGGGACGTTTATATATTTTATAAAAAATAATATATTCATTTTTTGAGGCCCGCAGGACACATTTAAATTTTTATAAAAGAACTGATTCATTTTTGGACGCCCGCGGGACACATATGTATTTTAGAAATACAAAATATGCATTTTTTGGACGCCCGCGGGCCATTTATATATTTTTGAAAAAAAAACATTTATTTTTTCAAGCCCGTGGGACACGTATATATTTCATATAAATAGTAATAATTAATTTGATATTTTACGTCAATGTAAATATTTATATTCCATTATTTTCAATACTCCATAAACCAAATCAAAATTTAATACCTTATGAAATATTTAAAATCTTAATTTTAATTTTAATTTTATATTAAAACATTTAATTTTCTTAATGCCTCTGATAAAGATATAATATTATACTAAATATTTGATAAATTATATATAACTGTAGCTTAGTTTTAATATGTAAATATATGTTACCTTTTGTGATTAGTTAAATGATCAATTTTGCATATAATTATATTAAATTGAAATTCGATAACAAATTTTATTAAATACGGCTAAAATAATAGTTTTTCAAGCGGTTATATAAATTTTAAAGTGATATTGAAGATTATTTCAAACATCATTTTTATGTGGACAAATAATCCTATAATATTATTAAATTCTAATACATCTGAATCTAATAACTTTTTATATTTTACACAAGAATAGTTTTTTTTTAAAGGATATGTAACCCATTTAATTAGTTTAAACTAAAATTATAAATTTTCTGACTTCAAACGATCAACATAAACATACAATTTCATAAATATTTATAATGAACCAAAAATATATAGAAAATTTCATCATATATAACACATCTAAATATGTACCCTCGTGTTATATCTTCTGTATATTTTCTATATATTTATATTTTTCTATAATTGCTTGGTAATATATAGAAAGTCAAAATTGTATGTTTAGGTTGATTTCGAACGGAAAAAGCAGTCAAAATCGGAATTGGTGCAAAAGTCAAAATTCAGCCGGTCAAAAAATCTTTTTTATTTTTATTTTTGTTGTTTTTTATAAACATGTATAGGTGTATTTAACTTATAAATCAAGTTTTATCATTTTTGATGCTTTTAAGTACTTTTTATTTTTAAACATAATTACTTTTTTGTTATTAACATTTTTTATTTAAACTTTATTTTACTATTATTATTTATTAAACCGAAGTAAAGTTTCATTTTAATCAGGTTCAACTTGATAAGAAGCGAAGTCTCTGATAAAAAAGTTGAATTTTTTTCAAGATTTATAAATGCTAAATAGCCAACAAAATCAAGTCTTTTTCATTATTTCATGTCAATTTTCACCATTGTATCTTCGAGATCTTCTATGAAAGCAAGAATATAAGTAGAATTTTAGAATTAAATAAATATATAAAGATATATTTAAATATAATAATTAATTTAAATTTAATAATATAAAGATACATAAATATATAAAACTATAACAATTATTATACATGATTTTTTAAAAATAAAATTGTAATAAATTATTTTTATTTAAATTATGTATAACTATAATTAAAATTTAATAATATAGATATATGTGACTTGTTCGTATTGATTTAAGAATAACGATATATGCATTTTCGTTGTAACATTTTCTTCAATATGAAGAGTTAAATATACGGTAACCCTTAATATTCACTTATCTCTCCGCTTGTTCATTCAATTTTAAATCAATAAATTTTAAAAAATACATATTAACTATAATTGCATTAAATCAATACAAAATTATGTATTAAATAGAAATCTTATAAATTAATTTGAAACGAAGATCACTATAATGTAGTTCACTTAACACAAAAATACGAAGTAATTTTGTTCACCGGATTCAATCAAATAATTTAGACCTTATGAATTAATACTAGAACATTTTTACAGAAAAATCATATAATGTTTGAGTTTATAATTAAATATTATACCTATATATTAGTTAATAATATTTTAAATTTCTTACCTGGAGGCATTAAATTTAAACAAAAGATATTTACATTTTTAATAGCAAAAATTATATCACTCATCCTTTTTTGTTATAAAATTTTTGCAAAACAAAATAAAGTTTGCAAATAAAAATAAAGTTTATATCAACATTAATTTTTTAATCTTTGATTATAATTCAAGTTAAAATAATAAATTTTAAACAACAATAGGTATTAATTTAAACAAATTAAATCAATATTCAATTATTAATTTAACAAAAATTTGTATTGTATAGAAACTTTATAAAAATTGCAACGCATGTAGTTATTTTGTATCATTTTTCGCACCGTGTTTAAGTGAAATTACATTGAAATTGTATATAAATAAAAAATATTCAAATTATTTTAATAATATCAATTTTATAAATGTATAATTAAAAATAATAGAAGATAATATCTTCAATTATAATATATCTACAATTTTTAATGGTCACGTAAGCTTCTTCTATTTTCGTGATTCTAAGTAATTTATGGGATTAGTTCAATATTCAATTTAGTAAATAATTATATTTAATAGAAATTTTATATTAAAATTTATTAAAATTATAAAATAATATTATTATACTTTTATATTACAAGTTTAACTTATTAATATACTAATTGTGATTTATTGTTACTAGAATTAATAAATTTAAAATAAAAATAAAAATTTATTTGCTTCAAGTGAAATCAATGCAAAATTATCAATTTAATAAATATTTAGATTGAATAAAAATCTATAAAAAAAATTTCATGTTATAGAACACTTCTAGATATAGTCCAATCAAATTTAAAGTCTAATGAAATTTTTTTGATATAAAACTATAATTTAGATTTAAATAAACTAAATATATATGATTTTTGGGACTAAATCAATAATTAAGTATTTTTGTATCAGTAAAAAAATTTTAATGAATCCAACTAAATCTAACATCTAACTATAAACTTTTATATGTATTTCTATTTTTTCACACAGAAATTATGAAAATTGCATTTAATAAAGTGTCTTTTGTGTTTTTTTTTGTGAAAAATACAATTTTCTCATAAAAATTTTCATTTAATAATTTGGGAAGTGATTACTGGGTTATTAAAATAATTGAGGAAGAATTGTAAAATTATTTGAATAGTTCATTTTGCAAAATGAGTCGCATGTGCACCAAAATACTGTGCATCGGTGGAGTACCGAACTCCGGTGCTCCACCATCTTCCTCTTTCTGAAGCCATGCTCGCACGAACCCACCTTCTCCGATATACATTTTTCTCTCTCCGATGTCAACAGAGGTGGTGTATTTTGCCACTCTATAGCCGGCCGAAAAAATTTCCCACCGTCCCAGCTCAAATCTAACACCGATAGCAGTGTTTTTTCTCCAAAATCCGGTGGCTTCTTACCTTTAAGATCCGGCTCCGGCAATCAGCACCCAGCAAATCGGAGCCGACCGATTGATTTCCGACAGAAACTGCTGTATATCGGCAGTAAACGTAGACAGTAGCCAGAGCCGTTTTGCATCACCCAATCAGATCTTCTTCTCCAAAGTTTCGTCCACCACCTGAAACAAACGAACCTAAGATCCATTCACCGGCTATTAGATTCACGGCCATCAACAACAACAGATCCAAAGGAAAAATCCACGAAGAAAGAAAGGGCAGAAGGGGCGCCGACCCGTGCAAGCTGCCTGTGGAGATTTCAAAGAGGGGAGGAGAGAGAGAAAGGGCCAGAGTGGAGCATGCCCAATCGACACGCCTGCAGAGAATTTCGAGTTACTGAAACTACCCCTTTAAATCCAAACCGTCGAATGGAAATCAACGGTGGATAGCTGACTTCCTATAAGAAAAACGCAGAAAGCGCTTCCTATGGGTTGGGCCTCATATTTTATATACATTCATATCATTACCGTCTCACTCCGTGTTTGCATCGTACCATGCCCATGAACCATAATGTAATTAACCATCTTGGCACTAAAAGGGATGATGGAGAAGGCAAAATTCATGACTACACGTTGAATACAGCCTGTATCTTAATCTTTTAACGAGGATTTTTCTCCCTTCCCATTTCTTTCTCGTTGTCTCCAATATCGCCCGCGCATTCATCTCCTCTCCCGTTCTTCTTCTCTATCATTAGCGCGTAGCTCTGCTACTCTCTCTCTTGGCCGCACTCCGTCCCACTCTCCCCTTTCTCCTCCTTTTCGCTCCATACCGTATCATTATAGACTGTGGGGGATCTTGTGGAACGTCAAAAATAGTCAATGGTCAAATCATTTGCATCATGCGTTGCATTTTTCCTTTTAGTAAGGATAAATTTCAAGTTATCACTCCATTTTGAAGGAAGCTAATGTGCATCAATTCCATTTTTAAAAAAGATGCTCTCGCAGAGGATTTCTTGGAGTCATAGAAGAGTCTGGAAGTGGTAAAGAAGCATGTTAATTTCAAGTTGTCATAATTTTTAATTCAGGAGTTACCAAGAAAGCAGCATATCTACGGAATGTATTTTTTAAAACCTGGGTGTAACTTAGTTGAGATGTTTTCGTGTCAAAATTTGCTGTTTGTGCATAAATCCGGATCATTGAAATTTTATGAGATTTTATTTATTTTTTTATAGTAAATTGTATATTTTTACTATTTTTAATAAAACACACAAAATATGACTTTTAATAATTTTACTTGTGTATGGATTGTTAATGTAGGGTTTGCTAATTCTCTTTAACAAAGTCACAGTTATTCTCATTATTTGAAATAGACCATTAAATAATATTCCAGAAAATTTTCTTAAATTTTGTATTTGAATTTCGGTATTATAAAGTGTTTATCAATCAGCATAGTCTTGTAATAGCCACGTTATCACTCTTTCTTTGCTGCGTAATTCTTAAAATGCCAAAGCACTTTGATTAGGCAATTTGCCCTTCGTTAGTGGCACCCAGAGGTATTTTTTGACTACCAAAATCATTTCATGAAGTTAGATAAGGATCGATTTCAACTAAATGACTTTTTCGATATCAGTTCGATTACCTCAATTTTGGCCTCATGAAACCTAAATAAATGTTTATTTACATTACTCTTTCGAAGAAGATCTGTTTTTCAATCTCTTCTTTCAATAATTAAAATTTCACCGCAGAGCCAAATAATCCCTAATATCTAGTAGTAACTTAATTTAGAACTGGCCAAGGCCCCTTTCTGATAAAAATTAACGTACCATAGCTCCGTGCTGGTTGCGGTTTAATGGGCTTACACTAGTCTCTCTCATTCATACTCCACTTCTCTAACTAATGTGATTAATAATAACCGTACATTTTTCAAAAAATTTATTATGTATAGATTTACAAACAAGATGCTATTTTTTATTAGATATAAGTTTTCAATAAAAATACTTTTGGTAGTATAAAATAAAATGCGTTAAATATGATAAATGGTTTAAATCTTAAAAAATATATTTTAAAATTTAAAAACTAAATGTAAACATAGATAACTACATGCTTACATAAATATTGAACCATTGCTTAGTTAATAACCTTAGTTTTTATGAAAGAATTATATCCGACATTCATGCATATGGTTCGACTAAAATTCGAGCATTAAGGAATTCAGCCTCATTGGCATATCATGTCCATATCTGTCTGCCTGCACATGAAGCTTCACACGATGCCTGAGCATTTTATGTTTCCCTAATATTATTTTACGCAGTCATGGACATGTGAGGTAATCCCGCTTCCACATTTTTTTCTGTTTGTGTTAAGCGTCCACATTTTTGGCCTAAGATATTAGGGCGAGTGTTAGCGTGGATATAAAATTCCCACATCTTTATATAATTTGTATAATTCCTCTACTTTTTTATGAATATTCAGATATCACATCATCTCTACTAATATTATAATAAGGCCATGACGTATTCTTACAATTATTTCAACAATATTTTACAAACATTTTACTAATGTTCTAATTTTCTTAATAATAAATCTTAAATATCCCAATTGGTGGACACTTTCTCGGAAACATGAGAGAATAAACGTCACCACTAACGTAAAGTTTCTTTCCTTTTTTTTTTATTGGTAAAGTTCCTCTACTTGGTTGAAAATTTTGGAACAGAACTTACTTATTTCAACATGCGCCTAAATGAATGTATGATTTGTGCATCAATTTTAAAATTGTAATAATTTTTTATTCCTACTTTATTCTTAAAAAAATTTCTCACTTTTCCATTCCCCTACTTTTCCTGCTATATGTACGCATTTCCAGCTTCCACACGGTTTCCAAACACCAGAAATTTTTTAAAAAATCAGGTCAACATAGTCCAAAATCAATGTATGATTTATAGATCCATTTTAAAATTGTTAATTCAAAATCTAGACCTCTTGCCCCCATCACCCAAGATTTTGATGAAAATAATTTTTGGCACTTCATGAAAAATAATAATAAATAAAATAAGTGGATTACATTTACTCTAATTACCAAAGTGGGCCCAAAAAATGGTGAAAACATTGAAAAATTATATTCCCTAGTGAATATTAGAGCAGGTGTGTTTGCATTGGAATCACTTCCAATGGTAAGGAAATTTGTGTCTATTCTTTTAAAATAGTTTAGGGAGAAATGCTCCAGTACAGGGATTGTAAAGTAAAATCAGTTCTATTTGTTAATTTTTTTAATGTTTTATTTTGTATGCAATCCATCCATCATATTTAACTCAATTTATATTTGCATGATATAAA
Organism: Annona cherimola; assembly: GCA_030490835.1. NCBI lineage: Eukaryota > Viridiplantae > Streptophyta > Magnoliopsida > Magnoliales > Annonaceae > Annona > Annona cherimola. Next base: position 28,139,457 of record CM059977.1, read on the forward strand.
AATACATTTTATTTGGGTTTATATATAATCTCCAACAAGTATAACTACGTAAGGTTACAAAGAATTATATTCTTAAGATTATTATATATAAAAGCTTTCGATTCACTTGATTTTTGATATATAGGCTAAATAAATATTCTGTAATACAATACTTGAATTGGATGCTGAAAAAAATTAAAATTCCAAGTAGTTGTAGATTACAACCTGTCAACCGATTGTATATGAGCATTTCTCTAATTTAAGAGTATACACATTTTAATAATCAAAGTGGGCCGGGTCGGGTTGGGGCAGAACAGGCCTCCTGAATTGAATCTACATTTTGGGTTTTTTCTATAGGATATGGTCTGGGTAATTAACGAGACTCTCATTAGATAGGGTGCAACTCGGTACCGAATCCATATAAATATGTCTAACCTGATGTGGGAAAACTCAAAATCCAATACCAGATTTACATCAACTGGTACCAAAACCTAATCCAGTCTAAATCTGATATTATTCCTAATTTATTAAAATAATTATATTTATTTATATATTAAACATTTTAATTATAATTATAATAAAAATTCTTCCATGTAATCATAACTTAGTTAAACTTTAAAACTTTTATTCTAGAACCTAAATGTTAGCTACATTTGACCATAAAATTTAAATATATTGCCTTAACATCAACTTTATTATCAAGCAATTACAAATATACTAACTTTTTAAAATTATGACATATATACTAATTAATTATAAGATATATAAATCTCACTTTTATTAAAATTTAGATAATGATTTCATCTAATCTTATTTGTTTTTCTTACCTTGATTGTTAATGGATAAATTCATTATCAAGACCGTGGGCTCATATGCTCTTAGGTCGTTGGTTCGAGTCTTAAGTCCAACTAGTAGGTACAGGTATTATTATTCCCACCATAGATGGAGGTATTTCTTCCTAATGTGGAGGTTTTTATGGAGAATATCTCCATTGTGTGAGGGTTAAATGTGTTTGAGTGTAATATCCGATGTAATAATATGTATATATACCAATCAAACAAAGATATCATAGGTTATATAAATATATTCACATGTAAATTATTCTCATGCGAATATAATAATTTTTAAAAAATTCATTATCTTTATTAATAATTTCGACTTTTATTAGTTTGAGAGTAATCCGAATTTCAACCCAAAATCAAAGACATCTTGGTCCGAGCCTTACCAAATCTCTAGATTCTAATATTAGGGTTTGAGTTTAGGTACATCTAAACTCAGTAATCTTAGAGTTTAGGTTCTCATAAATCTGGTACAACCAGACCCAAATTGCACCCCTAATCTGTCTTACTTAAAATCAATTGATTTTGGTTTAGTTGGCAAACCCTGCACAATGCAAGTCGAACCTCCAAAAAAATGATAATGATTGGATATGCCAACATACAAAATTCATTTCTAAAAGTTTTTTTTTTTTAAATTTGGTGTAGAACCGTTAATTAGTATTCAATATATGAGCCAAGTTTTATTATTTTTGAAAATATGCATATTTTTTATTTTTTAAAATAATGAAGTTTTAGTCATAATACATATGTTAAATATACCTAGATCAATAATTTTTAACAAAATTTTAAAACAACTTTTAAAAATAAGTTTTGCATCCAAGTGCACTTAAGTTCCAATGTGCCCATGTGCACTAAGTCACTACTCGAAGATATATTTTGATTAATTTATTATGTTTTAGTGTTGGTGCATTAGTTGTTAATGGATTAGTTTCTAGCCAATAGCCTGTAGTTATCGTTAATTGGAACCACTTCAAATGGTACGGATATCTATTTGTCTTTTCTTTTAAAATAATTTATAAAGAAATAATCGGATACAACGGATTGTAATTATATATTTTTATTTTTTATTATTTTTATTTTATATCTAAGCCATCCATCATATTTAACTCCATTCATATTTTCATGACATGAAAAATCATTTTATTTGGATTTACATATAATCCACAACAAGTGTAATTGCATAAGGTTATAAAGAATTATATTTTTTAAATTGTTGTATATAAAAATTTCCAATTCACTTGATTTTTGGTATATAGGCTAAATAAATAGTTTAACACAATACATGAATTGGTATATAGGCCAAATGAATAGTTTAACACAATACATGAATTGGTATATATGCTAAATAAATAGTTTAACACAATACATGAATTTGATGTTGAAAAAAAATCAAAATTTCTTGTACGTTGCAACTGATTGTATTAGAGCATTTCTCTAATTTAACTCCATCATATTTAACTCCATTCATATTTTCATGACATGAAAAATCATTTTATTTGGATTTACATATAATCCACAACAAGTGCAATTGCATAAGGTTATAAAGAATTATATTTTTTAAATTGTTGTATATAAAAATTTCCAATTCACTTGATTTTTGGTGTATAGGCTAAATAAATAGTTTAACACAATACATGAATTGGTATATAGGCCAAATGAATAGTTTAACACAATACATGAATTGGTATATATGCTAAATAAATAGTTTAACACAATACATGAATTTGATGTTGAAAAAAAATCAAAATTTCTTGCACGTTGCAACTGATTGTATTAGAGCATTTCTCTAATTTAAGAATACACATATTTTAATGATGAGCGTGCTGGTTTGGAGGCAGAACACACCTCCAGAATTGAACCTTCGGTTTGGGTAATTAACCGGGAATCTGCCCTGCTTAAAAGCAATTGATTTTGGTTTTTTTTTTTTTTTTTTAATTTTAAGAAAGGGACTGCTCCATTCCCCCCAACCTCAACCGTGAGGATAGAGAATGAGGGGAAATAGAGCCCCAAAGCATTCATAGATAACTTAAGTATCCTTACACAATTGGAAATACAAGTTGATGGAGATGATCACCATTCAGACAAAGCCATTTGAGAAGATAGACTAAATATCCTTACTTGCCAAGGAAGTAAGCTGCCATATTGCGATTCATAAGGAATGAGAATAAGCAATTGCACGGAAACGGAGTTCTAGCACCCTGATTTCATCCAGAAGGAAATGCAGGTTTCAAATTGGGAAGGTTGCTCCTTTTAGCCATGATATCACTGCCAGTACATCGCTTTCAATTATCAATCTGTTGTAGCCCTTACCTGCTAGTGACTGAATACCAAATAGAATTGCTTGAAGTTCCATCCAACTTGATTTCTCCACTCCCTGAACAGTGCAGCAGAACGCAGCTATAAACATGCCATTTTCATCCCTCGGAACTGCCCCAAAGCCCATCAGGTTATGATCAGTGGAGCATGTAGCATCTATGTTGAGTTTATACCAACTAGATTTTGGTTTGGTCCAAACTGATTGGCCATAGAGTGACAGAAATCCTGGTTGAGGATAACAGATGAAGAAAGGCTGTTGTGCAAAAAATTCATATCCCATTCGGCTGATATTTTGGTTTCATTGGGAAACCCTGCCCAATGCAAGTTGTACCTCTAAAAAAAAGATAATGATTTAATTAAAAGTTTTTTCGAATTTTTTTTTTTACAGAACTGTTAATTAGTATTCAATATATAAGCCAAGTTTTATTATTTTTGAAGTTATACATATTTTTTATTTTTAAAAATAGGGGCATTTTAGTCATTTAAAAATGAATAAAACACCTTTATTTTAAAAATTAAAAATATATGTATATCTATAGATTTCAAAGAAAAAGATAAAACTAGCCACCAAGGTACTTACCGTGGTGGTAACTCATGCGGGCAAAGTGTCGCTCAACATGAGTTCAAATCTCCTCTCCCTCAGGTAGAGTAGGAGTTTTTAATTTTTTCTCTTTGTGTGGAGGTATTTATAAATTTTTCCATGTGAGAATGTTATAGAAAAATTCTATCCATTATATGAGAGTAATGATTATGCTTTATTGTAATATAAATTATCATGATGTATAAATCTATCAAAAATGATAAAACTTAATACATATCATATAAATTATTATGATGTATAAATCCATCACAAATGATAAAACTTAATACATATAAATATAGCTAGATTAATAGTTTTATAACAAAATCTCAAAACAACTATTAAAAACGAGTTTTGCAACCAGGGGTGCATTGAATCCCTACTCAAACATATGTTTTTGCCATAGTTATTATGATTTGGTGTTGGTTCTAACCAATCGGTTGTATTTGTCGTTAAGTGGAGCCGCTTCAAATGGTAAGCACATCTATTTATCTTTTCTTTTAAAAATAATTTAATTATAAAGAAATGCTCCGATACAACAGATTGTAATGTACAATCGATTATATTTTTTTTTTATTGTTTTTATTTTATATCCAAGCCATCCATCATCGTTAACTTCATTCATATTTTCACGAATTGAAAAATTATTTTATTCAGATTTATATATAATCTACAACAAGTGTAATTGCACAAGGTTATAAAGAATTATATTTTTAAAATTGTTGTGTATAAAAGGTGTGTTTGACAACACACAAAAATTTTCAAGTTAAAACTTATTAATCTAAAAAAAATTTATTCTCCATATCTACCCTATTATTTAATCATTTTTTCATATCTTTATATACAATTCAATCATTTTTGCACAACTATCTATATAATTAACTTAACTATTTAACTTTATTGTTTTTATTACTCATTATTACTCATATTATATCGCATTATTTTTTTCATTCCGATAACTTTTACACCAAAATTTGTTCATTCAAAAGTTTTATCACTTCCTAAAAGTTTTTTATTCACTTCATTTTTAGTACATATAGAAAATTAATAGTTTTTAACACGATACGTGACTTTGATGTTGAAAAAAAAAATCAAAATTTCAACTGGTTGTACATTACAAGTGATTGTATTAGAGCATTTCTCTAATTTAAGAGTATACATATTTTAACAGTCAGAGTGCGCTGGTCTTGGGGCAGAACACACCTCCGGAATTGAACTTACGGTTTGGGTAATTAACCGGGTATCTATCCTGCTTAAAATCAATCGATTTTGGTTTGGTTGGCAAGCCCTACCCATTGCACCCTCAGTTTTTAATATACTTATAATTCTTTTATGTTGTTGAATTTGTCATTAATGGATTAATTGCTAACCTTGTCAACGTTGGTGGGCTGAAATTTTTTATTTTCTAATTACAGGCCAAAATGCCGTGTTCGTTATCCATTAAATTAGTCCTCGCTTACCTGCCATGCCGGCCTTTAGCATTTAAATTTGGGATTTTTGTATCCATACCTTATAGTTTCAGTGAAATTGCAACCACACGAAAGCTTTTGAAAAAATTGTAATGATGCCTACAAAGTTTTCATCACATTAAGGGCGCATCACTCTTGTACTAGTTACGTTAGCTGTCAAGAATTTTAATAAAATGACAAAAATGCCCCTTTGAACAAGTAAAGTTGTTATTTACAACCATTATATTTATTGCAAATATTATAAAATAGTTGAAAAAGAAAATATGTTATTCAATAATAAAAGTTTCAATAAATATTTAAATAAAAATAAAAAATCTGTTATGTATCTATATTAAATAAAAATCAAGAAAAATATTTTAAAATACAAAGGATTATCATTATTTTATTTTAAATTATTTTTCATGAATTTTTATTTAATATTTAATGTTAAATTAATTTATTTAATATAAAGAATAGTTTAAAAATAATATTTTGTATTTTAAAGTTTTTTTCGTGAATTTTTCTTCAATATAGATACACAATAATTTTTTTAAATTTTTATTATTGAATAAAATATTTTCTTTTTCATCTATTTTATAATATTTGGAACAAATGTAATGGTCGCAAATAATGGAACAAAGGGCCATTTTTGCCATTTTATTAAATTTCTTGTCAACTGATGACGTAACTACAACAAGAGTGATACTCCCTCAATTTGATGAAAACTTTGTACGTATCATTGCAATTATTTCAAAAGTAGTGATATTGTAGCAATTTTATTGAAACTATATAGGTACAAATGCAAATTTTCTTTTAAATTTATCATATATGTGAGTTTATATTAATACATATATAAATTTTTAAAACTATTATACTTTAGCTCGCTTTTTAAATTTGACCCATTCTTCTGATATTAACTCAAAACTGATCCAAAGTTTGTCATGATACCTATTTAAAAAAAAGTAAAAGTTAAATCGACCTTTCTCACAACCCGGGATAAAAAGTAGGATTAAACATAGTTTTTAAAATGTAAGGAGTAGGCTAGGTACACCTTAACCCGCCACGGCCTGGCTGTATTTTCACCACTACATTAAGTTGTATTTGCCGGTAATTGGAACCACTTCATATGGTAAGGAAATATTAAAATAATTTATAAAGAAATGCTCCTACACAATGGATTGTAAATGTGTAATGTAAGTCGGTTGTATTTTCTATTTTCTATTTTTTTTTTTTGTTTTTGTTTTATATCCAAGCCATCCACCATATGTAACTCCATTTATATTTTCATCACAAGAAAAATTATTTTACTTGGATTTACATATAAACCGCAAAAGTGTACTCGCTTGAGATTGTAAAGAACTATATTTTTAAGATTATTGTATATAAAAGTTTTCAATTCACTTGATTTTTTGTATAATAGTTTTTAACACAATTCATAAATTGGATATTAAAATAAATCCAAAATTTCAACTAGTTTTACGTTACAACCATTGACCATTGTATAGGAGCATTTCTCTAATTTAAGTTTATACATATTTTAATGATCAGAGTATGCTGGGCCGTGCTGGGGGGCAGAACATGCCACCGGAATTGAGTCTACGGTTTGAGTAATTAACCACGAATCTGTCCTGCTAAAAATCAATTGATTTTGGTTTGGTTGGCAAACCCTACCCAATGCAAGTTGTACCCCCAGGAAAACGTATGTTTTTGATATATTTATTATCATTTGGTGTTGGTGCATTTGTCATTGATGGATTAATTGCTAACCAATCCGTTGTGTTTGCCGTTAATTGGAACCACTTCCAATGGTAAGAAATCTGTTTATCTTTTTTTTTTTTAAAAAAAAAAAAATTATAGAGCAATGCTTCAATACAACTGATTGTACGTATTTCTGGATTTTTGAATTTGTTTGTTGTTTTTATCTTATATCCAAGCCGTCCATCTTATGTAACTCCATTTATATTTTTTATGACAGAAAAAAATTTATTAGATTTAGATATAATCCAAAACAAGTGTAATTGCATAAGGTTATAAAGAATTACATTTTAAATATTATTGTATATAAAAGGTTTCAACTCACTTGATTTTTGGTATATAGGCTAAATGAATATTTTAACACAATACATGAATTGGATGCTGACAAAAAAAAAAAAAAAACCGAAAATTTCGACTAATTGTACATTTACAACTTCTTGTATAGGAGCATTTCTCAAATTTACGAGTGTGCATATTTTAATGATCAGAGTGTGCGGGGTTGAGGGCAGAACACGCCTCTGAACCTACGGTTTGGGTAATTAACCGGGAATCTATGCTGTTTAAAATCAATTGATTTTGATTTGGTTGGCAAACCCCACCCAATGCAAGTTGCACCCTTATAAAAACTTAAGCTTTTATTTTATTTATTATTCTTTGGTGTTGGTGAATTTGTCGTTAATGGATTAATTGCCAACCTTGTCAACATTGGCGGAATTTTTTTTTTTATTTTCTAATTACGGGCCAAAATGTCATGTTTGTTATTGATTAAATCAGTCCTCCCCCACCTGCCATGCCAGCCTTTAAAGAGGAAGAAAAAAATGAAAATCTGGATCATTGATTTGTTTGATTAATATAAAATGATGATGGCTCCAATGAATCCAGGATTCTAGTCACAATCATTTAGAGCTGAAACAACCAGAAAGCGTTAAAATGGTCAACCGGCAACAGTCATACAACCGACGAATCGATCATCGTCATCTTCTTCCTTTGGTTTCTTTGAAAGGCTTTCTCGTTATCCTTCTACTCTCATTCCTTTCGCTTGCTACTGTTGCCTTTCTTCTCTATTGCTCTGTCCTCTTCTCACGGTCTTCAATCATCCTGTTATGGAATTGCTGGGTCCAATTGGGCAGATCTTACCCTTCTTATGGGATACAATTTCTCAGGAATTTCGCTATTGCAAAGACCTCGACCACAATATGGCTACGCTGACGAGAGAAACGGAGGAGCTGAAATGCAAGCATGATGAAGTTGAAGCCCAGGTGGAAGCTGCTGTATCGGCTGGAAAGACACCGTTGCCCCGCGTGCGGAATTGGCTGAAGGAAGCAGGCGCTGCTATGGCTGATGTTGATTCCATCAGGTTGGAGGTGGAAAGAGGGACAAGTGGTTGCTGTTGTCTCGGTGTGTGTTTTCGTGGCAGATTAGGCGCGAGGGTCATCAGAAAAACCAATGATGTTGAGAAGCTGAGACAAAATGGGGATTTCAGTGCCGTGGCAGAGAGCCCTTGCCCTGGGCAGATGCCGGATCAGATGGAAGTGCCACGAGAACTTGAACAGCAGAGAAGTTCTAAGGAAGCACTGGAGGAGATCTTGCAGTGGCTGAACAATGAGGAGGTAGATGTCGTCTGTGTTTGGGGCATGGGTGGTGTAGGCAAAACTACACTTGTGAAGAAACTATATAATACGGTGAATACCGCCAATGACTTCCGTCAAGTCATTTGGGTGACCGTATCTAAAGACCTCGACTTGCAAGTTATTCAAAAGAAGATAGGAAGCAAGCTGGACTTGAAATTCGATGGCACTGAAGGCTTAGAAGAAAAGAGGGACAGGTTGTATGCTCAGCTAAGAAATGTGAGATATTTGCTCATTTTGGATGATCTTTGGTGCGAATTTCGCTTAGATCAAGTTGGAATTCCTCAGCCTAACAAGAAGAATCGCTGCAAGATTGTCATAACCACTCGCTTAAATGAAGTCAGTAATGCAATGGAGGCTGATAGGCAAATTAAAATAAAGCCTCTTCAAAATGAAGAAGCTTGGGACTTGTTCTGTAGCAAAACTGATAATGTTGTTCTTTTGCCCGAGATTAGACCACTGGCGGAAAAGGTTGTCGAAGAGTGCGGCGGGTTACCTCTTGCTATTATTACAGTTGGACGAGCCATGCGTCGGAAGAATAAGAAAGAGCTGTGGCAGGATGCATTGAGGGCATTGCAAGGAGCAGCACCTGAGATTCGAGGTATGGAGCGCGAAGTGTTTCTTTCACTAAAGCTAAGTTATGATTGCTTAGAAGACCCTAAACTGCAGTCATGCTTCTTGTATTTTTCTCTATACCCGGAAGATTATGAAATAACAACAGAAGAGCTTGCTTGCATTTTGGCTTTTGATGAAGGATTGGTAAGTAATCTAAACAGCTTCGAAGATGCAATAAATAAGGGCCATTATACAGTTGAAAAGCTAATGGATGCATGCCTCTTGGATCATGGGACTTTCGCTGTGGAAACGGTTCGGATGCATGATTTGCTCCGAGACTTGGCCATATGGACCACTTCTGCATCGTCGTCGTCCTCGTCCTCGTCATGCTTGCCAGCTCCAAAATTCTTGGTAAAATCTGGGGAGGGATTAGAGCAGCCACCAAAACCGATACTCTGGGAAGGTATGACAACAATTTCCTTGTTCCGGAATCGAATAACAGAACTCCAAATGGTACCAAACTGCCCTAATTTGGTATCCTTGTTCCTTGGTAGAAATGACCGATTGCATACACTTGGCGATAGTCTTTTTCAGTTCATGCCCAAACTTCAAGTTCTTGATCTGTCATGGGCTGCCATTAAGTGTCTACCATTGTCCTTAACTCAGCTGGTGAATCTGCGCGTGCTTCGGCTCTGTTATTGTAAAAATTTGCAGATGATGCCACCTGTGGGACTCCTTAAAGAACTGCAGCTCTTGGATCTCCTTTCCAGTGGCATAGAAAGCTTGCCAAAAGGCATTGAAAGCCTAGCAAAGCTCAGGTGGTTGGAATTGTCGCACACAAAAGCACTTGGTGCAATCTCCAGTAAGATTATCTCCGAGCTGACCTCTTTGGAACATCTAGGCCTGCTGGGGGAGACAAGTGTGGATACTTTGTGGGAAGCAGAAACATTACCACATCTGACTTCCTTAGGAATTCGATTAACAACCCCCACCGCAGATGTTATGGAGCATCCAGTGTGGTCACGTCTGAGTGGATTCTTTGTTCATTTTGGCCCCGGTGTAGAGCCATTCAGGCTGTTCGGTATCTATGTCACGAGGTCAGCGTCTATCACTGGTTGCCAAGAGTTCCCTAGTCAGAGTAACCTCAATAATCTAATACAGAGCACCGACAGCTTATTTGTGGAGAAGTGCCAGGGGTTGGAAAGCCTTTTTCAGATAATTGGTAATTCACTTCCCAACTTAAAATACATTTTGTTGAGTGAAGTCGAAGGTATGAAATGTGTCGTGGACTGGAGGAAGTGGGGAGAAAGTAATGCATTGGAGTGTCTTGAGGAAATGTTTTTAGGAAAATTACCCTGCTTGGAAAAGGTATTCGATGGTGGAGTCCCCACAGGTTGTCGACACCTAAGAAGAATCGAAATTCATAGTTGTCCCAAGTTAAAGTGCGTCTTCTCCTCTAGTTGGTTCCAACTTCTGCATCAGTTGGAATTTCTTATGGTATCTGACTGTGAAGAAATTGACGAGATTGTCGAAAGAGGTCAACTTCTAGATACAATATTGGTGCAATTGCCGTATCTGCATCTTATTAACTTGCCAAATTTAGCTACTATTTTCAGCCATAATCTTGTCTTAGCATCTGTGAAATACATCCGCATTCATGCTTGCCCTAAGCTAAAGAAGCTCCCTGTTTTGAGCTCTTCATATATACGAGAGACATTAGGAGACATCAGAGGAAGCAGAGAATGGTGGGAAGGAATAGAGTGGGATGATGAACTCTCCAAGTCCTTCTATTCCAGTTTTTATGAAGAGAGAGAGCATTCGGCCTAGAGGTGAAGTGGTCTTCTTCCTCAAGTGTTGTTGACCTTCTCCTCCATGTTATATAGTATACATACTGGAAGCTAGGCAGTAGAGTTTAGACGTTTCACTGCTTTCTTGTTGTGACATGTTCATCCTTTAGCCTCCACGCAATATATTAAACAGGGAGAAAATGTTAATGAGACTTGAAAGATGAAGAAGCACAAAAAGAAAACCTTAGGTGCCTGAGCCAGCCAAAGAAGAGGCAGTTTCTGATCTCTGGACGACAGCAAAAGAAGCAGCTACCCCCTCTATCTATGGAGGTAAAATGTCTTCCTTTCGTCCTCTTGTTAGTTTCTGTTTCAAAGTAGGTGCGTGTGAGGTTGTGACAAAGCATTTCGGACGGTAATCAATCATAAATGGCTGATGTTGTTATGGATGAAGAATAAGTGAATAACCAATATCCTTTTGTATATTCCTGTGGACCATACAAAAGTGTTACATTATGGTGTTTCAGGAGCGATAAAATTTTTGAATAAAAATTTTTTAATATAAAAAATTTTAAAACAGGAAAAAATAAAGTAATAAAATAGGAGTAATGAAAAAGAATGATGAAAAAATTTAAAATAGATAGATTAATTATATGCATAATTGTGTAATAATGATTAAGAAGTAAAACAGTTGCCGAAGAAAATGTGAAGAAATACTTTTAAAATGGGTAATTATAAAAATTAAAAATTTTAGATAAAAAACTTTAATTCGAAAAAATGTTTCTGTCAACAAACGCATCCTATATCTTTTGATTTTTAAAGGTAGTCTGAGAAGTTCTAAATGCTATGGGCCACCAAAATGTGCAAGTAAGATCATTTTATAAGTGAATGATGTGATTGATTTTGATATAATCAAAACATCATGATCAGCTGAAATGGTGTAGTTACATAGAAAATTTAGGGGATATTTTTGTTATATAAATTCAAAGATAGTTATTCTACCAAACCTCAAATTGTAAGAGTTTATATTTGTCATTGATATCAGTACTCAGTAGGCATCAAAACTGAGTGGGAAATTATCAAAAAATTGCCATTACGTACCCTAAATGCGTCCAAGTGGAGTACAAGATCTTGTCAACAACTAACTAGTGGAATTTTTTTTCCTTCTGAGCCAAATGAAATTTATGAGTGGCGCAATTATTTTTCGAAAAATCATAAAAAGATGGAGAGACAATGAAAAAACAACTTAGTTCTATATTTTGCGTGTGTTTTTTCATGATATCGATCCAAACTTGAGTGAATTCGCTGTCGAGTTTTTTTTTTTTTTTTTTTTTACATTTTTTGTTAATTTAGCTTGATTCAATCTTCTTGCTTTAATCTTTTATTTTACAGCGAGCCACAGGACGACTCAGGGACTCCGTGGGTATTTTGGGGTGGAGCAAGGAAGAAATTCTAGCTAATGATTACTTTTATTTTATGTCAATACTGCATAGTTCTGATGAAATATTGCAAAATTATTTTTGCAACTCTAGAGGATTTTGATGCTCTGTTGTAAACTTGTAATTTATGTTTCGGTTGGAGTTCGAACAGATGTGTTCCATTGATAAATATTCGCGTGTTTGGGTGTAATTGCATATGATGAGACTTCAAATATAGTCCATCGGCCAAAGAATTTAGAGGACGTTTCGCAAATACCGAAATTGCAGTCTAATTCATAAACAAGAAATGTTATGGAGTTTATTTTGCAAAATGGACTAAAATGCCACCGAAAAAAAAGTCTTAAGTCCACGTGTCTAGCTAAGTCTTTAATGAAGCATATCAAGGTCATGGTTTTTTTTTTTTTTTTTTTTTTTTTTTTTTTTTTTTTTTGGGGGGGGGGGGGGGCAGTGTATGAAGTGTTTTGTGTTTTTGTGTGTATTCAAAATAAAATATTTAGCTTATATTTTCTTCTAAAAAATAAAAAATGTAAGTTTTGATTTTGGGGGTAAAATTTTGTCACCGTGATTTTGCTTTTAGTTTGTTAGTGTCATATTCATTGATTATGTGTTTATTTTGTTATGTTTTATATTCATATCTCTATTGTTATAGTTAAACACATGCAACGAATTATATGGACGATAGATAAAAGAGAAAATTACTATTACATAACATTTGATCCAAATTCTTATTATGCCCATAACATTTTATAAATTTCTCTTATATCCACAATATTTCATTTTAGATTCTAATTATACACAGACATTATTATCTAACCCATTAAAAAGATAATTTTATCTATCCAAAATTTTATAACTGAAACAATCAAGCCTTAATATAACTCAGTTGATAGTGGTAACTTAACAATTGAGGGTAATTTGCAGATATAACCACATAGTTTAACGCTAATTGCAGATATACTTACATAGTTTTATGACTTGCATATTACTCCCACATAATTTTACCAAAATTGCATGCACACCTATGTTAATGTCTAACATTTAATGAAAATAAAGGGGTTGTTCAATAAAATGTGTCATTCCATTATTGTCCCTCCAGCTATAGATGACAATGTGTGCCTCGTCTCCATTATTCGCACCATCAACGAATTTGGATTAGCTGCCATGAATTGTAGCTGCTCGTTGGGTCTTTCTTGTTGCTTTATTGGTGAGTGATTGTGTAACGCCTCAGCCCGAGCATTACAACCTTACCTCAAGATCATTCGACTAGTAAACGTGATCAGGATTATTACCCTATCACACGGCAGGTTTTAACGAATATTTATCTAATTAAATATCTTTTCATAGGAGTTTAATTCCTCATATTTTTCATTTCATGCATATCTGAATCATTTCCATCCAATAATGTCATAACTAAACATGATTTTTATAATATATTTCTAAACATCTCATAAATCAGATGTCACTGTGTATATTAACCATAGTCATCAACATAAAACATTGAAGTAATTTACATTCATTTAACATAAGTTTTTCATAAATATGAAACTTATAATGTCTTTCCATTTCATCAATGGATGGCTTCTGCTCCTTTGCCAGGTCTCATCTTTCACCTGTCTATGGGTTTGGAAAACGAAAACATGAGTCGAAACTCAATAAGAAAGCTTATATTTTACATGCAATTCATTTTGAAGGCAAATTTATTTAAAAGCATTTTTCTCCCTTCAGTAGAGACACTTATCAAGTGATCAATTACCTGTAGAGTAAAAACCTTTTCATAAATCATTCACACACATTTCATAAATATTCCATGAACTTTGGATGTGCAAATTAATCATTTTCATTAATGAAGTTATCCTTCATGTGAGGGTACGCTAGCACGGGGAATATTTTTCTATGACATGATCCTTTCCATCCTTAGCGCCGGACCTACCGACTTGGCAACGTCAAGGGGGACTCCTTGTCCACTTACTACCTCAACTAGCCTACTTGATTTTCATTCCATACATGTCCTTTAGTTACCCCGGCATTATATACCTCTTTACACATTGAAATCCTCATTCTTATGTAGAGAATTCTTTACACCATCCCTCTTTAAACACCATTTCAATGAAATATCGTATAAACTCATGTTTCAACACATTTCATGTATAATTGCAAAACCACAAGTAATCATTTATTTCATTAGAAATAAACATTTCAATACGCATATAAACAAGGAATAACCATGCTTAAATACCTTGTAATAAAAACCAAAATCATTTAGAAAGCTGATTGATTACCTGTATCTCTTAGCTTTCTGACTCTGCTTTTTCTTTACCTTTGCCTACATGAGAATAATATATTTTTCATATATTTCTTTTCCTCATATCTCACTTAGTTTTCAAACCCATTTCATTCACATATATCATTTATTTGACTTCTCAAGTCATTATGCACATATATTGCAAATATTAGCACATTTTTACGTATTTCATCGGCTAACACATAACATATATAACCTCATAAATAGGGTATCCATTCAATCATATAAAATTCCTTCAATAATTAACATTTATAGGCTCATAAACCTCCATTTGCCATTTTTCACTTCTTTTTTACAATACACATATCGGTGTCTGTTTTAGCACACATTATCGCCTTAGGCTTCATTAATCAATTCCAAAATTTGAAATTAATATCATAAAATTCTAAACAGATATATAATCATGAAATTCATCATATTTTCTTGCATTTTTATATACAACCATATTCCACAAGTCACTCATCACCGATGCATATCTATCCATTCACATATGCCCATTTGGCAACACATACATGATGCATTTTATAAAATTTTCTAAGTCAGTAAATTAATCCATATTTTAGCGTGTTAATTGCCCTTAATTAACACTACATTTAGAGTATTTTTATGGGATTTAAATCCACTAATCATAGGTTTCCAAAGTAGCAACTTTGGAACCCTTTTTCACCCGTTTAACATCTCTTTTGACACATAACACTAAGCAGTTTTATAAATCCGAATTTTCAGTAATTAATCTAACTTTTCCTAACCCAAATCTATGGTATTAACATATATATCAATTCGGATCATTTCTACATAGGTTTCATATTTCTTTTTGATTTTTTCTCCAATATGCTAAAATTAGGCGTACTGAAATCTTAAAATATTGAATTAATATCAAATCAAGTAGTTTTGAACTGAAATTTCTACCATACCTTAATAACTACATAAATTAACTAAAATAAACATTTTTAGCATAAAAAATTAAGCATTTATATTTATTTTGGTATTTTTACCTTGCTGGACAATAGCACCCATTTTTAGACAGCCTTAATCACATAAATTATTAGGTATATTTATACCCATCAAAACCTAATTTTTATTTTTCTATGTGATCCTCAATATGTCTTATATATTTTGTAAAATTTCAACCCAAAATTCCTTGTATAAAAATTATTAAAAATCATTTACTACAGCTGATCTTATCACCCATTTTACCCTATTTAGTTTAATTTTTTCAGATTTTTAATTTTCAACGTGCTTATCCTTTTAAGCTGAAAATTAGTTTGGTTCCTTAATCACTCCATTATGATATTTTTCAAAAATTTTCATGTTAAAATTCATACATTTACTATTCCGTTCATATTTTAGTTTACAATATCATATAATTTCCAGATTTGAGGCATAAAATCAAATTTCATAAGTCATTTATCATCCATGCATAAATCTTAATACCCATTCAATACTTGATCAAACGGCATGTTTAATCAAGATTTAAGGAGTCTTAGGAATCAATTTCATCTCCAAAATCTTGGAGTTTAACACTTAGAATCAAAAGCTCAAAGCGACACAATCAACTTACTTGATTGATGCACTCCAAACCCTAATCACATGAGCTACTCTTCTCATCCAATTTTCCTTTCTTTTTTCCTTCTTTTTCTTCTATTTTCTTTCCAACTTGTTGGCCAAGTTGGGGACGAGAGCTGCTACCTTGGGGTGCAAGTTTCAACACTTAGAAAAATATTTTCCAAGCCTCTCTTCGCATTAATGTGCCTCCTTTTATAAGGGCTAGATTTTCCAACTGTGGTCCCCACTTTTTGCTGCATTTTCTACATCCGTTGAATGCATATTTATCCCCTTATTTGCTGTGTAAATTACAGCCATAGAAAAATATTTTTACTATTTTTTATTAAACCACAAATCTACTTAAGATCTTGACCATCAAAGCTATCCACTTGGCACGTCCATAGCTGCTGCCCATTTTCATATTTTTTAATTTTTTAATAATCTTATTTTAAGGATAAATTAAACACCTAATTAGAATTTAATTTATGCATTAATTTTTCATTAAAAAATTTTGCAAAAATGGCAGCAATCAGCACATCATTTGGATGTCATTTGCAAGCAACAAGCTGTCCACTTTTCATCCATCCATGGCAGCTGCTGTTCACGAATTTTCTTGGATTTTTTTCACATAATTAAATGCCAATTTATGTATCCCAATATGTCAGCTATTTATGTGCATAATTTATAAAATAAAAAATTAAAAAATCCAACAATAACATCACTTGAACATCCACGTATGGACACCTCACCTATGCTCACTTTGAGCTCTTTCCATAGCTCATTAATTCTAAAAAAATATCTAAAAACTTTTCACACATATTAATGCATAAAATACCCTGAATTGCACCTGCATTTGACACCTATTTGGTCCATTAAAAATTGCATTTAATTCATGCACCTTTTGCCTTAAATGAATGGCACTCTTGAGGTGTAAAAGTCAACTATGTGCACCTTTTTCAATTTAGATATTTTTTCAACATAATTAGCTTAATCTAAACCTTCCAAAATATGCATCTCATAATTTTATTTAACCGTTTCAAAGTTTATTTCAATCCAATTTTCCTAGCTCAAGTTATGGTCGTTTGAAATTAACGGTTGGATTTGAGATATGATCAATAAATCATTAAACTAATTTCATCAAGGATTTTCATAGTCCAATAATCTCATAATATCAAGCCTATCATTCTCAACTTTCTTGTCAAATTTCACTTGAATCCTCATTACAGGCGTTGAGTTATGAATTTTCTATGATTTTCTAACATAATTCCATAATTTCCACTTTTACCTCCATTAATTAAATCATGAAAATTAAACTAAGCATTCATGCCACATTAGCATGTTTTAATCCTCATTATGCCTCTTTAGTCACCTTGACTCATAATGGGTTCCGGCTATTAACCTTAATCACCATTCTTAATTGCAAACTCTAATTATAAAATATCATTAAATCATAAAAATCATGAATCATCTATAATTCATTTAAACCACATTCATATTGTTGGTCCCGAGTTGATGGCTAAACCCAAGAGGGGAGGGGTGAATTGGGTTCTTCAAAAAATCTTTCAGGGTAAATAAAAAATCTTAACCCCTTGAAAAATTAATCCCCTTTGAAAGCAAATGGAGAGCAATTAAGATAAAGCAGTAAAAAGAAATAGAACACAAGATTTATAGTGGTTCGGGCAAACCTTCCCTACTCCACTCTTCCAAGCTCACACTCCGTTGTGACTTGGGTTCCACTATGTATTCCTCGAATACACTTAGAGTCACCGCTCTCTTTTAGATTCCAGCTCTAGGGGACATATACAACCAGAGCCTCTTGCTCTCTTCTAAATTCTAGCTCTAGGGGGCATAAACAAATTACTACACAAGTAGGTGATGAGTCTCACTCCAATCACACACTACTTTGCATACACTTGATCTTAGCTACCCAAGCTAAATCAAGTTTAATACAAGATAATGAAATAAACAAAACTACACTTTACAGAGTTGTGTAGGCAGATTTAGCTCGAGGAAGTTGTAGAAGCAGTTTGGATGAAACGATGAAGCAGCTAGCACTCTTGAAGCTTTCTTCTTCCTTTTCAAGTATATGGACCACTCAAAAATGGAGAAAAGCAAATGAGATTCCTTTCTTGCACTTCTTTTCTCTCTTTGGACTTTGTAGAGTATATAGTAGTGTCTTGTATCTTCTTGTGTGTCATTTCATGTTCATTTGAGAGTCCTTATATAGATTGAGGAAAATATGAACGTTGTAGAGGTGGTTGGCGCGCAATAAATGAACTCCAACGTTCAAAAATTTGAACGTTATTCTCCAAGTTGAAGATGAAGTCGACTTGGCCTGCGACTTGGTTTCCAAGTCGCACATGGAGTCGACCTGGCCTGCGACTTGGGTTCTTCAGAAATCCAAGTCTGAGTCTTGGGTCGACTTGGCTTCAGACTTCAACTCAAGTCGATCCTGGAGTCGACTTGGGTTGCAACTTGGCTTGGTCTTTTGCAAAAACGCCTTGATCCTCACTTAGTTTTGCTTCTAACTTGCTTGGCTTTCTTCCTTTAGTTTTCTTAAGTGTTAAGTGGCTCCTCTTATATGTAGATCTTGTGGTTTATGAAGAGCTTGACCTTGATCCTCTTGAATTTGTTTGAACCTTGTAGAACTTAGGAGAGCTTGAGTCCTTGCATGATATATTCATGCATCTTGCTTTGTTTTGGTCTTCATGACTTGAGTGTTGCTCCATTTTGAAACAAGCTTGAAGATTAGTTTTGGACTTGATAGACTTGATTTGATCTTGAACTTGAATCCTTGCTTTGATTTTCAAGAAACTCAGGTTGATCTTGAGAATGGTCTTTGCACATTACTTGGATTTGAGAAAGTCCAAATAGATCCTTTGAATAAGCTTGAAACTGCAACTTTGAGTTTTGAACTCCTAAAGTCGAGATGGAGTCGACCTTGTCTGCGACTTCGCCCAAGTCGCACCTGGAGTCGACTTCGTCTGCGACTTCGCCATGTAGAAAACCAAGTTTCAACGCTGGACACTTTTAGCTGTTTGAAGTCGATGCTGGAGTCGACTTCATCTGCGACTTGACTACCCAAGTCGCAAGTAGAGTCGACTTGGCCTGCGACTTCACCTGTCAGATTTCTATTTTCAACTCTGTCTACTTTTGGCTGTTTGAAGTCGCTAGTGAAGTCGACTTGGGTATCGACTTCACCCCAAGTCGAAGTCCAAGTCGACTTGGTGATCGACTTGACTTCTTTGCTTTCCTTAAACACTTGGCAAACTCATTAGTACACTTCATATACTCAAATTAGTTCTTGTTAATCATCAAAACTCAAACTTTGGTCAATTTGTTTTGTTTTGAACATTATTTCCAACACATATGTTAAATGCATATCATTGAGTCCTACATGGGTTGAGGTTTCACAAATTGAAATTATGGTGGGTTGGTCAATGTTGAGGAAGATGTATGGTGGCAATGTGGAACTTAGAACAAGTTTTAGGGAAGATGGTGAACTTTCACTTTTTGATTTGGAGAGTGCTGGTTGATTTTTTGAATTTTGCTAGCAAAAATTAGTTTTGATAGTGCATGTTACTCTAGTTATCTTCCAACTTGCTGATGTCTAGAATTTCATGGCAATTGAAACAAAGAGGTATGTTGTAGCAATAGTCGAAATTCATCTTCTTTGGTCGTGTCCCAACTCACCAACGAATTTATCTTCTCTAATAATTTCCCAACTCACAAATGAATTCATCTTCTTTGGTCATCTCCCAATTCGCTAACAAACTCAACTTTTCCATTCTATCCAAACTCACCAACAGCCTTGGATTTACAGCATGCAGCAACTATCTTCATTGCTCGACTTACCAAACCTAAAAATCCAAATCCAACATCTTTAAAATCAATAGCAACCGATGATTCAATCTTCACCTTGATTCTACAAATCAATACCGTATCTAATTATTCTAGTTGATGGTTAACTCATGCATTCTCACAAGGAAAAATTACCAACCAGTCCATAATCAGTCGCCAACTTGATTTAGATGGTCATTGATGGTCGATCCTTAAGTTTGGCGGCCATGGCAATCTCCTCGATAAGGGAGATGATACAAAATTTGGTACTCTAACAAACTATTTCAATTTCAATTTATGCATCTGCATGACGAGTTTTACAATAGTGACATTTTGGTCATTATATAATTTCCTAACCCACATATTAATAGTTGCTGGAGATAAAGACATTTCATGGATACAAATGCAATTTTGATAAAACTATGTAAAGGTAATATACAATTCATGAAACTATGTCAGTTTATCTGCAATTAACGTCAAACTAAGTGAGTATATCTATAAATTATCCAACAATTTATATGATGAAATGATTAAGCATTGAACCTAGTCGTAGGTTAGTTGGATAGCTACATCATTTCAATTAGTGAAATTTTAGATGAGCCAAATAATCTTTTTAATGGCGTAAATAATGGTTGTGTTGATAGTGTAAATATAACTGTTAGGAATAATGAAAGTAACTTGTGAAATGTTATGAGTATATACTAGGTGGATAAAAAAAAGATTAAGTGTTATATGGGTAACTAATGGTTATGTTTATAGTGTAGACATAAGCATTAGGAATGTAAGGGTAATTTGTGAAATTTTTTGAGTATATTAAACATTTTTTTTATGATTTATATTTACATACATCTCAACACAGATTACATTGTAGTTCTGAGACATTCTTACAAACAAGGAGATACATAACTCCTCCAAAGAAATCTAGAGACAGCTCCACAAACGAATTAGGAAGAACAGCTTCCATCCAGCCCATGAGAGACAACAGCTCCCACCCCACTTCAAAGGGAGACCACAGCTCCCACGTCATTTTTCCGGGCTGAAATCCCAACATGGGATTCGAACCCACGACCTACGCTAAAGGAGCCAACGCCCCTGCCACCTGCGCTAGCCGCAGGTGACCAATATATTAAACATTAAAGGCAAATGTTATAAGTGAAGAATTTTTCTAAATAAAAAATCATCAATCCTCCACATGGACGTTTTGTGACACCATGAGGACTATCCAATTTGGATAGAATAGAATGAGAGAATTGGATAATGGATTCTATGAGGAGTTCTTATTGTGAATTGAGAAACGAAAATTTTATTTTCGAATACAAAAAGTGGTGATCAAAACGAGATAGAGAATGTTATGGAAAATGTGTTATCGTGTATTATTAATGAGCAAAATTATACAGGAATTAAAAAAATTAAGTTGTTATTTCATTTTAGAATGAGATAAATATTTTGAATCCATCCATCATCAACCCATCCAACATAAACAGGTAACTAGTAGAAATACATCTTATTCCACTCTCATTCTATCAGTATGTGGCTATCATTACTATGAATGGCAATCCATGTGTCCAGGGTTGTTCAGAGCTAAAAAGGTATATTTAGATTGTAAAAAATTTCATTAAATAAAAAATAGACTATTAGTTTCTAGAAAATGGAAGATTCCATACTAGAATTACTCTCCCACCTTAGAATTTGACATGGATTTCTATCGGTTCACATAAGGATTCACTTGCAACGGTTAATCTGCATGCTTGAATATGTTGGATATGCAACCAAGATGAATGAAATTGAATTTGCGTGTTAATAGAATTGGACTTGCTTAACTTGCTAGGATTAGGGACGCAAATAGGTTGTCTCAACCTGAATCTGGATGGACCAACCAAAATTTTTTTTGATAGTAGTGAGTAAGATTTTTCAAAATTTTGGTTATGTAGTCAAGTCGAGCTTAACCTAATTTTAAAAATCGTGTTGAGTCAATTCATGGTTTGACCGATCTAATCTAAACTTGTATATCTTAGGATAAATTTCACATGTATCCAAAAATTTTATTCTTAATTTTACTTATATCCATAAACTTTTAAAATGTCTTTTATATGCACATATTTTATCTAAAATTCTACTTATATCCATTCAGGTAAACATGTTATTAGCTCATGTATCAAATGACATAAATACCCCCTTCGAACCTTAGTTACCCAATCAATATCCTTCATCTTCCTTTCAAAAATGTTCTTCCTCTTTGTAACAGTAGTGAAGTTTGTAACTTTCCTCTTTTTACCGGTAGTAACATGGGTTCTTAATTTCACTTGCAACTGGCTAAATTGGCGGCAATCTGCAGCTTGCGGCTAGATGAATCTGTGGGCTTGATTTTTGGTAGATTGGATGATAGATTTGCATAGAGTTGTTGCCACCAGCGAGATATGACTAATCAAAGAAAGAAGACAGTACATGAATTTCTAGAAAGGCGATAGTTGAACATCAAAGGAGGTTATGCTATTTGTCATCTGAAGCTACTGGGTCAATCATGAATTTGACGATATGGTTGGTAAATTGGGTTTTTAAATATCTATTTTCTAATGCCAAATTTGATGGGGGAACGAAGGTGCTATTTGTTGGGGCAGGACTTGGAAATAAAAAGAAAAAAAATAAGGAAAGTGGGAAAATGCAAACCGAAATAAGCAGGTTTTTCCTCCAGGTGTTTTACAGATGTCACTCTCCTTAAGACGATATTTGCACTCTCTCAATTGTTTACAGTTGTAGCAATTTGTCTTAATGATACAAAGAGAGAACTCAATCTAGAATGGAAACACCTTCCATTCTAAAACCCAAACTCTTGATGATAGAAACAACTTGGTAGAGTAGAAAATTTGAGAATCAACCTAAATGTGTTAGGCCTTTCTTTAGTGTTCGACAGAAGCTAAACTTCAGGCAGTTGAGTTCACTTTTCAGTCAAGTACGAAGGGTCATATATACTAGCAGATTAGGAACATTGGTCACTAACCATTTGCGATAAAACGCGTTGCATTAGTCCGTATCACATGCAATATCTATTAAAACAAAAGACTGAATCCATGGGAGAGAAAAATGCACGTGTCATGATGACTAAGCATATGTGTCTCATGGAACGATCATGAAGCCGATTAATTAATACATAACTGCCACTCGCTACACCTTAAGAAAGAGACCAGGAAAACATTAAGACAGGCCGCACCCTATTAATAGCATTTTATAATATTATTTATGATATTTATTTTGAAATTTTCCCAACATTCTTCTGTCATTTTCAAAATTAAAATCAACTTCATTTAAGCCAAGGAAATCTCGTACATACTTAAAGCTGTCAAGTAGACTTGAACTTTCATTAGTGAAAATACATCAAGACCTACCGAGGTGTTTAGTAGCTAGAATTTTGAGCTATCGACCCCATTTGATAGATTGAACATACCTTACATACAAAATTTCAAATTATATGAAGTGTTTATAAAGGTAACATGTGATGGTCATGTGTCAATATCCTAATTTTATGAACACCTCAAAGCAAATCTACGCACCCTGGCAACACAAGCAGCCTCACTTCCAACACTCGTACAGGTCATCTCCCATTAAACTCGACATGTTCTTTATTGTTTAAAAAATACTAATAGATTTGGATTTGCGGTAGCTTCAATTCCATGCATCATAGCCAACAAAAAGAACCAATAACAGCAATAGATCCATGCAACTGATGACCACACTTCAATTTCTAATTCGGCGGTTTTCAATAATCCCAAAATTTGGTCGCACCTCTATCACAAGCCATGAAATAATTGACGTGTACTAGCCATGAAAGAATTAAAGATACACTCTAAGGAAGAAGAAATTTTAAATAAATTTAGGAGGAGAGAGAAAGTGAATGAATTTGGATATATGCACAGAGGGAGGAAAGCTGAAAGAATGGAATTGTTGTCGCTGCTTGTCTTTATCGAATTGAGCCAAATTTCACCAACAAACCTAAGGAAAATCCATCTGCTTTTCATCGTCCTCAACCTGTGAAAACATCCCCATCAATTGATGTTGCTGTTACTGCCATGTGAAGATTGAAGGATTTCCACAAATCCATCGATTGATGCCTTTGTTGCCACCGTGGAAGAAAATTCCTCTTTTAATAGAATGGATGGAAGCAAGAGTATATTTGTCATTTCACATGTGTCATAACGGTCATAGCTACCATGTTTAACAGAGTGGGTATGTAAGAAATTTAGAAAAAAATTTATGGGTATATGAGAAATTATTGAAAATACATGGGTATAAGAGGAATTTCCGTCAAAATTTGTGGGTATGTTTGAGAATTCCCACAATAATAAATATGGCATGAGCCTGAGCAAAGAGAATAAATCACCAATAATAAGAAAAGGAAATCACCACAGAGGCAATGCCTCCATGGTCTGAAGACAAGCCCCGTGGGATTCCAAGTCTTAATATTTTTTTTTTGATGTAATTAATGATAGACATGCTTTTAAAAAATTTTCTATTAAATTATTTTAGTAAATGTTGTTGATGAATTTAATTAAAGATAATTAAATACTAATAAATGTTTATGGTATACATTGAATATTTATTAAATGATGTGTGAAAGGATTCAAATTGAATTATAATTACTAATTTGTATATGTTACATCTGTATTAAATAATAAAATAACAAATAAACAAAAAAAGGGTCCAGAGGGCTATGAACCATAACCCTTTTTAAGAAAGGCAGAGAAGAAAAAAAAATGTAGCAGAGAAAGGGGAGGGAGGGAGAGAGAGGAAGACGATTCATGCAGGTTGCGTGGTGTGTAAGGAATCCTAGTCATGTGGTGAGCAATTCCAATGAGGTGTGTTTGGGTTGTCCTATTGTTATTAGTGGTAAGGTGTTTCAAGTCAACCTCATGGTGTTGGATATGGAGTATTTTCATATAATATTATATAATATTATGAATGGACTGGTTATCTAAATGGAAAAGCAACATAGATTACAGGCAAAGAGTATAGTGCTGCATATTTCAGGAGAAGAGGATGTGGTATTTGAGGAAGAATTAAAGTGGAGAGTTCCTAAGATGGTGCCAGCTATGAAAGTCGTCAAGTTATTAAGGCAAGAAGGTGTGACATTTTTAGCTTTGATTGTGGTATCTAAAGGTACACCTAAGAAGGTAAAGGACATTCATGTGGTGCAAGAATACCTAGATGTGTTTCCAAATGAGTTACTAGGTCTACCACTAAGGAGAGGTGTGGAGTTTTCCATTGCACCACAGCCCAGAGTTCAGCTCATTTCGAAGGTACCATATAACATGGCACCAATGGAAATGATATAACTTAAAAAGCAATTACAAGAATTATTGAACAAGGGTTTTATTAGACCCAGTGTATCACCTTAGGGGGTGCTATTGTTATTCGTGAAGAAGAAGGATGACAGTTTAAGATTATGCATTGAGTACCATGAGTTGAATAGGGTGAAAGTAAATAACAAATATCTCTTGCCAAGGATTGATGATTTGTGGATCAGTTAGAAGGAGTGCAAATGTTCTCCAAGATTGATTTGCAATCAGGTTAACATCAAGTGAGGGTATGTGATTTAAATGTTCAGAAAATGACATTTAGGACTCGGTATGATCATTATGAGTTCTTAGTTATACTACTTGGGTTGACAAATGCTCCAGCAGCATTTATGGACTTAATGAATAGAGTTTTCAGAAGGTATTTAAATCAGTTTGTTTTGGTGTTCACTGATGACATCTTGATTTATTCGACAAGTGATGTAGAGCATGCTCAGCTCTTAGACACTACTTTGTGTATATTGAGGGAGGAAAAGCTATATGCTAAAATGAAGAAGTGTGACTTTTGGTTGAGTAGTATTGCATTTCTTGGTATTGTAGTGTCAATCAATGGCATATCAATTGATCCAACCAAAATTGAGGCAGTTGTTGATTGGTGTTACTGAAGTTTGAAGTTTCTTGAGATTGGCAGATTACTACAAGAGATTTGTGGAGGGCTTTTCTATCATTGCAGCTCCTTTGACTAGATTGATGCAAAAAGGAGTTCAATATGTTTGGAATGATAAGTACGAGGTAGCTTTCCAGAAGTTGAAGAGAAGATTGGTGAAAGCTCCAATTTTAGCAGTTCCTTTTAGTCAGGGTGGATTTGTTGTATATAGAGATGCTTCCAAGTATGGACTGGGATGTGTTTTGATACAGAATGACAAGGTGATTGCATACGCATCTCAACAATTGAGGTCACATAAGAAGAACTATCCTACTCATGACTTGGAGTTGCGGTAGTAATTTTTGCCTTGAAGATTTAGAGACATTATTTATACAAAGAGAAGTGCGATATTTACATAAATCATAAGAGCCTTAAATACATGTTTACTCAAAAAGAGTTGAATATAAGACAAAGGCGATGGCTACAATTGCTGAAGGACTATGACTTAGAGATTCATTATCAACCCGGGAAGGTGAATATAGTAGCAGATGCACGAAGCTGAAAGGCCAGATGTAGCATGGCAGCATTGATCACTAGTCATGTGGTCAACTTTGAATATATGAGGAGGTTGGACCTCCATGTATGTGTACAGGGTGTAGTAGGGCAAATGAGCCTGTTGAGCTTGCAACCAACTTTCAAGGAACAAGTTAAAGAAGCACAAAATAATGATGAGGAGATTCAAAAGCCGAGAGTGATAGCATTAAAAAATGAGTCCTTGGATTTTGTAATTGATGATAGTGGTGTTGTGAGGTATAGAGGTCAAATGGTGATTCCTACGTAAGCTCCAATTAAGTAGGTGGTAGTAGAGGAGGCACGTTATCTGCCCTTGCAATGCATCCTGGAGGCACACAAATGTACCATGATTTGAAGTAGTATTGGTGGAGGGAGTGAAGAAGGATATTGGTGAGTTTGTAGCCAATTGCTTAACATATCAACGAGTCAAAGTAGAGCATAAGATGCTAGAAGGTTTATTACAAGAGGCGGAATCCCAGAGTGGAAGTGGGATGAGGTGTCTATGAATTTTGTTGAGGGCCTACCTAAGATAGTGACAGGATATGATTCCATTCGGGTGGTTATGTATCAATTGACTAAAGTGGCACACTTTCTACCAATGAAAGTTACATATGATGCTAACAAATTGACATAGTTGTATCACAAGGAGGTAGTGAGAATTCATCGAGTGCTAGTCCATTATCTCAAATCAAGATAGTATTTTCACTTCTAAATTTTGGAAGAGTTTACATAGAGCATTAAGAACCCAACTTAAATTCAATACAGCATTCCACCCACAGACTGACGAACAGACAGAGAGGGTAAATCAATAATTAGAAGACATATTACGGATGTGTGTGCTTGATTTTAGTAAATCTTGGAGTGACCATTTGTTATTGATTGAGCTTGCTTACAATAATAATTATCATTCAAGCATCCAAACTGCTCCATACGAAGCTTTGTATGGGAGGAGATGTAGGTCCCCATTATGTTAGGACAAAGCAGGTGAAATTCAAGCATTTGATCCCAAATTGGTGGAGGAGATAGTGAATTTGGTTACTAAGATTCGAGAGTGGATTAAGATGGCTCAATCAAGATAAAAGAGTTACGCTGATATAAGGAGGGACCTAGAGTTTCAAGTAGGTGACAAGGTGTTTCCAAAAGTGTCACTGATGAAAGGAGTATTGAGATTTGGCAGGAAGGGCAAACTCGACCCTAAGTTCATTGGAGCTAATTGGATTTTAGAATGTATTAGCAGTGTAGCATATTGAGTGGTCACATGTTTACCAATAGAGCAAATACTGGTGGAGCCAAATCTTCAATATGTGGAAAGGCCAATTTTCATATTAGATAGTCAAGAGAAGCAATTGAGAAACAAGAAAATTCGATTAGTGCGAGTGTAGTGAAGCAATCACTCAGAAGAAGAATCGACATGGGAAATGGAGAATGAGATTAAGGGAAAATATTCTTAGCTATGGACATTAAGTAAGTTTCGAGGGCGAACTCATTTGTGGAGGCAAATGTTGTGGGATTCCAAGTCTCAATATTTTTCTTTTCTTGATGTCATTAATGGTAGACATGTTTTTTTTTTAAAATTTGATTAAATTATTTTAGTAAATGTTTTTGATGAATTTAACTAAAGATAATTAAATACTAAGAAATGTTTATGGTATACATTAAATATTTATTAAATGATGTGTGAAGGGATTCAACTTGAATTATAATTACTAATTTGTATAAGTTACGTCTATATTAAATAATAACATAACAAATAATTTGTATAAGTTACATCTATATTAAATAATAACATAACAAATAAACAAAAAAATGGTTCAAAGGGCTATGAACCGTAGCCCTTTTGCAAAAGGGCAGAGCCTGAAGAAAAAACAACCATAGTAGAGAGAGAGAGAGAGAGAGAGAGAGAGAGAGAGAGAGTATTTTAATGGTGAAAATAGGTGTAGTTTGATATGACACGCATGTAGGGGTGATTTGAGAAAGGAATGACAGTAAGATCCTCTTGTGAAATAAGAGGGTGATGTGGTATGGTTGAAATGATGAATTCGGGTTGAGGTTTTGAAAAGCCCTACAGTTAGAGCTTGTAAAAATGGTGAATTAATGTACTTATTTACAACACAAATTAATTATAATTAAATGTGGGGTAGTATTTTGATGGTGTGTTGTTATTGTGTTGTGGAGCATGGCATAGGAAGGATGTTTTATTCATTTTCATTATTTGAGCATTTTTTTATTGTTGTGTTGAGTGTATATTTTGAAGTTATATGTTTATTCACATGCTTTATATGTTCATGTATCATAATTGATACTATTGGATATTAATTTTGTGCTCATATATTGTATGGGTGCCTGTGTGGATACTTGTAAAGATGAAGATCTAAATGGGTGAAAAGTGTGGTAGCCTAAGTATTGTATACGTATGTATGGGTGTGGACCTGGGTATCAATGTGACAGAGGTGTTTCAAGTCACTTGATGATTCTATTTTTGGTTTGGGAGTTTGGATCAATGTGAGAGAGACACTCCAAAATGCATAAATTATTGTATGTTACACAAGTGTTTCTACCTTATTTAGCAGTAAAGTAGGGGTGAGTTATGAAGTCGAGGGAATTTGCATGAGATGCATCATATATGCATTAATAGATATACTATTTACTTTGAATTAAATATATTAATCGTGTACTAGATGATAGGTATGTAGGTCCTCCAATGGGATAAGATGATAATTTGGCAAGAGATTATGATAAGACCAGGTTGTGATTGAGAAAGGTCACAAGTGATTGAGAAAGGTCACATAGTGAGGAGTTAATGTATATCTAATTTTCTCATATATCATTTTTTGGTATATTTTGTTGGTTTTAATGGAGTATTCTCCTTCTTGGTTAAGAATCCATAGGATTGTGTATTCATTTTTTTTGTAATCCAGAAAGAATCAAGATTTCTTTTTAGTTATTAATATGACATTCGAGTAAGGGTTGCATGATACCTCTTCTTAGTTGAAAATTTATTTCTACTTGCAATATAAACATTGAATATATAGGTGCAACCTTGATATTTTAGGAGAAAAACTGCTGAAATTTTTGCAACAAATTTTCTGTTGTGTATATATTTTTATAGTGCTATGAGAGGATTGCTCTTCGGTTTGGGCATCATATGGACAGTGTTTTGAAAACCGGACCGAACCGGGCGGTCGGACCGGTTGGACCGTGAACCGGTCACGTCCCGGTTCGTCACTGTTACCAGTTCAACCGCGGTCCGACCACCGATTCGATCCGGTTGAACCGGAAAAACCGAGAACCGTCACAAAACCGGTTCAGTGACCGGTCCAGTTTTCAAAACATTGCATATGGATAGTTCTTAGGATAGCACATGACGTCCTTGTCAAATTAAAGATTGGGACGTTACAAAGCCTCATTAGTTGGGCGTCTCGAGTTTGACGTGTGCCAACAACGTAATTGGAGGTGATTTGGTGTGGCCGCAATGCTTTGTCTGGTGGTGTCATTTCTCTCCTATTATGTGAGAGCGTCTATTAACATTCATTAATTGAGAAAAATATTAGAAAAAGATTGTCATATTGGTAAGATTATTATTAGAAAAGTGTAAGAATGCCTCGGGTCCTGCTTATATTATAAGTTGAGACGACTGTAATATATACACATTAAAAAAAAAAAAAAAAGAAGAAGAGGAAATCAATCTCGTCTATGTCATAAAGGATATGCCCAAAACTTGTGTCTTATGTCTGCAATCATCGCCCGCCTTTTGCAAGCATGTATGCTCTTCGTATGAAACAGACCATGTTATCAGCAAAATCTTGACTTGCCTATGCTTTGGGTATGTGGATTATTTTGAGCTCTCCCATGACATCCTGCTCAAGGTTGTACTGCCAGACATTGCATAACCTGAGCACCCTTCGACAATGAGAGTAGTGAGCCAGTAAGGACACGGAAAAGAAAATATTTTTGAAAATTGAAAGAATGATATGATAAAATAAGACTAAGGTGAGCGTAAAAAGGGCAATCATATAAAAAATAATTAAAATATAGGATAATTCTCATCAAGTCTAACTTTGTGGCATAAATGGTATGAAGAAAATAATTAAAATATAGGATAGTTCCGTGGCGTCCAAGTTTGCGACCATATCCTCCAGAGCATTCGTATCATGTAAATTTCTCATGGGGTTCGGTTCTATGATCATAGCGAGCATCCATGTTTTTCATTTAACTCTCATGAGGTCCAGTTCGACGACTAAGTCCAAATCTCCATAGTGCTCATTCCTGTCATTTTTAGGGTCCAAAGGAATTTGACTCTACTGCCGTAGTCCCAAGAACAATCATGCTAACCAACTGAGCCTAACTCGGTTGGTCAGCGCAGGTGCCTTGTCTGGCAGCGCTGGTGCGCTGGGGGTTTGAATCCCGGTTATGGAATTTCGGCCACGCATGAAAAAAATGAGGAAAAATTATTAGTGGGAGCTGTGGTCTCCCGTTTGGTTGTTGGAAGCTGTGTCTTCCTAATTATTTGGTGGAGTAATATCTTCAGATTTGTAAGAATGTCTCAGAACTTTGAGTGTAATACATATTGAGATGTATGTAAATATATTCCAATAAAAAAAAAAGAACAATCATGCTATATTTTATATACATGCATATCATTACAGTCTCACGCATTGCATTGTACCATGCCCATGAACTATCATGTAATTAGCCATCTTGGCACTAAAAGGGGTAAAATCATTTCCGTCAAAATCTAATACGGGGGTCATACCTACTTAAAAAGTATATAATCATACCTAAATTTTGAAAACTTAAATCCATTCATATATACAAAAAAATATTATAGCATGTTATAAAAAAGAAATGATTCTGCTAGCCGAGCTAAGTAAATATCATTTTCAAAATTTAATTGTTGTATATTCACTCTCAAATGCTTTAAAAATTCTAAAACATATTTCCAATGAACGTAATTTTGGACCCATAAAAAATACATATAAATGAATGCTACGGTTGGTTGGGATTTCATAAAAGCATATTTTAGAATAAAAGCAACCGATTGTACGAAATCATGCAACCAGCGGCATGTGATAATAATGATAATATATTTTTCTAATTGTCCTAAACCTATCATTGTAGACGAAGTAACCTGGAATTTCCAAAATTCCTTTGGAGTTAATTAGTTTTGTGCATTAAATAAGAAGGGGTGTTCTCATGCGTTCAACCATGGCCCCTTATAATTTTTTTATAAACATATAAAGTTAGTTGTACTTAATTTATAAAAAAGTTACTAATTTTGGATATGTTTAAGTATTTTTTATTCTTACAGACAGTGGAATTTTCGAAATTTTTAAAAATAAAAATACTTAAACACATTCAAAAATTAGTAAATTTTGGTTACGAATTAAGCACAACTAACTTTACATGTTTATAAAAAAATCAAAAAATAATTATGGTAGTCCCACGGCCAAACACATGGATCACCCGTCTTAAATGAGTGGTGTCTTTACTTGATAGAAGTATTTGTGAATTTTGAAGTGATATTTCTTTTAATCAAAATTGACCATAAAAAAATTGAGAATGAATATACAGCGGGAGATTTTCCTATTCTATCATTGGTTCAGCTTATACTCAATTGTGTAATTTTTGTAGAATGTTCATATATTTTTTTGGTGTTATTTTTGGGTTTTTCCCCTTTTATTTTCCATTTTTGCTGCTGATTTTACAAATTGGTCAACAGTTTGAGGATTTTTCGTCATGGTCATCTTTTCACTTGTGTTGTCATGTGTTGATTGCAGAGTAAGCATGCCTGGTTGTGTTGGTACATGAATGCTGTTTCTATGGCTTTCGTTTTGTTGGCAGAGTTTAGATGGCTGTAGAATCATTTCTTATTTTACCTCTATGGTTTCATAGTGCCAACTTGACCCAAGACCCTTGCCCTGAAAAACACACACTCAGGCTGATGTTCTGAAAAATTTCTGATTTTGTGAATCCTGTGCATGCAACCGGTTTATAGGTGCACAACTTCTACAAACTAGTAATTTGAGTCACAAAATTTGTTTATGATTAGTGTGTCATAAAGAAAATGAACACTATTTAACTAATTTTAATTATTCCCACTTGGAATTCTAATCTAGAAAATTGGTTAGCCAGAGGAGTTGAAAAATTTTCCATTCAATAACAAAACTTTCCAATTCAATTGCTCATTCCAATTCCGTAGGCATAAGCATTCTCTTGATATTCTTTATCACCAGTAGATTGTACCTCTTGTAAATTCCATACACAAATGTTGAACAACAGCGTGTAGCTTTCATTATACATTTTTATCTTGGCTTCTTCATATATTTATTATTATTATTATTATTATTATTATTTGATGAAAGGCTTCTTCATTTATTATGTAACTGAGAATTACTGCTTTTGGACTGGCGGGAACAGATGTTGTTGCTTGCTTAAATGATGCAATGGAAAGACTAGGACTTGACATGCAGGCATCTGAACCGGTAGGTTTTAAAAATCAGTATCCAGTAGCATACAGAAGAAATTAAAAACTAACGTGATTCTCACTTATGGAGTTATTGTTATGATACGTTCAACGGCATTGCACATCATGATAGAATGCGTTGTTCTTGAACTGATAGTGACCATTGTACTTACATTTATCAGGTTCTAGGCTCATTGAATGCAAGAAGGATTGCTTTGGAGGTCTATGACATTCTCGTGAAGCAAGGTGGACGATTGGCTAGAGCTGGTATTGCTGGCATGCTGCAAAAGATGGAATAAGACTCTAGAGGCCTAGTTTTTGGGAAAAGGACAATGGTGGCAACGGATGGGGGCTTGTATGAGCACTATAATCAGCACAAAGCATATCTTAAGGAAGCAGTAGCAGAACTACAAGGACCAGCGATATCCAAAAATCTGGTCATCGAGCGCTCAACGAATGGTTCCGGTATTGGGGCAGCTCTTTTGGCGACTGTAAACTCAAGGTACTTGGATAATGATCTGTTGACCTGGCATGGCCAAGTCCTTTGTTCTCTACATTTTTGCTATCAAATTTGTAATTTAGGCCATGCTTGACAAGAAGATATATATTCCTGTTTATTCCTCTTTACCGCTGCTCTTGCATTTCTAAATGATGAGCGTCTTTGCAAAAAAAATTCAGATACGGCATATGTTGTTTGACTATATAGTTCTAATGTTTATAAATGTCTACAGCAAATAAGACAAGCCAAGCCGTTCTATTAGAAAAGACTTTGATTTAGAAGTATGCCAACAAAACTGGAGAAAAAGAAGATATAAAAGTTTTCATTTAGAAGAAAA
Organism: Annona cherimola; assembly: GCA_030490835.1. Lineage (NCBI taxonomy): Eukaryota > Viridiplantae > Streptophyta > Magnoliopsida > Magnoliales > Annonaceae > Annona > Annona cherimola. Next base: position 28,173,273 of record CM059977.1, read on the forward strand.
GACTCCATGTCACATTCAAAATCTATCGAGTGTTCATCTCAATCATCTGAATTTATTTGTTGTAATTTACTATCGTCCAGCAAATTTCTCTTTTTAAAATCATAGTTTTAGCAAGTTGTAAAATATTTACTTTATTGGATTTATTAAATTTGTTCATGTTATTTAATTCCTAAAGGCGTTGAAAAACAAAATCATTTATAAATAAAGATTAGAAAATTTGCATCCTGGGCTTACTTTGCTAGTAACACATGGCAGCTAGATGCTCCCTCCCTCCCCCGCCCCTACAAAAACAAAACAAAATCATGTAATGAAAAAAAGATTGCTAAATTTGTTACTATTAATATAATTAATTTTTTCACATTTATCATGATTTATATATTTTTATGCTTGCTTTTAGCTTATTATGCACATTTTTTAATTTCAAAAAAAATCAGCAAACGCAATCAAAATTTTCATTACAATTAATGAAAACCTAGTCAAAATTTGCTCAAGAAATAGTAGCAATGGCAATGAATTTTTTAAAAAAATTTGTTGTCATTGCCTAATTGCGATGCTCTTTCGGCAACAAACGTAGAAACAAATTTTATTTTATTCTAGTTCTCTCAAACAGACTCGTGGGAGATCTTCACCAGTGCCCATTTTACCTGATCTAGCCTTTTCCCTGCTGTGTCTCTCTTCCTCCATGACAGAGATGGAAGAAGCTTGAACAAGAGACGTCATTCCCCGTGTCCTGCAACAAAACAACCGAAAGACTCCATGTAACGCCCCAGGCCTAACAATAAGGTATTGTCCGCTTTGGGCCTCGGCTCGCACGGTTTTGCCCTTCTGGGTTCATGCGCATCTCGTCCTTCCCCAAAAGGCGTTTCACTGAAGTACCTAACGGCCTCCACTTATAGCCCAGGCTCCCCCCTCATCCTAACCAATGTGGGATATCACATTCACCTCCCCTTAGAGCTCCAGCGGGGAGCCTCACTGAGGTACCTGGCGGCCTCCACTTATAGCCCCGGCTCCCACCCTCATCCTAACCAATGTGGGATATCACACTCCACAGACTAACAACATCATGGCTGGAGGTGGAAGTTCGACAACGCCTCTGTCCTAGTTCGGAAGCTCTGGCTTGTCATCTCATGTCGTTTCCGGCGATGAAGATTTTCATCATGTTGGGTTTCTGGCTCTAATAGTTGGGGAAGGTGGAAAATGAAAATTCAAAATTCCGGCATCTCCATCCGGTTCAGCAGCAACCATGGGCATTCGGAGAACCCCAATGAGTTCTCGAAATTATGGATCCCAAACTGTGCGGACAGGAAGGGTATCATATTTGCAACTTTTTTGGGAGAGAAGTGACCTGTTAACCCACACTAAGCAAATAGGTTATTTAGGCCACCTAAAATGTTTTTTTTGCTTCTCTCTTCGTATAATTGTTTATGTAAATATATTTAACATATAAATAAATGGGTCATATAGACTTAGATTGAATTTCAGATTTTACAAGATATATGAGCAATGAGCAAGTTTTGCTGACATTTATTATTAGATATATGCAAAAGAATTTTGCCTTTTTGGCTGTTATCATAAGGAGCCCGATCGTATGCACCCGGGTGCATTCAGCCTCAATGCACCCGGGTGCACTGCACCTTTTTTTTTGAAAATTATTTCATATAATGGTTAATCTAGGTTTATTTAACATATATATCAATTTTTACTATTTTTGGAAACTTTTAGATATTTTTTTTAGATTTTTTAAAATCAGTGGCATTTTCCGTAATTTAAAATTACGGAAAATGCCACTGATTTTAAAAAATCTAAAAAAAATATCTAAAAATCTCCAAAAATAGTAAAAATTGATACATATGTTAAATAAACCTATTTTAACATCTTCATAAAAAAATTTCAAAAAAAATAAAAAAAATAAGTGCAGTGCACCCGGTTGCATTGAGCCCGGGTGCATACGATCACGCTCCTTATCATAAAGGAAACCAATGAATGGATAGCATAGACGACAAAGGGTCATGTAGATCCCTACAGTTCAAACTGTTTTTATTTTCCAAGTGAGTCCCAACCCATAGGAAGCACTTCCTTTGGGAAAAAAAATGGAAGCTGGGCATTTTGGTAATTTTACAGTGAGAGTATAACAACTTAAAAATGTGAGTATGTTTTGGTTTTTTGATAAAATTTGTATTATATATATACAAAATCTCAATCTATTCCATTCATTTGCTAGATCAAATATTAAAATGTATGTGGACATAATTTCTCATCATTTGAAAATTTCTAAAAAAAATTTTTGTACAAAAAAATATTTTTTGAAAAGATTTCATTATAATTGGTAAAGTTAGAAAATATAAATTTTATTAGAAGTTATTTTATATTATGTAAAGTTAATGTAATCATGGTACTATCAAAAATAACAAGTTCTTTTATTTTTCTTGAATTTTTTAAAATTTTTTAATTTTTTATTATTTTATGAATAAAATCGGATCTAACGGCATCTAACAGCATCTAACAGCATCTAGCAGCATCTAACAGCGTCAAACAGCATCTAACAGCATCTAATTTTTAAAATTAATAAGTTAATCCTAATTTAACACCTGTAATATAATCCTATGTCCCTTATAATGTCATTTAGACCTTAAATTCAGAATTTGAAACCCATATTATATGATTTAATAAAATCATCATAATCTAACAGAGTCTAACAGCATCTAACAGTATCTAACTGCATCTAACAGCATCTAACCGCATCTAACAGCATCTAACAGCATCTAATTTTTGAAAATAATAAGTTAATCATAATTTAACACTTGTAATATGATCCTAGGCCCCTTATAAGGTCATTTAGACCTTAATTACTGAATTTGAAACTCATATAATATGATTTAAAGAAATCCAACTTAATCTAACAGCGTCTAACGGCGTCTAACGGCATCTAACAGTATCTAACAACATCTAACTGCATCTAACAGCATCTAACTGCATCTAACAACATCTAACAGCATCTAATTTTTTAAATTAATAAGTTAATCCTAATTTAACACCTGTAATATGATCCTAGGCCCCTTATAAGCTCATTTAGACCTTAATTACTGAATTTGAAACTCATATAATATGATTTAAAGAAATCCAACTTAATCTAACAGCGTCTAACAGCGTCTAACGGCATCTAACGGCATCTAACAGTATCTAACAGCATCTAACCGCATCTAACAGCATCTAACAGCATCTAATTTTTTAAATTAATAAGTTAATCCTAATTTAACACCAGTAATATGATCCTAGGCCCCTAATAAGGTCATTTAGACCTTAATTACGGAATTAGAAACACATATAATATGATTTAAAAAAATCTAACTTAATCTAACAGCGTCTAACGACATCTAACGGCATCTAACAGCATCTAACAGCATCTAACCACATCTAACAGCATCTAACAGCATCTAATTTTTGAAATTAATAAGTTAATCCTAATTTAACACCTGTAATATGATCCTAGGCCCCTTATAAGATCATTTAGACCTTAATTACGGAATTTGAAACCCATATAATATGATTTAAAGAAATCCAACTTAATCTAACAGCGTCTAACGGCGTCTAATGGCATCTAACAGCATCTAACAGCATCTAACCGCATCTAATTTTTAAAATTAATAAGTTAATCCTAATTTAACACCTGTAATATAATCCTAAGTCCCTTATAATGTCATTTAGACCTTAAATTCAGAATTTGAAACTCATATTATATGATTTAATAAAATCATCATAATCTAACAGCGTCTAACAGCATCTAACAGCATCTAACAGCATCTAACCGCATCTAACAGCATCTAACCGCATCTAACAGCATCTAACAGAATCTAACCGCATCTAACAGCATCTAACCGTATCTAACCGCATCTAATTTTTTAAATTTTATAAATATTTTACCTAATTTGTGTATTTTGAACAAGATATATAATTAATAATTCATTTCATAACTATGGAAACCTTTCAGTAATTTTAAAACTAAATAAATAATAATTAAAAATATTAACTTATTTGAATTAAATAAAATCAAAATTTACGTAAATATATAAAATTGTAAAAATTATTATTTATGACGCTATAAAACTCAAATTGTAAGAAATTATATATAACTGTAATTTATATTTAATATATAAATATATGTTTCTTTTTGGGATTGGTTAAATAATCAATTTAGTAAATAACTACGTTTAATAGAAATTTTATAATGAAAATTATTTAAATTCTATAATAATTTTATTAAAGATTATATTACAAAAATATAATAATCGTAATTTTTTGTTACTATTATTAATTAAATTAAACAAAAAATCCAAATTTATTTACTCTAAATGAACTTAATGTGGACTAATAATTTATATAAAATTTACGTTGAATATAAAATTTATACAAAATTTTATGTTAACACCTCTAAAAATGATCGCTTGTGTTATATCTCCTGTAAATTTTCTATAAAAAACAAAATATTTTTAGAAATCAAATATTCATTTTTGATTTAAACCCGCGGATTTATTTTAGAAAATAAAACAAATCATTTATGAACGCCCGCGGGACACATATATATTTTTATAAAAATAAAATATTTATTTTTTGAGGCCTACGGGACACATATACTTTTATAAAATAAAATATTCATTTTTTTAGGCCCGTGGAACATTTATATATTCTAAAAAAACAGAACATTCATTTTTGGTGGCCTGTGGGATACATATATATTTTAAGAAAATAAAATATTCATTTTTGGAAGCTCGCGGGACACGTAGATATTTTTATAAAACATTATATTCAATTTTGGACTCCCGCGAGACACGTATATATTTTTATAAAAATAAAATATTTATTTTTTGAGGTCCGTGGGACATTTATATATTTTATAAAAATAATACATTCACTTTTGGAGGCTCGCGGTACACATTTAATATTTTATCTAACATTATATTCATTTTTGGACGCCCGTGGGACACGTATACATTTTTTATAAAAACAAAATATGCATGTTTTGAGGACTAAATAATTTTGGAACTAAATAAATATATAAAGTTATAATTAAAAATATTAACACCACTTGATTAAATGAAATAAAATTTTATATAAAGAAATAAAATAGTAAAAAATATTATATATATTTTGGACGCCCGCGAGACACATATATATTTTTATAAAAATAAAATATTCATTTTTTGAGGCCCGTGGGACACATATATATTTTAAATTAACAAAATATTCATTTTTAGAGGCCCGCGAGACACATATATATTTTTAGAAAATAAAATATTCATTTTTGGATGCCCGTGGGACACATGATTATTTTTATAAAAACAAAATATTCATTTTTTGAGGCCCGCGGGACACATTTATATTTTTAAAAAACAAAATATTCATTTTTGGACTCCCGCGGAACATGTATATATTTTCGAAAAATAAAATATTCATTTTTGAAGGTCCGCGGGACATGTATATATTTTAGAAAAATAAAACATTTATTTTTGGATGCCCGTGGGACACATATATACATTTAGAAAATAAAATATTCAATTTTAGAGGCCCGCATGATACATATATATATTTTAGAAAAATAAAATATTTATTTTTGGACCCCCACGGGACACATATATATTTTAGAAAAATAAAACATTCATTTTTGGAGACCCGCGGGACACATATATATTTTTAGAAAATAAAACGTTCATTTTTTGAGGCCCGCGGGACACATATATACTTTTAGAAAACAAAATATTTACTTAAGTTTAGATAAAAATAAATTATACCTTAAATACATTAATTTAAACTTATTTAGTAAGATTTCATATTAAATTTTCGCATTTAATTATAAAAAAGCTAATTAATTATTATTTTTATATGAACATTCATCAAAAGTATATTTTTATATAATTTTTAATTTTCTATAAAATAGATTTATTTTGCTATGTTTTTGAAAATATAAAAATATGAAGAGAATTACATATGTTAAGAGGAATTAAATAGACTTAAAAAATTAACTTCGAAATATGCATTAGTATATTAATATAATTTTTACAAATTTAATTAGATAAATCATACACATATATATGATTATAAATATATTTTCAAATATTGATTATAAGTATATTTTAAAACATGGGTACAAACTAGGTCATTGTATAATTTTTAGTTAAAGTGAAATAATTATAAAATAAAAAATTACACGAAATGAATTCAAATGGAGCCTGCGGGACACATATATTTTTAGAAAACAAAATATTTATTTTTTTGAAGCCTGCGGGATACTTATATATTTTTAAAAAATAAAATATTTATTTTTGGAGGCTCATGGAATAGAGATATATGTTAGAAAATAAAATATTCATTTTTGGACGCCTGCAGGACACATATATATTTTATAAAACAAAACATTCATTTTTGGGGGCCCGCAGGATACATATATATTTTTAGAAAATAAAATATTCATTTTTGAAGGCCCACGGGATACATATATATTTTAGAAAATAAAATATTTATTTTTGGACGCGCGGGACACACATATATAGTTTAGAAAATGTTTACTTTGAGTTAGCTAATTTATTATCCTTCCAATCGCATGAGTTTTCACATACTATATTATAAATTAGAAAATATTAAAATTAACTTAAATATTATATTTCTATATTTTTATTAAATACAATTTGAAAATATATTAATGATTGAAACTTATTTTTCAAAAATTAGTAACAATTATTATATCATGTAAACGTATAATTTAAAATATATACAAGTCATAGATTCAATGATTAGATCATATAAATGTACAATTTAAAACATATATTCACACATAAAATTTGACCTTTTTTAAATGTATTTAATTTTCGTATTGATTTTTTTAAAATGAGCATTTGGAGAATGATTCCGAGAATCTTATAGAAATATTATCTATATAATTATTTATACTTTTATTTTTTAATTAAAATTATATCTACTCATGTCAGCTTCTCTCAAACTCGAGATAAAGAAATGACAAAATTTTATGGCATTGGATTGCGTTATTGCTCATAAAAGTGGCTGCATAAAATTTATTTAATACTAATTTACGTAGGTAGAAAATATTAAATTAAATAAAATTAAATATTTACTTGAATTTCTTAATATTTTGTTATCTTATTATTTAGTCTTACATATAATAGATTTGTAATTTTTTATATTTATATTTTTCACACATCTATTTTGAATATTTTAAACAATAATCTATATAAATTTATGTATTCGGCAAAAGATATATACTAAGTAATTTATTTTAGAAATATGCAAACCTTATTTTGAATTAAATAAAATAAAAATTAAATAAATATATGAAGATGTTGTTAGAAATAAATTCTAGTTTAAATGAAATAAAATAAAATTTTAATAAATATATATTGCTCTAATTAAAAATATATAATTTGTCAAATACACACAATTAGCTTAATTTAAAAGCTAAATATTTTAAATTGATGAACAAATATATTTTTAAACTAGATAGAAATAATTATTTTGGTTAATGTAATTTGCATCTACATACTTCTTTATTGTGATATTGTATTTTTGATTAACTAAATTAATTTAGTTAATATCTAGTTAATACGCATTTGTGATATCACATTGCAATAGTGGTGATCACGCGTCCTTAAATCTTGCCCAAATTTTCGTCAGTTGCGACAGATGATAAAAATTAACGGCGGCTATTAATTTGTAGGTTATATTTGCATGAAAATTTTTAATAATAAAATAAAAATTTTAATAAATATACAAAACTATAATAATTATTATATATGACTTTTTAAAATTAAACTATAATAAATTATATTTCAACGTTAAATTTAAAATTTTTGAAAATATTTTGCATATATTTATTTATTTTATAAAAGATATATATTTAATAACTCATTTTAGAACTATGCCAACTTGGATTTTGCATTAAACAATTCAAAAAAGGAATATATATATAAAGCTATAATTCAAAATAATAATTAATTTAAATGAAATAGAAATAGAAATTTAAATAAATATATAAAATTGTAATAATTATATTATATATGACTTTCAAAAATAAAAATATAATCATAATTTAAAGCTCACAAAAAGTAAAATAATATAGATATTTGTTTAAATTATTAAAAATACATTAATTTAATAGAAAGTTTGTAAATTTATCAAAAGTTATCTAAAATAACATTCTTATAATTTATATTAAAAAATTTTAAAAATATCAACTATTGACTTTCTATTTAAAGGGACTTAAATGGACTTTACAAGATAAATCCATCTTTTTATTTTTTGTTGTCGAGATTTTACAAAACAAGTTGGATGTTTTTAGATTTTACAAAACAGATGCACGTGCACGATAGCAAATGCACCATCAGAGCACTGTTCAACCGTGCTCCACCACCTCCGTTCTCCACGAGCAGCCATTGCTGCGTCCCAAACCCACCAAATCAGTGGACGATTCTTACACTTAAGATGTGCAAGCTAACTAGTGTAAGTCCATCTTCTTCGGCATCTATGTTGGTGGCGGTCTTGACGTTCCAAGCCGGCGAATCGAGCCACCATCTGCAGTCCATTATTTTTCAGATCCGCCCACGGTAGTCATGGATTCAAGAATCTAACCCACTAACTTAATTCGAAAGATTAAAATAGCACCAAATCTGATTCCTCAGCCCCGATCATCTTCACCTACAACAAAACAGGAAGCAATAGTCGTCCACCACCACTAGCCATTAGCCCAAGGCTGGAATCGAGCATGCCACCATTTCAACCGCCCCAAATTCAAATAAATAGCTCTCAGAAAAATCAACCATCTCCGTAGCTGGCCAAAAGCGAAGAAGACGGAGGAAAGGAAGATGGAAGAAACAGAGAGAGAGAGAGAGTGAGTGAGTGACGCACGAGTCTGGCATCGAATTCGATGCTCCCTTATGATTTTTTCACTTTCCGAAAATGCCCAATTGCATCGTAGCCATCCACCTCAGATTGACGGTGAAGATGATGCTTCCCCTGGGAAAAGCACTGGAAGTGCTTCCCATGGGTTGGCCCTCTTTCCAAGTACCTGGACAAGGGGCATGCAAGCTGTTACTTCCAATAAAATCCTCTTTCTGTGTTTTTGTAGAAAAGCGAAATGAAGCTACAATATGAAACTGATCTTGTTCCTCCAAATAGAATCAAGTCACAACAACAGGCATTTAAACGATCTTATTCCTCCCGATTAACAACATACGAAGATGAGATACAGTATTCACGTTCGTATACATACATGACCATGCCGACTACCAATTTCCGCTCCTACATTCATACGCATACATGGCCATGCCATTCCAATGAGCATTTCGGCAAAATATCTAACAGCTTCTTCCATCTTGTCCCCTCTACACAAGTAACTGAACAAATTATGTTACCTAACAGCGTTTCAGCAAAATATCTAACAGCTTCTACCTCTAGGCAAACCCTCCAACTTTATGTTATGGACCACTATATCAGGTGTAAAGCCTTGATCCAACATCTCATTCCAAACCTTCCCAGCCTCCATTAATTCTTCACCTTGCAATATCCAGCAAGAAGAAATGAATACGTCTAAAGATTTGGTGGGAACCAATTCGACTTCTCAAACAAAGCGTGAGCTTCCTTTCCGAGCTTTGCCCTTGAAAGTGCATCCAACAAGGAGTCGAATGTCTTCACACCTGCTTTGTAGTCATACCTTTTCATCAACTCAAAAACCCTAACAGCTTACTTCATCTCCTGTGCAGCTGAAAATGCTCTACTTGCGATGACAAAGGTGTCTACTGACAGAAGTCCCTTCTTCCCCATTTCTTCAAGCATCTTTACTATGCTCTGAAACTGCCTCGTCTTCCCAAGAATACTCATCATTGAGTTACACGTCTGGGAATCATCAGAAGCAAAAGACTCTGATGGCAGGCTTATGTACATTGGAGTTCAGAATTTACGGTTCCTCTATCTGGCAGCACAACGTGTGTTGGGAATTTAGGCTATCCCCTTTGTGTAGATTAAACAGGAATAATTGATTTTAGACAATAAATATCACAAATAATTAAGAATCAAACCCACAGAAAAACACACCACAATTTTACGTGGAAATCCTTCTTTAATAAAAGGGAAAAACCACGGTACCTAGTACAGGTAAAACTTCCACTATAGAATAATGGGATTACACTGCAATGTCTTTCCTAGTTAAAACTAGAGAATTTCATCATCACCATAAGGATGGATTTCAACATAGAAATTAACAGAGGATGGATCTCACCAAATCTGAGATTACAAAAGATTTTTCTCTCTTAATGGCCGGAAGAGATGACTGCCGAAGAAGCCCTGAGCAGGTGAAAATAGATGGCAGATATCGGTGACCGGTGACAAGTAGATGGGTGGGCAGCTACGAAGGTGCTTTTCCGGATTTTGTCAGATACGTTCAGGGCTCTGGGGACCACCCACATGGACTCCACGTGAGAGTAAACCACCTAACAACGTGAAATCCTCATTTCGATAGAATTCACCAGAGCCGCTAACACCACCAACGATTTCTGCAACTCCCCTCAAAATGCTACAACTGTGCCTCCACTACAAACCTAGAAACATCTGCGTGCTGCCACATGAAAAAGTTGTGCCTCCACTACAAACCTAGAAACATCTGCGTGCTGCCACATGAAAAGGCAACGAAAGACCGGCAATAAAAACCCAACGTTTTTCCCGCACCTCTGTTCAAAACCCCACGACGCAGAACCAACGTTCTCTCTCAGCAACTAAGAAACTCCCGATTTCCTCATCACGGGAACAATTGCTCTCACATCGTTGCCTCGGCTCGACCGTGAGCACCCTCGCTGTCGGCGAAGTCCTCTTTCTCGTCATCGCGGCCTCGGACATCAAGAACAAAGAAAGGAAGCGGAGATGCAGCAGAAGCAGCCATTCAAATGGAGAGAGTGCGTAGGGAGAGCATTTTGTAGCCTCATTAGAGCCATCCACTCGCCATGCGCGTCGGGTGCAGATCGGGTTGGTCTGCGGCCGCCAAGCTGAACTGCTGGTGTTGTTTCTGGTGCAAGGATTTTTCTCTCGCCTACCTCGTGTGCAGCCGCAATCGCCCACTCTGTCCTCTCTTCGAGATAACCTGACAAAGGAGGCGAGCTCGCAAATACGTGGGGAAGTTTTCTTTAAAAATCCATAGTGTTGAATGGACGGCTGGGATGCGCAAGTGGAAAGCTGGACGCGAGATGTTTGACTGTCTTGCGCATCGTTCAACGGAGCGCACTGAATCGGAACACTTACGTGTGAGACGGTATTTCCCCTGAAGAGAATGACGAAGAAGGTTGGTTGATTGTCCAATGGGCCATCTCGAGAAAGATGTTCGACTTTAGTGCTGTGTTTCTTAGATAGCTATCTGCCTTGGTCCTCCTAAAAACGGTTCCTCTTATTATTATTATTATTATTATTATTATTATTATTATTTTTAAATATTGTCTGGAGTCTTAGAGCTCCCAGGATGCTAACCCCATCGCTCGCTTTCTGTGGTTACTTTTATTTGCCCTTTCATCTGATTTATTATTTTTAAATTTTAAGATGTAGGCTTTTAGCAGAAATTTTTTCATATATTTTATGTAAATTATTAGTATAACAGACTTACCAATTAAACCTGATTTTAAAAAATGACTGAATTGGTTGAACTAGAACCGCTTCTTTCATTGATCGGTTAAATACCTATTTTAAAGGATACAAGATTCTCTGGTGGAATTTAAGTTTGAAATAAAAATGTAATGATATGTATTGAGAACAAAAATTATATTGAAATTATAAAAAATAATATTAAAATTGAAAAAAGCTATCTTGAGAATTAAAAATTATCTTGAGAATAAATATACAAATTTCATTTGAAAATCTTGTATCTTTAGAAATAGGCTCCCCAATTCAATTTCAACAACATTAGTTTATTGAATAAATGTACCTAATTAATAATTTTGCAAAAAATAAAAAATAAAAATATATGCATTTCGGCCCAACAGAGAGCAAATGACCAGTCACCAAACTTGACATCTTGATGTACTCTAAATTGATGGCCGATCATATACCGTTGGCCACCTATGCTGGCTCAAAATTATATTTTTAAATTTTTTATTCATTTGTGAATCTAGGTATATTTAATATATAAATCGAGTTTTATTATTTTTGTAGACTGTATATGGTTTTTTGAATTTTTAAAATGAAAAAAGTCTTTTTTCATGAGAAAAATTCAAAAATAAATATTTAAAAGAATAAAAATGAAAATTTTTTATATACAAAAAATGGCTCCGCTTCTTTGCAACCCTTCAAATTTAAGATTTTGATCATTAATGAAAATTTTAATTCATTTATTGTATTTAATATCAGTTATTTATCGAGGAAACCATGTTTCATTCCAATCAAGTATGTTTATGGGTTACATTTGTTAAAAAATATATATTCATGCGTCAATTATGAAAATGCTTTGATTTGTTTATACATGTATTAAAATGTAATAATACTTCATACGATCATTTATCTACATATAAATGATATTTTTTTATAGGAAGTAGAAATGATATTTTAGAAGAATTAGATGTTGAAAAAATATTTTAAAATTGATATTTTAGCCTTAAACTATTTTATTAAGTTGATTTTACACATTTATAGATAAAACCTGTATTCAGTAAAACTAAACAAATAAAAGTATTTTCAAGATGTTATAATGCTAAATATAATAAATGAAATGTATTTTTTATTAACTACCAAGATTTTAAATATGAAGAAAGTTACATGAAAAAGGAGTCTTATAGAAATGAGACCTGTAAAATAATTAATGTTTGAGCCCAGTAATACTGTAAAAAGTTAAAAGTAATGGCTTGCAGGAGCATTGGATCGGTTTTCAATTTTAATCGGGTCGGATGTGAGACAGTCCGAGCTCAAACAAATTTTTTTTTTTTTACGGTATTCATATCTTATATATCTCAACCGATAGTACGTTTAAACTTTCAAAGACATCCTGACAATTCAGTAACAACAACCTATCAATATTCTCGCAATTTTTCTAATAATATTTTTTTATTTTTTCTTCAAAGCAACGCTCCCACGTAAAAGGGAAGAATAAGCACCACCACGCCAAACTGCTGCCGAATAAAATCCACGCGAAACGCCGTTATGTGCTGTTCGAACCGAGGTCTTGCCCGAGCCAAGACTGACCTCATATCACGACGGTCGTGGCAACTAAAACTAAAAATTTAGTAGCATCTGACGCTCCCACCTGATACTCTCGTATGCTGACTTAATTGTCCTCTGTAGCTGAAAAAGTTTACATAAAACAAAACGACTGCCTTTTCCATTTATCTCATCTTTTTCCCGGACTCTGTTCATTTCCATTGTTTTTTATCTTGTACTTTATTTCTTCGTCTTTGACTTTGCCGTTTGATTTTACACGGCATTGCTCTGTAGAGATATAGCCAAATAGGCATATAGCACTAGATAAGTCTCCCAAATCTCATCTTCGTCGCACTGTTTCAGCGAAGAAGCTAAGAGCATCTCCCAACACTTTCTGCAATCTTCCTTCCTTGTTATGGGAATGAGAAATTAACCTGTTTACAACTAATTAATTAAGGGGGTTTCTTCCCTTCTAAGAAAAGAAAAAAGAAGAAAGAAGAAAGTAGGCTTCCATGCTCTTTAGCTCTCTTTCTTCTGTCCCTCGGTAATATGCTATATATTTTATTTCATAACCACTCACTCTTTTCTTTTTTTAGGTTTCAATTGTGTAAAATATTAAAAAATAATAATAACAATTTAAGTTGACTGATCAAAATCACATAGGATATTAGATGTGACAAGGGTAAACTTTGTGACCAACTAGGCTAGATAGCTAATAATGGGCCTTGCCCCAATTATTATTTAAATATGTTATGGATTATATTTTTATTTTTATTTTTAGATGTTATTTCAGCAACCGGTATGACTCAGTTGGCATATAGGTGGTGGTCCCGTGGTCGCAGAGGTCTAGGGTTTGAGTAAGAAGTTCAATTAAAAAAATTAATTTAAGCTTTTATAAAAAAGGTTCGAGAGTTGATGGATCTAGGGATAGAGTATTCTATAATGGAAGATTTTGAGAAAATAGAACTATGGAAGGAGAAATTTTATGAGACAAGTGAGATTTTATTTAGGAATTAATTTTAGTTCGATAATTATGTTAACAAGTGTTGAAATTATTTTTTATTCAATTGTTATATAGCATGCATATTGTATAATTTTTAGGCTATATTTGATATAATTAAATTTTATAATCCTAAGTTTTCAAGATATAAAATTATACAGATAAATATGTTTGAACTTTATGCTTAAAATTATATGTATTGAGATTGTGGAATTTTATTATGCATTTTATTTTTATAAATGCATTGATATGCAATAAAAATATAGATATCGAAATTACATATTAATGATGTGAATTAATTGCAGTATATATATAATAATGTCTATGTATAATATAATCTGCGTAAAATCTAATTATCTAACCCAAATCCCAAATTCACGGACGTCCCAGAAAAGAATTTTGTCATCGAGAGAGTGTGTTGTCGGCTTTTGATGTTTTAATGCATTTAATAATTTTATGTTTCTAATGTCCATGTGTTTTTCAAAATTGACGTGTAGGCCATTACAACAATAAGGGCTAAGTAAGAGATGACTGACGGACTCATTTGAAATAAAGGCAAAGATGATGTAGCTTAATGTGAACCATTCATTTTACCTCGCTATAATTTATTCATTTTAACTCTGATTTGAATGATCAAGAAGTCATTTTCTATGTTTTTGATGCTTTTGAACTCAATAAAAGGGTTTAATTTTGCATTTGAAGTATAATTTTTAAGATATTAAATTAAATTATTCTTTTTATCATTTAATTAAGTTTTAATCGGGTCATTATCCATTTTCAAAGAATTTTCTATGAGCTAATCATGTTGAGACTATCCATTATTTTTACAGGTATACCAAATCAAGTGAGATACTAGAGATTGACTTGCTTGAAGATTTTTTCAAGAACAATTATTTTATTTTATTTTATTCCATTCAAAATTATTTAAAGGAATGTATTACAAATAGTGGACAAGTATTTTTTTTATTTGCGTCTTGGATATAATAATGGGAACATGACAATGTAAGTGGAATTTCGAATTTCTTATGAAATTATAATAATTAATTTCGTCATAAATGTGTGATTGATTTTAAGAAATTGTATTAAATACTCCACCCAGGATCACTTTTCCGGACGGTATGTTACATGTCGGAATCGAGATTCGCCTGCAGCTGGGAAAATTTTGATTGTGTCGGAGCTTTGCAGCTGGGATATTTTCGACTGTGTTGGATCTTGACAACGATTCAGTGTTTAAGGACCAAAATCACAAAGCCGGTTAATTTCTCATCCACCCATTTCCTTCACCTCACACACTTTCTTTTTCCCAATCTTTTCTCTGTTAAGTTAGTACTACTTTATCACCATCAAAAATAAGTTAGTACTATACTTCTCTAATTTTAGCTTGAAAATAGATTTACTGCACTTTGATTTCACCCTCAAGGCCCCATCTAATTGCTGCACTCTTATTTTTGTCGGATGCTTTCGATAATTTTTATTTGCTGCTAATGCAGTTTAAGATAGCTGCCAGCTGATCGGTGAGACGTGAAATATCAAATTCACTGATGATTACAAGAAAATCAACATTTTGCAGCATACAAAGTTTTAGGTACAGATAATTCTTTTTGTTGCAAAAAGATACTAATTGAGATCCAAATAATTATTGTCACTAAAAGTTTAGAATATGGTTTATACAAATACAACTTTTCACGGCGACTTAAAAGAATCCTTCATAAAAGCATGTTTTAAAACTGAGTTATCATGACTGAGCCGACAAGTATATTATAGTCATGCATCAAGTCAAAAACCATACGCATCAGAAACTTTTATTGGATGTATAAATTCGGTTTCAAGGTATAATAATCATATATTCAATGTCATGGTGGTTTAGATTTTTATAACAATAAATCTTTCAATGTATGTGATTTTACACATAAAAGAGTCAATAAATGATGAATAATATTACTAGTTCAGATTCATTAAAAATTATTTTTAAATGGGTGTTTGTTTATGCCGAAAACTTTTTAAACTAAATTTTTCAATATAAAATTTTTTACTCTCCACAATTATTTTATTTTTAATTATTTCTTTACTTCTCCTATATAACTGTCCTATTTTTTAATCATTTATCTATTTTAAATTTATTCTCTTTACTATTCATCATTACCTCTATCATATTACATTATTTTATCATATTTCAAAAGCACTTATACAAAAAAAAAAACTTTATCAAAAATTTTATCACTGCCCAAACATACCCTAAATATCAAGTGGTTCTACCTTATAAAAGTTACCGCATTGAGATTTCCCCCATAAATATACCACTAGATTATTAGTTTTACTTTCGTACAAGAATTTCAAATGAGTAGGTTGTTAGCATTTTATAAATAATGTTAGGCAAGAATTGAACTTGGCTAACTAGATTATTAGTTTTACCTTCGTACAAGAATTTCAAATGAGTAGGTTGTTAGCATTTTATAAATAATGTTAGGCAAGAATTAAACTTGGCTAACCCAATTCAACTTGACAATTGACATCCCCATTTGATAGGTTTGTCAAGTTTGAGGTTCTTACAGGCTTTTGGGGTTTACCAAGAAAATTTAACATAAGTTAAACAAGATCAATAAAAATAAATAACCTTTAGAGCACAATTAACAAGTAATTACTTGTATAGTGAACGTATAAATATCAAAAAAATTAAATGGCCTCGTACGTTTGAATCGTTCCAATTACGAAAGACGGATGATGATATATGTCCAGCTTTTTATTGCCAAAATTTTAGCTGGGCTATGTTTGATCAAATGCAACTAAAACTTTGCCTATTGACCAAATGAAACTAGATCTTATATTAATTGCAGCCAAAAGTTTATTATGGTTTATATTCAAAATGTAATCATGTCACCCACATTGACAGTTGGTGTATGTTCTTATGTGTTATTTTCGTTTCTACCTTTACCAATGTCTTATATTGCAAAAAAAAATTTATCTACTTCTAGTTTTTATTCCTTCGCGATAGATGTTATAAACCATCTAATCTGGTCACGCCTTACAAGTTATACTACTTGTATAGTGCATTACTATTTGGACCGGGATCTTAACTTTTTCTAAGACGGTATGCATTTATGGGTGCGAAGTTTTCTACGGACAGGTTAGCTATATGCCCTATGCCGAGCATTTAGTAATGTGGAAATGTAAAGGTTTACAAACACTTTCACAGATAATTGGTGAGCCAAGGACCTTAAAATGCATTGATTTGAATGAAGTTGAAGGGTTGAAATGCGTTATAGACCGCAGAGAGATGGGAGAAGACAATGCAATATTGGGCGGCTTAGAGAAATTGTATGTAAGTAAGTTGGAGTCATTGGAGAGGGTGATCAATGGTGCACCAGGACAATGGATGATAGCTGGCTTTGGAAGACTAAGAAAGATCTTTATTTTGAATTGGCCCAAGTTGACCTGCATCTTCTTTTGTACCATGCTCCAACATCTGCATCGGTCCGAATATCGGACGTTGGTTGTATGCGCCCGGGAGCATGTAATTTTTTTAAATTTTTTTCTGAAAATTTTTTCATAAACTTGTTAGCCCAAGTTTATTTAATCTTTGTTTAAATTTTTACCATTTTTGGAGTATTTTAGATATTTATTTTTTATTTTTGAAAATCAGTGGCATTTTAGGTAATTTTAAATTACGAAAACGCCACTGATTTTCAAAAAAAAATAAGTATCTAAAAATCTCCAAAAATAGTAAAAATTAATAAATACGTTAAATACATTTGGGCTAACAAGTTTATAAAAAAAATAAAAAATAAATAAAAAAATAGACGTATGTGCCCAAGAGCATGCATGGCTGCATGCTCCCGGGAGCATATAACCGAAGTCTCATGATATCTTTAAGTGTATGAATGGGGACAACTTGACAAGATTGTAGAAAGCGGCTTCTTCCTGACAGGAGGCAACTAAAATTGGCGAATCTGACATTCTTCGGGTTACCTAAGTTAACCATCATTTGCAGGCATCTAGTTCTAATATCTGAATAAGCATCACAATAAAGAATTGCCCATTGCTTAAGAAACTCCCCATCTTATGTTGTGACAACAATACTCAACGTATACAGGGCGAGATCAATGGACGCAGAAAATGGTGGGAAGGAATAGAGTGGGAAGATGACTATTCCAAGTCCGTCTACTCAACTTTATATGAAGAGGTAAAGTAGAACTCTCCTTTCCTTTCTTCTTTATAAATTTCTATTTATATCACCAGCTTCATGTTTCAAGGCTGACTTTTTGACGCTCTGGTTTACAGTTTCCAACTTCGTTACTCTTTCCTTTCTGCTTTTGTTAGTTTTTATTTGATTCATTTCAAATTGCTAGGTTCTATAGAAAACAAAGTCCTTATATCCTACACAACCGAAGCTCTTCCATTCTTTTATTTGCCTGATAAATTTTTTTAAAAAAAAAATTAAAAGTTTTTTATTTCATTAGTTTGAAAATTGAGAGACTCTATGCCAATCTCGTTGATTCTGTTTCATAAATGCAGGGAGAGAGGAAGAGATCATCTGTGCTTTACAGCGTCGTCTTTTCTTTCTTTTCCACTCATATTATTGATTAAGTTTCGTTGCATTTTTTCTGGGATGTAAGAATCTGCAAAAATATAATATGACTAGTTTATCAATTTTGTATCATACAGTGATATACGAATATTTAGATCACGCTTCACAAGCCATTTCTTTGCCTATCTTGAAAGGTATAATAGTTTTTTCTATCTATAATCAGCTTTTGTTTGATTGGTTCATGTCATGACATTTTGTGAGTCTCCTTGATCTCTTATCGTATAGCGAGAGGTGAGGATGAGGCAGTCATTGTTATATAACTAGATCTGCATTTATTTCTTGGTAAAATATAGTTCCTTGGTTTTTGACACTTTTTATTGGCTTCTGTTTCAATAATTTCTTATTGTCAAATTATGTGACTGTCTTCTCTTTACTTATCTCAGAGGGAGAGGAGAGAACCAATTAGATCATGATGTACTTCTTTGTTGTTGGGCTTTCACTCAAGCAAAATAAATTTCAATCTATATTTCATTGGTTTCACATCATCAGATTCTCTATCCATCTCCTTAGTTCTATTTAGTACAGTAAAATGAGAAGATGAATAAATCCGTGATATTCTTTCGTTTTTTTAGTTTTTATTTCATCAATTTCAAATTTCAAGTCGCGTGATTTTATAATTTTCTTTTTGATATATTCCAATTTTGTATCATTCAGGGAGGAGAGAAGATGTGACAGCTCATAATTTGATGCAACTTCTTTTACCTATCTTGCCTAGTAAAATAGATATATATTTTATCGTTCATTCTTGGTCTCATGCCATTATGAGATTTAATGACTGTTTCATACAGACAGGGGAGATGATGAGTTACAAAGTGGTATAATGTGTTGACCTTTTTTATTGTCGACTGGTGAGAAAATCTTGTAAGTCTTTTCTCGTTTTTGTTCGTTAGTTTCATATTGCAACATTTTTATTTCATTAACTTCACAGAATTTGATATTTCTATATGCAATACTCTGTATTATTTTGGGAAAAGAGGACGGTATTCTCTCTCTTCCTCGGTAAAGCACGCCCCTTATTGTCTATTTATTGGTTTAATCTTATGACTTATATGAATGTTTCTCCTTTCCTATCACACATGGAGAGGAGATGATCATATAGTGTCATATCTAAAGTATGTTCGGGAATTGATAAAACTTTTAGATAAAAAGTTTTTGGTGTAAAAGTTTTTAAAATGTAAGAAAATAATGTAATATGATAGAAGTAATGATGAGAAGTAAAGAAAATAAAATTAACATAGATAGGTTAGTTGTGTAGATAATTGTATAAAAATAATTAGCAAGTAGGGTAATTTGTATAAGAATATTAAAGAAATAATTAAAAATTAAGATAGATATAAAGAGCGGAAAGTTTTAAATTCAAAAGTCTTGGTTAAAAAATTTTATGATATAATAAACACGCCTATAATGTCATATCTATAATTAAATATTGGAAGTGTAGTAGTGGGGTAATAACTGAGTTATCTCTTATTCTCTTTTTGTCTTCTCTATAAATAAGCATGTCTTTGTATGTGCCTTTATTAATTTGCATTTAGTTAGTTTTATAACTTTTTGTTGAGAGATTATTTGATAATCACCTTGATTATCTATATCATCAAGCTTCCTTTTTTCCTTCTTTTTTCTATTCATGCTGGGAGACTTTGTGACTCTTGTTTTCATTTTATATATGTCATGCAATGTTAGGAGCCGAGCCGTTGACCTACTCTGGCCTCATCCAGGTTGGCCCCTCTGAGCTAGGTCCAAGTTACCAACACATACTAGCCCCAAGGTATTATCCAAAGGTCCACCCCAAGTATCAAGATAATAGCTCCTGCTGCAGTTGGCATTACTTGAACCTCGGACTTTAATATTTGTTGGTTTTTAGAACCATGCCTCTCACAAAGTCGTTGGCATCACTTGAACCCCAGACCTTAGTATTTGTTAGTTTTTAGAATTACGCCTCTCACCAACATTTATGATCTCGATACTTGGGTTGGACCTTGGGACAATACCTTGGGACTAATATGTGCTAATAACTTGGACCTGGTTAGAGGAGCTGACCTAGATGAGACCAGAGTGAGGTAATACAGTGTGGCAACAAGCACTGGTCCTAACATGCAAGGACCATAGACAACAATTCTGTATTATCGGGGACTGCTAGAAAATGATTTTGTAAAATTCCTAGATAACGATTTTTCGCAAGGTCTTGTTGGGGATTGCTATAACTTGGAAGTAATCTGGTCACACCTCAAAAGCTATTCCATTTATCATTCACTCACCTGTAATAGCGAAATTCCACTGTGTTAAGAATTTAAAACATTCATAACTGTGAAGTTTTCCACCAAAAAATTAGTTGTACATGCAACGATAAGTGTTTAGTAATGCAGCAATATAAAGACTTACAGCGACTTTCTTAGATTATTGGTAGGTCGAGGACATCGAAACACATTTATGTACGTGAACTTGCACTTGCATTTGATGACAGCTGGTTTTGGATGACTAAGACCTATATGAGTTTATGCTTGTCCCACTTTAAAGCTCAACTTAGATGCCGATTGCCAAATGAAAGACCAATTGATATAGGTTAATCTGTGCTGTCTTGAGGCAAGCAGAAGGAAACCTTTTGGTGGCTAGCTGCTGGAGAGTTGACATCCATACGGACGGAAGTTCATGCAATTTTTTTGGGAGTAAAGTGGATAAAGGAGATTTACAGTTTAGGGAATTGAAGTTGAAAGCGAGTCGATGATTCTAAGTGATTGGTTAACCGGTATTGGAAACACTTTGTCCAACCTGCGTTTCCTAGTTAGCGAGATCAAGAGCCATGTGACGTGTTTTGAGGGGGTTATCTTTTTCTCATGCCCTTAGGAGTGGAATCAATCAGCACACTGGCTGGAAAAATTTGAATTATTATGTTCAGCAGGGAGGAATGTTTGGAGGGTACGTCATCTCAGTTGTACTGCTGAATGTCTCCACAAAGATACCTTATGTTTTATTTGAATGGTTTTCTCCTCCCCCTTGTTAGGAAACATGATTTGAGCTTATGTGGATTTGAACAAAAGCACACGGTAATAGAATCAAACAAACAACAACAAGACCACATACACAAGACACAAGGTATACATGGAAAACTTTCAGCTTAAAAGGAAAAAAATCACAATAGCAATAACAATTTACTATTATAAACAGATTACAAAAATGCACATAAAAATGACTCACACTCGTTCTCTGGATGTCTCACTCTCACATACAACCTAAATAAAAATACTATGACAAGTCCATCTCTCATACCCAAATAAGATACCTCTCAAGCCTTCATTAAATTCCTAATTGATACATACATACATACATACATACATACATATAAAAGACTCTAATAGATGCTTGCGTAAAACTATACACGATCATAGACTCACACAACTAAAATATACAAAATATAAGACACGCCTTCACCCCTTTTGCTGCTGTTTCCAAGCCTGATTTGAACAATTGAGGATCCAGAAACATTTTCTCTTCTAGCATGCTTCACCATGTGCATCATTTACAATCCCTTTTGAGTGTCTTATTGTCAACAACAAGAAAATCAAAGGACAAGGGCATTTCGTGTTACTAAAATTGAGAGATCTGACGCTCTTGATTACCTAAATTAACCACCAATCGTAGGAGGAGGCCATTTCATGTAGCTGAAATTGAAGAATCTGATAGTCTTAATTACCGAAATTGGCCACCATTTGCAAGCAGCATTTGTTTTAAACTCGGGCACACATTTGTCGAGAGTTGAACATCTGTTCTCTCACATATACAAGGGTGTCACCACCAGGGTGGAACACCTAGTGACCACTTTTTCTTATTTTTACTCTTATATTTTAATAATCTTCTGTTATTTTACATAAAATTCTATCTTATCTGTTCCTGCTTTATTTTTATTTTAAAATTGGATATCGTGTAATTAATGAAGGCCCAAAGATTCAATAATGTGATACTTTAATCAAAATGATTCAACAATGTGATACTTCAATCAAAAAGATTCAACAATGCGATTAAGATATTTAATTGGGGTGGCAACGTGTATTATTCATTTGGAGTCCGAACTTGATTACGTCTCATCTTATATCCAATTCGAAGATTTTGTCAAATTTGATTCATCCATTAATTTTTATCATTATAAATTTCACCTATACGTAACTTTGATTGATATGATTTTTTATATTTTTAATATAAGGATAAAGTTCAAATATGATCAAAACTTAAGCGATGTGAAGTACAAAATTACTTATAGTAAAAATAAAAGAAAGTTGCTTTAAGTATATTTTGAGGGTGTTTGTTTTTCCTAAAAACTTTTCAATCTAAAATCTTTAGCTCTCTATAATTACTATATTTTTAAATTATTTCTTTACATTTTCTTAAATAACTATCATATTTTTAATCCATCTTTACACAACTACCTATACAATTAATCTATTTATTTTAACTTTATTCTCTTTACTCTTCATCATTCACCCCACTATATTATATCATTTTCTTCCATTTCAAATATATCATATCATTTTCTTCCCTTTTAATAACTTTCACACCAAAAGCATTTTATCATGTCCAAAATTTTATAAAGATATTCACAAGATTTCCATCTAAACAAAAATATTCACGAGATGATATAAAAAAAAATAAAACAAAAGCAAACTTAAACTACATGTTATGTTGATAGTAATTCATGCTGACCCATTATTAGCTGGAACTCTATCCTCCCCTATTTAGGCGGTATAGAAGTTTTTTCTGTTTTCTCTCTTTAGTTGAAGTATTTACAGTTTTTCCCATTTGTAGAGTGTTGTTGAAAATTTTCCTCCATCCATTGACGGTTATAAATGTTCTTGAATATAATATGTAATATATGTTATCATGATATATATAAATACTCATTAAAAAACTACACACTACCTTTTTTAAGAAGCGACTTGTAAATATAGCCATCAATGTCATATTTATAAATACGTAATCATATGTGTTATCATTTTTATAATTATGAGTACAAATTGTGATTATATTTAGAATTAAGCCTTAATACGATGAATAATATTCACTATAAAGTTAAATTATATTCAAGCAGAACCATTGGGATGGGCACCGACAAAGATTGTACGATATCCAACAGTATGCGTAGAGGTTGGACTGGTTTATTAATTTTGCATTCTACACAAGGAGCTGGTGTGTGCTCCTGTAGTTTGATAATCTTTGATTTTGACCAATGTTGCGTATCCTATACGGCTGACCTTGGATACTGCACCTGTAGATTTGCTATTTACGTAGTCAGAACAATATGTATTTTTATCTTTTTATAGATTTGGAAGCCCAATGCCTCCTTCTGTAGTTCATCAAAATTTCTAATTTATTCTGTTTTTTTTAACTTTTGGAAATTACAAAAAGTATAGCGCATGTACTCATACCTTTTTATTTTTAAAATTTTAAATAAAACTAAACCAATTCACATAAATTACTATATTCTATACTGGGCAAGATTTGGATGCGGCCCACAGTTCTATATTTTATATGACTGGCTCGATTTATGGATAGCTATATTAGACGGGTGATCTTTAATTAATCGGTTCGTAATCCATACGACTTCCCATTAATCGAGTGATTCACGAGCGGCCAGAAAATATGCAGTTTTTAATTTTTATACATGTGGTGGATCCATTATAGACTCACTCCTTGTGTAATTTGGTAGATTTTTAAATTTGTCTGGTATTTTGTTCAATTCTTGAAAATAAGAAGGCATGTATACGCCCTTCTAATTTCAAAAATGTACACGCCATAATGCCTTTTATGTTCTAAAACTTAACAAATATAAAAAAAAATTCAAAACATAACATCAAAGTAAGCTCACACTTTTATGAAAAAAGCAAAAATTCTAAGTAATGATACAATGCACCCAGGTATTTTAGCGAAATGATCTTTTAAAGCCGGTTTCACAGAAGCCTCCGTGAAGCCAGCCCAAAAACTTATTTTTTAAAAAAAATTTTGATTTTTTTCATGGGTAAATAAATCTAGGTGTATTAAATCTATAAATCAAGTTTTACTATTTTTGAATGATTTTAAGTATTTTTTTGGATTTTTAAATACAGTAGTATTTCTGTAATTTTCTGAGATCCAAAAATTACGGAAATGTTGCTGCGTTTAAAAATAAAAAAAATACTTTAAAACATCCAAAAATGGTAAAAATTGGTTTATAGATTTAATACACCTAAATTTACTTACCATGAAAAAATTAAAAAAAATTTAAAAATAGGTTTTTGGGCCAACTTCATGGAAGCCTCCGTGAAGTCGGCTTCAAACGATCAAGACTCGGTATTTTAACCTATTTTTCTATATAACTATTAATGTATTGTTAATGTAAATGTATTTAACATATGTATCGAGGTTTATCATTTTTTGAGATTTTCAAATATTTTTTATTTTTGATTTTTAAAAACTAAAAAAAAAATTAAATCTCAAAAAATGATAAAACTTGATATATATATATATATATATTGAATATACTTACATTAAAATTATATAAAAAAAATTAAAAAAAAATAAAAATGACTAAATGCACCCGGATGCACATAGGCTAATTGCACCCGGGTGCTTAGATGTGCAGTGCTTTAATCAATGGGTCAATCTGCCATGTGACTGCCCCTAAATCGAGGGATTTACAGTGAACAAAAAATATCTTTGTTATTTATTATAGATGTGTGAGGAACCTAAAATGTACTCCATGCGAAATTTGGGCAATTTTTTCGAGGGTGGGTATCAAGTGTACCAACAATACGAGTGGCCAAAATATATTTCTATTTTTTTATAAGTACGTGGACTTATCTAGATTTTTTTATGAAGTTTAATAATTTTTTATTCCTTTAACATTTTATTTTTATTTTTAAAAATCAATAAAAAGGCACAATCGCAAGCCTTGCCAAATTTCACATTAAAGGAAACCTACGTAATCCCCCACATTTATTTTGGGACTTGTCCGTATGCTCTTGGGAGCATTAAGCTCTTAATGCTCCGGGTGCATGTACCTATTTTTTTAAAAAAAATTTAAAATTTTTTTATAAAACTGTTAATCTAAGTGTATTTAACATATGTATTAATTTTTACCATTGTTTGAATATTTTAGATATTTATTTTTTATTTTTTAAAATTACTAAAATGCCACTAATTTTTAAAAATAAAAAATAAATATCTAAAATAATCCAAAAATGATAAAAATTTATACACATATTAAATACATCTTGATTAACAATCTTGTAAAAAAAATCCAAAAAAAAACTAAAAAAAAAGTGTATACACCCGGGAGAGCATTGAGAGCTCAATGCTCCCGGGAGCATAAGATATGCTTCCGTTTATTTTAGTTTCGATTTCATGCGGTTTAAGGGTAGCCATGCGGCCAAAGGCATGAGACCCACATGTCTTTATTCACTTATTTATAAAAGTTAATACCCTAGTCAAGGTTTGAATTTGAACCTCCATCAGAGCACACTATATATATATCTGTTTCGATTTCATGCAGTTTAAGGGTAGCCACGCGGTCAAAGGCATGGGACCCACATGTCTTTATTCACTTATTTATAAAAGTTAATACCATAGTCAAGGTTTGAATTTGAACCTCCATTGGAACACAATATATATATATTCCGGTGCAACACCACGGTATTGTATTGAAATAGCGGTACATTTTGTGTTTTAGGATTTTACACACATATTAGAAAGTAATAAAACTTTATATAATCATTTATCCGTATATAAATTTTATAGCAAATGGTTTATATGTTGAAAAAACCATCTTACAGTTGTTATTTACATCGAACAACTTTATTACGTTGAATTTCTATTATTTTCATATGGTTTCATAACATATCCGATTGGAATAAAAATTGATATGATAATAAAATACATTATTCTAAATATAATTGGTGAAATATATTTTGATTTTATTATCATGTGAGTCCCATTTTAGCGTCACTTACGATGCAGTGATGCTGCACTAGAAAATTTGTCAACTATATACATGGAACACATTTACACGATAGTTTGAGAGAGAGAGAGAGACTATTTTTTTAAAAAAATAAAAATTAAAAAAATTAGCTTATTTAGACCAAGGCAATGGCTCCAGCCCAAACCAACTAGGCCGTGAGAAACTGGGGACGACTAAAAGACTTCTGCCTAACCCCACAGGGCTGGAATTCCTCAGCGGCGGTATTACGCAGGAAAGAACGAGGGACAAGTTTCGTATTTGCCTCCGTACGTTTTCCTGGCATTTTCTGTTGTGGCTTCTAGGATCTGGTTTTCCTTTTAATTTCCTTTTCCTGTCAATTATATAAAACTTGATCTTTTCACTTTTTACCCTTTTCTTGTTAGTTTGCATGCGGATTTACTGCACTTTCACGTCCATAACGGCCAGCACTTGAAGGGGAAGAGAGCCATTTTTTTTGAAAGAAAACGGTGGAGATTATCTCATTCGTTTAGCAAATGCATTAGTATAAGAAGGGGGGAAGGAGATCGGTTACGTCATTTGCAAAAAATGAGGAAGAAATAGAAAGAAGAGGAAATTGAAAGTATGTCGCGTATAACCATTTTTTGATTAATTTCGTTGTTTTTATAATATATGTAATTCATTCGGTATATTTAAATCCTTCATGACGTTTCTAGCATGAATAATTAGTCACAGGAGTATTATTGAAATTTTTGGTGTTGAAATTTTACTTATTTTAGAGAAATGTAGCAAATAAAAGGTAGAAAATAATATACAATGAAATAAATATATTTCTAGGTATGAGCAGAGAATTGTGACCATACAATAATAAAAAAAATTATTTCTTTAGCATGCCTGCAAAATTTCAGATTGATCAGAGTTATAGATTCTTAAATATAGTGATTTTTATGCATAAATTAGAGCTGTGAATATGTATTTTAAGAATAAAACATAAAAAATAATTACAGGAAAATACAGCTATAAAATACCTATCTAACCCGTTACAAACATTCTTTGAGATGATTTACAGTATATATGATAAATTAATTTTGTTAAAAGTTAGTTTAGATATCTATTTGAAGTGATATTTAATTTTAACTTTTTATTAAACCCATTATGTTAAATTTGATGATAGAGACATTATGATGAGAAATGGACCATCCAAATTACAAAAAATAATATTAGAATCTTATTCCTAAAATTTTAAATCAAACAGACACTTATATCGAGAGATATAAGATATTGTATTAAGAAAATATAGATCATTGAAAAAATAAATAAAAACTTATGGACTAGTGGGTAAAGCTCATTTAGACGAGCTTAGTGATCCAAGAAGCTAAGCTCAAGCCTAAACCCATAGAAACTAAAGTCCACAGAAATAAAGTCTAATCCACATAAACAAGCTAGCCCAACATCTAAGAATGTATCAAGCCCACCTGCACCAAGCCCAACTTCCAGCCCATCGGCTGTAGCCACAGGTGGCCAGTTGCCAGCGCCGGCGACCGGCTAGCTTGCCAGCTAGTAAAAAAAAAAGAAAAACATACAAAAAATTATGAGAAATATCCAGGAAATTAAAGTCAATATTTAAAAACTTAAATGAGTTTAAACTTATAATTTTTATAAGAAATGAAATTATTTAAAGGTGTGATGCTATAAAAATGAATAGAAAAATGGAAAAAAAATAATGAAAAATTTAAAGTAAGTATTTAAAGAAATATAAGTCCAAATTTATTTTTATATAAGAAATAAAGTTGTTTAAAAGTATAATAATATAATAATAAATAGGAGAAAATAGAATTTTGACCAATTAAAATTATAAGAAATTTTGTGAAGGTCATAAATGAAATTTTAAATAATATTTATGAAAACCAATGTGAAATAATGAACATATTATGATGAAAAATTAGGGAAAGAGACTTGAGACTACTACAAAAAATTTAAAAAAAAAGAGTTTTAAAGTCTACTTAGAGGTAAGTAAACTTTCACCAAAGCATGACTTTGAAAATATTATTTAAATATTGTGATTTGCTATGAAATGTGATTATTTATTTAAATTGAAATTTTCTATCAAGTTGGTTTATTCAAATATAAGCATTATTATTTCAAAATCACGTTAAGTAGTGAATTTAAGTGGTGCATTAGTCACAATGAATGAGCATGATGCATAATTACAGATTGGGTTTGCTGCCAACGAGCAAAGTAATATGATAGTATTTGGGTAGCAACCTCAGGACTACTAAAGAAAATAAATTAAGTCACGAATGTGTAGCGCAGCTGCATACAAGCATAAGCAGATAATAATACCCAGAATATGAATACATGATTTATAATTGACATATGTATGCATTTGTATAAAGATATTTTAATTTTTATTAATTAGAGTTTGTTGTACATAAAAGACAATATGGATATTGTGTTTGTTTTTGAAAAATCAAAGTTATTGCAAAATGAATTTTGTAAAAATATATTTTTACTTATTGAGTTTTCAACCCACATAGTTTTGTTTTCACCGGAAACACAGAGATACAATGATAAATTAAAGCTTTCATCAACATGGGAAAAAGGCAAAACTAGCAGAATAAAGAACACCGAAGTTCAGATTTTTATTGAAATTATCTTATAATGCTTATTTGTTTTGACCATAGACACTGAATATGTATAATAACTCCATAAGGAGTAAACTTAAGATGTACCAGTTAAATTCATATGGTTTTGCATCTCAATATCTATTTTCATCTTGGGAAATTTTATTATCAAATTTGACACCGTAAACCTTATTCATGACGCCTCCAAAGGGTGGGTTGTTACAACGTCACTCTCACAAACTTTTTAACCTTTGTGCTCGCATGTTCCAATCACAACCTTTTGCACACGGATTTACTGCAGTTTCGCTTCACCCTCACAAACCTTTTAACCGTTGAGCTCGCATGTTCCGGTCATAAGCCAACTACCTTTGATTTTAGAATAAGCTTTAGAGGTTTTATCATTTCAGTTCGGATAGGTTTAAAAATATTTTAAATTTTTTTTTTTATAAAGCTCTTAATATAGATGTATTTAATCTTCCAATCAAAATTTATTATTTTTTCCCCAAAAAATTTATCTTTTTCAATTTTTTTGAAATGTCTAAATATATTTTATTTTTAAACTGAGATTTTTGAACTTTTAGTATGACTAAAATACCCTTTTTAAATAAAAATCCATATACATACTTCTAAAAACAGTAAAACTTTGTTTGTAATATTACTGTATAAGAACCGGAAGGAACCAGTCCAACCTGCTAACTGGTCCGATTCATCCCAGTTCAACTTGACTTTTTAAGCTGCTAAGCAGTTGAAACATTTTTTAAAAGTTCGGCCGGTTTAACCGATTCAATATATACAAAGAAATTACTAAACCCCATCGCACTCTCTTCTTCTACGGTTCACTTTCTCTTTGTTGACAACGAAATGACACTGCAGATGGAAGTTTGACTGTAATGCTGTGTTTCTGAGATAGCTAACCGGTACATATTGTCAATCTGCACAACTGGAATGACATTTGCCTTGGTCTTATTCCTCTTAAAACGGTTCTCTTTTTTTTATTATTATCATTTTAAGATATTTTCTGGAGTCCTCAAGCCCACAGGATTCTAATCCCATCTCTCACTTTCTGTGGTTATTTTCCTTTGTCCTTTCACATGGTTTATTATTTTTAAACATTAACATGTAGGTTTTTACCAAAAAAAGTTTTCATAGATTTTAGATAAATTATTCGTATATCAATTCAACCTGGATTTAAAAAATGGCTCAACCCGGACCAGAACCAGTTCTTTGATCCGTTTGTCAACCGATTTGATTTTAACAACATTAATTTGTAAATTAAACATACTTAAATTGATAGTTTTGTAAAAACTAAAAAAAAAATAGAAATATATATATTTCGTCTGAACCAAGCGCAGATGATCAGCCATCAAACTTAACGTTTTAATACACTCGAAATTGATGGCCAATCATATGTGGCCAGCCACTTATGACCACCTAAAATCACATTTTTTTTAATTTTTTTTTAAACTTGTGAATCCATATGTATTTAATATAAATCAAATTTTATTATTTTTGGAGACATTTATATAATTTTTCAAAATTTTACATGTCAAAAGAATGAAAAAAATGAAAATTTTACATATATAGAGAATTCATGTTTGAGCTCACATATGAATACCGAATCTTTTTAAAATAATAATAAAAATAGTGGCTCCAAGAGCATTGATCTGTTTCCAATTTTAACTCTGAACTTAAACTAAAAAGGACATGTTTGGGAATAGATAAAACTTTTGATGAATAGTTTTGGAGAATAAAAGTTGTCAAATGATGTGATATGATAGGGATAATGATGAAGAGTAAAGAAGATAAAGTTAAAATAAATAGGTTAAGGTGCGTTTGGCAATTGACAAAAAATGTTAAGTTAATTTAAAACTTTTCACTCTCCACAACTATCATATTTTTTTAATTCTTTTTTTACATTTTCCTATATAACTACTTTATTTTTCAATCATTTCTACACAACTATCCACACAACTAACCTATGTATTTTAACTTTATCCTCTTTACTACTCATCATTACCCCTATCATATCACATCATTTGACAACTTTTACTTTCTAAAATTTTTCATCAAAAGTTTTATTCATTACTAAACACACTCTTAGTTGTGTGGGTAGTTG
The DNA here is from genome assembly GCA_030490835.1 of Annona cherimola. Lineage (NCBI taxonomy): Eukaryota > Viridiplantae > Streptophyta > Magnoliopsida > Magnoliales > Annonaceae > Annona > Annona cherimola. Next base: position 28,204,707 of record CM059977.1, read on the forward strand.
CGTAGAAATGATTGAAAAGTAGGATTGTTGTATAGAAAAATGTGAAAAAATAATTAAAAAATATAGCATTTGTGGAGAGTAAAAAGTTTTAGATTGAAAAGTTTTAACTTATTTTCTTCACATTGCCATACACACTCAAAATAAAATGTGGAAACATACGCAGCTGATACTCTCTTTGCTTGGGTTGCATTTGTATGCACCGTGGCTCATTGAAGCTCAATGTACTTAGGTGCATGCATTCATTTATATAAAAAAATTAAAAAATTATATAAAAATATATGCACATGGGCGCACCGAAATGATATCATATTCCCCTTTATAATCCCTCTAGTTAAAAAATAAAGTTACGTAAAACAAAACAACCGCCATTTCCATTTGTCTCCCCGTTTTTTCCTGGACTCTGTTCACTTCCGTCGTTTTACGTCCTCAATTTCTTCACCTTTGACTTTGCTATTTCATTTCACACGGCATTCCGTACCCTCTCTCCCCACGCATCTTTTTCGTAGACTCTCATCTACCATCCGGAGTTTAAATAGAATTTGTTTTATCCCGAATTCCAGTAACTCAACTCCTTTTTTCCAGGAGTCTGTTCACTTCCGTCGTTTCTCGTCCTTAATTCTTCGCGTTTGACTTTGCCATTTGATTTCACACGGCATTCCGTACCCTCTCTCCCCACCCATCTTTTTGGTAGGCTCCCATCTATAATCGGGAGTTTAAATAGAATTGGTTTTAGCCCGAATTTCAATAACTCAACTCTATTATTTTTAAAAAAGTAAATTTTATAACTTTGAATCAATTCAATTTTAAAAGTGAGTGAGTTTGTGTTGGATGATTTTCAACCCGACCTGATATCATATTTTGGTGTATAATATAATTAATTATTAACAAATAATCTTATATTAATACATAATTCATAGGAATTAAATAGATATTATTGATTTGAAATAATATTATTTAGCACTTATATTGTTATATAAGTCATAAATTGGAAAGTATTCATATAGAAATGATTAATTTTATTCTTTCATATAAATTTATATTTTAAAATAGATTTAATTAATCAAAACACATTTAAATATTATATGTTTATTAATCTAATTTCTAACCCGAATTGAACCGATTTTTATAGAATTAAGATAGAGTTGGGATAAGGTGTAAAAAAAAGAATTAAAAGTAAAGTCAAATTAAGAATTTATATATATGAGTTAAGATTATATTTACCTTTTAACCCAAGTAAACCTAACCACCGCTCGTTTCTCTCGTCCTTAACTTATTGGCCTTTGACTTTGCCATATGATTTCGCACGGCATTCCGTATCCTCTCTCTCTTCTGTCCCTCCGTTATATGTTATAGATTTTATATATTTTATAACCACTCTTTTCTCTTTTCAGGCTTCAGTTGGAGTAGAGATTCACCTCAGCTTGCAGAATTTCGATTGTGCCTGAGCATTACAACGATTCAATGTTGAAGGACCACAATCACAAAGCTGGTTAATTTCTCATCCACCCACTCCTTTCACCTCACACACACTCTTCTTCCCAATGTTTTCTCTGTTAAGTTAGTGCTACGTTGAGATCCCGGAAAAAAAAAAAAAAAAAAGTCAGTGCTACTTTCTTTTCTAATCGTTAACTTGCACTTTGATTTCACTCTCGAGGGCCCATCGAATTTCTGCGCTCTTATTTTTCTTTTCCTTCGATACTTCCCATAATTTTTATTTATTGCTAAAGCAGTTTAAGATAGCTGCCAACTAGAAGCGGAGCTAGGTAATCTCTTCAAAATTTATTAAGTTGATAATTGATGGAAAATCTAATCTGTTCATGATATTTAACATTATTTGTTTATCTAAAAGACTAAATTTTATCCTGATAAAGTATGTTTATGGTCCACATTTGTTTAAAAATATATATTAATATATAAATTATTAAAAATGTTTAGATCTATTTACACATGTATTAAAATATAATAATATTTTATAGAATTATTTATTCTCATAGAAATGAAATTTAGATGATTTAAATGTTGAAAATATTATTTTAAAATTGATATTTTAATATTAAACTATTTTATTAAGTCAATTTTACACATTTATAAATGAAACTCATATACAATGATACTAAATGAATAAAAAGGTTTCATAATAATGTAAATAATATTAAATACAATAGATTAAGTGAATTTTTCATAAACTATCAAGATACGGAAAGAATTACATAGAAAAAGAATTTCATAAGAACGAGACCAAAATATCAAAATCACTTACTCTTTCTAGAAAATTAGCATGTTGCAACATATATAGTTTTAGGTAGAGGTGGGAATTGGGCAAACCGTATTAGGTCAAGGTTTGATCAACTCTAACCTTATTTTTTAAAATTTGTGTTTGACTCTACTTTTTTATCAGGTGGGACAATGTTGATTTGACCTTGACCCTCATTTTTTTATAGGTTTTGGAATAAACTTTGAGTTGACATCGAAACGGTTTCAAAATAACAGGTTGGATAAGAAATGTGGGTCAAATAAGATAATTTTAAAAATTTATATACTTATCAAATAAAAAGATATATCTATACTGAATTTAAAAGTTATATGCTTCAATATTTCTCTAATTATTAAAAAATCATTAACAAAATCGAACATGAGAAAATATAATATAAATTTATTAAAACAGATTAATATACAATTATACATAGGAGTTATATATGTGCAAATTCTTCTTATTGATTTTTATATTGTTTTTTGGATAAATTAATTCTTCTACTATTGATATAGTTAATTATAAAATGTGAGAATTTTGAAAGAAAATAATAATAAAATTTTAAATATAGGCTCATAATTTTTAACAAATTAATATATGCAGGGAGGACAAAGATATGGCCGACCCACCCTGATTCTATTTCTGAATTCGGGTCAAAATCTGTGACTCATCTTTATACCAGGTTAAAAATACATTAATTTTACCTAGTCAAAAAACGAGTTGGGTCAAAGCCAGGTCAGAAGTCTACCCACCTCCATTCCCAACCCTAGTTTTAGGCACAAATTATTCTTTTTGTTCCAAAAAGGACTCCAGTTAAAGATATCAATAATCATTGTCACTAAAAGTTTAGAATATGGTTTTAAAAAATACAAACGCCAATTTGTATGTGCAAACGCTGAACAATTCCACTTTCCTCCCTAAACTCCCGAAACTCGTTTGATTTATACAATTATACCCTTGTCGTTGCGGACTTGGATGAAACGTGGTGTAAAGTTATCACAACCTTCCGTGGAAGCACTCGGACCGTATCAATGGATGACGCATTTCTTTCTCATTACCACATCTCGTGCACCTTTGTGCACTTAGTTGTTGGTATCAATGACACCATGAGAATGGAATGAAAATGGGATTATGATGTGATAAAATCTTTTATTTCACCAAACTTAACAACATTTTTTTTTATTTCTAATGCAACTTTTCTATACGCATTTTATCATTCATAGGGTGTGATTGGAAAGTGATAAATTTTTAGATGAAAAGTTATTAATGTAAAAATTTTAGACTTAAGAGAATATAATACAATATGATAGAGGTAATGATGATAAGTAAAGATAACAAAGATAAAATAGATAGGTTAGTTATATAGGTATTTGTAGGAAAATATGTAAAAAAATGATTAAAAATAGTGTAATTATGGAAAATAAAAAATTTTAAATTGAAAAGTTGGTCAAATTTTTATGTTAAACAAACATGGCCTTAATATGCGACAACATTTTTCATTTCACAGTCTCTTTCTAATCTAGTCATGATCCTACCGAAGTTATTAACAACTAATGTCAATGCACTAGCTGCATTATCTTTAATTTTTTTTTGAATTCATATACAGGCTCTAGCATGAAATATATATGGACCACGATCCTCTACACCTAGGCGCACTTAGCTTTAGTGCACCTATGCGCAAAATTTTTTATATTTTTTGAAATTTTTTATATAACTGTTAATTTGAGTGTATTTAACATGCGTATTGAGTTTTACCATTTTTGAAGATTTGTAGATATTTTTTGAATTTTTAAAAACTAAAAATTTTCAAAAAAAATTTAAAATAAGTTTAATACACCTGAGTGCATTTAAGCAACTTCCAATACATATAAGAACATTTTAAAATGCATCCGAGTGCACTTAGTCTCGGGGCACCCGGGTGTATTTAACCTATTTTTTAATACATTTAGATTAATAGTTGTATAAATAAATTTTTAAAAATAAAAAATGAGTTGTTGTAGCCGAATGCGTCGAAGTTAAGTACACCTTGGTGCATCAGATCAACTTCTATATATATATATGTATATATACACATGCATCTATGTATGTATATATATGGGTTTCACTTCTATGTAACGTACTTACTTTTTAATATTTTGATCTTTGACCAAAATCTAATCCATTGATTGTATTTAATATTATTTGTTTATCTAGGAGACCAAGTTTCATCCCAATCAAATATGTTTATGGGCCACATTTGTTGAAATGTCTATATTAAAATGTCAATGTGTAAATTATTAAAATGTGTAAATGATTAAAAACGCTTAAATCCATTCACACATTTATTAAAATATAATACTACTTTGTAGAATTATTTATCTATATAGTAGTGATATTTTAGATGTTGAAAAAATTATTTTAAAATTAATATTTTAGCATTAAATTATTTTATTACATTAATTTTACAACTTTATATATAAGACCCGTTTACAGTGAAACTAAATAAACAAAAGGATTTCTAAGACAGGGGACTAGAGCAAGGATTTTAACCCAGTGGAATAGGGCGACTTTGGGATTTTAGACCTGTGTTTCAATTATAAGGAATGGGGCGAGTCAACCATGTCCTGACCCACAATGTGTAAATTATTTTTATAAATTATATAACTTATGTTAATGTTATCTTATTAGATAAATATGTTTAACTTTATAATTTATTAATGTAAATATGATTTATGTTCATGTACATTTAATTTTATAACTTATTTACATTAATAAATTTTATTTCTTAATTGCATATATGTTGTTCAAGTTATCTCCTTCGCATATTTATCAATGAATAAAACATATTATATATGTTATTTATATCTTACAAGAAAGAATATTATTATCTTATAATTTAACAGTTTTAATTATAATTTAAAATTTACATCAATATCTTTTTAAAGTTGATACATATATTTATCAAGGTTGATTTGTAAACAAAATTATTTTAAAAAAATTTACTAATGCTTTTTATGACAATTGTGTTTTGCTAAGTAAATAGTAAAATATTAGACCACTTAACCTTTAAATTTATATTGATTTGTATATAATTTTTTAAACTTTGACTAGTTTTTTCAACCTGGCCCATTGTCCCGATACCAATCTGTAACTAATTCAAAGTTTGTCTCGATACCTATTAAAAAAAGGTTAGGATGAGACTGACTTTGTCCTAATCTGATATAAAAAGTAAGGTTAAACAGAACTTTTAAAATGTAGGATCAGAGTCGGGTACTCCCTAACCCATCTCGACCCACTCTGATTTTCACTCCTATATCTGCATTTACGAGTTGACTCAGAGGCCGAGTCAACTCAACTAGGGCATCAAAGCTACATTTTTCACATGTATAAGTTAGACCCATGCATCCAACTAATGCACAATAAAAATTACAATGTTTGTAAGTTTGAGTCTACTCGACTAAGCTAAAAAGAGTAATTTAGACTTTTCATTTACAAATAACATCCATTAGTTAGGTGTTTTGACAGTATAGAAGTCCAAAGTTTATAACACAAAGGGGAAAACTTATAAGGTTTAAAAACAGATATGTAAAATTCATAAGTCAAAAAGTAAATATGCAAAGGTAGATAAACCAAAATGCAAAAAAATTAATACAAACAGCAAGTACTTCTATTAAAAAGGAATACATACTTTTGAATGCATCTAAAAAAAAAGAAGAAGGAATACATACTTGCGCTAAAAAGAAAAGAAAAGAGAGAGAAAAAAAAAAAGGAAATACATGCAACCGTGTAACCGTGAATAAGAAGCTGACAACTGAAGGAAAGCCCAACAAACAACATGTCCGCCAAAAATAATATACCATAATGAACCGCCAGTCCGAAAATAAATATACAGGCCACATAATCTTCCAGATAATTAAAAGTGCAAATGGGAGACAAAATATACATCAACACCTTACTCATGGATACATGTTATGAAAGATCTAGATTTTTCTTTTTTTCTTTTTGTACAAAAACTACTTTAAAAAGAAAAAAATTCTAGAGATTGCATGGAAACTTCCAAGCAAGGGGAGTATTAGATTGCTCGCAAAAAATAGCCCACAATGTAATATAGTTTTCGTTATATGACCCATCTAAAATTTTGAATTAATTAAATTATAATTTTCATAAGTCATGTTTGAACTTTGAACTACGTATCTGCACTGTAAACTATTAATCTATGTTTATTTGCACGAACAGAAAGTCATACTAATAGAATTTAAAACTGAATTTAACAATCCAAGTGTCCCTTACCACTGCATGCTCCGGCAATTGAAGCGAAAATCCTTAATTCTTTCATTGCTTAACTTAACTAAACTGCTGTTGCTGTTCTTCTTAATTTACTCTTTAATCCGTTAAGCTACTATTATTGCTTTTCTTCTCAATTTTCTCTTTCGGACCGTTTTGGTCATAAACAGGAAGAGCAAGTTGGTGCTGTCCATGCGAGACGATTTTGAAGTGACAACGCCAATATGTACATGCTCTGAATTAGTGCACTTGGGCAGCCTTCTCTCTTTTATTTCTCTCTTCTGCTGCTCCTCTAATATCTAAATATGGATTTTTTGGGTTCCGTGGTGGTGGAGATGATAAAATGTTTATGGGATCCTATTTCTCGACAAATTCGTTATATCAAAGACCTGAATCCGAACTTGGATAAACTGAAGAACGAAACAGATGAACTCAGATGCATGCGTGACGGAATTTTCAGTGAAGTGGATCATGCTGTTTCATCTGGAAAGAATCCAACATCCCTTGTGCAGAATTGGCTTGAGGCGGTAGACAATACTATATCCCAAGTCGATTCAATCAGGTCTGAGGCGGAACGAGGGAGAACTTGGTGGTGTAGCTGTGGTGATCTGAATTCGCGCCGGAAATTGGCAAAGAGGGTCAATAGTCTGAGAAGTGTCATCCAAAAGCACAAGGGAAAATGGGAGGATCTTAAGGATGGAAATGTGGCTAAGAGCCCTCGCCGCACACAGATGCCAGATAAGAGGGATGTGCCAAAAGAACTTGAAGAACAGAGCAGTTCTAAGGAAGCCGTAGAGAAGGTATCAGAGTGGTTGAAAGACGAGGCGGTGGGTGTCATTTGTGTTTGGGGCATGGGTGGGGTGGGCAAAACCACCATCGTCAAACAAATATGTAATGATTTGGAAGGAACCCTTGATTTCCAGCAAGTGATTTGGATAACTGTGTCCAAAGACCGTAACTTGAAAGCCATCCAACAGAGAATTGCAAACAAGATGGAATTGGAATTTGGTGCGGATGAGGGCACAGAAGATAAGCAGGACAAGTTGCGTTACAGGTTGAATAACGTAAGATATATGCTCATTTTGGATGACCTGTGGCAGAAATTGCTCTTGGAGGAAGTCGGAATTCCACAGCCAAACAAAGAAAATCGTTGCAAGATTGTGATAACTACACGCAGAAATGAGGTGAGTAATGAAATGGAGGCTGATCGGAAAATTAAAATACAACCTCTTGCACATGATGAAGCTTGGACTTTATTCTGTAACAAAACTGAGAATGTCATTCTTTCACCAGATATAAGACCACTGGCAGAAGAGGTCCTAAGGGAGTGCGGTGGTTTACCTCTAGCAATTACTACGGTGGGTCGTGCTATGCGTCTCAAGGTGAAAAAAGAGCTGTGGCAACATGCAATGAGGGCATTGAAAAGAGCAGATCCTCAGGTTTCAGGGATGGAGGGTCAAGTATTTCGTCTACTAAAACTAAGTTACGACTGCTTAGAAGACCCTCAAATCAAATCATGCTTCTTATATTGTTCTCTGTACTCAGAAGACTATGAAATAGATGTGAATAGCTTGGTCAAAATTTGGGCTTTTGAGCAAGGATGGGTCAACAATATGGAGACTTTAGATGATGCACTCAATAAGGGGCATGCCATCCTAGAAAAGCTAATGGATGCTAGCCTCTTGGAGAAAGCTACCTGCTTGAAGGGTGGTGACTCTGTTAGGATGCATGATTTAATTCGCGACTTGGCTATATGGATCACTTCACCATCATCATCATCATCATCTTGCTTTGAAGGTCAAAAATTCCTTGTGAAAGCTGGGGAGGGTCTGAAGCAGCCACCAAATGAAATAGTGTGGAAAGGTATGACAAAAATTTCCTTGATGCTGAACCAACTAACAGAGATTCAAGTGATACCCAATTGCCCTGAATTGGTTTCCTTGTTGCTTTCATATAATCTTTCCTTGCATACAATTGGTGACCATTTCTTTCAATCCATGCCTAAACTTCAAATTCTTGATCTGAGTTATACCAACATTACATCCCTGCCACGGTCCTTATCTCTATTGGTGAACTTGCGTGTGCTCATTGCTACCCGTTGTTGTAAATTGGAAGAGATGCCACCAGTGGGAGACCTCAAGGAACTTGAGCTTTTAAATCTTTCTTACAGTGGCATTGAAAATTTTCCAAGAGGCGTTGCAAACTTGGCAAAGCTCAAGTTACTAGATCTAACACACACAGCAATCCTTCGAAGAATCCCACCAAATGTAATCTCAAGGTTAGCCTGTTTAGAGGATCTACGACTCCTTGGTTGGTCTCAGAAGGTGAATGTGGGTACCTGGAGGGAAGTAGCAACGTTACCACGTATAACTCGCTTGGAAATTGATCTATCTGATTTTGGTTCTGATGCCTTTACAGCAGATGCTATGAGCCATCCAATTTGGTCACGCCTTACAAGTTATACAGCTTATGCTATCCAATCATCTGTAAGAGCGAGATTCCACTTTGTGAAGAATGTATACATTCATAAATGTGAAGTTTTCAGAGGACAAATTAGCTGTATACACAATGCTGAGTGTCTAGTAATGAAAAGATGTAAAGGCTTACAAAGGCTGTCACAGATAATTGGTGGGTCAAGGGCATTAAAACACATTTATGTATGTGAAGTTGAAGGTCTAGAATGCATTATAAACTGGGGAGAGGTTGGAGGAGACAATGCATTGGGCTGTTTAGAAAAAGTGGGGCTTGAGTACTTGGAGTCATTAGAGAAGGTGTTCGATGGTGCACCTGCACTGCTGATGACAGCTAGCTTTTGGAGACTGAGACATATCCGCATCTCTGCTTGTCCAAAGTTAACGAGCATCTTCCCCTCTAGAATGTTCCACCATCTACATCAGTTAGAATCTCTGTGCGTGTCTCATTGTGAACAACTTGAGAAGATTGTAGAGGGCGGCCCTTTTCCAGATACAGCGCAACTGAAATTGACAGATCTGACACTGTCTTGGTTACCTAAACTAGCCACCATTTGCAGGCAGCATCTTGTTCTAACATCTACTATGACGGTGGTCCAAGTGAGGGATTGCCCATTGCTAAAGAAACTCCCTGTCTTGTGTTCTAATGATATTCAAGAGATAACGGGCGAGATCAGAGGAAGCAGAGAATGGTGGGAAGGAATAGAGTGGGAAGATGACCACTCCATTTCCCTCTACTCTAATATCTATAAAGAAGTAAAATAGATTTCTTTCTCTCTTCTTCTTTTTTTTTTTTCCGTTTCTTCGTTAGTTTCAATATATGTGATTAACTTCATTTGTCAAGGAGCTTAAAATTCATTAGGTTGAATACATTTATAGACCTGAAATGTGTTGTAGACTACAGAGGTGAGAGGAAACTGCATTGTGGTGTCTAGGAAAATTGCTCCTCAAATTATTACTAACATTGGATTGGTGGTGTTTGATGGTGCAATTATTTGGACGACAGCCTTATCAATATTTGGAAATATGATGAAAATATGTTGTCATATTTTTCATTTTTATAAATGCGTGATTTGTTTGGAAATTGTGAGGAACTTGTGGCCACATTCGGAAATTACCTGTCTTTTAAATCTGAATTGAATAGGCCGTATGTTGCATTAAAAAAAAATTAACTGCATGTATTTCTTGTATAGCAATCCAACAAACCATAGTGTCGCTAATGCCAGATAAGAGGTTAAGATATACAGAAATTTCAGGAGCAGATTATCCAGAGAAACATAACCTTAACTCCTAATTCCTTCACTGCCACAGGTTTCTCTTCTTAGGCTACACCTAAGCTGCTCCAAACTCCTGAACGAGAATGGCACATTACTGCAATTGACCAAAAATCATGCACGTTAGATGCAATTCCTCTACTAAATAAGGGCTGGGAATTTGGAGATAACTATCCTTCCTTTGCATCTTCCTGTAAGAATCACGGAGTAACTTTACAAATGGACTAGAAGTGAAAAACTCCAGGTGTTCAATTTGTCTTACCACCTGGCCAAGTTAGAATTTGTATACCAATCTTTTGGTTGTTTTGAATCAATTATTTCAAGGAAACGCCGTTGACAGGCGACCATCCAGAGTTGCAAGTGATTCCTTAAGCTATCTCTGTGCCTCCTCTCTCCTCCTGAATAAACAAAGAAACCAGAACCAAAGCTAACATCGTTTACTAATTCCATCTTGTACTTACCAAAGGTGTAAGGAATCTAAGAACAGAAACATGTACAGGACGAAAAGATCTCTGCTGACATGATGATCTGACTCTAACAATATCCATTGGGAACTGAAACATATGAGAGAAAAACAAAACTGCAGATGGCTTGTATGTTAAAATATTGCGTATAAAAAATACAATAAAAATAATAATACACCCAAAATAATTTGGACACTTTATAGACTCCTATTCTTAATACTAGCACTACCCATACAAATATTCCCTTCCTTACAATCACTCCAACTCACATAAAAAAAACACCCACAAATTTACACACACTCTTCTCTCCTTCGTCGCTCACCTGCTACTCGTCTTCACTGCCTTCGTTTCGAAACATTCGCCCCTTTATATAGGCGAGCGGGCGGGCTTCGGCGCAGTTGTTTTATTCGGCGCCGTTTTTGTTTTGTTTTATTAGGCACCGAAAATTTTTTTATTCGGTGCCATTTCTTATACGGTGCTGACTTTTTAATTCTCCCCTTCAGCACCGAATTTCTTCATTGCCTCTAGTTTGTTTGTCACACCAATTTGACTTCTGAACTTTTCAAACTTTACTTTAGTTAGCCCCTTGGTAAATATATTTGCAACTTGATCTTCTGTGTTAGTGTGCTTCATTTTGATTTCTCTGTCTAGCACTTTTTCTCGTATAAAGTGATAATGTATTTCGACATGCTTAGTTCTGGCATGGAATACCGGATTCTCTGCTAAGCGTATAACAGATTCATTATCACAGTATAGGGGCACTGAATAATCAGTAGGCTGGTGTAGATCTTTCATGAGCTGCATCAGCCACTTGGTTTCTTGTGCTGCCATAGCTGCTGCTCTATACTCTGCTTCTGTAGTTGATAGAGACACAGTCGGCTGTCTCTTGCTACACCATGAGACTGCCGCTGATCCGAGAGCAAATATATATCCAGTGGTTGATCTCCTTGTATCATGGTCTCCAGCATAATCAGCATCACAATACCCTGCTAATTCGCATATTGCATTCTTCTTATATAAGAGACCAAGATTAACAGTTCCTTTTACATACCTTAGTATGCGTCGAACTGCATCTAGATGCGGCTTCCTTGGTTTCTCCATATAGCGACTTGTTATGCTGACAGCGAATGCTATATCTGGTTGTGTAAGAGTTAGGTAGATTAAACTACCCACTAGCTGCCGATACATCGTCGAGTCTGCTAACTCTTGACCTTCTAATGAGCATAGCTTGGTATTGGGCTCCATGGGTGTAGATATGGGCTTACAATTAAGTAGCCCATACTTCTTTAATAAGTCTTGAGCATATTTCTGCTGACATAGGAATAGTCCTTCTTTTGTACGCTCAACTTCTAGCCCAAGAAAATATTTCAATTCTCCAAGGTCTTTCATCAGAAAACGAACTGAGAGATTGGCTTTGGTTTGATTGATCTCTCTTTCATCATCACCAGTAATTATTAGATCATCCACATATACTAGCACTATTGCTAGCTTTCCATTTTTATTTTTCACAAATAGACTTGAGTCAGCTGGTGCAACAGAATACCCACTTTGTAGTAAGAATTCAGCAATCTTACCATACCAGGCTCTCGGTGCCTGCTTTAGTCCATATAAAGCCTTTTTCAGCTTACAGACGTATTCTGGATGGGTTGTGCTCTCGAACCCTTTGGGCTGCATCATATATATTTCTCGATCTAGTTCGCCATGCAGAAATGCATTCTTGACATCCATTTGCCAGAGCTTCCATGACTTGCTAGCTGCAAGTGCCAGTAATACTCGAACTGTTGTAATCTTTGCCACTAGGCTAAATGTTTCATCATAATCTAGCCCATACTTCTGAGAAAACCCACGTGCTACCAGCCGAGCTTTATATCTTTCGATTGAGCCATCAAGCCGTAACTTTACTTTGTACACCCATTTGCATGATATGGGTTGTACATCTCTCGGTTTTGGTACCAGGTCCCATGTCTCGTTTTGCTTTAAAGCTTGAATTTCTTCTTTCATAGCCTTCCTCCAGTATAGACTCTGGGATGCTTCCTCGTACGTAACCGGTTCCGCTTCTTCAGTTGCTTCAAGCACTGCTGCATTAGCATATTTTGGATTCGGCTTCCGTTGTCTACTGGATCGCCGTGGAATAGATCTTGTTATTTCTTGCTCATCGAACTCTTCGATCTGGCTCGGTCTTTCTTCTTCTATACTCCTGTGATGCACTCCTGTTTGCCATGGGCTATCTGATTCAGGTGATTTGGACTCCTCTTTACTTGGTGAGAGTTCGTCCTCCTCAATTGGCCCTTCTGTTGACTGGGTTTGACTTGGCTCGATTTGCTCCTGCAGTCTTTCTTTTAACTGTTCTTCCATTTCATTAGAGTCAGGTAATAAGACTGCCTGCGGTGACCACCAAGATGATGCCTCATCGAAAATTACATTTCGTGAGACATGGCATCGGCCTGTGGTTGGATCACAACATTTCCAACCTTTTCTTTGGCTATCATAGCCAACAAATATACAGCGAATGACCTTTTTATCGAACTTACTACGGAGGTGGTCAAGAAAAAACACATAGCAAATGCATCCAAACACACGGAAATGACTTACCGTTGGTTTGATGCTCCACAATTTCTCAAAAGGAGAAATATACCCAAGTCTAGGTTGAGGAAGCCTATTTATGACATGAGTAGCAGTCTTCATGCATTCAGCCCAAAATTTAGGTGGCACATTCTTGGCATGTAGCATGCTTCTGCATATTTCTGCCAAGTGTCGATTTTTTCTTTCTGCCACTCCATTCTGTTGTGGCGTGTTTGGGCAAGTCAGCTGTCGACGTATCTTACACTTTTACAGATACTCTGAAAATTCAGCTGATGTATAATCTCCCCCATTGTCTGTGCGTAGGCATCGTATTTTTCGGCCTACTTCACTTTCCACTTTTTGCTTAAATTCTTTGAATTTAGTAAACGCCGCAGATTTTTCTTTCATAAAATCAACCCAGACGTACCTTGAATAGTCATCGATGAAGGTTATCATGTACTGGTAGCCGCTAATGGATGACTGCTTCACTCGTCCAAATACGTCTGAGTGTACTATCTCGAGAGGCATCTTGGTCCGAAATATTGACACCTCATACGGTAGTTGATGTGCCTTTCCGAACTGACATCCGGCACATACCGTATCTTCTTGAACTTCAAGTTGGGGAAGACCTCTGAGCATAGACTTTTTCATCATCTGCTTCAGCTTATGATAGCTTACATGTCCCAACCGCGCGTGCCATAAATCTGCAGTTTCATTTCTCCTTGTCTTGTCTACATATGTCGTCTGTGCAGACATCACATAGACAGACTCAAGCCGATGCCCCTTCATGATCGGCTCATTTGTTATTTTTAATTTAGGATATACCCTCACATCACTTGGACCAAACACCACATAATTTTCAGAGGCGGTGAGTTGTGAGACAGATAATAAATTTTTCTTCATACCTGGTACATGGAACACATTTTTCAATTGTACCTTCTGTGAGCTGAACCGAGGAGTAAACATAGTCTTGCCGATATGGGTGATGGGCAACTTCGAGTTGTTAGCCGTACGACCACTCGTCCTCCTTTGTACTCAGACATACTAGTCAGCTTCTCATAATCTCCTGTCATATGATTGGAACATCCAGAATCGACAATCCAATCATTATTATAGTTTATTAAATTTTCACTTACTGATATGAGAGCCGACTCCTCTTCTGTCTTGATAATGCAAGGTGCCGCCATTTCTTGGAGCTCTTCCATTGCGAGGGATGCTTGAAGATCCCATTCTTCTTCATTATGAATAGAGGTCGCAACATTTCCTTCTATTCGCTTGAACCAGCAGTCTCTAGCAAAGTGGCCTCTTTTGCCACAGTTGTAACACTGGTCCTTCTGCCGTCGAAATTTGATTTCTCTTTTGTCACCACTTTGACGAGCTCCCCCTTGCTGTGAGCTTTGTCCTTGCTGCCTCCTTTGCCAGCTACCCTCTTGCTTTCTTGTGTTGCCTCCATTTGGCCTTGCAGCTAATCGATCTCTGTTTTGGAATTCTCTCTTTTTGCTAAAGAGAGCATTCTCCTCATCTTTTAACGAAACTTTAGACATTTGCTTGTCTAAAGCTTCTTGGTTGGCCAATATTGTTTCTAACTCAGTTAGAGTTGGTTCTTTGGCCCATCCACGGGTAGCAATGATAATCCCGTGGTATTTTGGTTTTAAGCCATGGATGACAATCCTCCTCATCCTAGTTTCAGAGATCGAATTTTCTGGATCTAATTTTGAAATTTCTCCACAAAGAAATTTAATTTTGGAGAAATATTCACTTATCGTCATATTTTGCTGCGAAATGGATAACAACTCATTTTCTAGTTGCTGGAGTTTTGCATCATTTTTCCTTGTATATAGTGCTGCGAGAGTGTCTCATGCATCCTTGGGTGTTTTAGCATCCTTAATCTTCTGCAGTAACTCATCTTCAATAGTTACTGTTAACACGTACATGGCTTTGCCAGCTTTTATCTTCCACTTCTTTGATTCCTCCTCATCTATGGGTGGCGTAGTATTATTGCCGCCAACTATATCCCACAGATCTTGACCAAGCAGATAAAACTGCATACGCAAACACCAAGTATTATAGTTATTATAGTTTAGCTTCTCAATGGTGCTTACCGAGGTAGAAATATCTGCCATCGTGACTTGGTATGCCCAGAGGCAACACAAGAAAGCAAGAGGGCAGCTGGCAAAGGAGGCAGCAAGGACAAAGCTCACAGCAAGGGGGAGCTCGTCAAAGTGGTGACAAAAGAGAAATCAAATTTCGACGGCAGAAGGACCAGTGTTACAACTGTGGCAAAAGAGGCCACTTTGCTAGAGACTGCTGGTTCAAGCGAATAGAAGGAAACGTTGCGACCTCTATTCATAATGAAGAAGAATGGGATCTTCAAGCATCCCTCGCAATGGAAGAGCTCCAAGAAATGGCGGCACCTTGCATTATCAAGACAGAAGAGGAGTCGGCTCTCATATCAGTAAGTGAAAATTTAATAAACTATAATAATGATTGGATTGTCGATTCTGGATGTTCCAATCATAAGACAGGAGATTATGAGAAGCTGACTAGTATGTCTGAGTACAAAGGAGGACGAGTGGTCGTAATGGCTAACAACTCGAAGTTGCCCATCACCCATATCGGCAAGACTATGTTTACTCCTCGGTTCAGCTCACAGAAGGTACAATTGAAAAATGTGTTCCATGTACCAGGTATGAAGAAAAATTTATTATCTGTCTCACAACTCACCGCCTCTGGAAATTATGTGGTGTTTGGTCCAAGTGATGTGAGGGTATATCCTAAATTAAAAATAACAAATGAGCCGATCATGAAGGGGCATCGGCTTGAGTCTGTCTATGTGATGTCTGCACAGACGACATATGTAGACAAGACAAGGAGAAATGAAACTGCAGATTTATGGCACGCGCGGTTGGGACATGTAAACTATCATAAGCTGAAGCAGATGATGAAAAAGTCTATGCTCAGAGGTCTTCCCCAACTAGAAGTTCAAGAAGATACGGTATGTGCCGGATGTCAGTTCGGAAAGGCACATCAACTACCGTATGAGGAGTCAAAATTTCGGACCAAGATGCCTCTCGAGATAGTACACTCAGACGTATTTGGACGAGTGAAGCAGTCATCCATTAGCAGCTACCAGTACATGATAACCTTCATCGATGACTATTCAAGGTACGTCTGGGTTGATTTTATGAAAGAAAAATCTGAGGCGTTTACTAAATTCAAAGAATTTAAGCAAAAAGTGGAAAGTGAAGTAGGCCGAAAAATACGATGCCTACGCACAGACAATGGGGGAGAGTATACGTCAGCTGAATTTTCAGAGTATCTGCAAAAGTGTAAGATACGTCGACAGCTGACTTGCCCAAACACGCCACAACAGAATGGAGTGGCAGAAAGAAAAAATCGACACTTGGCAGAAATATGCAGAAGCATGCTACATGCCAAGAATGTGCCACCTAAATTTTGGGCTGAATGCATGAAGACTGCTACTCATGTCATAAATAGGCTTCCTCAACCTAGACTTGGGTATATTTCTCCTTTTGAGAAATTGTGGAGCATCAAACCAACGGTAAGTCATTTCCGTGTGTTTGGATGCATTTGCTATGTGTTTTTTCTTGACCACCTCCGTAGTAAGTTCGATAAAAAGGTCATTCGCTGTATATTTGTTGGCTATGATAGCAAAAGAAAAGGTTGGAAATGTTGTGATCCAACCACAGGCCGATGCCATGTCTCACGAAATGTAATTTTCGATGAGGCATCATCTTGGTGGTCACCGCAGGCAGTCTTATTACCTGACTCTAATGAAATGGAAGAACAGTTAAAAGAAAGACTGCAGGAGCAAATCGAGCCAAGTCAAACACAGTCAACAGAAGGGCCAATTGAGGAGGACGAACTCTCACCAAGTAAAGAGGAGTCCAAATCACCTGAATCAGATAGCCCATGGCAAACAGGAGTGCATCACAGGAGTATAGAAGAAGAAAGACCGAGCCAGATCGAAGAGTTCGATGAGCAAGAAATAGCAAGATCTATTCCACGGCGATCTAGTAGACAACGGAAGCCGAATCCAAAATATGCTAATGCAGCAGTGCTTGAAGCAACTGAAGAAGCAGAACCGGTTACGTACGAGGAAGCATCCCAGAGTCTATACTGGAGGAAGGCTATGAAAGAAGAAATTCAAGCTTTAAAGCAAAACGAGACATGGGACCTGGTACCAAAACCGAGAGATGTACAACCCATATCATGCAAATGGGTGTACAAAGTAAAGTTACGGCTTGATGGCTCAATCGAAAGATATAAAGCTCGGCTGGTAGCACGTGGGTTTTCTCAGAAGTATGAGCTAGATATGATGAAATATTTAGCCCAGTGGCAAAGATTACAACAGTTCAAGTATTACTGGCACTTGCAGCTAGCAAGTCATGGAAGCTCTGGCAAATGGATGTCAAGAATGCATTTCTGCATGGCGAACTAGATCGAGAAATATATATGATGCAGCCCAAAGGGTTCGAGAGCACAACCCATCCAGAATACGTCTGTAAGCTGAAAAAGGCTTTATATGGACTAAAGCAGGCACCGAGAGCCTGGTATGGTAAATTGCTGAATTCTTACTACAAAGTGGGTATTCTGTTGCACCAGCTGACTCAAGTCTATTTGTGAAAAATAAAAATGGAAAACTAGCAATAGTGCTAGTATATGTGGATGATCTAATAATTACTGGTGATGATGAAAGAGAGATCAATCAAACTAAAGCCAATCTCTCAGTTCATTTTCTGATGAAAGACCTTGGAGAATTAAAACATTTTCTTGGGCTAGAAGTTGAGCGTACAAAAGAAGGACTATTCCTATGTCAGCAGAAATATGCTCAAGACTTATTAAAGAAGTATGGGCTACTTAATTGTAAGCCCATATCTACACCCATGGAGCCCAATACCAAGCTATGCTCATTAGAAGGTCAAGAGTTAGCAGATTCGACGATGTATCGGCAGCTAGTGGGTAGTTCAATCTCGGATCAGCGACAGTCTCATGGTGTAGCAAGAGACAGCCGACTGTGTCTTTATCAACTACAGAAGCAGAGTATAGAGCAGCAGCTATGGCAGCACAAGAAACCAAGTGGCTGATGCAGCTCATGAAAGATCTACACCAGCCTACTGATTATTCAGTGCCCCTATACTGTGATAATGAATCTGCTATACGCTTAGCAGAGAATCCAGTATTCCATGCCAGAACTAAACATGTCGAAATACATTATCACTTTATACGAGAAAAAGTGCTAGACAGAGAAATCAAAATGAAGCACACCAACACAGAAGATCAAGTTGCAGATATATTTACCAAGGGGCTAACTAAAGTAAAGTTTGAAAAGTTCAGAAGTCAAATTGGTGTGACAAACAAACTAGAGACAATGAAGAAAGTCGGTGCTGAGGGGGAGAATTAAAAAGTCAGCACCGTATAAGAAATGACACCGAATAAAAAAAATTTCGGTGCCTAATAAAACAAAACAAAAACGGCGCCGAATAAAACAACTGTGCCGAAGCCCGCCCGCTCGCCTATATAAAGGGGCGAATATTTCGAAACGAAGGCAGTGAAGACGAGTAGCAGGTGAGCGACGAAGGAGAGAAGAGTGTGTGTAAATTTGTGGGTGTTTTTTTTATGTGAGTTGGAGTGATTGTAAGGAAGGGAATATTTGTATGGGTAGTGCTAGTATTAAGAATAGGAGTCTATAAAGTGTCCAAATTATTTTGGGTGTATTATTATTTTTATTGTATTTTTTATACGCAATATTTTAACAAGTGGTATCAAAGCCAAGGGTCGGGGACCGTGGTTCGTGAAGGCTACGCTAGCAAGACAAAGTACGAAGAGATTCTGCACGTGCACAGTCTAGGACTGTGGAGCTAAAACCAAGCTTACTTGGCAAAGTGCTGGGCATACCAAGTCACGATGGCAGATATTTCTACCTCGGTAAGCACCATTGAGAAGCTAAACTATAATAACTGTAATACTTGGTGTTTGCGTATGCAGTTTTATCTGCTTGGTCAAGATCTGTGGGATATAGTTGGCGACAATAATACCGTGCCACCCATAGATGAGGAGGAATCAAAGAAGTGGAAGATAAAAGCTGGCAAAGCCATGTACGTGTTAACAGTAACTATTGAAGATGAGTTACTGCAGAAGATTAAGGATGCTAAAACACCCAAGAAGTATGGGCTACTTAATTGTAAGCCCATATCTACACCCATGGAGCCCAATACCAAGCTATGCTCATTAGAAGGTCAAGAGTTAGCAGACTCGACGATGTATCGGCAGCTAGTGGGTAGTTTAATCTACCTAACTCTTACACGACCAGATATAGCATTCGCTGTCAGCATAACAAGTCGCTATATGGAGAAACCAAGGAAGCCGCATCTAGATGCAGTTCGACGCATACTAAGGTATGTAAAAGGAACTGTTAATCTTGGTCTCTTATAGAAGAAGAATGCAATATGAGAATTAGCAGGGTATTGTGATGCTGATTATGCTGGAGACCATGATACAAGGAGATCAACCACTGGATATATATTTGCTCTCGGATCAGCGGCAGTCTCATGGTGTAGCAAGAGACAGCCGACTGTGTCTCTATCAACTACAGAAGCAGAGTATAGAGCAGCAGCTATGGCAGCACAAGAAACCAAGTGGCTGATGCAGCTCATGAAAGATCTACACCAGCCTACTGATTATTCAGTGCCCCTATACTGTGATAATGAATCTACTATACGCTTAGCAGAGAATCCGGTATTCCATGCCAGAACTAAGCATGTCGAAATACATTATCACTTTATACGAGAAAAAGTACTAGACAGAGAAATCAAAATGAAGCACACCAACACAGAAGATCAAGTTGCAGATATATTTACCAAGGGGCTAACTAAAGTAAAGTTTGAAAAGTTCAGAAGTCAAATTGGTGTGACAAACAAACTAGAGGCAATGAAGAAAGTCGGTGCTGATGGGGAGAATTAAAAAGTCAGCACCGTATAAGAAATGGCACCGAATAAAAAAATTTTCGGTGCCTAATAAAACAAAACAAAAACGGCGCCGAATAAAACAACTGCGCCGAAGCCCGCCCGCTCGCCTATATAAAGGGGCGAATGTTTCGAAACGAAGGCAGTGAAGACGAGTAGCAGGTGAGCGACGAAGGAGAGAAGAGTGTGTGTAAATTTATGGGTGTTTTTTTTTTATGTGAGTTGGAGTGATTGTAAGGAAGGGAATATTTGTATGGGTAGTGCTAGTATTAAGAATAGGAGTCTATAAAGTGTCCAAATTATTTTGGGTGTATTATTATTTTTATTGTATTTTTTATACGCAATATTTTCTCCATATAGCGACTTGCTATGCTGACAGCGAATGCTATATCTGGTCGTGTAAGAGTTAGGTAGATTAAACTACCCACTAGCTGCCGATACATCGTCGAGTCTGCTAACTCTTGACCTTCTAATGAGCATAGCTTGGTATTGGGCTCCATGGGTGTAGATATGGGCTTACAATTAAGTAGCCCATACTTCTTTAATAAGTCTTGAGCATATTTCTGCTGACATAGGAATAGTCCTTCTTTTGTACGCTCAACTTCTAGCCCAAGAAAATATTTCAATTCTCCAAGGTCTTTCATCAGAAAACGAACTGAGAGATTGGCTTTGGTTTGATTGATCTCTCTTTCATCATCACCAGTAATTATTAGATCATCCACATATACTAGCACTATTGCTAGCTTTCCATTTTTATTTTTCACAAATAGACTTGAGTCAGCTGGTGCAACAGAATACCCACTTTGTAGTAAGAATTCAGCAATCTTACCATACCAGGCTCTCGGTGCCTGCTTTAGTCCATATAAAGCCTTTTTCAGCTTACAGACGTATTCTGGATGGGTTGTGCTCTCGAACCCTTTGGGCTGCATCATATATATTTCTCGATCTAGTTCGCCATGCAGAAATGCATTCTTGACATCCATTTGCCAGAGCTTCCATGACTTGCTAGCTGCAAGTGCCAGTAATACTCGAACTGTTGTAATCTTTGCCACTGGGCTAAATGTTTCATCATAATCTAGCCCATACTTCTGAGAAAACCCACGTGCTACCAGCCGAGCTTTATATCTTTCGATTGAGCCATCAAGCCGTAACTTTACTTTGTACACCCATTTGCATGATATGGGTTGTACATCTCTTGGTTTTGGTACCAGGTCCCATGTCTCGTTTTGCTTTAAAGCTTGAATTTCTTCTTTTCATAGCCTTCCTCCAGTATAGACTCTGGGATGCTTCCTCGTACGTAACCGGTTCCGCTTCTTCAGTTGCTTCAAGCACTGCTGCATTAGCATATTTTGGATTCGGCTTCCGTTGTCTACTGGATCGCCGTGGAATAGATCTTGTTATTTCTTGCTCATCGAACTCTTCGATCTGGCTCGGTCTTTCTTCTTCTATACTCCTGTGATGCACTCCTGTTTGCCATGGGCTATCTGATTCAGGTGATTTGGACTCCTCTTTACTTGGTGAGAGTTCGTCCTCCTCAATTGGCCCTTCTGTTGACTGAGTTTGACTTGGCTCGATTTGCTCCTGCAGTCTTTCTTTTAACTGTTCTTCCATTTCATTAGAGTCAGGTAATAAGACTGCCTGCGGTGACCACCAAGATGATGCCTCATCGAAAATTACATTTCGTGAGACATGGCATCGGCCTGTGGTTGGATCACAACATTTCCAACCTTTTCTTTGGCTATCATAGCCAACAAATATACAGCGAATGGCCTTTTTATCGAACTTACTACGGAGGTGGTCAAGAACAAACACATAGCAAATGCATCCAAACACACGGAAATGACTTACCGTTGGTTTGATGCTCCACAATTTCTCAAAAGGAGAAATATACCCAAGTCTAGGTTGAGGAAGCCTATTTATGACATGAGTAGCAGTCTTCATGCATTCAGCCCAAAATTTAGGTGGCACATTCTTGGCATGTAGCATGCTTCTGCATATTTCTGCCAAGTGTCGATTTTTTCTTTCTGCCACTCCATTCTGTCTGTCGGCGTATCTTACACTTTTGCAGATACTCTGAAAATTCAGCTGACGTATACTCTCCCCCATTATCTGTGCGTAGGCATCATATTTTTCGGCCTACTTCACTTTTCACTTTTTACTTAAATTCTTTGAATTTAGTAAACGCCTCAGATTTTTCTTTCATAAAATCAACCCAGACGTACCTTAAATAGTCATCGATGAAGGTTATCATGTACTGGTAGCCGCTAATGGATGACTGCTTCACTCGTCCAAATACGTCTGAGTGTACTATCTCGAGAGGCATCTTGGTCCGAAATTTTGACTCCTCATAGGTAGTTGATGTGCCTTTCCGAACTGACATCCGGCACATACCGTATCTTCTTGAACTTCTAGTTGGAGAAGACCTCTGAGCATAGACTTTTTCATCATCTGCTTCAGCTTATGATAGCTTACATGTCCCAACCGCACGTGCCATAAATCTGCAGTTTCATTTCGCCTTGTCTTGTCTACATATGCTGTCTGTGCAGACATCACATAGACAGACTCAAGTCGATGCCCCTTCATGATCGGCTCATTTGTTATTTTTAATTTAGGATATACCCTCACATCACTTGGACCAAACACCACATAATTTCCAGAGGCGGTGAGTTGTGAGACAGATAATAAATTTTTCTTCATACCTGGTACATGGAACACATTTTTCAATTGTACCTTCTGTGAGCTGAACCGAGGAGTAAACATAGTCTTGCCGATATGGGTGATGGGCAACTTCGAGTTGTTAGCCGTTACGACCACTCGTCCTCCTTTGTACTCAGACATACTAGTCAGCTTCTCATAATCGCCTGTCATATGATTGGAACATCCAGAATCGACAATCCAATCATTATTATAGTTTATTAAATTTTCACTTACTGATATGAGAGCCGACTCCTCTTCTGTCTTGATAATGCAAGGTGCTGCCATTTCTTAGAGCTCTTCCATTGCGAGGGATGCTTGAAGAATACGGTGCTGACTTTTTATTGTAGTCTGTGACTGCAAAATAAAGTTCAGAGCCCCATAAAGTTCAGCGCTCACACTCCAATCTTCTCTTCGCTGATGATGTCATTATCTTTCTGAAGGCGACCGAATCGAATGTTAGGGGCCTACTTGATGTGCTGAATCGATATGCTTGTCACTCGGGTCAGATGATCAATGTGGACAAAATGGCGGTTTTCTTCAGTCCAAACACAGGGGACCTTTCCAGATCTCAATTACTTCAGCTCTTGGGCTCCTTTGGATAGGATCTAAACCAATATTTGGGGCTCCCTGCTTGGTTAGGAAGATCAAAATCGGCTTTCTTCAGAGGCATTAAGGACCGTATCTAGAAGCGAATTCAAGGTTGGAATAGCAAGCTGCTATCAGGAGGTGGAAGGGAGGTACTAATTAAGACAGTTGCCCAGGCCATACCGTCATACGCGATGAGTATCTTTTTAATGCCAAAATCCTTCTGCAATGATGTCAATGCCATGCTCAGCAAATTCTGGTGGGGAGAGAAGAACGGAAAGAGGAAGCTGAGCTGGGTGGCGTGGAAAGATATGTGCAAGCCCAAGTGTAGCGGAGGAATGGGGTTCAGGGGCCTCCATAAGTTCAACTGTGCCCTTCTTGCTAAGTAAGTTTGGAGACTGGTCACATCTCCTCAATCCCTTTGCCATAGAGTCCTAAAGGCCAGATACTTCCCGAATACAGACATATGGAACAGCGTTGAGAAACCATCGGACTCCTTCACTTGGAAAAGCATTTCGAAAGCGAGAGATGTAATCCAGTTGGGATGCAGATGGCGGATCGGTAATGGGAATCGGGTGAAAGTGTTTTTCGACACTTGGCTGAAAAACAAAGTTCAAAAAGTTGGACCTCTCCCTTCCTCTATGCTGGATAATATGACTGTCAACCATCTCATTGACAGTGCTTCAAAATCATGGAACAAGGATAGCGTGGTTGCGGCTTTGGGCGAGAATCGCTGGGCGGAAGTCAACTCGATTCCCCTTCCCAGGGGATCTGTGGATGATTGCATGTATTGGATTCACGAATCCAATGGAGCCTATACGGTTAAGTCTGCTTATAGGATGCTATGTGGAGGGTATGACACGCAGGTTCAAGCGGGCATATTTCGGGCAATCTGGCGAACGCAGCTTCCATCAAAAGTCGTCATTTTTGGATGGAGATTGGCGAAGGATGTTCTCCCTACCTTGCTAAACCTCAACTGCAGAGGAATTGCTATGGGCTTAAGATGCGTTTTCTGCAGGGAGGAAATTGAAGATGTAAACCATCTTTTCATTAGGTGCGAGGCGACCAAAGACATTTGCAGAAGTGTTACGAGAGGGGATCCCCTTAGATTATCGGTTATGGAGGTCTTCGAGGCATGTGTGCGCGACAAGAGGCGTGATGATCTGACTTTCTTCATTCTTTGTTGCTGGCGGATCTGGTTTCTTCGTAACAAGCTCAGAGAGGATGGTGCTCAACCACACTTTGCAGGAACCGTTGCTTGGTGCAGAGAGTATCTTAATCAACACAGAACGGCACATTTGTTGCCACATTCGGAGCTAACCTGTGGAGCCATGGTAACCAGATGGGTAAAACCCCCTGGGGGTTTTGTCAAGATTAACACGGATGGCCGATGTCTTGTGGATCAAGATGGTTTTGGATGTGCCGCAGTTATCAGAGATTCTATGGGTTCCTTTATTGCTGCTCGGGGATGGAAGAGGTCAGGGGCGAGTGAACCTCTACTCATTGAGGCATCTGCTTTTCTTTTGGGAATTAAATGGGTCATCCAACTAAACTTCATGCGGGCGCAACTTGAGACTGACTCGCTACTTGCTTTACAATTTTTTGTCCAACCAGGAACCTATCTCATCCCCAGTGGGTCTCATCATTGATGAAATTAGAACGATACTTTCTTCATCTGAGTTTTTTTTCTGTTCATCATGCGTTAAGGCAGGGAAACGCCGTTGCGCACTCCCTAGCCGATTTGGTCTCCGCCTCAAATGCGGATCATCAATTGTGGTGGGGTGTTCCACCCCAAGCTGTCATTGGAAAAATTTGTATAGATAATTTTTTGGAAATGAATATATCGGATTCCGCTGTCCTTCCCTTCTCTCAAGCTGAGAGAACGTAGGGGCAGAGGCTATCCTTCCATCAAAAAAAAAAGGAAATGAAGCAATCACAAAACTACCCATCACAATTCCCAAGTAAGGTTGCATTTTCAACTACAAATTATACATTTATCCCATCACTTTTACAAGGTAAGAAAAGATACAGCAAGCAATGGTCTAAGCTCAATGGAAGGAGGGTAGATACTTGTTGTTAGTGTGATGATGGATCACACATTGCATGATTCAATGGATAAAAGGTCTAGGTTAAACTCGATCATTTCCATTCCCTTCCTTCTCTTTTTCCCCTTCCTTCGTAGTTAGACTTGAGGAACATACATTACGGACGTGGAGATGATGTCAAGTAACCTAAATACAAAAATGACAAATACCATATAACAAGGCGAACATAAGAGAGCAAATAAAATGATTATAAATGGCCAGTGTATAAAGGAATAATAATATAAATGTTGGGCGGTTTCCTCCCACGTGGAGGAAGTTACATGGAGCAAATGGAGTCCAAGTGAGGACCACCCACGTATTGCTTTTCTCTTCCCCTTTTTCACTCACGCATAACAGTTTGTGTATGCAATGTTTTTCTTCATCCGGGAAAAGGGTTTTTGCAGCAGTATCTTTTCCAGCCATCAAGAGAAAGGAAAATCTGCCGTCATCTCATATTTGGTGAGATTCATCCTCTGTTAATTTCTATGTTGAAATCCATCCTTATGGTGATGATGAAATCATCTAGTTTTGACTAGAGAAGACATTGCAGTGTAATCCCATGATTCTATAGTGGAAGTTTTACCTGCACTAGGTCCCGTGGTTTTTTCCTTTTATTAAAGAGGGGTTTTCCACGTAAAATTGTGGTGTATTTTTGTGGGTTTGATTTTTAATTGTTTATGATATTTATTGTCTGAAATTAGTTATCCCTGTTTAATCTATACAAAAGAGAATAGTCTAAAATCCCAACAATAAATAATAAAATTACATTGAAATCCTCACCCCACCCACTCATCTTGCCCTCTCTGGTAGTTTGCCCTTTTTTGTCTACTAAAATTTGGTTCTCGAGAAAGAATAAACTAAAGATATTTTTGATTCTCTTCCATTTTTGCTTGTTACTAACATCTAGATTTATAATTGGTTTGGATCATTGAAATAATTGAATTCTCAAATAAATCAAATTCCCAGGAAAACTAATTTCAAATATGATGTCCACATGCTAGGCAGTCACGATACTTTTTATATCTTAAACTACTTGTTTATGACACCAAATCTGAAGTTCTAGTATATGAATCAGAGTAGCTCTTGCCTGAGAAAAGAAGATAGTTCGTTCATATTTGAGAAAGGGAGGAAGGGGTAGAATCAAAGGAAAGAACCCAAGATTGAGGAATAATAATAATAATAATAATAATAATAAATAAATAAATAAATAAATAAATAATAAATCACCTGACGACTGCGTAAAGAATTCAGAAGATGGTGTAAATTTTCGAAAAGGAGAGAAATGTCTACTTGCACATTGAGATGGTCTCTCAACAAGAATATCAGCAAGCCCCAATAAATGTAGCTGCAGTTCTCTGTTCAAAGAAACAACTTATCAGGAGCAAATGCAAAACAACACATTAACAACTAAGTCTGAATCATAATGTTGTAGATCTCAGACTAATCTAGAAGAAAAAACGCAGTGTCCTTGAAATGAAATGGATCACATGAAAGTAAAAAGGAACTGATATCAGAAGGCGCCTATGCAAAAAATATATATATATATTATAACGAAGTAAAACACATGAGGCGAGGGTATTGTGATAAAACTGTAACCGGCCAAAATAGCATCGGGTATGAGCTGAACAATTACTTCTTCTACGTTCTTACTTCGTAGCTCTTTCCCTTTCCCTTCTCTCTCTTTTCCTTACTTCTTCTTCTTCTTTGTTGACTTCGCCATTTGATTTTACTGCATGTCCTGTCCGATTCTTAATTTTTGTCTCTCTCGCTGCATAAACCTTGTCAATCAAGTTACCAAAGAAACTCTTTGTTTTGTCCTCGTCCTTCCAAGAACAGGAAGTGTTCAACCCTTAGGAGACCCCTGTTCCCACAGGAATTGTACGAAATTGTTGTTGAAATCTCCCGTTCGAACTTGCCGAACTCTTGCTCGTTCGTAACCTATACTCAAGGGGGTGTGTGCTCGCTTATGTAGGTTTGGCTGGAGAAAGGCTCTGTAGGCCGTGTACAGTTAAATATTACTGATATGATATAACAATTTAATCGACTGCAGTAATGGAGTCGTTTGGAACCAAAGTACTCATATGCCAGCGATACATAGAAGTCTTTAGGATTGCAGTCTCAATTTATTATTAAATCAAAATTCAATTTATATTTTTTTTTAAAATCATTTGTTTTAATAAGATAACCAAAATCTTTTGTATAAACGTTTTGGTGGTCATACCTTCTTAAGAATATTTATAATCATTTGAAAATATGAAAACCACTTCTATCCATTTATAGACTAAATAAAATTTCGTAATATTTTATAAAATTATTTGTCTATATAGTTAGAATATTTTAAATGATATAAAGGTTGAATTAATAATTATAAAATAGACATACGTCAATCAAATAACTTTATTATATTAATTGTGCGCTTTCAACTTTTATTAAATACGGCCTACACAAAATTTTGTTTTGTTGAAATTTATTTTGTAATTAAAGAAATAATTGTAAATGCAATGAGCATATTTTATTTTGATATAGTTAATCCTCAGGCCAAAATTAGGTAGCACTATTAAAGAGATGGCATCAAATATGGGCGACATGATTTTAAAAAATAAAAATAAAAATAAAAATAGAAAAAGGGACCAACTTTCTCGCACCTTGCTCTCTTGTCCTTGCTTACTTTTTATGCTCTGACTTTGCTTTTGGATCTTATAGAAGATTTTTTGGCGATCAGTCTTACCTTTACCGAAAGTAAGTTCCTAATTCTAACTCTTATCTCTCTTTCTTGTACTTATTCTTCGCTATATTTTGAAAACAGAACCAGACAATAAACTAGCTTTGTGACCCATTTTTAATTTTTTTCAGTTCAACCGGTGCAAACCGGCGGTCAAACTGTGGTTAAAGCAGGAAAACCAGTGAACCGAGACATGACCGGTTCACGGTTCGATCGGTTCAGCCGCCCGGTTCTGTCCGATTCAACACTGATTCTTCGTCGTTGGCTTCATGTCCTGTCCAATTCTTAGTTCTTTATAACTATTGCTACACAACCCTCCCCAATCAGTTCACGGCTACCTCAGCTCTCTCACACGGTTTCAGCAAAGAAGTTCTTTCTTCCCTGTTAAAAGAGTAAGAAATTAACGAATTCGCCGAATTAATGAATCAGGCTTTCCTCCATCCATTTTCTCTGTCTTTCTCTACTATTTTATTTGATTTTATAATCGTTCCTCACTCTTTTCATTTTTGATCATACGCCTCTTTCAATTTTGAATAGATAGAGAGTCACCAACTGACCATATTTCGCATCGGAGCTTGAGAATGATTCAGAGTTGAAGGATCACAACCACACAGGTAGTAAACTTCTCCTCCATCCACTCCCTTCTCCTCATGCTCGTTTCTTTTTCCTATTCTTTTCTCAGTTTATTCGATGCTACTTCGTTCTTTTCTTATTGTACTTCCATCTTTTGAGTTTTTCGCATGGATTACTGCAGTTCCACTTACTTCATTCTCAAAGCCCATTTAATAGGATTTTTAGGAACACCCAAGTTTCACTGATAAATCGGGATTCTATTATTTCTTTTTTCCTTGGCTTGACCGAGTTCACCCATGGACCGAGGCAGTCAACCCGCTACATGTGTGTGGATTGTAGTGAAAGACCTTTCAGAAAAAGGGGAAATTTTTGTAAGTTCACAATTTTGAGTTATGTTCCATGCTCTATCAAAATATAGACATTGATGCTCTTGACTAGACTTAATATGGTTATTGAATTTTTCATCTGGCTTGAATCGGTCTTCTGGGCTTCACCATATTTTAATGGGTTGGACAGACTTACTTTTTTTCCTGAGGAAATGGGCTGTACAGACTTGACAGAACTTGATTGACAAGTTAATCAGTTTGATCAAAACTGACTGCATAACACGGAAACGATGATTTTACATCGTGCATTAATTCAACCGTCCAGCTAATCTGGATGAAGTTTTCAGCGACACAACAGGCATTTGCAGCATATGCTACAGACGTGAGTAACACTGCTTGGGCATCTATGTATGTATCCACCTATCATATATAGGTAATACCATATAAAGCCGGCTGCGATTTAGTTCCTTTTTCGATTTTTCAATTTTATTTTTATGTGAGGTGCATTATTTAGTTTATGTACCAAAATATTGGATTATATATATTTTTTTACAAAATTCTAAAACAAATAGTTTTTTATAGCAAAAGTGGCTAAGGATTCAACCCAACCTCCCCGGCTACTGGAGAGTTTAGGAAAGAATCTCAACCCTATGATTAAAAGAAAGGTATTTACATCTAATATTAGGCTCGTATGAAACTAATAAAAGAAAGAGACAAAAGCACAAAGAGAGTAATCCAAGGAAGAACAGGATAGATTTCACACACCATAAAAATAATCTAAAAAAGACATCACAAATTATAATAGTTCCGTTAATATACTTACTCTACTCTCCAAGTCAACCCTCTGATTCAAGTTTTCACTAGTCAACTTAGAACTCGCTTAAAACTCAAATTACAGTAGTATGGTCTCAATCGTCTTCCGGATTACAAAATGGCTCTAGGTGGCATGTGAAGCTTTCCACAAAATAATGAAAGTTTTCCTCCGGAATTAGATAGCCTCTAAGTCAAGGTAAAATAAACAAAAATGAAATAAAGCTTACAACCAATTAAATAGCACAGAAGCGTAGAAATGAAGCTCTAGTATGATGGTATGATCTTCAATATGTCACTTCTAACAAATGGACAAAGGATCATGGAAAACACCTTAAGATAGATCTGCACTTTTGAAGAGATTCTCTCTAAATTAAATTTTCAGTTGAAATTCATTGTCTATTTATAGCTTTGAACTTCCAAAATCACGAAGAGAGATTTTCTCCACCAAATCCTCAACTAATCAGATTTCTCTCAACAACTTGTAAAACTTAACAAACCAAAACTGTCAAGAGAGATTTTCTCTACCAAATCTGCAACAAATTGAATTTTTTTCAACAACCTGTAACAACTTAACAAACCAAAACGACTCATTATCACAAACTAACTAATTTGTCACATCTTCATCTAATTATTTATCCATGGATTGCTTTAAAAAACTGTCAAAGTTTCAATACAAAACTATGAAAGTTCTCAAACCAAAACAATTGAAGTTGGAAACTAAATTAGTTGAACTTTGAAATAAAAATTGTTGAAGTTTTAAACTCAAACTATTAAAGTTTCCAACCAAAACTGTTAAAGATTTACAGGAAAGTTCAACAGATTCATAACATATAATTCTATACTAATTTGTTACAATCATTCATCTCTATTCAAATACAATTAAATACATTTTAAGAATTAAATTCCTTACCTTTCTATCATCAAAACACAATAACCCAACAATTCTCCTCGTTGTTTATGATGACAAATCACAAGTAACATGTTAAGAATATAATTAATTCTTCAATTAAAACTTTCCCTGTTTTAATGCCTCCAGTCATTCATGTCATTTCTCCCCCTTTGTCATTAACAAAAAAGTAACAAGAAATGAATTTCAGATAGTCATATTAAAAAATCAAACTGAAATGCAAAACTTGAGAATAGATCTAATTAAATGCAACAATATACATAATATCATATTTATGATAAAATAAACCATATAAATGTCTACCAATATTATTTGTTTGTTAACAAAAAAATAAAAAATTTTGAAGTTCACCAAAACACCATCAAAGCCACTCTGCATGTTTGTCATCATATGAATCAGAATTACCTATATGAAACTTAAGCCTTACTCATCATCAAAATCCAATAAATGAATCTAAGATAATGAATATTTTGATGATTTGAATGATTGTCCCTTGGTTCTATTAGATTTGGAAGGTTTAGATCTTTGAAAATGGGGTAGCCTTTAAGTAAATGAAGTTACTCCTACCGTTTCATTATTATGAAAAGGCAAAGGTGGGTTTGGCTCATCTCCAAAATTAGGAGTTATATGAGGACCACTTTGATATCCATGATACCCATCACCACCCAACTAACCATCATGTCTATCTTATCTTTAACCAAGCACATCATCATGATCACAATTTGAATAGAAATCCTTTGTTGTTTTGGAAGAGATAGACGATCTGGTGCATGAAAATCTGAATTTATGACTCATTCACCATCACAAATATAGTTTATCGCATATGCTTGAGTTTAGATTCATTTATCATAACATAGCTTGTTGGTTTGATAGGTGCTTCTCTTCTCAAATCAATGTTGAAATACTGAAATAGCCTTATTAAGTACATAGCATAAGACAAACATCTATTTGCTCTCCCAAACATCTATTTGCTCTCTTTTTCTATGACAACATATAAAATATCATTACA
The DNA here is from genome assembly GCA_030490835.1 of Annona cherimola. Taxonomy (NCBI): domain Eukaryota; kingdom Viridiplantae; phylum Streptophyta; class Magnoliopsida; order Magnoliales; family Annonaceae; genus Annona; species Annona cherimola. Next base: position 28,236,694 of record CM059977.1, read on the forward strand.
CTAGTAATGTTATGGGCTTGTTATGCACAATTGCCCGTATTAATTCTAAATCATCAAGTGTAGCAATATCATATTATCCCTCTTTAGGCAGAAAATAATGTGCGACAACCAAGTTTAACAATTTATAATCCAGTTTGGAAATTTCCTTGTTTGTAAAATTACATTGTTGTTTACTAAACGACTTATTCTATATAAAATAGAAAATAACCTCCTCAAAATCAATGTCTTCATATGAACCAGTAGCATGAATTGGTAATAGCATAAACCCAGCAAACTGTTGTTCTGTGAAACTAATTTCAATTCCTCTCAAGAATGATGTGTAGGTAGTGTCTTTCAACATTAAGTTAAAATATAAGTGTTTCACGAGATTCATTGCACAAATCCAAACATCTCTTTGCCAAAAAATAAAAGATCCGCTTTTTTTACCTTTGGTAAACATTCAGTGTAAAAATTTACCAATAAAATCATTTTCATGGGACGGTAGCACAATCTATGGTATGTGAAATTCGAGCAACTTGACTAGACCGATGTCTGGAACCCGCAGAATTACCTTGCATAAAGTTTTATGGGGTAGATATGTGTGATGTAGCATGGCGATAAAGGTTTGCGTTTTTATTAATGTGGATGTTGGAACTTTGATGTCGATGAGTGGATGGAGGATCTGAGAGTGTTGAATCCACCTTCTGCCTTCCCTTTTCCTCATAAGAATGATTTTTTCCAGCATGTGCACTGTCTTTTCGAGCCATCACAATGAATAGAAATGGAGTGGCATTGATTTGTAAGATTTTTTTTCGAAAGATATGGGTGAGAAAATAATGGAATTTGATAGATTTTGTTGGGGTGCTTGAAGATTTGATTTTCAAAAAATCGAAGAGAACATTTGAATTTCAAAAATATGAGTGAGAAAAAAAAATGAGATTTAAGAGATTTGGTTGGGGAGGTTGGAGATTTGATTTTCTAAAAATTGAAGAGAAGATTTGAATTTCAAAAATAAGGATGAGAAAAGAATGAGATTTGAGAGATTTGGTTGGGGTGGTTGGAGATTTGATTTTCAAAAAATCGAAGAGAAGATTTGAATTTCAAAAATACATGTGAGAAAAAAATGAGATTTAAGAGATTTGGTTGGGGTAGTTGGAGATTTAATTTTCAAAAAATTGAATAGAAGATTTGAATTTTAAAAATAGGAGTGAGAAAAAAAATGAGATTTAAGAGATTTGGTTGGGGTAGTTGGAGATTTAATTTTCAAAAAATTGAATAGAAGATTTGAATTTTAAAACTACGAGTGAGAAAAGAATGGTATTTGAGAGTATTTGGTGACTAAAGAGAGGCATTGTTGGGAGATATGGACAAAGGTAAAAAAGAGATGTGGGCTAGAGAGAATTTATGCCAAAAGTCCAATCATCACCATCCGCGGGCAAAGTTTCAGGTAAGCATCTTTTCCAATAAAATAACAGATAGTTTTATAAAATATGTAGCATGTGCATGTTACACACTTAGCTTATGTTGCTTTGATTTTTTTAATGTTGTCGTGATTGTTTTTATTTAACATTTTAACCTTTTTTTACGTTTTGCTATTATTTTGATTTAAAAAATATTTTTAACATTTTAACTATTTTTTATTATTTTTACACTATTTTAATTTTTAAAATCATTTATTTTTTTAAAAATCTATTTTATTTGTTTTCTTTAGATTTTTTTAAAAGAAACTTATTGGAATAGTTTTGTTGTAAAAAAAATTTTTAAAACAATTTGGTCTTGAAAAATTATTTAAAAAAAAAACTTATTAAGATGTTTTTTCAAAAAAATAAGAACAACCTTATTTAAAAACAAAAAAGAACTAAAATTGACTGATAAATATATAATCTAAAATTATCAACCATATGATATAATATATACATAAATGTAGGTTATGAAAAAGGATCAATTATACCCAATTCCCTTCTTATGTGAAGAAATTTTTCAAAGGGAAGCGCTTTTGTAAAAATATCCTCCAAGTGATCTCTTGTGGGAATAAATTCAACAAAAATTTCTTTCCATGATTCGTCATCCTTGAGAAAATGGTGTCTTACCTTAATGTATTTAATGCATGAATGTTGTACAGGATTTTTAGATAAATTTATTGCACTTGCATTATCATATCCGATTGGAACTTTTATATATGACAACCCATGATCACACAATTGTCATTTCATCCACAAAATTTGAGTACAACAACTAGCACATGCAATATATTCAGCCTCTGTAGTTGATAATGCAATCAAACCTTGTTTCCTAGAATACTATAACATAATCATACCATCTAGAAATTGACAAGTACCGTTTGTACTTTTTCTATCCACTTTATAATTTGCAAAATCAGCATCTAAATATCTAATCAAGCTAAAAAAGGATTCTCCAATATGCCAAATGCCCAAAGTTGGTGCATCAACAAGATGTTTAAATATACGTTTAACAATATTCATGTGTGATTCCTTTGAATTTGACTAAAAATGTGAATACATATGAACACTAAACAAAGTATCAAATCAACTGACAGTTAAATACAAAAACGAACAGATCATTCTCCTATATAACTTTTGGTGTACTCTCTTACCTAATTTATCCTTATCCATTTTGATATTTCCACTCATAGGGTTTGATATATGCTTTACATTTTCCATTTTGAACTTTCGTAATATTTCTTTGACATGTTTTGTTTGAGAGATAAAAATAACTTTTTTTGCTTATTTTACTTGAAGTCCTTGAAAGAAGGTAAGCTCACCCATCATATTCATTAGAACTCACTCTGCATTAATTTTTCAAATTTCTTGCAATACAACTCATTAGTAGACCAGTAGATCCAAAACTAATATCATCTACATAAATTTTAACTATCAAAATGTCTTTGTGAATATTTTTGATAAATAAAGTAGTATCAATCTTGCCTCTTTTAAACTTTTTCTCTAGCAAAAATCCTCTAAGTCTATAATACCAAACTCATGGAGCTTGTCTTACTCCATAAAGAGTTTTGATCATTTGAATGCATATGTAGGGTGTTTATGGTTTTCAAAACCTGGTCGTTGTTTGACATAAACTTCTTCATTTAACAAACCATTCAAGAATATACTTTTTACGTCCATTTAAAAAAGTTTAAACTTTCTAAATGATGCAAACGTAAGTAACATTTTAATTGCTTCAAGTCTAGCTATTGGTGCAAAAGTTTCATCAAAATCAATACCCTCTTCTTGATATTAACCTTTTGCAACTAGATGTCCTTTATTTCTAGCAATGATCGCAGACTCGTCAAGTTTATTTCTGAAAATCTATTTTGTATCAATGACTAAATGATCATTAGATTTAAGCACAAATGTCCACACATTGTTTCTTTTAAATTGATCCAATTCTTCTTGCATAGCAAGTATCTAATTCTCATTGGATATTGTTTCATCGAGCTTTTTAGGTTCAATGTAAGAAATAAAAGCATAATGACCCAAGACATTTTGAAGTGAAATTCGGGTTTTGACTTTGTCATAAACATTACCAATAACTTGATTAAGTGGATGATTCTTATGCACATGAAGATTTTGAGGTTTTTCAAGAACATTACCTGCACTTACCATTTCTTTATCAATCGATGCTTTATGTATGTCAAGAATATTTTTTTGTTCATCTGTACTTCTGATAAAACTTTTATTTTTGTCTCCAAAATTAATCTTACATTTATTTTGAATTTCTAAAAATTTGAATGCATTTTTATTTTTGGTCATATGATGTGAATAACCACTATCCATATACCATCTTATTTGGCATGATGACTTCATGTGTTCCTGTAAAACAAAAGAAAACTTTACTATTTTTGTACCGATTTCATAGGTTCATAATGGTTAGTATCATTATTATGCATTTTAGGTTTCCAAACCAGTTTTTCTCCAAACATCTGTGATTTTCTTACTAGGCAAATATATAAAAATATCTAAAATTACAACCAAAATTGTAAATTCTATTTTGATTTTTAAAAATTTTATTTGACTTTCTATTATCAACATTTTATTTTCTTTTATATGATTTTTCAAATTTTCATTTTCCTCAACAAGAGATTTTATTTGTAGTTGCAAATTCATATTTTTTCTTTTTCAAATCTTAGATCGGTTTTTAATTTTATATATTTATCTGACAAAGTAGTAAATTTTCTAACTAGTTCAACATATTTTGTTCCAATTGATTAGCTATATAACTTATCTCAAAGCGTTCAAATTCATCTTCATGATCTACCATGAATCCTAAATACCATCAAAACACAATAACCCAACACATAGCACTAGAAATGTAAGCTGGGGACATATCTTCCCAAGATTGCATGGTAATACCCCAACTATTGCATACTAAGCTAGATTATGAGCTTCACCATTGCCCAATCTAGGACATGAGAAAAGGAGCATTTTTAAAGCTTCTGCTAAGTTATTTGATCTTTCTTAGAAGAAGACCCACAAGTGAACAAAGTGGGCACATATCAACAATAAGCTTACGCAGAATTAGTGAGTCTCCTTCAAAACAAATAGTTTTTATCCTATGCAAATGTTGGATAAAAATTTTGTCCAAAATAAGTATAGAATTGAAAAATGATAAATGTTAATGTATCAACTAAATTTGCATTAACCCACATAGTGTGAAAAAAATAAATTTTTTTAAAAAAGAACTGTTGGTCCCGAATTGATGGCAAAACCCAAGAGGGGAGGGGTGAATTGGGTTCTTAAAAATTTATAACTTAAACAGAAACTTTACTCCAGATTAATCTATTCCCCTTTATGAAGAAATAAAATGGAAAGCAATGTAATGTAGAGAGCAGAAATGTAAATCAAGCAGACAAGAATTTTTATAGTGGTTCGGGCAACCTCCCTACTCCACTCTTCCAAGCTCACACTCCTTGTGACTTGGGTTCCACTATTGTATTCTCTCAATACAATTAGATCCACTGCTCTCTTCTAGATTCCGGCTCTAGAGGGCATATACAACTAGAGCCTCTTGCTCTCTTCTAGATTCTAGCTCTAGGGGGCATAAACAAATCTCAGCACAAGTAGGTGATGAGTTCCACTCCAATCACACACTACTTTGCTTTCACTTGATCTTAGTTCCTCAAACTAAATCAAATTCAACACAAACAAATGAAATGACAAAAGAGTTCTACACTTTACAGATGTGTAGAGGCAATTTGGCGCAAAGAAGAACTTGTTGAGTTGGCTTTGAAGGATCAGCAGTTGAGCTCTTGCAGTATGAAGCAAAGTTCTTCTTCTTGATCTCTTTAATGCTCTTGTAGATAGGAGTTATGCCCACTTAATGATTCTCAGCTACTTCCCTCGTCCACCATGAATGTTATTTATAATTTTGGAGGGAATCCGAACGTTAGAAGGTAGGTGGCGCGCATTTAATGCGCCAACGTTCGAATAAATTCCGACCGTTGCGACCCAAGTCGCAGTCGGAGTCGACTTTGGATGCGACTTAGCCCAAGTCGCAGATGGAGTCGACTTCGGGTGCGACTTCACCTTCTGCTCGCGACTTCAAGTTCTTGGTCGGGTCGACTTGGGTTTCGACTTCACCCAAGTCGTAGGTGGAGTCGACTTCGGGTGCGACTTCACCTTCTTCTAGTTCCGAGTCTTGAGTCTTGGGTCGACTTGGCTTTGGACTTCAACTCAAGTCGATCATGGAGTCGACTTGGGTTGCGACTTGACTCGGTCTTTGCCAGAAATGCTTTGATCTTCATTTGATTTGCTTCTATCTTGCTTGGCTTTCTTCCTTTAGTCCTTTTGATTCTGGAATGGCTCCTCTTACTTATAGATCTTGTGATTCTTGAAGAACTTGACCTGAGTCTTGCATGGACCTTGCTTGCTTTGGAGTTATTTGATCTTCATGACTTGATTATCTCTTGAAGCATTTTTGAATCTTGATAAACTTGATTTGATCTTGAACTTGAATCATTGCTTTGAAATCAAGTTGTTCTTTGAAAGTGTGTTTTGCTTCTTGAGCTTGTATTCTTGATTTGGTCTTGAAGATAAGCTTGAAACTCCATCTTAGATTTTTGAAAGAAGCTTGAATTAGTTTCCTTGAACTCCAAAACTTCAAGTCGCACTTCGGGGTCGACTTCGTTCGCAACTTCGCCCAAGTCGCAACTGGAGTCGACTTGGTCTGCGACTTCGGCATTTTTCCATCTCAAGTTCAGCTCTGGAGTCTTTTTCCCGACTGAAGTCGACAGTGAGGTCGACTTCGTTTGCGACTTGGCTTCCCAAGTCGCAAGTGGAGTCGACTTGGCCTGCGACTTCACTTGTTCTTCTCCCCTTTTCAGCTCTGGACAAATTTGGCTTCTTGAAGTCGATCTTGGGGTCGACTTGGCTTTCATGCTCTATTTTCTTCAGATGTATATCCCTTAAACACTTTCACAAACATGTTAGTAGCCAAGACTTACTCAAATTGATTTGTTAATCATCAAAACACAGATTTAGCTAGTTTTCCACATATTTCCAACAAGAACTACATATCAGATTGGAATATATGATCAATATCCATCATAATATATGGGTATAATCCAATAACTTGAACTTGTCATAAGTTTCCATAAGGTTATATGTGTCGATCTTAGCTAGGTGAATTGCAAAGCTAACTATCTAGGTAAGTAATCTCTATAAATTGGGTAGTGTAGATATATATGGTAGTGACATGCTTATTCCTATAAATTTGATAATCATTATTTATTTGGGTAAATTCAAATAAATAACAAAATGTAAAACAAATTATTGAAAATAAATAAATTTAAATATACAAATAAAGTTAATAACTAAGTGATCAAAAGCTAAAAAATACTCAAGATATGTGTTTCTAAGCTTTGCAACACCTGTAATCAAGTACTCATCTTCAACACATATCTAAAGCTTTGAAGTGGACTACAATCAACTCTTACTATTTGGTTTGAGTTTATTTGTACGTTTCGGTTACTTGGTTACTTAGAAGCATTTTAAGTTCAATTCATCCCTCTTTTGAGCTTTCTACTAATAACATTAGGACCAATAACATTTGCAATGAAAATTCACATCACAAACGTAGAAGATTTCCATGCATGCAATGAACAATTAAACCATCGCAGAAAATCACGGAGTGGTGTTCATTGCAATTATTGGTTATAATTGCAATTACTCCATTTTGTTATAGCATCATTTGTAATCAAGCCAAAAATATATTTTAAAAATTTTTAATAAAATTTTAACCTTTAATATACAAATCAATTTTTATCATTTTTGGAGATGTATATATATCTTTTTAGATTTCTAAACATAAAAATGTTTTAATCAATTTAAAAGTATAAAATGTGGAAAACGCCCCTATGTTTAATATTTCAAAAAATATTCAAAAAGAATGAAGCTTGATTTATGTATTAAATATACCTAATTGACAATTTTATAAAAACTAAAAAATAAAAAATATATTTTTAGACTAGTCTAAAATGAACATAACCCAACAAGATTCTTTGCGAATTTGTAAAATGATCATTTACCACTAGTTGACCTCCCTGCAACAATAGGGGCATACAATAAAATGAAGCAATCGCAACCAACAATTGCAATGAAATAAATCTTCATTTGCTATTGCTGGGATTTTATCTATAAATTGCACAAAATACTTTTCGTCGCAAAAAATAGTTGCTATAGTTTGCAATGAATTTAATTTGAAACTAAAATATTTTGTTGCAATCAATATTCACAATTGTAATGAAATGAGATTTCATTCCTATTTTAATGACAAATTACAACAAAAAATTTGGTTGTTATATTTAGTCATAATTATTTAATTTTATTCAAAATCATATTTTCATAATTGAATAATTAAAAGGGAAAAAATTGACTGGGAAGTAATTATAATGAGCAATTTTTATTCAAAAATCATATGGATTTCAATTGAGTGGTTTATTTACAATGATTGTCAATAAAGAAAATGAAATGAAAATTATTGAGATAGTACCTTTTATACTCATAATAATTGCGCCTAATTTCTAATATACCTACAATGTTTCATAAATTTCTCTTATACCCATAACATTTTACTCTAGATTTCTATTATATTCATGCCTTTAAAACCACTGTTGTCAACCCCATTGAAAAAATGATTTTGTTTTTTAAAAAAAATTTCTAACTAAAATAATTCAACCTTAATATGACTTCATACAAAACAATTTAAAAGTCATATTAAGGTTAAATCATCTCAATTAGAAAATAAATGGGCAAAATCGTCTTTTTAATGAGTTAGATAACAGTTGTATTGACGGTATGAGAATGAGAGGAATTTAGGGTAAAATGTTATTGGTTCAAGATAAATTGATGAAACGCTGTGGGTATATTAGGAATTACATGCAATCGTTATGAATATGAGAGGAATTATCCCAAAATTGTTTAAGGATATATATGACAATTGATAAAATTATTACTTAATAATTTCTTATTATTTATATAAGTAAATATACTTGGATAAATAATTTTTATTAATTTTCATTTTTTATTTATAAATTTTTTTTGTTATATTCAACGCACATGTTTGAACCATCATATGTAATAAAAAAGGAAAAAGTCCGTATTTAATATATTTATAATTAAAAAATTCATTGAAATTAATTAATGGTATCGGACAATTTAATTCGATAAATTATCTAAATAATATAAGCTTATCATCAATCGGTCATAAAATCAATTTATTTCCAACTTTTGTTAGTTTTTCTGGTTGGAAATCCCTCATTTTCGAGTGATCGTAAGTAATCACAACCCTTCAAAATGATGGTGGGTGGTATATCTAGTGAACAAAACGAATATGCCACTACAAATCTTACTAAAAGCAGCTATCTTTTGGCTGCGTATAACCGTATGTCTATTTAAAGGTGTTAACACTGGATCAAATGCAGCTGATTTTTACCTAACATGTAATTAAAAATTAATATTTAGTGCAGTCACTTTGATTAACTGTAAAGTGCATTCATTGACACATTTTTCTTATTTTCGACCAAAATGCGGGCCCAACCATATGTACTTATATATACAATGCTATAATTTTTTATTTAATATAATATTTAATTTTGAATTTTTAAAACAAAAAATCACTGTTCTGCACCTTCCGTATGTGAATAATGATTTTTATATTTTAAACTGTTAAATAAAATAAAAAAAGTTATAAAATTTTATATGTAGATATAGATGTATAATGAAATCTTCATGCTTGAGCCTGCACATTGATGGAAAATTTTTTAAAAAATAAGAGTGTTTGAATACATATAAAATTTTTCAAATCAAAACCTTTTAATACAACCAGCACACTCCAGCCATTAAATTCTGATGCCATCCGACTACGACCGTCCGAAATGGGGCATTCTTGACCTAAAACTTTTTTTAAACATTGTTTTTAAGTTTTTTTTAATAGAACTGTTGCACGAGATATGTAATTTGTCGACTAAATTTTGTGATATTTGAAGATGTATAAATAATTTTTTGAAATTTAAACAAAAGATATTATGTTCATTTTTATTTTTTGAAAATGATCATGACACTCCAGCCGGCGTAAAAAAAAGAGAATAAAGTTAAAATAAATAGATTAATTCTATAGATATATGTGTAGAAATAATTAAAAAGTATGACAATTGTATAGAAAGATGTAAAAAATAATTAAAATACAGAAAATAATTCTCTGTGACTGGCAGCGCGGGTGCCTATCACCTGTGTCTCGTCAGAAAACCTATTTTTTTGTTTTTTATAAACTTGTATATTTAATTTATAAATCAAAAATTTTCCTTTTTAAATATACGTATACAATTTTTAATTTTAAACATAGGGTATCATGGTCATTTTAACCTGTCAAAATGGCTACAATACCTCTGTATTTAAAAACGAAAAATATATATACATCTCCAAAATGATAAAAATTGATTTATAAATTAAATACAACTAAATTGACATGTTTATACTAAAATAATAATAAGATTTGCGGCCGGTGCTCAAATAAATGATGTTATGCCAGGTTTAAATTCAGCTAGTCAGCTTTACCGTGAGCTAATGTACATCCGGGAGAGTCGACACGTTTGAGTGTTTTTACAGAGGTTTGAAGGTCTGTTAATAAAAATTAACTGAAGTGAAACGAGATTAACCAAATTAATAAGAAGCAAAGCACAATTAAACGGAGTGATTTCTGTTTGTGAACATATGAATGCCCAGAAAATCAAATGCCCTTGTACTTTTTGAGCCATTAAATTTATGACTTTTACCTCTTTGGTCTAAGTTTATGCTACATAAATCAAGAATCGTAAGCTGCCAAGGTATAAAATTTTTCGGACTTGCTAATTATATAAGCATTTTAGAGTATCACTTGGTATTGGAAGACAATAATAAAACATGAGGTCAATTTTTCTCGTCTCGTCTTGTCTTGCCTTGACTTAATTAATTATGCATACTAGCGTTGCTTTTCTTCTCAGTTTTCTTTTTCAGTCTGTTATACTAGTAATATTACTTTTCTTCTCAGTTTACTCCTTTGGATTCGTTACGGCAATTGAAAAGAAGCCGCCGGTTACTGCTGTCCAATTACGGCACTCCTGCTGCTGTAGATCGCACATATATGGAATGGGTACGAGATCCTATTTCTCAATTTGTTGGTGAATTACGGCACTCCTGCCTCTGTAGATCGCACATATATGGAATTCTTCGTGGAGATCGTGAAATGGGTACGAGATACTATTTCTCGATTTGTTGGTGATATGAAAGACGTGGACCAGAACTTGGATAAACTGACAAGGGAGGCAGATGAACTCAGATGCATGCGGGATGGAACTCAAACTGAAGTTAGTCAAGCTGAAGCATCTGGAAAGGTACCAGCACCGCTTGTGAAGAATTGGCTTGAGGTGGCAAACAGTTCTATAGCTCAAGTTGATTCAATCAGGTCAGAGCTGGAGGGAGGGAGAAGGAGCTGGTTTTGTGCTGATCTTAATTTACGCTGTAAATGGGGAAAGAGGGTCCATAGTCAGATCGATGAGGTCCGAACCCATAAAAGAAAATGGAAGGATTTAGAGGATTGGGAGGTGGCAAAGAGAGCCCGCTGCTCGCGGATGCCAGAAAAGTGGGATGTGCCACGAGAAGTTGAAGAACAGAGCAGTTCTAAAGAAGCTGTTGGGAAGATATCGCAGTGGTTGGAAGATGAGGCAATTAGCGTTATTTGTGTTTGGGGTATGGGAGGGGTGGGAAAAACGACCCTTGTCAAACAATTATGCAACAAGTTGCAAGGAACTAATGATTTTCAGCAAGTGATCTGGGTAACTGTATCTAAAGACCGTAACTTGGAAGCCATCCGACAGAGAATTGCAAACAAGCTCCAATTGAAATTTGAGGCAAATGAAGGCTTAGAAGATAAGCAGGAGAAGCTGCGAGCTACGTTGAATAGGGTGAAGTATATTCTGATCTTGGATGATCTATGGCAAAAATTATCCTTAGAGGAAGTCGGCATTCCACGGCCAAACAAAGAAAATCGCTGCAAGATTGTAATAACTACTCGTAAAAACGAGGTAATTAATGCAATGGACGCTGATCAGAAAATCAAAATAGAACCTCTTCGACCTGATGAAGCTTGGAATTTATTCTACAGCAAAACGGGAGACGTGATTCTTTCAACCAAGATAAAACCAATAGCAGAGAGGGTCCTGGCAGAGTGTTGTGGTTTGCCTCTTGCAATCATTACAGTGGGTCGTGCCATGCGTCTCAAGACGAAAACAGAACTGTGGCAAAATGCATTGACAACATTGAGAAGTGCGGATCCTCAGATTTCAGGGATGGAGGGTGAAGTATTTCGCCTGCTAAAACTAAGTTATGACTACTTAGAAGACCCTCAAACCAAATCATGCTTCTTGTATTGTGCTTTGTACCCAGAAGATTATAGAATAGATGCAGAAAAACTGGTCCAATTGTGGGCTTTTGGGGAAAGATTGGTAGACAATGCCTTGACACTGGATGATGCACTAAATAAAGGGCATAGTATCCTCGAAAATCTAGTGGATGCTTGTCTCTTAGAGAAAGAGTCTTTTAGTGATGTTACTGAAATGGTTAAAATGCATGATTTGATCCGTGACTTAGCTATATGGATCACTTCACCATCATCATCGTCAAGCTTTCAAGGTCAAAAGTTTCTTGTGAATGCTGGGGAGAGATTGAAGCAGCCGCCGGAAGAGAAACATTGGGAAGGTATGGCAAAAATTTCCCTAATGCAGAACCAACTAAAAGAAATTCAAGTGACGCCCAATTGCCCTGATTTGGTGTCCTTGTTGCTTTCTGAAAATGCACAATTGCATATAATTGGTGATCATTTCTTTGAATCCATGACAGAACTTCAAATTCTTGATCTAAGTAGGACGGGCATTGAGTCGCTACCATCTTTATCTCGGTTGGTGAATCTGCGTGTTCTCAATGTTAGTCATTGTTATAGATTGAAAGCTCTGCCATCATTAGGAGATCTCAAGGAACTTGAGTTTTTAGATCTTTGTGGAAGTGGCATAATGAATTGGCCAGGAGGCATTACGAACTTGTCAAAGCTCAAGTTTTTAAATGTAGCAATAGATACAGACATCCTCAGAAGAATCCCACATAATGAGATCTCAAAGCTAACCAGTCTAGAGGATCTAAGGCTCGTCTCCAGAAATGCTAGCAAGAAGGTGAATGATAAGATGAATGTGGATACCTTGAGGGAAGCAGCAACATTACCACGTCTAACTTGCTTGCAAATTCATCTACGTCCAGTTTTTGATGCCTTCACTAGAGATGCTATGAACCATCAAATGTGGTCACACCTTACAAGGTATACTGTTTATGCTAGTTATGACGTGTTCAAAGAGTATTTTATGTATGGCATGTTGGATGGCGATGCAGATTACTATTACAACTTTTCGAAGATGGTATACATTTTGAGTCCGGTTTCACTGCAAACGTTTTCACGTTTGCTTAATGTGCAAATGCCACATCTGCCGTCGATTTCAGATGGAGGGTTGAGATTCGCTAGGGTAAAAATGGAAGACGAAAATTCCTTTTGCGTGTATACTTGCGTGTAGGAAAGGTGGACGGCAGAATAGCTTCCCCGTAAGGGGCTTTCGTCGACAGGAGGGAGAGGACTTGCAGGAGAAGTGCGTCGACAGGAGAGAGCTTCCCCAGTCGCCGTCGTCGTCGCCGGAGAGAAGGAGATATCGCGAGGGGGGCCGCAGAAGAGGAATTGCTGAAATCGACGACAGAAAACGATTGTGTGAAATCGCAAGGGGAGATCGGAAGGGGAGATTGCAGAAGAGGAATTTGCGGAAAGGAAGAAGCGCCGACTATCTCCTTCGTCTCCGTCGCCATCGCACTGTCGCCGGAGAAGAGGAGAACCTAGGAAGGGCGCCAAATCTTGCTGTCGACGAAGGTGAGGCCGAAAATGCCATAGCTACTCCCTCTCTTTCCTCTCCATCTCTCTTCTCTCCCTCCTCCGTGACTCGTCCCTCCTGTTCCTCACTGCCGCTGCTCCCTCCCTTCCTCTTCGTCTCTCTTCTCTCCCTCCTCTCACCGGTTCTCCCATTTCGACCTCTCTCTCCCTCTCTCCCAAAAACCAGACATTCAATCAGTATATCCTCCTACTCCTTTTTGTTCTTTGCAGCATGTGAGATTAGATTAATTATTCATCCTACGGCTTCTCTCCATTTTTTGCTACAAGAGTGGATCTTGGGCTCTAGAACTCTCCGTTTTCTTTGTCTGGTGGCGGGCTTTGCTTTCAAATGATCTCAACAGTTGTTATTTGTCGGATCTTGATTTCTAATCTAAGGTGCGTTCTAGTTATACTGGATTTGACCGTGGGTCGTTTGGGTTTGGATTTTTGACCGAATTTGCTTGCATTTTGAATAGACAGATGAGTCATTCGTCTTGTGTGCAAGATTGAGTCATTCGATTGTAGATGATTAGTCATCTATCTTTTGTAAACACAAGATGGATTTTGGTACCATTTTCTTTCTGCCATTGTAGCCTTGGATTTTGAATGATCTGAATGGTTGTTCATTTGAGGTTCTTGAATTCTTATCTTGGGTGGCTTTTGATTCTGAATTCGAATCTGCGTTATTGTCTTTATTCTGTAGTTTTCTGGTGTGAGGGGGAATGATTGATGTTGCTAAAGTCATAGTCCATTTGAGAGTAGTTCTGATATTTTGGCAAAGGCAGTGGGGTTTTTGTAGATAAAAAATTATAGTATGCTTTGTGATGACCGTACAGCAGTTGGATTGAAGATATATATTGCTTGAGACAAGTCTATCTGAAAGGAGCAGGTAATTGCAGATGATCGTTTGATTATGTCCTGAAGTTATTTGAATTGAATTTATATAATTTCTTTATGGACTTCTAAATTTATCATGGTTGGTATCTATCCATTGCGAGGTTAGGATTCCGCAAAATATTTTCGAAATATCATGCATTAAAATGATCAGGCAGTTTGCTTTTTGTTTTGTCAATTTCATTATTTTGTTTCAAGTAGGTCAGAATTTCTAGCAACTGTGCCTAATTTGAACTTGATAGTGGTCATTACGTCAAAGATTCCATCTTGATTGGAATTGAGGATAATTTACTTTCTTTGATGGATGTGCTCATTGGTAACTGGAATATGGTTGACCTCAGCATGATGATTCCATCCTTAGGTTGTCAGATCATAAAAGTATACAAGACATTTATTGTTGTTGATTCCTGCTTTGATAACAATAGATTGATCACGCCTCTTGTTTCGCCAAAATTGGCAGATTCTAGCTGTACATGCTTGGCTTTTTTTTATATATAAATCTAGAAATTGGATGTGGGTTCTAGCTTTAGTAGTATGTTTCACTGTTAATCTATACATATTGTGTTCTTCCACCCACCTTGCTTGAAAATGCTATGCAGATTATGGTTTGCTTTTGATTAAAATATCTATTTGGTTGGCTTTTAATCCCATTTTACTATTTTTTTAGGTAACTTTGTATTCTTTGGAATGACTTCCATTCCATTTTATACCCACTTTAGATTTTGTAGCCTGGAAGTTTCATTCTTTGCTTTCGTTTTTATATATGTATTAGATCAGTTTTCATTTATTATAAAACATTGGAGATCTCTCTGTTCATCTTAGATTTTCATTTTCCCTGTTACGTTTGGTTTGTCAGCGGTCTTGAAAGTTTTGGTTTGAGAGAGAGGGTAATCTCGATTCCTTGCAGCCTTGCTTATGTTATGTAAATACTGCTTCGTCTGTTTGGTTCTCTCATAAGTGTTTTCTCCATGAATTTTCAGCTTTGTCTTTGGCTCGAGATTTCAGTTTTCCTATTTTCAGTTTAGAATGATTATAGAGTCTATTTTTGTTTTGATTAAATCAGTTCCTGTACAACCCGTTTTGTTTTCTCAAATGATTTCTGTTTGGCATCATGGTTGTTCTATTCAACTTCAAGAATGTTCTTAGTTTGTTTGATTCCCACGTTTTTGTATGAATGTGAATAACTTGCTTTCTGTTTCGCTCATATGTCTTCAAGCATGAAATGAGAAAAACTTACTACATATCACCAACCTGAGTATGAACTTATTTTTTTTTACAATTGTTGGGGAATCATGTGGCTTTGCAAAACGTAGTTTCTGGTTTTAACAAATCTGTGTGCAATAAGATTCTCTTCATTGATCTTGAAAAAAACAAGCATAATTTTCTTTATTTGTTTGAGATCTGTTATCTGGTTACCTCCATGAACTTCTACAAGGCTAATTTGGAACTAGACTCATTATGGTTTTGTCTGGATTTATGTTTAGATCTGTTAACAACATAAATGTGTTGTGCTATTGTGTATCAAAATTATCAGTTAAATTATTAAGAATTGCAGCTCCTTTCTTTGCATATTGAAAAGAATACCTTTTAATTTATTAGTTTGTGTCTATGAGTCTATATTGGTTTGATTCACTTGGAGAAGAGGATGTGTGAATGTGTGAGTCCATTGCAGCAAAAACGTGGTGAATTGTGCATGATGGTGATAGTTTGGAATTTTCAAATTGAAGGTTCGAAAACTTGTAGTCATTTTATATGACTCAATCATTGAAATGTTGAAATTTCAACTTTGGAGAATGTAATGGCAGGTATGGTATATGTGATTTCACTTATGTGTATAGAAGAAATTCTGTTAAAAGGAGATTGTATGGTGCATTGCTGGATTTTGTACAGGTCTAGTTGAAATTGGATTTTCCTTATAAAATTATGTATTCTCACATGTATAAACGGACATGAAACTTGTATGCTAATTGTTGAAACAGAGTTTTTCCTTGTGATGACATATGTGTTCATATATGAAGATGGAACTCGTACAATTTGTTGAAATGAAAATGCAATTTTCTGTACAGATCATAGCCACATTAGAAATTGTTTAAACCAACCAAAGTGCAATCAAAATCCACCTAAATGAAAGGAAATGCAACCAACACTTTCAGGAATCCATTTTGGGGTGCAAAGGGTGCCTAAACCCTTCTCTTTTGCACAATTAAGCAACTTAACTTGAATCTGTAATCAAATTATGACATCATGGAATGGTAGGGGATATAAATTCCCTTCTTGACATGTCAGTTCTAGTTAATAGGTGCTTCATGTGATAACCAATCCTCCCCATATTCCTAGAATGGTCCAGTAATTTCTTTTCTTGAACAAAACAATGTTTCTTCTTGATAGTCAATATTCTTTCATCTGCTAGAAACAATCAGATGAAATTATGTTGTTTGTTTATATTCCTTTTTCTATTAGAGACTTACCTTGACAGAGGCATACCTGCCACAACTAGGGGTCTGGTACAAGAAGATGCAATTTTGTAAATGCCTTCAGGAATTTCTAAATGTAATTAGTAGTACTACAAAGCCAAGCCTACTAGAGAAATGTCAACTGGTTCTTTTAAACAACATTAAAGGTAATTCTAATAGTTTGGAAATGAACAAAGCCTTTTTTTTCTCTTGCCACTTAACAACCTTCTTCTTTGTTAGAATTCTGGATGATAAAGATTAAAACAAGTACAAGTTGAAGATGAATTGAACTAAGCCATACACTCATTTTTGCTCGAATTTGTTTAGTTTATTTGACACTGCTAAGCAAGGGAGAGTATCATTGGATTTTAACCAGTTTGGTTAATCTGTTTATAGTTTAAAAATTTTTCTAGAAATATTTTATTCTTATTTGATGTTCTTAACCACAAATATGACTGTCATCTAATTACCATTGTAATTGCTTTCAATAACTGGACTATCAGGATGCCAATTGAGTGTCACCTATAAGTTAAGATGAAAAAAACTTTTCTGAGATTGACGATGTTTGATCCAGGCCATATTTGGGGGATGTCGTAAGAAGGTATTGATTCCCTATGCGGAGTCCTTAAATCAACACTACTCTTATGTGTGCAACTCATCCAATTGCTTAGCCTCTGGATTTGAACACGAGCTAATTTGAATAATTGCTGTTACAAAGACAATATTTGACATATTAATCTCGGTTCCATGGGAAAGACAATATATTCGGGAACAAAAAGAACTGATTTTATAAGCTCGCCCACAGTATATTTAATTCTCTTCTGGCTGCCGCATCCCTTCTAATGCTTTCCTCGAACTTAGCTTGTTGTACCTGGTTCATTTGAAATCGTAATATATCAATACGATGAATATGATATGGCATTCTCAATATGCTTATTCTTTCCATAAACTAAGTACCATAGTTCGGGTGTATTTGATTATAGGTAAAAATTTCAATTAAAAGGCTTTCGAGGGTAGAAGTTTCTGAAATTGATAGAAAATGATGGGATAAAATAGGGGTAATGATAATGTGTAAAGGGAACAAGGTTTAAATCTTCTATCATAATTGTGTGGGTAATTATGTAGGGATGATTGAAGTGTCATCTAGTTTGTATACCAAATTGGGAGAGACATTTATTAAAATGTAGAGAATGTATTAAAATCACAAGAACGTATGGATAGTGAAAGGTTTTCGAATGAGAAGTCCTCGTTGCAGTCTTGGCTCTAAGCAAACACACCCTAGACGTAGTAAAATGCTTAACAATAATTAATACATTCAATCTATAATCGCAGTGCTTGTTCTTTCTACCATTTTCACTTATAATTCGAATTTCATTTTGTTATATTGAGGTTACGAATTTATAATGCACAACACATGCAATCAAAAAATCGTTAGTAATTATAACTCAATAACTAATCAAATAGGTAAAATACCCAACATGAAATCTTCAAAGTAAAGTCAAGTTCCATCTTTACTTTCCTTGTAGCTAGTGCTTATGAGAAAAGGTGCTTATGTGCAATGAAGTAATCCGTCATGGATGTGTTTACCTGGACTGTCTGCTGAATACATGACACTTCTTCTTCAAGTAGGCGGATGTCTTCACGTTTCATTTTTTAACTTTAATGTCAGCTCTACACATATGAAGGTGATGCTTAAATGCCCCAACCTTATCGCACTTGCTACATAATCTAGCTAGTCTTCTAGCGATGTTACCAGGACGTGCTTTTTTTTATAATATGTGCTCTTATGGTAGGTGAGGTAATGAAATATGTTTGATGCGCAGTACAAGAATGGACGTTATCTTTCTGAATTTGTTTGCAGTTTCTTATAAATGAACAAATCGCTAGCTATGTGGGACTCCCCATGCGTTTGTTCGTGGGACACCCCTCCTCACCTAATTTTCTTTAATTTTTTTAATAAACATACAGATTCAGGTGCATTTAATGGATAAATCACGTTTTGTAATAGCTGCTGACATTTAAATATTTTTTTTTTGGTTAAAGACTGTAACACTTTTGTTAATTTCTAACAATAAAATTCTGAATGAAACTACTTAAAGTATAGGTTGAATATAACTAATACATATGTAGAAAAAAAATTGATAAATAAAGGAAAAGAGTACCGTACGATCTAACATATGAGATCATGTCTCTTAATACATTCACTCTCAACTTTTAACATTTGTATGCTGCTTTATTTAAATTAAGTTTGACATTATTAAATTTGCTACAAGATCAAATATATATCAAAAGTAAATATGTGCACGAGTGATATTGACTATAAAATATATTTATTTACGTATGCATTGTAATAAATACATAAATGTATTTTTATATTTATTATATTATAGTAATATTTTTTAGAATCATTTATTCATTTACTCATCATAATTTAGATAGATTAGATGTATAAAATCAAAATAAATAAATAATATTTAGCATGGAGTAATCTTTTTTATATTAAATACTCTACATTTGTAGTTGATGAGGTTCATAGAGCTATACTTGTTCCTTAAAGAGATACATGCTCATTCCCAAGGTAGAATTATGCAAAAAGTTCAAAGCACACTTGATGCGCAATTTTCAGACGTCTTAAAACTTGCAGGTTCCAATAATTAGGATATGCTCTCTACACCCAACATCCCCTCAACCACCATTATCTTTCCCCCTTGATACAATTCATTTTTTCTTCCCATAATATTTGGTGACTCATGAAGGTGATTGTGTAGTTGGAATCAAGTCACATGGAGAGGTATCATGTTGTCCATCCATCATGAAAATAACATAGCATCAAAAAGCGCATCTAAGTGTATATGCATTGAAAATACCATTACCTCACAGATAGTGAATAAATACAAGCCTCAAAAAATAGTTAGAATCATACAGATGTTATGTACAGAGCTGTAGCAAGAAATTAGATTGACAGATCAAAACAGCTTCACTTGACACGTGTTGGTACAAAAAAAAATTTTGCAAATATCATACATTTCTTCATCAGAGGACCTCTAAGACATGTATACACTGTCTACACAACACCTCCTCGAGACCAACTATTAGTAGCTGCCTTTATGGATGTTGCGTGCATGTTGAATTTTTCAGTTAAAACTGTCTTCGCAATGTGATGCCGAAAGTTAGGAGCCATACGCTGGAGACAAGCAGGAGACATTAAAATATCACTGATTTAAGAAATAACAAGGATGATATCGGAAAATTGTACATGTTTGCTCACCGGATCGAGAGTCACGGAATACTCGCCTGTATACCTCTCCATGAGCATAAGAATTAGACTATGACAATCACACCTGCATAATTGAAATATGCACAATTATGGACGACAATTAAGAAGAAATGTGTAAGTAACTAGCATTATCTTCAATGTAACACAACCAGTGAATGACAACCTACTCACCTAGGGGCACAATTGGTTCCCGTGACACGAACCTTTTTAAAGAACCATGGGTCGCGATGATCATTGTACATAAATTTTAATTTCCTTAGCATATCCCCCTGAGAGATATAGTGGGTCACAAAAAACAAAAAGAATCTCATATATAGTGCTACATTTACCATTACAATAAACTATGGCGAAATAAATCAACAAGTTCTGACCGTAGGTCCGTATACCGCCTTGAAGCGATCTGTCGTTCCATTAGCGCACGGATCTATGAAATGCGCCTCAGCACAGCGCATGTCGTAGGCCATTGCAACCCAATGATCATCATCACACGAAATAGGTATAAATAACTACATAAGTATGACATGAAATCTCATCAAAACTAGATAAGGTGGCTAGGCTATTATTACCCATGGAAAGTCGATATAAGCTACGGCTACTAACCCATGAACAATCAAGGAGGTGATAGCCATGAAGGGATACTGAGAATTCCGGCTCCAAGTGCTCCTTGAATCCTGAAAAATACAACCTCTGGAAATTTGAAGTTACATATGTAATCCAGCATACATACCACATTAATAAAAAATACAAAGCTGCCCACGATACTCACTGCAAGAGATGTGTTAAAGTAGTGCCTCCGTCCAGGATGGTCAAATTCTCTTTCCCGATAGTTCAAGACCAACATGTACGCATCAAGTAGCTAATGTTCAAAGGATGTGTTAGGTTATTTTTGAGAATGTGTTATGCAGAGAAATAAGAGTATATCACTCACGTAACTCACATCTGGATGGATAAATGGGGTTTCAATTGTACGTATTTCCGCTCTTGTCACTGTCACGAATCCACACTCAAACAGCTTTTCGTCGTCGGGGCCAGCACCGGTTGTGAGAGCCCATTGCTCGATTATGGACTCCTCTACCGTCGGACAACGTACAAGTATTCTCATAGGTTTTCTATGGATACAAGATTCCGCATCTATTTTCTGTACATATCATATACTAAATTCAATGCCATGAATAGGGAATCTAATAATATTAATGGAGCAGTGAAGTTTGAGAACACATACCCTATCAAGAATTCTCCGAATGTCTGCAAGGTAATCTTTATCACGACCCGACGATGTCAACACCAACGGAGAGTGACCTTCACTAGGCGAGTTCTTCCATGCGGGAGTTAATTTGCTACTTGATCCGGGCCATATTTGGGGGATGTCGTAAGAAGGTATTGATTCCCTATGCGGAGTCCTTAAATCAACACTACTCTTATGTGTGCAACTCATCCAATTGCTTAGCCTCTGGATTTGAACACGAGCTAATTTGAATAATTGCTGTTACAAAGACAATATTTGACATATTAATCTCGGTTCCATGGGAAAGACAATATATTCGGGAACAAAAAGAACTGATTTTATAAGCTCGCCCACAGTACATTTAATTCTCTTCTGGCTGCCGCATCCCTTCTAATGCTTTCCTCGAACTTAGCTTGTTGTACCTGGTTCATTTGAAATCGTAATATATCAATACGATGAATATGATATGGCATTCTCAATATGCTTATTCTTTCCATAAACTAAGTACCATAGTTCGGGTGTATTTGATTATAGGTAAAAATTTCAATTAAAAGGCTTTCGAGGGTAGAAGTTTCTGAAATTGATAGAAAATGATGGGATAAAATAGGGGTAATGATAATGTGTAAAGGGAACAAGGTTTAAATCTTCTATCATAATTGTGTGGGTAATTATGTAGGGATGATTGAAGTGTCATCTAATTTGTATACCAAATTGGGAGAGACATTTATTAAAATGTAGAGAATGTATTAAAATCACAAGAACGTATGGATAGTGAAAGGTTTTCGAATGAGAAGTCCTCGTTGCAGTCTTGGCTCTAAGCAAACACACCCTAGACGTAGTAAAATGCTTAACAATAATTAATACATTCAATCTATAATCGCAGTGCTTGTTCTTTCTACCATTTTCACTTATAATTCGAATTTCATTTTGTTATATTGAGGTTACGAATTTATAATGCACAACACATGCAATCAAAAAAATCGTTAGTAATTATAACTCAATAACTAATCAAATAGGTAAAATACCCAACATGAAATCTTCAAAGTAAAGTCAAGTTCCATCTTTACTTTCCTTGTAGCTAGTGCTTATGAGAAAAGGTGCTTATGTGCAATGAAGTAATCCGTCATGGATGTGTTTACCTGGACTGTCTGCTGAATACATGACACTTCTTCTTCAAGTAGGCGGATGTCTTCACGTTTCATTTTTTAACTTTAATGTCAGCTCTACACATGTGAAGGTGATGCTTAAATGCCCCAACCTTATCGCACTTGCTACATAATCTAGCTAGTCTTCTAGCGATGTTACCAGGACCTGTCAGATAGGAAAACAACAAGCGAGACTTTTCTCGATCGTACTATCCAGTATTCTCATGCTCCCGTGGACGGAAAGGAAGAGATTTTGTAGTACAAGCAACACGGGCAACTTGATAGTATACATGAAAATCCAAATTATGGGTAAGCGTTCACAATAGTAAAAATATGAGGCATGTAATGCACAGGTGTGAAAATTGCAAGATGCAAAGACAGCCAACCCACTCATTAATTACTTGTTAGCATTACTCCCGCTTTTGTAACAGTAAATGCAAATTAAATCATGAAACCACTCCTGCCAGTATAAATGAAGAGAAGTGATGTCGAGAATTCCACATTTGCAAAAAAATCCCACGTACACTACTTCGAATAAGTCATTATCACCGATTTCCATCCTATTCTTCCCATGCAATTGGTGATGCTAATGGTACCTAACATTCAATTCATGCATTATAATTTTTTTGAACGCATACATTTAATTAAATGGTTAATTTCATATATAATCACTACTATCATTAATTTCTAATATACCCATCCATCCTCTCTTTTTTTTACTACCGATTTCCATATTCTAATGGGTTCAAATTTATTTATAAATTACCCCATATAACAGATAATACAAAACCACTGAGTGTACGTCACATTTTTTATGTCTTTCCTATATTTAAGATGTGATGAAAATTTTGAATTTACATTTCTACCCAAGATTATACATATAATTTATGTATCTAATATATCCAAAGACCAATTAAATAGCCTATACAGATATTTGGAGTAGAAATTTTAAAATTTTCAACTCTAGCAGTTTCAAATTCATACATAGGATTCAATTTTCACATTTCATATGCATTATTTCACTCCTAAAATGAAGATCTACATGAATCTGTGAAAATCCCCATGATTCCTACCTATATTAGGAAGAAATTTCAAATCCCCAAGTCCCCGTAGCTACAGATACGAATTTTCTCCTCCATTTTCATGATTTCATATCTATACATATAAATCTATATGAATCTAGCAAAAGCCCTATGCTTGGAACATGATTTGGGAAAGATTTCTACAAATTATCAAAAAAACCCAACACCTTACCTCTGGCCGGAGACGGGACGAGCGACGCAGCAACGCCGGAGGCAACGCCGGCCGACCGACTCCTCTTCTTCTCCCTTCTTCTCCCTTCTTCTCTTCTCCTTCCTCTTCTCCTCTTCTCCTCTTCTTCTTCTTCTCTTTCTTTTTTTTTCTCCTCTTCTCCCGAATCCGCTCTCTGTTCGTGCTTTCCAAAAAGCCAAGTATAGCCTTAAAGTAGTCCGCACGTACACACGTGCGGCTACCCTTAGGCTATACATATTCTTATTTTTTAATTATAAATATTTATATTAAATATATGTCATCAATCATAATATTATAAATTTTATAAATTATAAAACAGCATATGGTTTTAAGCAATTAAATCATGGCCATTCATTAATTTAAACATTTCAAATCAATTAATTGCTTGGATTAAACGATTTGTCTTAATTTTATTAATAAATCTAAAATTAAATAATACATTTTGTTATTGTTACATACAACATAAACAATCAAACTCATCATTACAATTTTTTTAAAATAAATTTATATATAAAATTCTTAAAATACAAATGTGAAGCACAACTATAAAAGAAATTTATATTCTTGATTTTTAAATAAGTGTAGATAGAAGTTCACTTCATTCATTTGAAGATATGATTTTTCAAATCATTATATGGTATAATTTATTTAGAATTTCAAATTTCAAATTTCAAATTTCAATTCTTTAGATGAAAAATTATTCTACACAACTTTGGGAATTTAAATATTAGATTAATTTCAAGAAGAACAATTGTATATCAAAATTAAAACTGTAAAATTTACATTAAATACGTGAAGAACATTTATATCATATATTTAAATATATAAAACTCAAACCAATTATGTGGAGAATGATGTTAAAATTTTTTCTGTATTATTATAATAAATTATTCATCATAACTATTACTGATGCATATAATCTATTATCTAAATACTAATGTATGTTAGTAGATTTTCATAGCATAAACTCCAAAATAATTATGACAATATATGTTTCAATCTAGATTGAACTACGAAATAATTGCATACATTATTTTTGGGTCTAAAAAATTAATTTAGCATTTAACAACGTTTTTATTTACTTTTATGCAGTTGTAAATTTTATATGATTTACACAAAAAATAAATCATTTCAAATTTGTGTCATTTTATTCTAAGTTTAATGGTATGAGATGACAAATTAATGACAAATTAATGTATCATTTCAAATTATATGTTTAATGGTATGAGACATAATAAAGGTGGCAACGGTCATTTATTTACTTTCTGATACCACCTATTATAAATTAAATTTCTCTTTATGAGAAATAATAAAAATACACACAAGCATTACAGGATTTGTTCATTTTTTGGTCAAAATATGAGGTTAAAAAAATGTTCATAATGAGTTAGGGGATAAGTTTTATGTTGACCATGATTAATATACTTGTTTATTATATAAACATATAATTTATACATTTACGGATAAATAAAAGTATATTAATTACGCATAAATAAACATATACAAGTATACGTATAATTACTGCCTTTCCAATAAATAAAAGCATAAATATTTATTAGTGACTTATTAATATATATTAATTACGTAAAATATCCAATTATTGGATTTGTTTATATTTTAATAAGAATCTATATTTATATTTTAGTATATTTTCGTATTACATTTACAGATAATATATTTCATATAAATTTTATGAACAATCTATAAAATCCATCAAATCCATCATATCAGTACATCTGTTTACGATTACTCTATAAAATTCATAAATCATGTAAATATTAGTTTACGATTTTGCATAATTCTTGTAAAATCTGTGTTGTCCATCTAATTGGTGAAAATGAAATGTCATGAATTCTATTTTAGCTGTTAAAACTGTACAACTGGTTTATCGTATCAAACGAATATGTATCAAAATAATTTAGTCTATAAAACTCGTAAAATTTATAAAATTTATAAATTTCATATGCGCTATATCCGTGAAACTCGAATAACCTGTAAAATTTATTTCATTGGAAAAATGAATACAACATTATCAGTGGAACACATCATTCCCATAAATTTCATAAAAACTGTAAAAGCCGTAAAATCTGTAAAATCTATATCAACGGTCAAACAAGCGAAATTATATCAGTCGTTCAAATTTATTTCTTTAAATAAAACTATTCGTAATCTTATAATTTCAGTCCTACATTACAGATTATAATTTGGAACGAATATCATTCAATTTAACGTTGGAGATCACTCATCATCTATAGTAATTTATTAAAATCATGTGAATAATCATAAAAATGCATGCACCTCAAAGTGTTATACTTTAATTCACCTACCCCTACTCACGGTTTTTCCACATTTCTACTCTCATGCTATGAAATTACCTTTTTGCCCCCATTTGCATTTTATGCAAAAGTGCAAACGTTTGCATTTGAACCCGCCTCATACATTTTTCGTTGTGAAGTCTTCGACGGACAAATTAGTTGCATACGTTATGCTGAGGGTTTAAAAATGGAGGAATGTAAAGGCTTACAGACGCTTACGCAGATAATTGGTGAGTCAATGACCTTGAAATGCATTATTTTACAACATGTTGAAGGGTTGAGATGCGTTATAGACTGGACAGAGATGGGAAAGGACAACGCAATATTGGGCAATTTAGAGACATTGTGGGTCTCAGAGCTGGCGTCGTTGGAAAGGATGTTCGGTGTTGCACTTAGACAACGGATGATAGCTAGCTTTGGACAACTGAGAAAGATCTATGTTTCGAAGTGTCCTAAGTTGACTTGCATCTTCTCCTGTACAATGCTCAAGCATCTGCATCAGTTAGAATATCTTCAAGCAGAATCCTGTGAACAACTTGAGGAGATTGTAGAAGGTGGCCCATTTCCAGACAGGATGCAATTAAAATTGACGGATCTGGTACTCGATAACTTACCTAAATTAACCACCATTTGCTGGCAGCATCTTGATCTGTCATCTGATCGAATGCATATCTACATTTCCCTGTGCCCATTGCTAAAGAAACTCCCCGCCTTATGCTCTGACAGTAGTACTCAACATATAAGGGGCCGTATCTTGGGAAGCAGAAAATGGTGGGAAAGAATAGAGTGGGAAAATGACCATTCTAAGTCCATGTACTCAAGTTTATATGAAGAGGTAAAGTAGATCTCTCCTTTCCTCTCTTCTTTATTAGTTTCTATTTATATCGTTGGTTTCATGTTTCAAGGCTGACTTTTTAACGCTCTCGTCTACACTTCCCAACTTCATTAATTTCTAGATTTGTGATTAGTTTTATGTTTCTAGGATATGGAGGTTGAGGAGGCGTTGGCGTAAAATAGAAAAAGGAGAGAATTAAGGAAAGTGGAAAAAGTGAAATTAAAATCTAATTTCACTTCAAC
Source organism: Annona cherimola (assembly GCA_030490835.1). Classification (NCBI taxonomy): domain Eukaryota; kingdom Viridiplantae; phylum Streptophyta; class Magnoliopsida; order Magnoliales; family Annonaceae; genus Annona; species Annona cherimola. The sequence goes on from CM059977.1 coordinate 28,263,780, forward strand.
CGTGTTACGATGTCATTTTTATTAAGGCAATTTTGCTACCTTATTTGCTGCTTAGGGTAATTTTATAGTTGTCCCTACGATACAAAAAGTGAAACTTAAACTAGAATAGAAAGCAACACTTTTTCTAAACACATGAACACTTGATAACAAAACTTTTGGTTGAACGGAGAGAATTTCAAAACCATATGTTAATTTTGCAAATCACCACTTGAATGCACTATGTCTAAATTAAGACTAAAGCAACATGTGTCTTGAATAAGACATTTGGATGTCTGAGGAAAGGAGAGGATGATCAGATAATTGTGTGTAAATCTCCCAATGCCACCTCTCTCTCTCTCTCTCTTCCCCCCCCCCCCCCAAAAAAAAAAAACAATTTACAGATTTTAAGACATCTCTCTGTCCATCTGTCACATCTCATTTTATGAGTTGTAATTTTCAATATTATGTGATGCATCTCTTGAATTCATGCCACAACATTGCATCCAATAAATTTGGTCTAATGTCATTTCAAATATATCTGTTTACGTTTAAATATTTCAAACATTCAACCGATGCATCCATTCATTGGTTTGCAAAATCATGCAAAAATCATTACATCTTTTCAATTGCATTCAATAAATCTGCTCTAATGTCGTTTCAAACATTCAACCAATGCATCCATTCATTGGTTTGAAAAATTATGCAAAAAATAGCACAAGGCAAGATTCAATCCCAAGACTCATTACACCATTGCCAACATCTCTTACTACTTTAACTATTTTATTTTTGTTGTTAATCTATTAAACTATATTATACTTATTATAAATTTGAAAATCCCAACAGAAGGAAGAAGAGGAGGAGGAGGAGGAGGAAGAGGATGCTTTAGACCTAAACCAGATTCCTTGTGAACAAGGTAGTGTGATAATTTATTATTTTTATTTTCTTTTCTCCTTAAATTTTATTCTTTTATTCCAACAAAATTTTGCTTCAAACGATATGATTAGTTTCACCATAGCTCACTCATGGCTTAAATGAGGAAACCAACGGTTGTCATGTAATGCAAGGGAACGATGATGTGAAGGAGTGCCAATGACTAAAACACACACATCTTACTAAAATTTTATTAAATGAGACACTTTTCAGCAATACATTAACCAACTAAAATGGTGAAATTATTTAGGCTACACATGCCAATGATATTGTAGTATAAAATACTTGAAATTAGTTTGGGATTATAACAACGTACCCATATATTTAAATGAGGGGATAAGTTAATCAGTAATATTCTTTTTTGTCATTAGTCAATTTCCTAGTAAAATAGATATATTTTTGTCTTTCATTATTAGTTTTATGTAATCATGAGATTTAATAATTGTTTTATTGATTCTATTTCATACAGGGAGAGGAGACGATGAGTTAGTCTGTGATATATTGTCTCGTCCTCTGTCATTGTGGCCCGGTAAGAAGATTTCTTTATGCATTTCTTTTTTTTTATTAATTTCATATTGCAAAATTTTTATTTCGTTAACTTTTATAGCTTTCAAAATTTTTATATGTGAAACTACGTACCATTTAGGAAGAGGGTAAAATTTGTAGGTGTATTCCTTACTGTCTACTTTGTTAGTTTCAATGCTATGAGCTTATGTGAATATTTCTCCTTTACTATCATACAAGAAGTGAGGAGATGGTGAATTAGATGATATAATGTCATATCTAGAATCAAACATTGGAAGGGCAGTAGTTAAGCCAACGACTGAATTGTATTTAGTGAGAGACTTTTTCAGTCAGACGTTGACCAAACAAAAGGGGCAAAATCATTTAGGCTACGGATGCCAACGAAATTGGGTGAGCTAAAAGAATAAAATACCGGACATTATGTTGAGGTTATTGCAACTAATAATCTCTTTTCTATAAGTTCATTTTTCTCGACTTTATTGGTTTTGCCTGATGAGATGGTATGAGATTTGAGTGTCTCGTCAACTTTATTTCATACATGACAAACGTAAATGATGCTTTCCCATCCAATTCTTTTCACAATGGAAAAATACATTTCTTTACATAGTTGTCGTCGTTGTCATAAGCTATTTCTTACCAATACGGGTCAACAACGTAGAAACTGCTGTATCATTTTTATATCATGAACTATTTCCTTAGCAATCTCTAACGTTTTTAAAAACTATTTAATTATATCTTTGTTCTATCTTTTTCTGCTCCTCTTCCATGACTTCTATGTGAATAAACATTTCTTGTTACATTGAGAGATTATTTGATTATCTCACCGACCCCCTATATTATCATTCTTTCTTTTTCTTTTCATTTAGGAGATTTTGTGACCGTTTTTTTCAATTTATATATTTCGTGCAGGGACCTCAGACAATGATTCTGTCCATGATACATACATATATAGCTAGCATCTTCTTCGACATGTTAGAAAATATTATGTTTGCGGCAATTTGTGGAACTATTGGGCTCATTCTCAGTACGCTGGCAGCATTAGATCACTTGAATCAGCCTATTCAAAACTCTTATTTTGTGTGGATGTACTGTGGTAACTGTACTTGATGGATTACTTTTCGACTGTATTTTTATTGGATTGTGGGCAAATTATTCCTTCCAAGGATTGTTTAAGGGATAGAGATAGACGCTGTTACCGGTTGTATGGAGTCTGTACCCCATTTTCATTTTGGGCCAATTGGACGTTTAGATAATATCTTAAGAGTACGATCCTGTATAGGTGCCTGTTACTTAAGCAGGCAGCATTCAGCTGTATGAACTTTAAATGGGATGAAGATTATTTATTTTTCTAAATCTTATAAAAAATTAATATAAAAACTAGTAATAATATATTTTTATAATTAAAAATAATAACTTTTAATATGTAAACTAAGGGCCATGTTTCTATGTAATCTCATCTATTTTTACATTCTTGATTGCTATTGGGAAATCCACTCCATCAATGGTATTTATCATCATTTAGATTATCATGAAAATAGTTTTTTTTTCTTATTTCATTGCATATAAGTCTCACCTAAAAATATGTAAAATTGCTAAAATAAAATGATTTAATGCTAAAAATGAATTTTAAAGTTATATTTTCAAAATCTAAACAATATAAAACAAAATTCTTATATGGGCAAATGATTCTATGCATTCTAAGCCATAGGAAAATGGATATAAATGTTTTCATAATTTACATATAATTATATATTTTCAAGCAAAAGTGACTCATGTAAACCTTTAATTTCAATAAAACTTGATTTTTTAACTAAACAAATAATGTTAAATACAATAGATAGAAAGGATTTTTTGTCAACCGTCCATTTATTAAAAAATGAAAAAGATTATATAGAATCTGTAACCTAGTTACATAGCAGCAAAACCTTTAAACTAAATGCATATGGAGTCGCATAAACATGAATATATATATATATAGGGCCATAATCTAGTAAGGCCGACCTAATCATAAATTTCAATAAGGTTGATATGTATCTATCTCAAATAGGTGGACTGTAAAACTACCTTTCTTAATAAGTATTCTTGTATAAATGAGATGGTAGAGATATAAAGTATAAATGCAAGTGACAATCTTATTCTTGTAAGTTTGGTCATCATAATCCAGTAACGCCAAACTTATCATAAGTTTCAATGTGGTTAACATAAGTGGATTGTAAAAGTACCTACCTTGGTAATTGTCTTTTATAAATAGGATAGTATAGATATAAACGCAAGTGAAAATCTCATGCTTGTAAGTTTGGTAACCAATATTTACTTAGATAAATTTAAATAATTAATTAATTAAAATAAATAAATAAATTTAAATAAGTTAAATTAAAAGATATAAAATTAATAAATTCTTATATAAATGAATGAAAATAAATAAATAAATTTATAATTAACTGAAAATAAATAAATAAATAAAATTAACCAGATAAATAAATTTCAATATATCCACTTATTGAACTTTTAAGAATAACTAACGTGTATATGTGCACCTCCCCATTTTAAACAACCCTACTTATCTAGATAACTTTACAATCTACCTAAGGTCAACACCTGTAACTTTATTTAAGCTTGTGGTAAGTTCGGCCTTATGGGAAATGCTTATAAGGTTATTTCCCATATTATATTGAACTTATAAGAATAACTAGCATATCTATATACACCTCTCTATTTTAAACAACGATACTGTTGACACAGTACTTAAATTGAAAATTTAGATGTTTAAATAGGCTCACTATCATTTGGGCCACCCATCTAAGGCCCTTCATGGATCTATATTTGAATTTTTAACTCATATATTTGTAAACCCAATTTTGTGTAGGACCCATGTGGAAAATGGGCCTATGATGCTTCAAGCCTGCTTTCGAAGTAACAACTAACAATCCATATGGTTAATCAGGAGTAATTCGCATTCAAGATGAAGTGGAAAATACTTTCTCAAGCCAATTGAAGCAGATTCGACATGATGAATGGATTGGATTAAACAAGTAGTTAATATTTTATGAGATTTTTAATGGTCAAAATGAATTTGACCAAGGAAGGAGGTGGATTTGCAACATTTCAAATGATGGATAAAAACTACTGGATCCAACGCACTAAATGAAGATCTAAACCGTTAAAGTGGATAAATGACATCAACTACTATGGACCCCATTGAAGATCAAGGAAAAATAGATGACGATCAAGACATAAATGAAGGACGAAAAATGCACAAAATCAATGGCTAGGAAAGAGTTGGCTTACTAGTCAAGCAAAACAATGGGCCCATTGGTGGTTCCCAAAAACCACCTATAAATTTACTAAGGAGTCCATTTTGGGATAGAATTTTGCAAAAAAAGAAAAGGTGGAGTTGTACAAAATATTACTAATACATGTCCATATGCAATTTTCCAAACATGAAAAGCTATAAAATGAGCCATCTTCCCCTATTCTCTGCACGCCCAAGCATAGCCAAATTCCCTTATCATCCATTCATCCACTCTTTTCAAAATCATCACAACAGCTCCCTTGTCTCCCAACATATTTGAAAATATCCCTTTTTTTTTATTTTTCTGTCAAATGCTATTCCAACTTATTTTTCATTAACGGGCTAAAAAACGGGGGTGAAAATCCAGAAGTATGCGTATGCACCCATCCTCTGCATCATTTTCCTTTATTTTGTTTTAAAAACAAAATCCAACGCTGCCACATCCCATCTTTCTCGTTTCTTTTTACTAAAATTTTTTTTATCTTGTATCTGGACCACCTAGTGCTCTGTTTTGGGTGTGCTTAAAAATTATTTTACTTTTACGCTGCTATTTCATTGCATGTCGTTTTATTTCTGTTTATTAATTTTTTGAATTAAAAAAAAAACCCAACGCTGCCGCATCTCACTCCCTCCTTTCTTTTCCTATAATTTTTTTTTTATATCAATCCAATATCTGTTTGTCTAATGCTCTGTTTCATGCTTACTTAAAATTATTTTACTTTTAATCAACGCTGTTTTATCATTTCACGTCCCTTTTTTTTTTAAAAAAAAAACTAATGTAACGGAATATCCATACTTAACTACATCTACATCTTGTTATAACGTTTACATTACATGTCTCTTTTAATGCAATCATTTACTCAAGGGGGTGTGTGCTCGCTTATGTAGGCTTGGCTGGAGAAAGGCTCTGTAGGCCGCGTACAGTTAAATATTACTGATATTTTGGAGTCGTTTGGAACCGAAGTACTCATATGCCAGCGATACATTGAAGTCTTTAGGATTGCAGTCTCAATTTATTATTAAATCAAAATTCAATTTATATTTTCTTTAAAATCATTTGTTTTAATAAGATAACCAAAATCTTTTGTATAAACGTTTTGGTGGTCATATCTTCGTAAGAATATTTGTAATCATATGAAAATATGAAAACCACTTTTATCCATTCATACACTAAATAAAATGTCATAATATTTTATAAAATTATTTGTCTGTATAGTTAGAATATTTTAAACGATATAAATGTTGAATTAATAATTATAAAATAGACATACGTAAATCAAATAACTTTATTATATTAACTGTGCACTTTCAACATTTATTAAATACGGCCTACACAAAATTTGATTTGGTTGAAATTTATTTTTTAATTAAAGAAATAATTGTAAGTGCAATGAGCATATTTTATTTTGATTTAGTTAATCCTCGTGCCAAAATTGGGTAGCACTATTTCATGGATGGCATCAAATATGGGCGACATGATTTTAAAAAATAAAATTAAAAATAGATAGAGGGACCAACTTTCTCGCACCTTGCTCTCTTGTCCTTGCTTGCTTTTTCTGCTTTGACTTTGCTTTGGGATCTTATAGCAGATTTTTTGGCGATCAGTCTTACCTTCGCCGAAAGTGCGTTCCTATTTCCTAGCTCTTTCCTCTTCCCCTCATCCCTTCTCTCTTTTCCTTACTTATTCTTCGTCGTTGGCTTCATGTCCTGTCCAATTCTTAATTCTTTATAACTCTTGCTACACAACCCTCCCAAATCGGTTCACGGCTACCTCAGCTCTCTCACACGGTTTCAGCAAAGAAGCTCTTTCTTCCCTGTTAAAAGAGTAAGAAATTAACGAATTCGCCGAATTAATGAATCAGACTTTCCTCCGTCCATTTTCTCTGTCTTTCTCTACTATTTTATTTGATTTTATAATCGTTCCTCACTCTTTTCATTTTTGATCATACGCCTCTTTGAAATTTGAATAGATTGAGAGTCGCCAACTGACCATATTTCGCATCGGAGCTTGAGAATGATTCAGAGTTGAAGGATCACAACCACACAGCTAGTAAACTTCTCCTCCATCCACTCACTTCTCCTCATACTCGTTTCTTTTTCCTATTCTTTTCTCAGTTTATGCAATGCTACTTCGGTCTTTTCTTGTTGTACTTCCATCTTTTGTCGCATGGATTACTGCAGTTCCACTTACTTCATTCTTAAAGCCCCCATTTAATAGGATTTTTCGGAACACCCTAGTTTCACTGATAAATCGGGATTTTATTATTTTTCTTTTCCTTGGCTTAACCGAGTTCACCCATGGACCGATGCAGCCAACCCGCTACATGTGCGTGGATTGTAGTGAAAGACCTTTCAGAAAAAGGGGAAATTTTTGTAAGTTCACAATTTTGAGTTATGTTCCATGCTCTATCAAAATATGGTTATTGAATTTTTTCATCTGGCTTGAATCGGTCTTTTGGGCTTCACCATATTTTAATGGGTTGGACAGACTTCTTTTTTTCCCTGAGGAAATGGGTTGTACAGACTTGACAGAACTTGATTGACAAGTTTATCAGTTTCATCGAGTTTGATCAATACTGACTGCATAACACGGAAATGATGATTTTACATTGTGCGTTAATTCAACCGTCCAGCTAATCTGGATGAAGTTTTCAGCGACACATCAGGCATTTGCAGCATATGCTACAGACGTGAGTAACACTACTTGGGCATCTGTGTACGTATCCACCTGTTATATAAAGGTAATACCATATAAAGCCGGCTGCAATTTAGTTCCTTTTTCGATTTTTCAATTTTATTTTTATGTGGGGTGCATTATTTAGTTTATGTACCAAAATATTGGATTATATATATTTTTTACAAAACTCTAAAGCAAATAGTTTTTTTTATAACAATAGTGGCTAAGGATTCAACCTACCCTTCCCAGCTTCTGGGGAGTTTGGGAAAGAATCTCAGCCCTATGATTAAAAGAAAGGTCTTTAGTGTTTCGCTCGTATAAAATTGATAAAAGAAAGAGATAAAAGCAAAAAGAGATTGATCCAAGAAAGAACAGTATAGGTTCCACACACTACAAAAATAATCCAAAAAGACATCGCAAATTATAATTGTTCGGTTAATGCACCTACTCTACTCTCCAAGTCAACGTCTTGATTCGGATTTCTACTAGTCAACTTAGAAGTCAAGTTACAGTTGTATGATTTCAATCGTCTTCTGGATTACAAAAATAGCTCCAAGTGGAATGCGAAACTTTCCACAAAATAATGAAAGCTTTCCTCTTGAATTAGATTGCCTCTAATTCAAGGTAAAATAAGCAAAAATGAAATAAAGCTTACAACCAATTGAATAACACAGAAGCATAGAAATGAAGCTCTAGTATGATGGTAAAATCTTCAATATGCTGCTTCTAACAGATAGACAGAAAATCATGGAAAACACCATAAGATAGATCTGCACTTTTGAAGTGATTCTCTCTAAGGGTGTGTTTGTTTGGGGCAAAAAACCGTCAATCAAACTTTTCATTCTAAAACTTTTCACTCTCCATAATTACTTTATTTTTTAATTATTTTTTTATATTTTTCTATACAAACTATCCTACTTTTCAATCATTTCTACACAACTACCCATACAACTAACCTATCTATTTTAACTTTATTCTCTTTACTCCTCATCATTATCCCTATTATATCACATCATTTTCTATCAATTTGACGACTTCTACCCCAAAAACTTTTCATTAAAAGTTTTACCTCTAACTAAACACACCCTAAATTGAATTTCTAGTCGAAATTCATTGTCTATTTATAGCTTCGAATTTTCAAAACTACTAGAAGAAATTTTTTCTCCACCAAATCCTCAACCAATCGAATTTCTCTCAACAACTTGTAAAATTTAACAAAACAAAACTGCCAAGATAGATTTTCTCTACCAAATCTGTAACCAATTGAATTTTTCTCAACAACTTATAACAACTTAACAAACCAAAATGACTCATCATAACAAACTAACTGATTTGTCATGTCCTCATCTAATTATTTATCCATGGATTGCTTTCAAAAATTGTCAAAGTTTCAATACAAAACAGTGGAAGTTTTCAAACCAAAACAATTGAAGTTGGAAACTAAATTAGTAGAATTTTAAAATAAAAATTGTTGAAGTTTCAAACTAAAACTGTTAAGTTTCTAACCAAAACTGTTAAAGATTTATAGGAAAGACAGGAAAGCTCAACAGATTCACACCACTTAATTCCATGCTAATTTGTTATGATCATTCATCTCAAATCAAATACAATTAAATACATTTTAAGAATTAAATTCTTAACCTGTCTATCATCAAAACACAATAACCCAACAATTCTCCCTGTTTTTGATGATGATAAATCACAATTGATATGTTAAGAATATAATGAATTCTCCAATTAAACTTCCCCTGTTTTAATGTTTTCAGTCATTCATGTCTTTTCTCCCCCTTTCCCCTTTGTCATTAACAAAAAGTAACAAGGAATGAATACCTTATTGAAAAATCAAACTAAAATGCAAAACTTGAGAATAAATTTAATTAAATGCAACAATATGTGTGATGTCATATTTATGATAAAAATAAACTATATAAATGTCTGCCAATATTATTTGTTTGTTAATAAAAAAAATAAAAAAATATTGAAGTTCGCCAAAACACCATCAAAACCACTTTGCATGTTTGGCATCATATGTATCAGAATTATCTGCATGAAACTTAAACCTTATTCATCATCAAAATCCAATAAATAAATATAAGATAATGAATATTTTGATGATTTGAATGATTGACCCTTGGTTTTATTAGATTTGGAAGGTTTTGATCTTTGAAAATGGGGTAGCCTTTGAATAAATGAAGTTATTCCTACCGTTTCACTATCATAAAAAGGCAAAAGTGGGTTAGGCTCATCTTCAGAATTAGCACTTATATGAGGACGTCCTTGATATCCATGATGTCCATCACCACCCAAGTAACCATCCTATCTATCTTATCTTTGACCAATCTCATCATCCTGATCACCATTTTGAACAGAAATCCTTTGTTGTTTTGGAAGAGATTGACGATCTGCTGCATGAAAATCCGAATTCATAACTCATTCACCATCACCAATATTGTATATCGCATATGCTTGAGTGTAGATTCATTTATCACATCATAGCTTGTTGGTTTGATGGGTGCTTCTCTTCTCAAATCAATGTTGAAATGCTGAAATTGCCTTTTTAAGTACATAGCATAAGGCAAACATCCATTTGCTCTCTTTTTCTGTATCAACATATAAAATAGCATCACACTAGTAATGTTATAGGGCTTATTATGCGCAATTATCCACATTAATTCCAAATCATCAAGTGTAACAATATCATATTCTCTTTCTTTATGCAGAAAACAATATGCGACAAACAAGTTTAGCAATTTATAATCTAATTTAGAAAATTCCTTATTTGTAAAATTGCATTGTTGTTGACTGAATGACTCATTCTATGTAAAATAGAAAATAACTTCCTCAAGATCAATGTCTTCATGTGAACCAGTAGCATGAATTGGTAGTTGGAGATTTGATTTTCAAAAAATTGAAGGGAAAATTTGAATTTCAAAAATACAAATGAGAAAAGAATGAGATTTGCTAGATTTGGTTTGGGTTATTGGAGATTTGATTTTCGAAAAATCGAAGAGAAGATTTTAATTTCAAAAATATAGGCGAGAAAAGAATGAGATTTAAGAGATTTGGTTGGGATAGTTGGAAATTTGATTTTCAAAAAAAGAAAAGAAGATTTGAATTTCAAAAATATGGGTGAGAAAAGAACGGGATTTGAGAGGATTTTGTGGCTAAAGAGAGGCGTTGTTGGGAGATATGGACAAATGTATAAGAGAGATGTGGGCTAGAGAGAATTTTACTAAGATACAAAAATACGCCAAAAGTCTAATCATCACCATCATCCGCAGGCAAAGTTTTAGGTAAGCATCTTTTCTAATAAGATAACAGATAGTGTTTATAAAATATGTAGCATGTGCACGTTACATGCTTAGCTTATGTTGCTTTGATTTTTTTAATGTTGTTGTGGTTGTTTTAATTTAACATTTTTTAATCTTTTTTTTACGTTTTGCTATTATTTTGATTTAAAAATATTTTTAACATTTTTAACTGTTTTTATTATTTTTTAAATTATTTTAATTTTTAAATCATTTGTTTTTGTTTTTTAAAAAATCCTTTTTGTTTGTTTTCTTTAGATTTGTTTAAAAGAAACTTATTGGAAAGGTTTTGCTATAAAAAAACTTTATTAAAACAATTTGGTCTTGAAAAAACTTATTAAGATGTTTTTTCAAGAAAAAACAAAAACAACCTTATTTAAAAATAAAAAACTAAAATTTGCAGATAAATATATAATCTATAATTATCAATTGCATGATATAATATATACATAAATGCAGGTCATGAAAAAGGATTAATTATACCCAATTTTCTTCTTATGTGAAGAAATTTTTCAAAGGGAAGTGGTTTTGTAAAAATATCTTTCAAGTGATCTTTTGTGTGAATAAATCAATAAAAATTTCTTTCCATGATACGTGATCCTTGAGAAAATGGTGTCTTACTTTGCTGTGTTTAGTACATGAATGTTGTATAGGATTTTTAGACAAATTTATTGCACTTGTGTTATCATATCCGATTAGAACATTTATATATGGCAACTCATAATCACACAATTGTTTTTTCATCTACAAAATTTGAGCACAACAACTAGCACATGCAATATATTCAGCCTCTGCAATCGATAATGTAATCGAATCTTGTTTCCTAGAATACCATAATATAATCATACCACCCAGAAATTGGTAAGTACGACTTGTACTTTTTCTATCCACTTTATAACTTGCAAAATCAGTATCTGAATATCCAATCAAGCTAAAAGTGGATTCTCTAGGAAACCAAATGACCAAAGTTTGTGTATCAACAAGATATTTAAATATACGTTTAACAGTACTCATGTGTGATTCTTTTGGATTTGACTGAAATCATGCATATGTACAAACACTAGACAAAATATCAAATCGACTGGCAGTTAAAAACAAAAGCGGACCGATCATGTCCCTATGTAACTTTTGATCTACTAGCTTACCTGAGTCATCCTTATCCATTTTGATGCTTCCACTCATGGGGGTTGATATATGCTTTACATTTTTCCTTTTAAGCTTTTACAATATTTTCTTGACATATTTTGTTTGAGAGATAAAAATAACTTCTTTTATTTGTTTTACTCGAAGTCCCAGAAAGAAGGTAAGCTCACCCATCATACTCATTCGAACTTATTCTGCATCAATTTTTTTAATTTCTTACAATACAACTCGTTAGTATACCCAAAAATAATATCGTCTAAATAAATCTAAACAATTAAAATGTCTTTGTGAATATTTTTGATAAATAAAGTAGTATCAACCTTGCCTCTTTTAAACTTTTTTCTAGCAAAAACTCACAAAGTCTATTATACCAAGTTCTTGAAACTTGTCTAATTCCATAAAAAGTTTTTGATAGTTTGAATGCATATGTAGGGTGTTTATGGTCTTCAAAACCTAGTGGTTGTTTGATATAAACTTCTTCATTTATCAAACCATTCAACAATACACTTTTTACATTCATTTGAAAAAGTTTAAATTTTCTAAATGATACAAATGCAAGTAACATTCTAATTACTTCAAGTCTAGCTACAGGTACAAAAGTTTCATCAAAATCAATATCCTCTTCTTGATAGTAACTTTTTGCGACTAGATGTTCTTTATTTCTAACAATGATCTCAGACTTGTTGAGTTTATTTCTTAAAATCCATTTTGTATCAATAACTAGATTATTATCAGATTTAGGCACGAGTGTCTACACATTGTTTCTTTTAAATTGTTCTAATTCTTCTTACATGGCGAGTATCTAATCCTCATCTAGGCACGAGTGTCTACACATTGTTTCTTTTAAATTGTTCTAATTCTTCTTACATGGCGAGTATCTAATCCTCATCAGATATTGGTTCATCGAGTTTTTTAGTTTCAATGTGACAAGTAAAAGCATAATGACTCGAGACATTTTAAAGTGAAATTTAGATTTCGACTTTGTCATAGATATCACCAATAACTTGATTAAGTAGATGATTCTTATGCACATGAAGATTTCGAGGTTTTCCAAAAACATCACCTACACTTGCTATTTCTTTATCAATCGATGCTTTCCGTATATCAAGAATGTTTTTTCTTCATTTGTACTTCGAATGAAACTTTTATTGTTGTCTCCAAAAGTAACCTTACCTTTATTTTGAATTTCTAAAAATTTGCATCTATTTTTATTTTCAGTCATATGATGTGAATAATCACTATCCATATACCATCGTATTTGGCATATTGGCTGCATGTGTTCCTGCAAAACAAAAGAAACTTCACTGTTTTTGTACCCATTTCATGTGTCCATAATGGTTAATACCATTATTATGCAATTAAGGTTTTCAAACCAGTTTTGTTCCAAACATCTGCAATTTTCTTACTAGGAAAATATAAAAAGATATCTAAAATTACAACAAAAATTGTAAATTCTATTTTCATTTCTAAAAATTTTATTTGACTTTCTATCATCGACAGTTTTATTTTCTTTTATTTAATTTTTAAAATTTTTATTTTCCTCAAAAAGATATTTTATTTGCATTTGCAAATTCATATTTGTTCTTTTTCAAATCTCAGATCAGTTTTTAATTTTATATACTTATCTGACAAAGTAGTAAATTCTGTAACCAGTTCAACATGTTTTTGTTCCAATTGATCGGCTATATAACTTACCTCAAAATGTTCAAATTTATCTTCATTATCTACCATGAATCCTAAATACCAATAAAACACAAGAACCCAACACATAGCATTAGAAATGTAAGCTGGGGACATATCTTCCCAAGATTGCATGGTAGTAGCCCTAGCTATTGCATACTAAGCTAGATTATGAGCTATATCATTGCCTAATCTAAGGACATGAGAAAAGGAGCATTTTTCAAAGCTTTTGCTAAGTTGTTTGATCTTTCTTAGGAGAAGACCCACAAGTGAATAGAGTGGGCACATATCAAGAATAAGCTTGAGCAGCATTAGTGAGTCTCCTTCAAAACAAATAGTTTTTATCTTATGCAAATGGTGGATAAAAATTTTGTCCAAAATATGTACAGAATTGAAAAACAATAAATGTTAATGTATCAACTAAATTTGCGTTAACCCACATAGCATGAAAAAAATAATTTTTTTAAAAAAAGAACTACATATCAGATTGCAATATATGATCATTATCCATCATAATATATGGGTATAATCCAATAATGTTGAACTTGTCATAAGTTTCCATAAGGTTATATTTGTCGACCTTAGCTAGGTGAATTGCAAAGCTAACTATCTAGGTAAGTAATCTCTATAAATTGGGTAGTATAGATATACATGGTAGTGACATGCTTATTCCTATAATTTGATAATCATCATTTATTTGGGTAAATTCAAATAAATAATAAAATTAAAAATAAATTATTGAAAATAAATAAATTTAAATATACAAATAAAGTTAATAATAAATAATAAATCTACTAAGAGATGATTTTAAGAACTTTGATTCATATTTCTAAGTGATCAAAAGCTCAAAACTACTCAAGATATGTGTTTCTAAGCTTTGCGACACGTATAATCAAGTACTCATCTTCAACACATATCTAAAGCTTTTAAGTGGACTACAATCAATTCTTACTATTTAGTTTGAGTTTATTTGTACGTTTGGGTTACTTGGTTACTTAGAAGCATTTCAATTGAGTGGTTTATTTATAATGATTGTCAATAAAGAAAATGAAATAAAAATTATTGAGATAGTTCCTTTTATATCCATAACTATTGTGCCTAATTTCTAATATATCTCCAACGTTTCATAAATTCCTCTTATATTCAGAACATTTCACTCTAGATTTCTATTATATCCACGTCATTAAAACTATCATTGTCTATCTCATTGAAAAAATAATTTTACTTTTTTAAAATTTTTTCTAATTAAAATAATTCAACCTTAATATAACTTGATATTAAATAATTAATATAAGTATTAAATAATTTAAAAGTCATATTAAAGTTAAATTATCTCAATTAGAAAATAAATGGTTAAAATTGTCTTTTCGATAGGATGTATAACAACTGTATTGACAGCATGAGCATAAGAGGAATTTACGGTGAAATGTTATAGGTACAAAATAAATTGATGAAACGTTATGGGTATATTAGGAATTACATACAATTGTACTGGGCATGAGAGGAATTATCCAAAATTGTTTAAGGATATAACAATTGTAAAGTTATTACTTAGTAATTTCAGTAGATTATTATTTATATAAGTAAATATACTTGGATAAATAATTTCTACTAATTTTCATTTTTTCTAATAAAATTTTTTTTGTTATACTCAACGCACATGTTTGAACCATCATATGTAATAAAAAAAGGAAAAAGTCCGTATTTAATATATTTTATAATTAAAAATTCAGTGAAATTAATTAATGATATCGGACAATTTAATTCGATAAATTATCTAAATAAGTTTATCATCAGTCGGTCATAAAATCGATTTATTTCCATTTTTTTGTTAGTTTTTCTGGTTGGAAATCCCTCATTTTCGAGTGATCGTAAGTAATCACAACCCTGCAAAATGATGGTGGGTGGTATTTCTAGTGAACAAAACGAATATGCCACTACAAATTTTACTAAAAGCAGCTGTCTTTTGGCTGCGTATCGTTTGGCTATTTAAAGGTGTTAACACTGGATCAAATGCAGCTGATTTTTACCTAACATGTAATTAAAAATTAATATTTAGTGCAGTCACTTTGATTAACTTTAAAGTGCATTCATTGACCCATTTTTCTTGTTTTCTACAAAATACGGGCCCGACCATATGTTCTTATATATACAATGCTATAATTTTTATTTAATTTAATATTTTATTTTGAATTTTTTAAAACAAAAATTACTGTTCTGCACCTTCCGTATGTGAATAATGATTTTTATATTTTAAAATGTTAAATAAAATTAAAAAAGTTATAAAATTTTATATATAGATATAGATGTATAATAAAATCTTCGTGCTTGAGCCTGCACATTGATGGAAAAAATTCTAAAAATAAGAGTGTTTGAATACATATAAAATTTTTCAAATCAAAACCTTTTAATCTTCACAAGTACACTAATTTTTAATTATTTCAGCATATTTTCCTATAGAACTATCCTACTTTTCAATCATTTATATATAACTACTTATATAATTTATTTATTTATTTTAACTTTCGTCTTTATATTTATCAATATTATCCTATAATATTATATTATTTTCTCTCACTAATATTTACGTTAAAAACTTTATCCCTTCCCAAATGTACCTTGAGAAAAGGATCCCCATAATATGCTCCCGGGAGCATGCAATTTTTTAATTTTTTTTTGAAATTTTTTTTTATAAAACTTTTAATCTATGTGTATTTAATGTGTGTATAGATTTTTACAATTTTTGGAGTATTTTAGATATTTAATTTTTATTTTTGAAAATCAGTTGCATTTTAGGAAAAATGGTAAAAATTTATAAATATGTTAAATACACTTATATTAACAGTTTTATAAAAAATTTCAAAAAAATAAAAAAATAGGTGTATGCATGCTCCCAGGGCATACACCAATTTTTTATTTTTTAAAATTTTTTATAAAATTGTTAATATAAGTCTATTTAACATCTTTATATTTAAATTGTTAATACACTTATATTTAAATTACTTAAAATGCCACCGATTTTCATAAATAAAAATAAATATCTAAAATACTCCAAAAATGGTGAAAATTTATACACACATTAAATACACATAGGTTAACAATATTGTAAAAAATTAAAAAATTTAAGAAAAATGGGCGTATGCACCCAAGAGTATTCCGAAAAGGATCCTCATCGTATGCTCCCAGGTGCATACACCTATTTTTTTATTTTTTTGAAATTTTTTATAAAACTGTTAATATGTGT